>OX336389.2:1432203838-1432803838 GCA_946902985.2 Meconema thalassinum | reverse complement strand
TTGTAGGGAAAGTTTTTGGCCTATTTTATTCATTTCGGACGAGCGCGACGCGGATGATAAATCGAACGAGCACTGTTTCACTATAGTCTATTGACGTGGCTGAAAAGTTCACTATTGTAGCACAGAAAGTTTATAGCAAGGAAAGTTATTGCGATGGTGAAAAATAACTAGTTGCACTAGATTTGCGAGAGTCTATTGAGTTGAAAAACTTGTAGGTTATAATTGAATGCAGCAGAAAAATTCCAACGGAGGAAGAAAAATTAGGTGTTGATTAGCAGTTCATAAGGAAGATAGTTTGAAAAAGTATTCCCATATGTGAGTGGAAAATACTAGAAGGTTTAACTTGCAGACGAATTGTTTGGCATGGAAAATTCCAGAACAATCGTGACGGTTGAAATTGACAGAAAAAGTCCAGCGTTGGAACGAGCTAAGGTTTCTACAGACTGTGGGTAATTTAAAGATGTCCCACGTTGTGAGAAATTATCTCAGTTAATAAGCATAAGAAATGCTGCTTCATATTAAGATTATCTTAGATAGACAAAGCCCAACCTCGAAAATCCCGCGAAGATGGTTATTGCCCACATTTAGATATATTACACTGTCTGTAAATGATGGATAAAAAGCATGTGGCTATTTAAAAGCAATTAAAAAGACATGAAGAACGTTGAAGTAGTACTTAGCTCATTTCTGATGAACGGCGATTCTAGTTGACCTTTAGTTACGATCTGGACATGGCGTCCAAATTTAAAAGTTTGTCTCTCGAAGACAGGAGACGAGCTCTAGGTAAGCTCCGACTGGGAGTCTTGACGACTGTAGCACAAGTGAGGCCAGCTCAACGAAGCGCGGAGAGACCAAGGAGGGGAAAAGAGTGGGGGTAGGAGACAACGGAATATACATAAGAATAACCAACATTGTAAAAATTAATTCTTTTGATGAAATGGTCTTCAAAGAGTTGATAGCAGGCGTCACTAGCGAAGCCTGGTGGATGAAAAGTAGACGAAGTCCTCTTGATCACGGAGATGATAGCTGGCGATAGCGACGAGATCTGGTGGCCGGATTGGTAAGGAAGTCCTCTTTTACAGGGAAATATTGAGGAACTTCAGTGATTCGCTGCTAGATGACGCTAGGTGGGTCATGGAAGATATATATCTAGAACAGACTCACAGGTAGTATAAGCAAAGTATACCAACAAAAGGAAACCAGGAGATCACTGTTGGTATTTGCGAAAAAAGGAAGTAATGAAATAAATCAAAGAGAAGCAAAAGCTTGCTCTGTCTTACCGTGTATTCCAAAGAATACACCACCCTTGCCAGCATTGATATAAGTGGAAGCCGAATATTGATACCTTTAATGGTTAAGAAGATTGTTGAGATGGATATCTTACATGACAAGGCCTGTATATCATGTCTTACAATGTGCTTCCTATTGTAGAATATGTTTTCCCAGCAGCCTTTTGATGAGTAAAATCACTGTTGGAAGATGATCCCAATACAAATAAAATCGTTCTATTCTGCAGGATGAGAAGGAAGAATTTTACAATGACGATTGCAACAAAAGTGAAGCTCTTCAGTAAGTGTTTATCATAATGGATAAGTGATGTTTTTGGAAATTTTACCCAATGATTGGCTTTATATCTCTGTCTGTAATGGTTTGAAACATATATTCACTTGGATGTAACTGTATAATTTCATTAACAAACAGTAGTATTGTGTGAACGAAAGAGAAGTGAGGTGAAATGAACTTTATATAAGTAAAGTAGGAGTAGAAAATCGTACAGGTCGCGATGATGTAAATAATAGACATTTGTGTAAATAATAATAA
This sequence comes from Meconema thalassinum, assembly GCA_946902985.2. Taxonomy (NCBI): domain Eukaryota; kingdom Metazoa; phylum Arthropoda; class Insecta; order Orthoptera; family Tettigoniidae; genus Meconema; species Meconema thalassinum. The sequence goes on along the minus strand of OX336389.2, from coordinate 1,432,802,017 downwards.
TAATTTCATGAGTATTACTATAAATAATATGTGGATTTGGAGCAACAATGCGAACAATAATCATACAGATATATTATGTAGGGAGGGTTTTGTGAAAGAAAGTAGAATTGGAAGTGGATTAATTTGGAAGATAAACACATGGTGTTTAGAAAGTGTATTTTATTTGGTTGAATCTTTCAAAGAAAGATCACTTATAAATAGCACAAATTTTAGTGTATGAAGACTAATTTATGTACAGTAGCGACATAATTTTGAGTTTTAGTATTTATTTAAATTTTATTTCGATTTTGATATGATTAGGGGCATGAGTGTACTGTCTTAGCCTAATAAATTTGCAGACACTTTTTAGTTTGCTTGCTCCGTTTTTTATGAGATCTGTTTTCATTCGATGCTGAATTGCGATATAACGATACTACTAGTTCGATGCAGGCAGTTTTTTTTTCGACATAACTATACCTTATCAACCCCGAGAGCCGAGTTGCTCAATGTGCCTTTATTTTTGTTTTAGACTGTTCTCAGTGCAACTAGTTAGTAGTATGGTTAGATATGTGTTATGTGAGTAAAGGGTTCCCTAGTCATCAGTCGGGTAGGGAAATGTTGATTTCTTAGCCGGGTATTGACATCCCTACGATCCGTTTTCCATCTATGCGGATTCTGGACGCTGAATTTGAGGAATTCGGGCGCATATATAGCATATTTAATTTAATGGTTGCCCAACTGGTGTGGCATCGACTGTGTCGATTGCATGGGTCTGTCAAATTTGTTTATATGCGTTCCCAGAGGTTAGTGACCATCGATTGTTTCCAGATTATTACGCCAGGTGATATTCCGTAATCACGGATATTTTAGGCAAGTTTGGTGTAAGACACAGTCGAGATCTTTTTGAAATTTGTAAATGCCGATCCCAATTTGATAGTAGTGGAAGTGAATTCACATTGTCAGATATGAGGAGTACGTATAGGTGAGAGTCATATTTGTATTGTACCGGCAAATGATAGTTTGGTCATGTAATGGTAAATGTAAAGTTAATGTGGTGATTAAGTCGGATCTTTGATAGAATTGAGCGTTGAATTAAAGTCAGTATCAGCAACATAACGAAGTAGATATCGTCGATTGTAAGTTTAGATATTTTAATGTATATGAGAGGTTATTGAAATGCTTCACTCTACTAAAATAGATTATTTTGTTGGTCATCCTGGAATTTCACCATTTCATACTACTAGTTCGATGCAGGCAGTTTTTTTTCGACATAACTATAACTTATCAACCCCGAGAGCCGAGTTGCTCAATGTGCCTTTATTTTTGTTTTAGACTCTTCTCAGTGCAACTAGTTAGTAGTATGGTTAGATATGTGTTATGTGAGTAACCATACATACCAGTTTTCTCATCAATAAGAAGAAAATGACGGCGGCTGACGTGACCTACATCAGATCGATGTTATAACAGATGGAGGTTAGTCAAACAGGATTAACTGTTGATGTGGAGGCCCTACACAAGATAACACATGATAACACAAGAAAGATATGTAAAGAAATTAAAGAGTCAGCAGCCACTGTCAAGTCTGAGATGAAGGCAGAGTTAGTGGTAGCCCAATTCCTTATTAAAGCTAATATTACCTTATTTCAGGAACAATGCAAGAGAGCACAAGAAGAGACGAGGAAAACACAAGAAGAGATTATGAAAACAAAAATAGAGACTAGAAAGTCCCTAGAAATATCTCTAGAAGAAATTAGAAGGTCACAAGAAGAGACTAGGAAAACACAAGAAGAAACTAGAAAATCTTTAGAAAAAACACAAGAGGAAACTAGTAAATCTTTAGAAAGAGCACAAGAAGAGACTAGAAATTCCCTAGAAAAAACTCAGGAAGAAACTAGAAAAGCACAGGAAGAAGCTAGAATATCACATGAAGAAGCTGAGAAAAGGCTTGTGGAGTTACAGAACACTTTGCAGAGTACTATAGACACTATCATGGTTGACAACACAAAACACTTTGAAACTATTTCAGGTTCCCAAGGTGAACTACAGAATCAGCTGAGCACTCTAAATGGCACAGTTGATGATCTTCAACAGAAGCTGACAGATCAACAAAAGTTGATTACAGAGGGTATTACTGTTGATATAAATAAATGTATTGTTGATGCTGTGTTACAATTGAAGGAGGATGTACTTAAAACTAGTAGTGATTATATATATGAAATGTATGGTAAGATTATGAAGGAGGTTAAAGATATTGAACGTAAAGCTAACACACATGTAACTGGGTTAAAAGAGGAGTTAACGAAACGTTTGGATGGATTGGAGGAGTCCAATGTTAACACTCTTAGCGAAATTACTAGTAAAAGAGACGGGATAAATTAAAGGAACTGGAACAAATTAAAAAGGTAGTTGACGATATTAACACTGAGATAGCTAAAATAAAGTCCACCCAAGGTAAATAAATAGGAGAAATAAATGAACGTATGAAATCACTATCGATCTGCGATACGTCTACTTTGAGATCTGAGGTACTGCCCCCGAAAATTGAATTATTCTGGGACAAAATTGGAGTATTTTCCGTCCCCATGATAAAATTTAAACAGCAAATATAAATTCAGGAAGTGTGACACAGGAGGGTCGAGTTACAAGCTCGAGGCCGTGGGAGAGCCCGATCACGTGACATATTGCACAATAGACGCTTCTAGAAGGCTGAAATTGGCATAGCAACAGTGAGTTTGGAAATAAATATTATAAATATTGTTATAAATTATGCTATTGGATCCCAGCCCAGAGCCAATGATAAGAGGTCTTACTGAAGACGGGATTAACTTCAACTACATAATTTGGTGAAATTATGAATTTAGGCCCTTAGAAGAAGATTTTCTTATTTGGTAATAAGAGAATATTAAAAGAAAATATGTCTGATACTTTAAAAACCGCAGGTCGGTTAATCTACGCAGTAATAAGCATTATTAATCTACGCGCTAAAATTATGGTGGGAGATAGATATGGCCGCCAAAATTTCGACTTGGAGGGGGAAATCCAAGGATTGAGGTTCTTATTCCAGCAGTCTTTGAAGAGTGAGGAAGTGTTTTTATTGAGTTAACGGAGATCCCAAAGCTTTGTCCGAGTGCGACGACTGTCGACTCGTGGAGACGCTAAGTTCGCAGGGTAGTACTTTGGAGGTTACCGCACTTCCATTTTAAGCGAAGTTGAGAAGAACATTGAAAGTAGAATATCTCATATGTATTTGAGACTAGACTTCAACTAAGTTAATATATAGAAAGAACAGGTCGAATACTACATTCTGTTGAAAGTCGAGTGTTCTAAGATTTACCACTTCGACAAAATAAGCCTGTTAAAACAGTTTTTCAAAAGTGTTGGAAATAAAGCTAAATATCATTTTAGTTGCAACGTGAAGTTGGCGAACGCAGTTCGAGTGAACAGTAGCGGAGAACTTTTAACATTGGCGCAGCAAATAAACATTATCATAATGACTATCATTATTCTTCAAGTGTCTTCATTCAACATAATATTGTTGATATGATGAACTAAATAGTCATGCGCCAGAGACATATTCGATAACAGGAGTTAAGATACAACGATGGAACTTCGTTAGTCAACGTATTCTTGAATACAGACGAAGTGTACGGTCCATCTTGTACATTTTCGTCAGTCTACGAACACTAATGTAACATCAATTAGCAATAGAAATATTTCATTCACCATCTACATGAATATTTTTATAAATTATTATTCAATGATGAGGCTGATATATATTTGCGACGGAGAATGAAGATTCTACAGAAGAGATTTGTCAAGATGCCAGGGTATCCCAGCAACAACAGAAGAATTTGCCAGATGGATGTCGTTCGAGCCCAGGTGAAGTTTGGTGAATTCCGGAGAGGGAACGTTTTCCTATCTCTGAGGTCGCAGATCCGAGGTTCGAATGGAGATCCATCTCAGTATCTTGAACTGAGGAAACATCGGAAGTATTGTGTAAATAATTACCCAGATCTTCAAGATATCGTCCAAATAAGGTAGCAGTGTCTCTTATTTTTAGTTCTTACTCCATATTTTCACATTTCATGTCTTTCAGTGTTCTCATGTATTTTACACTTCAGATCTGTGCTAAGATTTTTATGCTTCAAGATTATTTAGGAGATGATTGCCTTTCATCTATTTTTAAATTTTATTCTACGGATCAGTTGTTGAACTGGCATTAAAATTTTTGTTTGAGGAATCAGATTGCCTTATAGAAGACGAGTCCTTTCGACTATCGAATTTTAATAATTTTATTTGGACCAAGAATTCAGACAGTGTGTCATAGTTTCAAATTAAATTATTTTAAATTTAATTTGGCCACTTTAATGTAACAAAATCAAACTTCAAGAGAAGAAGAAACATCGAATGATATTGTCATATCATTATTGTACACAAACTTTCGGCGATCTAGGAAATACTAGTCGTTTGATAAGACCGAAGTCTTAATCCCTATAGACATTCTCTGTGTAGAGTGGAAAAACATTACGACATTGACAAACCTTTTTATTATTTGTAAAGCTGAGAGCTTTGTTCATTTAATATGTTAGAGGAAATATCTTTTGATAGAAGATTATTCAAATCTTTGGCTAGGAATTCAAAGCTAGTTTATCCCGGTCAAGATTGAATTCTATTTGACACTATAAATAACATGTTCGTTATTTTACACTATTTGTATAATATCACGTCATTATGTAGACCTGATATTACAACGACATACAATTTAAAGTTTCATAAGTGAGGTGAGACAGGAGTATTATTTTTATTACATGTATTTGCGACAGACGAGTTAACAGTTAATTATCTTTTATGGGTAGTAAACTTTAGGAGGTCAATCACGACAGTCTAATATCGTTCATTAGTATTGGAAATTTCGTTTGAAGAACTTAGGAATGTATAATAGTAGATCAGTAGTCATGTGAAACGATACTGAGGTCATGCCGTTATTTGAGAAAAGTTCCTACAGAATAAATGTTAATAACAATTAATCCGTTTTTGGTTATTGTTTAACATAGTGGATGATAATTGTTTATGCCATATATACAGTTATATGAGGATTTGTAGAGCTATGGAGAGTTCGTGCGAAGGAAGTTCCGCATTTTAAGGGAAGTCAATGAAATTATTGTTATTTGATAAGAAAGGCATGGATCATGATAAGAGTTGTTGTATACAAGTAATCCAGTTCATGTGATTTAAAGTTTTAGCTGTGTTGACAGAAGAGTTTTAGCGGAAATGCAATTAGAGAATGATTGTCAACTCATGTCAATGATACCATTATTAAATTTTATTAAACCCGAAGTTATCTATTTACGTACAGTTTACCTTTGTCAGTCGACTGTATTAGACCGACAATGTAATGAAACCTATATAAGACGATGTGTGAGCAGTATATGAAAACTAGAGAATGTTAGAAAATGTTTATGTGGAAAAACATTGTAAATAACTAATTGAAAGGTGTATAGTAACCGAGAATCCAGAATCTCGAAAGTAACGTGTTAGCAACGTTAAATATTGTCTATTATTATGAACAAATTACGTGTAAATATTTTTCGGAAAGGATTTTATTATTTAAATAATTTTAATATGATTTATTAATCGAATGTTTTGGAATAGCGTATGTTTTGTGAGCGGATGTGTTTGTATGGATGATTGCCCCCTGTTAAGAGCGATTGTTGAACCGAATTGGTCTAGAACAATTACGGGGTATGAGTAAAAGATTGTATAAAGATTTCAGAATGATTGTTAAAGGAATGTAGGAGTTATGAGCATTTTTGTAAGATCTAAATGTAAATTTTATACGTGTATTTTAAACGCACACAAGGCAGTATTGATATAAGCCAGACAGAATAATTCACCGTTAGGAGTGGAGAGCTTGGTGTGATATAATGTGAGCAAGTGGCGAGTCACAGCCTTGTATAAAATGCAAATAGTTCTGAGCGCAACGCTATGCTAGCGTTCATTGATGAAGCAAGCCAATGCAGGTGCGTTTTCTGGACGCGTGCCAATGAAGGTAACCTGTCGTCAAGAATGTCATGAATGCAAGAGCCACTGTTAAACGCTTTTCTTCACGTACAGTAGGCCTAGGCATTTCAAACTTTCTATGCGTGTAATTTTTACACAGCATTGTAGTAAGATGTGGTGGAAGAGAAGTGTGTATGATTGTATGGTTTTATTTTTGTTGTTGTTAGATTAGACAAGAGTTTAGTGGTTTTCAGTCGGTCAACACGAATGTACCCAAAAGAGATGGGTTATGCCCTAATCCTGAAATAAATTACATGTGATTAGTAAAACACTAGGATGACCAGTTTCGATCGTCAAGCGATCATCATCAGATCCATTAGGCTATATAATCTATGTTTGAAATACAGGTGAAAATATTTACAATATGTACAATTATTTAGTTGCAGTATTGGTACTGCAACTGTCAGTGTATGCTAAATGCAGTATATATGATGTTAGGTGAAATGCTAAATGGTGATAGCTATCCGGAGTTTGTACTTTGGAGAGATTATATGGTTTTAAAAATCAACTATGGTTAAACTATAAAATTATAGGCTAACTACTTATCTGATTGTCTTCCTTACTACAGCTACTCGCAGTTTTCGTGCTCACTGGAACTCACTGTGCGTTCGACTGCGGTGGTTATCTTAACGACTGGTTTTTCCCTGCCTTCTCCCCCCTGCCCATACGTGCTCTGGGGAGTGATAGCGATGTGTTTATGTGAGGTGTTGCCAACCTAGATAAGATGTATGTTATTGAATGAGGTGGGTCTACAACTATGAAAGACCGTAAATTAGCCCTCGCCACGCGTGGACCGTAAGCCATTCAAACTAAGCGTTGACTGTCTTATGAGGACGTCCCGGCACCTTTAATACTGCCGCGAATATGGGCCTTGGTTTATTGCAGAAGAAAAGTACATCGTACACCTGATCCAGATAACATTTACCTATTAAAACCCCCTAATTTCCCCCCTTTTTTATCTAGCTTGGCTGTGTCGCTAAATTGTGTCTTGTTTCCGACAGGGTGTGTTTTTTAGTAGCGTGAAGAGGGGTGAGCTCTCCATGAACGTGTGTTCATTTAGATTGTTGGGATTTTTTCGTTTGGCTAGGTGTATCTCGATTGCTTCCTTTATGTCAAGAGCTCTGCCTTTCGATTCGTGATGGATTATTTTAAGTTCCGACTCTATGTTGGTAAAGCTATGTTGGTACATAAAGGAAGCAATCGAGATACACCTAGCCAAACGAAACAATCCCAACAATCTAAATGAACACACGTTCATGGAGAGCTCACCCCTCTTCACGCTACTAAAAAAACACACCCTGTCGGAAACAAGACACAATTTAGCGACACAGCCAAGCTAGATAAAAAGGGGGGAAATTTGGGGGTGTTTTAATAGGTAAATGTTATCTGGATCAGGTGTACGATGTACTTTTCTTCTGCAATAAACCAAGGCCCATATTCGCGGCAGTATTAAAGGTGGCGGTACGTCCTCATAAGACCGTCAACGCTTAGTTCGAATGGCTTATGGTCCACGCGTGGCGAGGGCTAATCCACGGTCTTTAATAGTTGTAGACCCACCTCATTCAATAACATACATCTTAACTAGGTTGGCAACACCTCACATAAACACATCGCTATCACTCCCCAGAGCACGTATGGGCAGGGGGGAGAAGGCAGGGAAAAACCAGTCGTTAAGATAACCACCGCAGTCGAACGCACAGTGAGTTCCAGTGAGCACGAAAACTGCGAGTAGCTGTAGTAAGGAGGACAATCAGATAAGTAGTTACCCTATAATTTTATAGTTTAACCATAGTTGATTTTTACAACCATATAATCTCTCCAAAGTACAAACTCCGGATAGCTATCACCATTTAGCATTTCACCTAACATCATATATACTGCATTTAGCATACACTGACAGTTGCAGTACCAATACTGCATCTAAATAATTGTACATATTGTAAATATTTTCACCTGTATTTCAAACATAGATTTTATAGCCTAAGTGTAATGGATCTGATGATGATCGCTTGACGATCGAAACTGGTCATCCTAGTGTTTTACTAATCTCGTGTAATTTATTTCAGGATTAGGGCATAACCAATCTCTTTTGGGTACATTCGTGTTGACCGACTGAAAAGCACTAAACTCTTGTTTACTAAGGCAACACTGAAAATATGGCTTCAAACACCACAATGTTCACGGCTAGTCAGGCAAATCGTGAAGCCAAGAAATTCAAATCACTCAGGCTTAAACTCATGAATTTAGACAAGTCAATTTGGTTCGACAAAAAATGTATAGAACTAAACCTCACCCCTAAATACGTACCAATTAAAACCGTACCGAACACACCAGGCTCGATCATTTCAACTAAACAAGCCAAAGCGCTTTGGATAAAAAACGAATGAAGATTTGTCTACATAAGAAAGCAAAAAATTAACCAACAATTATTCGACATTCAATTGCAACTAAGTAATTTCTGGCACGCAGCCCAATGGGGCAGTTTCACCGACCACCTACATGACACCATCAAAATCAGAACAACGAGGAAGCATGAAACGCTAGAAAATAAATTAAGAAAACTAGGAGAAACACAGAACAATCAATCTAACGAACAACACACGAATAACAATGAATTCAATTTCCACAGCAGAGTAAACAACAGAACGAACGTAACCTTTTCTCAAGGTGAAATGAATATGTTAGACAAAGGTTTGCAATACAACTGCAGAGACGCACTCACGAACCACAATATAAAACAGTTAATCACAGATATTGAGATAGCCAGTCACAAGCTCCCAGCAGAAGACAGGGAATTAACCAAAAATCTCACCACCAACGAAGCCAAAAAAATCCTCAAACGAGAGGGCGAGAGCAATAACATTCAAAACAACAAACAACTCAAAGGAATAAAGTCATTGAAACAAAAAACAAAAGAACATGACTTAATCATCACAAAAGCAGATAAGGGAAAAACTACAGTAATTTTGAACAAAACAGAATACATTGAAAAAACAGTCGAATTCCTAAACAACAACGAAATCAAGGAATTAACAAAAGACCCCACAAACAAATTCCAAAAACAAATAAAAAGTGCGCCAAAAGAAACAGAATACATACTGACCAAAGCCGAAAAATCAAAACTAATAAACATGAACCCGAAAATACCGTCATTGAGGGGACAACCAAAAATACACAAAAAGGAATGCCCAATGAGACCAATAGTCAATTGTAGGAATGCCCCTAATTACAAAATCAGCAAAGAGTTACTAAAAATCTTAAAATGCCGTCTTTCCAACGACAAAAACAGCTCTGTAAAGAACACAACAGAATTAGTAACAGCATTGAACACCCTACAAATGAAACCTAGCTTCAGGCTAGTATCCTTCGATGTAACTCTCATGTACGCCAATATTCCGATTATTAAAGCAATCAACACTATCGAAAACAACTTAAAATCCAACAATTCGGTAAAAGAAACTGAAGAGATTGTGAGATTACTGAGGGTCGTTTTCACCCAAAACGTGTTTCAATTCGAGAATAAAATATACACACAGAGAGAAGGCCACTATGGGATCGCCACTATGTGGGTTAATCGCTGACATTTTCGTCAATGCACTAGAAAATGCGTTCTTAGAAAAGACTTCAACAAAGGGAATAGTAATATGGAAAAGATACGTAGATGATGTAATTTGTATCTACGATACTGAACTAACAAGCGAAGAAACAATTCTCCAATCCATTAATAGCCTACACCACTCTATCAAATTCACTAAGGAATCCGAAATAGACCGAAAAATAAATTATCTCGATATAACTATTGAGCGTAAAGACAACGACCTTTCATAATCCATATTCCGGAAAGCAACACAAACCTCGCATGCAATCGACAGTCAGTCTAATCACCCCAGTACGCACAAACTAGCGGGTTTCAATTCAATGGTGCACAGGGCTTTAAACATACCCATGTCAAAAGACAACTATAATAAGGAAATAAGAACTATTAAGCAAATAGCAAAGGGAAACAACTTCCCGCCAAGCAAAATAAACCAAATTATAGCCAAACATAAAAATAAAGATAAAACGATTCCCAAACCGGACAGTAATGAGAAAAAATTTGCGCTTTCAACTATGTGAATGCGAATACATATAAAATCACTAATCTATTCAAAAAGCAAGGCATAAAGATAGCTTTCTCGACGAAAAACACAACCGCTAGGCACCTCCTAAATAGTAATCTAAATAAACGTGACCCGTATTCAAGGTCAGGGGTATATTCTATAACGTGCCAAGACACCGGTTGTCAAGCTAATTACATCGGGCAGAGTGGAAGACGAGTAGACACACGTTATAATGAACATAGGAATGCGATAAGATACGGAACACATTCAGCCGTGTGCGAACATATGTGTGACGCGGGGCACAGCTTTACCAACATAGAGTCGGCCCTTAAAATAATCCATCACGAATCGAAAGGCAGAGCTCTTGACATAAAGGAAGCAATCGAGATACACCTAGCCAAACGAAAAAATCCCAACAATCTAAATGAACACACGTTCATGGAGAGCTCACCCCTCTTCACGCTACTAAAAACACACCCTGTCGGAAACAAGACACAATTTAGCGACACAGCCAAGCTAGATAAAAAAAGGGGGGAAAATTAGGGGGTTTTTAATAGGTAAATGTTATCTGGATCAGGTGTACGATGTACTTTTCTTCTGCAATAAACCAAGGCCCATATTCGCGGCAGTATTAAAGGTGCCGGGACATCCTCACAAGACCGTCAACGCTTAGTTCGAATGGCTTATGGTCCACGCGTGGCGAGGGCTAATCCACGGTCTTTAATAGTTGTAGACCCACCTCATTCAATAACATACATCTTATCTAGGTTGGCAACACCTCACATAAACACATCGCTATCACTCCCCAGAGCACGTATGGGCAGGGGGGAGAAGGCAGGGAAAAACCAGTCGATAAGATAACCACCGCAGTCGACCGCACAGTGAGTTCCAGTGAGCACGAAAACTGCGAGTAGCTGTAGTAAGGAAGACAATCAGATAAGTAGTTAGCCTATAATTTTATAGTTTAACCATAGTTGATTTTTACAACAATATAATCTCTCCAAAGTACGAACTCCGGATAGCTATCACCATTTTGCATTTCACCTAACATCATATATACTGCATTTAGCATACACTGACCGTTGCAGTGCCAATACTGCAACTAAATAATTGTACATATTGTAAATATTTTCACCTGTATTTCAAACACAGATTTTATAGCCTAAGTGTAGTAGATCTGATGATGATCGCTCGACGATCGAAACTGGTCGTCCTAGTGTTTTACTAATCTCATGTAATTTATTTCAGGATTAGGGCATAACCCATCTCTTTTGGGTACATTCGTGTTGACCGACTGAAAAGCACTAAACTCTTGTTTACTAAGGCAACACTGAAAATATGGCTTCAAACACCACAATGTTGTTAGATTAGTTTATTGTTATTTTGTTCATATTAGATTCGTTTACTCTTGTTAATAAATTTACTCAGTTCGTTTACTTTCGTCGTTGACGTTTGGTTCATTTTAAATATAAGGATTAGAGTATTGTGGATGTATTGTAGGCGAAGCTGAGTTCCCAGTCCCCGAGACACGTAAGTAAAGGTAAGTGTGCCCCGTGTAGTTTGTTGTTTATCCACAATATTCTTGTAACTGCAGTATGTAAATCCCTAAAGACCATGTTGGGGCGATTTCTAATGTAGTAATTTGCCAGTGCTGTTAGAAATAGGCGATCCAGCTGGGGCAGCGGATATTCCAACAGGCTACTTTCTGGATTTACGGGTACAGTACATGAAGGTATAAAACAGAATCTAGAAGAGTTCTTCAAAGAAAGAGATAATAAAATACGTGGAGAGCTGAACAAGCTAGAATTTGGACAAGATAGGCCATAAGAAGATAGAGACAGTATTGATAGTCAAATATTCAGTAAACCACATAACATATTTGGAACAGAACGAATGCAGAGGGACTCAGAAACGTTTGGAAGGACATATAACAAGGGTATAAACAGAACTAACCCGAAAGTTGTAGTTATAAAGAGCCACGAGGAAAACCCCGATAAATATACTGGAGAGGGGAATGTCACTGCAGTTGATTTCTTACGTGACATGCGATATCATCTAGATGAAAATAGAATTCCGAGAGAGAGAGAAATGAGAGTAATAGAAAAGCATCTAGCATCGGAGGCATTAATTTGGCACAGCGCAGCCGAATAAAGAAGTGCTATAAAAGAAGCCAAAGCAGAATCTTGATCGTTGATCGCGAAGACAGAAGATGAAGGCGCGCGTGAGGGTCATTGGCAGGCTGCGAGGGGGAGAGTGCTGGGACATATCAGCTGGTAACTGGTCGAGGACGGAAGCCAAGTCTCACCTGCGAGCCAAGCAGCAGGCACTCCGAGAATGCAGGCACGCGTTTGCTGGAATGTGGACATGCTCCCAGCACACGTGGCCGAATTCCTCAACTGTAAAGGGCCATAGATTCTGTATGAGGCATTCCAGACACAAGGTAGACCAGCGGTCTATAACATCTATGTAGCTAGTATTTGTTTATGGGTTATTCCAGTGTTTGACCAAAATCTTACTATCTTATTCCTAGTTCATGTTATTGTTGTAGCTATAAAAATTTGAAATTTTTCTTTGAGTCAACGCATATCGTTTGTGACGTATTTTTCCAACGTTTATTGTTAGTATTTTCACATTAACTGTTTTTCACTCGTGTAAGCTGATTCCTTCTGAACTTTTCATTTCTCTAATTTACACCGGAGAGTGAAGTAATTTCGTTAGTGTGTTGTAACATGTGAAGCTTTGTCATGAAAGAAATTAGAGAAACGGTAAGGATATTGTTATCCGAAATAAAATATTTTCGTTAGATGAAGGAAATACATAATTATTTAAGCAGAAACGTTAACTATTGTCAGGAGTGTTCGACAATTGCGTTTCAGACACTCGTGTATAGACAAATAGAATATTGTGAAACCCAGAATTTTATCACTAAAGTATAAACAGTATGCGTATTTTGAAGCATAGCTTATGAACAGAAGGAGAGGTGTGATAATACAAATTAACCTATTATCATAGAGAAGTCTTGAAATACCACAGTAAGGATATTTCATATCAGATGTAATTAAGAACGTGAGGTAAAGTGTAATTTTATTGAGTAACGAACACGAGCAGATTTAATTCAGAAAGAAACTACAAATTGTGTAACAGAGGGGAATGATAAAAGCATTAGGAGGAAGTATAACATATTTGTGTGAGAAAGAATATAAAGATGTCCTAAGAAATTATCGTTTGGTTGAACGAATAAGTAAAGAATAGCACGGAGTTGAATAATCGACAGAATTGATGTACGCGGAGGAATTGTTTCTTGAAGTTCTTACAGTAGTAATAATCAGTAGGGTTACTGATTCTCTTACATTGTTGAATGTATTTGAGGTAGTGTAGAATTTTGTGAACGTGCTAAATGAGAAAATGTATGCGATGATTTATTGTTTAAAGCAGTGTATGGGAGACACGTAGAAATATTCAGAGAGTGTGAAGGTTAACTGAGATTACAGAGAGAAAATAAAGAAGTACAGTATGTAAATAAAGTAATTTGGAAGTTTGAATTTGCACAAGAAGGAAGTGTGAGTAGAGAGGATTAAATGCCACGCACATATATAGATTTGGATATAGTAATCTGAGAGTCTTGCATCGTCGTTTAAAATATTATTGCAGTATTATTTAACCGAAAATGTAAAATTGAATAGTAATTAACTTAATTGTTTGATACATACATTCACATGGATGTAACTATATAATTTCATTAACAAACAGAATTATTGTGTGAACTAAAGAGAAGTGAGGTGAAATGAACTTTACATAAGTAATGTAGGAGTAGAAAATCATGCAGGTCGCGATGATGAAAATAATATACATTTGTGTAAATAATAATAGTAATTTCATGAGTATTACTATAAATAATATGTAGATTTGGAGCAACAATGCGAATAATAATAATACCGATGTATTATGTAGGGAGGTTTTTGTGAAAGGAAGTGGAATTGGAAATGGATTAATTTGGAAGATAAACACACGGTGTTTAGAAAGTGTATTTTATTTGGTTAAATCTTTCAAAGAAAGATCACTTATAAATAGCACAAATTTTAGTGTATAAAGACTTAAGGTAGTCGGATTTATGTCCAGTAGATACATAATTTTGAGTTTTAGTATTTATTTAAATTTTTATTTCGATTTTTATATGTTTGTATTGTCCTAGCCTAATAAATTTGCAGGCACTTTTTAGTTTGCTTGCCCCGTTTTTTATAAGATCTGTTTTTTCATTCGATGCTGAATTGCGATATAACGATACCACTAGTTCGATGCAGGCAGTTTTTTTCGACATCAACCCTGAGAGCCGAGTTGCTCAATGTGCTTTATTTTTGTTTTAGACTGTTCTGTGTGCAACTAGTTAGTAGTATGGTTAGATATGTGTTATGTGAGTCAAGGGTTTCCTAGTCATCAGTCCGGTAGGGTTATGTTGATTTCTTAGCTGGGTATTGACATCCCTACGATCCTTTTTCCATCTGTGCGGATTCTGGACGCTGACTTGGAGGAATTCGGGCGCAGTACGGAGTGTTGGCCAGCACCTCAAAGTGCTGAGCACTCGCTACAGGTCATGGAAATGCGGATGCTGAGATGATCGTTAGGCATTTCTCTGATCGACCACATCAACAACCCAACGATCCGACAACTAGCTGCTGTTGCTCCAATCGATGAGAAAATGCAGGAATGTAGACTTCGTTGGTATGGCCATGTCATACGAGCACCGTATGGTTCAGTCATCAGCTCAGCGTATCATCTCGCTGTTGAAGTTCAGGGACAAGGTTATATCAAGTTTTTGATTTCTACGGTTCTGAATCCAACGAATAAGAATAGGACGTCAGTTGAGAAAAAAGATGTAAGAGGAATTGCTTACCTACCGTATATAAGTACATAACACGACGGATTGTATTGCTAAAGTTCTATGTAGGTACAATGTAAGGACTGTATTTGGAGCTTCTGTTAAGATTAGGCAACTCCTGCGACCAACTAAGGACAGTTTGCCTAAATTGCAACAACCGGGTATCTACAGAGTTCCCTGTATGTGGCAAGGTTTTCATGGGGCAGACTTTGAGAACGATATGCACTTAGATCAAGGAACACAATAGATGTATCAGGCTCATTCAACCTGATAAATCAGCTGTTTCTGATTATGCTTTAACACCTGGCCATGATGGCATGTTCCAAGGAGTGGATGTTCTTGCCCGTATAAAGCAATATCATCCCAGAAACATCAGGGAGGCGGTTGAAATACTAAAACACCCAGATAATTTCAACCACGACACCGGCTACAATCTCAGTGAGTCCTGGCTACCTATTATCAGAACCCTCAGAAAGTGATACACTGTTGCTTTTCGTTGTCCCTAACATGAGGCTAAAATGGCGTCCATCTTAGGGCACCTTTTTTTGGTTATTTGTTGCTTTCTCTTAGCAACCATTTAGTCGTATTTCTGTATATCACTGATGAAGAAAGACATGGCTAATTTCGAAACGCGTCGAGTTTGATTTAATAAAATATGGCGTAAGCCCAGAATTCTACATTATGGGTAGTATCAAGGGCCGTAAACATTGTTTAATCATATTCACAACATGGAAATAATAGTTTTATATTTTAAATGGTATAATGTTGTCAGTCGATATGGGGTCAACGCCATGACAAAAGTTAATACCTGTCTACCTTGTCCTAGGATGATCCAGTTCATACCTGTCTACCTTGTCCTAGGATGATCCAGTTCATACCTGTCTACCTTGTCCTAGGATGATCCAGTTCATACCGGTCTACCTTGTCCTAGGATGATCCAGTTCATGCCTGTCTACCTTGTCCTAGGATGATCCAGTTCATACCCGTCTACCTTGTCCTAGGATGATCCAGTCTATACCTGTCTACCTTGTCCTAGGATGATCCAGTCCATACCTGTCTACCTTGTCCTAGGATGATCCAGTTCATACTTGTCTACCTTGTCCTTGGATGATCCAGCTCATGCCTGTCTACCTTGTCCTAGGATGATCCAGTTCATACCTGTCTACCTTGTCCTAGGATGATCCAGTTCATACCTGTCTACCTTGTCCTAGGATGATCCAGTTTATACATGTCAACCTTGGCCTAGGATGATCCAGTTCATGCCTGTCTACCTTGTCCTAGGATGATCCACTTCATACCTGTCTACCTTGTCCTAGGATAATCCAGTTCATACCTGTCTACCTTGTCCTAGGATGATCCAGTTCATGCCTGTCTACCTTGTCCTAGGATGATCCAGTCCATACCTGTCTACCTTGTCCTGGGATGATCCAGTTCATACCTGTCTACCTTGTCCTAGGATGATCCAGTCCATACCTGTCTACCTTGTCCTAGCATGATCCAGTTCATACCTGTCTAGCTTGTCATAGGATGATCCAGTTCATGCCTGTCTACCTTGTCCTAGGATGATCCAATTCATACCTGTCTACCTTGTCCTAGGATGATCCAGTCCATACCTGTCTACCTTGTCCTAGGATGATCCAGTTCATGCCAGTCTACCTTGTCCTAGGATGATCCAGTTCATGCCTGTCTACCTTGTCCTAGGATGATCCAGTTCATGCCTGTCTACCTTGTCCTAGGATGATCCAGTCCATACCTGTCTACCTTGTCCTAGGATGATCCAGTTCATACCTGTCTACCTTGTCCTAGGATGATCCAGTTCATGCCTGTCTACCTTGTCCTAGGATGATCCAGTTCATACCTGTCTACCTTGTCCTAGGATGATCCAGTTCATACCTGTCTACCTTGTCCTAGGATGATCCAGTTCATGCCTGTCTACCTTGTCCTAGGATGATCCAGTTCATACCTGTCTACCTTGTCCTAGGATGATCCAGTTCATGCCTGTCTACCTTGTCCTAGGATGATCCAGTCCATACCTGTCTACCTTGTCCTAGGATGATCCAGTCCATACCTGTGTACCTTGTCCTAGGATAATCTAGTTCATACCTGTCTACCTTGTCCAAGTATGATCCAGTTCATACCTGTCTACCTTGTCCTAGGATGATCCAGTTCATGCCTGTCTACCTTGTCCTAGGATGATCCAGTTTATACCTGTCTACCTTGTCCTAGGATGATCCAGTTCATGCCTGTCTACCTTGTCCTAGGATGATCCAGTCCATACCTGTCTACCTTGTCCTAGTATGATCCAGTTCATGCCTGTCTACCTTGTCCTAGGATAATCCAGTTCATGCCTGTCTACCTTGTCCTAGGATGATCCAGTTCATACCTGTCTACCTTGTCCTAGGATGATCCAGTTCATGCCTGTCTACCTTGTCTTAGGGTGATTCAGTTCATACCTGTCTACCTTGACCTAGGATGATCCAGTTCATGCCTGTCTACCTTGTCCTAGGATGATCCAGTCCATACCTGTCTACCTTGTCCTAGGATGATCCAGTTCATACCTGTCTACCTTGTCCTAGGATGATCCAGTTCATACCTGTCTACCTTGTCCTAGGATGATCCAGTTCATACCTGTCTACCTCGTCCTAGGATGATCCAGTTCATACCTGTCTACCTTGTCCTAGGATGATCCAGTTCATACCTGTCTACCTTGTCCTGGGATGATCCAGTTCATACCTGTCTACCTTGTCCTAGGATGATCCAGTTCATACCTGTCTACCTTGTCCTAGGATGATCCAGTTCATAACAGTCTACCTTGTCCTAGGATGATCCAGTTCATACCTGTCTACCTTGTCCTAGGATGATCCAGTTCATACATGTCTACCTTGTCCTAGGATGATTCAGTTCATACCTGTCTAGCTTGTCTTAGGATGATCCAGTTCATAGCTTTCTACCTTGTCCTAGGATGATCCAGATATCTGGAAAATTGAAGGCCAATATAGTTTCCCTCAAGTTTAAAAAGCCATGCCTTTTAATGCTGCCTTGTGCATACCTCTTCGAGCTGTGACCTCAGCACGGGAACAGTGTATGCAAGCTCAGAAGTCGACTCTGGACTGTTACAACTTACTGGGCGAGAGAGGCTAGTTCTGAGAGGTGCCTGTGTCCCATTCTCTTTCAAGGACACTTGTTTGACTGCATCTGGGCTGGAAGCCACAGACTTGGCCAGAGAGCAGATTAGCTATAGAGCCATGGTTAGCAAGTATTTGTGACACATGAATCATAAATAATTCATTAATAAGGAACATGCATTCAGAATTTCTGAGCTGACGGCACTTCCAATAACATTGCAGTAAAAAAACGCAAAGGATAATATTAATGTTGCGTATGTACGATCAATTTAACATATTTCATGCTTATTCAATATTAAAGTATTGTATTTTACAAGTGTATAATTCATATGAGTTAGTTATTGTTTTTATTAAAGGCCGGAACAGCGAGGTCATCTGCCCCTTAATTCATATTATATTACCTATCCAATGCTATTGGTCTCCTATTAACATGCTGACTGACTCTTTTAGTGAGTCAGCCCAGAGCCTGGTTGTATCCTCAAAGAGTACCACCTTTAGTTATTTTGAGTAGAAGACCAGAAAACTCAAGGGATCACTATAATGGGGTAAAAGAGGCAAAAAAATGAGTGAGGTGGCTTACCATTGCGTTCCTCACTTATTAAGTGCAGCTCACTTATAACTAGACCTGGGATTTTAGGCTCTAAAAAAATTAGTTTTAGGCGCCTAAAATAGGCTTTTAAAACAAGTAAATAGGCTTTTAAAAGAGAAATTAGGCACTTAAAATATGTTTTCAAAATGTGTGGATAGGCAGGAAATAGACTTTAAAATATTACAATATACACTTAAACTGTAACGTGATACTTTATTTCTTTAACAAACGTGGTATCCCTATTCTTAACCGAAATAACTGCAAAATTAAGACAGAATAAAAAAGACATTTATGAAAAACAATATAAAAAGTAATGTGTCAAAAAATGTTTTGGATTATATGATATATCATTATCAGTACTGATCTAAAACCTTAATACTAAAATCACTGTACACAATTACAGCACTGTAGGCATCCAATAACGGTGGAAACGCGAATGGAGTATGTGTTTATTTATTTGTGAGGAACATTCCTACAGTACTTTCATTCGTAGTTTGCTTTACAGTACATAACAATAATCTTCTCCAAATTTTCCACAGTCAGGCTGTGTCTTTTGTCTGTTAAAATCATTTTGAAAGCAGAAAAAGAGCGCTCCACACTCACAGATGTTAGAGGGGCATAGGAAAATTTACCTACATTTTTCAATTCAATTTCACTTGGTAAGTCTACCTTTTCCACATTCATTACCTGATGTACCCTTTTCAGCATTGAATAACCTGGGTTCTTCAGCAGTACACTAGACCACTTGTCTCTTATTTTATCTCCTACCTTGCCCCTAGCACTTTGTATGTTATTCTCAGCTTCTTCAATTACAGAAAATTGCTGTTTGAGACTGTTTCCTTTTTCCTCCATTTTTGTAATGGTGACTGGAAGAAATGAAAAATTTGCCTGAATATACGCAATGTCTCTCTGAACACTGGAACAATCATTTAACAGTTCTTTGACAGACGACACACATGCAGAGTTGTCCGTTAAAGGCACATTGTCTATCACAGTCATGATTTCCTCAAGATGTTCTGCATAATACAGGGCAGCTTCCATCCAGGAACCCCAACGGGTGATGATTGGCTGTGGTGGAAGGGGAATAGAGGGGAGTTTCTCTCGAAAGATGGCTATTCTTGATGGAGCCTTACAGAACACTTTCTTCATTGTTGAAATGAGAGTATTTACTGCAGGAAACTCGGCCCTAACTGTTTCTGCGAGTCTATGCAAGGCATGGGCCATGCAAGTAACATGAATTAAAGAAGGATAGAAAGTTTTGAGGAGAGGTGCAGTGGCAATCATGTAGGAAGCAGCATCGGAGACAAGGAGAAGGACTTTAGAATCATCAACACCCCCAGGATACAACAATTGCAACCCCTTGTTAATGAAGTATGCAATGCTTCGACTATTGACTTTCTCAAGCTGTTTAGAGCAAAGAAGGTGAGCGGTAGATGCCTGATTGGGTTCCAGTTTTCCTACTATAAGGTTAGCAATGTACCTGCCCACAGAGTCGGTGGTTTCGTCCACACACAACCATATGCAAGACTCCCCAATATCCTCCCTGATCGACAAAATGACCTCATTGTAAGAAATATCTAAGTAGTTTTTCTTTAATGTAGATGCTGATGGGATGTGCTGCTTGGTGTATTTCTGTAAAAAATCTCTGAAAACCGGATTGTGCACAGCATTCCAGGGGATATTTGCTGCAACTAGGGCTCTACACATATCAGCATAGAAACCATTATGAGTTGTAGGAGATATAGTTTGTGTGAGCAGAGTCTGTCTAATGTTACTTTTCATGGCTGATTTCGCTTTGTGACTGGCACTATCTGCATGCTGCTGAAGGTGGCATTTTTTCTCATGTGAAATCTAAAACACAATAAAGTGATGTCAATTAGAGACTAAGATGAGGAACAGAAAAGGTGAGCTATTGAATAAAATTTGTAATTTTGAACTACTTAAATTAAGCCATTATTACTCTAAAGTTAATTAAGAACAAGAACACTACAGTCCCCGAAGGGCCTTGGCTTTCAATAACGGTTGCTGCCCAGCTCATGGCCTGCAGATATTGGGTGGCGTGTGGTCAGCACGATACATCCCTTAGCCGTATTGCCTTGCCTCCGTGACCCCTGCCCACCGTAGTTTCTCAATTGTCCTCACGATGCTGGGTCAACACCCTTCCAGACCTCAAAGATTTCTAAATTACTGCCGGTACTGGAAATCGAACCCAGGTCGCCTGGACTACTGTCGGCGCAGAAAGTATCTGCAGTCGAGTTTAAACGCTAATAAAATTTGAACCAGTCCACCAATCTAAAATGCAATCACTCCATCGTAAAGCTTGTTTTATTCTGCATTCTTTGCTGGTACATGCATATTTTTATTATGTTTCCTGTGAAAGTTATGTTAGGTGGAATGCAAAAAGTACCTATTTTCTTGCCCGGTTTTTGTAAACAACAACTTTGTAGTACCGTTACATGAAAACGTACTGTTGGACTTTCATGAAATTTAGGTGGATTATGGAATGCACTATTATAAATATATTTATGAAGTTTAATTACTTTACACACGTTGGAAAAAGTTATTGTTTTTGTAAAAGACTGTCTGTTTGATACTGGGTGGTCTTCCGAAATCGAGACTGAGTTCATCAAAGGTCTGAAGGTTTTTGTTTCAAATCGTTGTATACCGAAAACTTACAATGATTTCTGTATTTTATACCGATTTTTATTTGAAATCGAGCGACAGGCTCTCCGTTTTCATGTAATTAAACTACAAAGTTGTTGTTTACAAAAAACGGACAAGAAAATAGGTATTTTTTTTCATTCCGCCTAATATATATGTTTCACCAGAAACACAATAGAAATATGCATGTAACAGGAGATAACGCAGAATAAAACACGCTTTACGATGGTGTATTTATATTTTAGATTGGTGGACTGGTTCAAATTGTATTAGCGTTTAAACTCGACTGCACATACTTTCTGCGCCGACAGTAGGTCTCTACAATTAATTAGAGAAGCCAATATCAAAACCTTAATTTTAGATTAATATGAAATTTAAGATATAGGCACATACCTGTTTATTGCAGTACTGGCAGAAAATAATCTTGCCATCAAAAGTCATCCCTGGAAATTGTACAAGCCATTGTTGTATAAGCGCACTCTCAGATGATTTCGTTTTAGGCATGATGAACTATATTCACTTAAACAGATGTTCTTTCCCTGGCGACTTGACACAGTATGTCGCTTCTTACTACCTGCTCCTTGTTCTTCCTAGATAATCCTCCCCCTCACCCCGTCACTCGACACAGTACGTCCTTGACTACCTGCTCGTTGTTCTTCTGAGCTAATCCTCCACATCCACCCTTCACTCAGCATTCCTTTGGTGACAGTTGTCTGGGAAGAGCACATTTCTGTGAAAAACCCACCCTCTGCTGTTCTGCTCGTTCCAGGGATGTCCATTGTGTGATTGTAAAAATTACAGAAGTTGAATTTTATTTTAAATTTAGAAAATAGACATTTTTAGGCACTAAAATAGTAAAATAGGCTCTAAAGGTCCAAATAGGCATTTTAGGGCACTATAAAACTGTATTAATGTAAGGGATTTATCATGAAACGTCAAGATATTTAAAAAAAATCATGTTATTTCGTAAGGAACGAAATAGGCATTTGCCTTAAAATCCCAGGTATACTTATAACTCAGTAGCTTGCATACAATTATAGTCCGGATGGGACTGATACTTTCATGAACAGCTACATTTTATTCCAGTGTGTGCCAACAAATTACTGCATCCAGATATAGAAGAAGGCCACTGACTGGCTGTCGTTTCTAACTTCTACTCCAGGATAGTGCCAAGATATTACCTAAATAAGGTCACAGCTGCCTCCTATCCAATACACATGTCAGTTCAACCATTGCAATGATATGGGTTATCGCACAGATTTCACCCATTCCCACAGTATATGGAAAAATTTGACTATAATGTCGATAGTCCCTAAATGATTCAACAAATACAACGATCAAAATGTACAGACAAATGTCTTACTTTATATTGTGCCCGTCTGTCCACCTGGGATGGACAGGTGACCACATGCGAGGCAGCATGAACACAGTGTCAGCACGAGATCTAATCTCAGGGCGTCCTGGGCTGGGCTATATAATTACTGCCCACTGCACCCATGCTCCCCGCAAAGGAGAAGGAAAGACTTCACAACACATAACAGAAAGTCAAAACACATGTTAAGATAAAACCAATTCACCAAGTATTTATTCACCAAATATTGCCTGCTGGCAATAGCAAGAAAAAATAATGATCACTTCCAATTTTTATTATGCATCTCTGAAAATTAATCATAGTCTCTTCTTGAATGTCCGTTGGTTTGACTATGATTGAAAAACCACATATGATATATCATTGTGAACATTTACAAACGCAAGGAAATCTCAAAGCCATCGAAGTTGGCATTCCCATGACAGATCTTCACAAAGTCATATCACCGGAACTTTGGACAAAAGGGGCTCTCGTCAGACGATATCGTCCTTTTCGTTCCCAAAGACGAGGGGCGAGGTTCGAATATTAATCTTCTTCTATGGAACCTGGAAGTGTTGAGGAGCGTTATAGAGCTACCTCAGAGTGATCTTCTAGATAAGCAGGATTTCCTAATTCTCACTGAGACTTTCGCAACACAGGCAATAGACATTAACGGATTTTATTCGGAACACGTCTTAGCCACTCAAGGACCAAGGGGTCGACCCGTCAGGGGTATATATTGTTATTTTAAACCTACCCTAGGGAGTTTTCCAACACGTTACAAAGACGAGGACACCATAATCCTCCAATCAGCCAGCGGTAGCTTAACAATAATAGGCATATCCATCGATCCATTAACACTCCCAGAAGATATTATAGCAACAATTATGATGTCACTAAGAAAAACACATCCCGGGAGTAATGTTATCATTGCAGGGGATTTCAACTGCAGAGTAGATACTGACAACCATAGGAAACATGTACTACTGCAGTTGATGGCGGAAGGATACACTCCTGTTAACAAAGCGGCGCATGCAACGGCTCAAGAACGAGAGACTTAATTTTCTTCAAGGGTGCTGGGATCGAGTTGTCAGAATATAAGGGGTGTTATTCCAGCTCCAAAATTCGCTTAAAAAGCATTGCCCTGTTGTAGCGCACTTTACTGTGGCTGCTCGTACACCACTCAAGATTGAGTCAAAACGCGTCCTAAACATTTCACGTAAACTGAATGAAAGCCTACTGACTCAAAATACCAACAAGTTAATTCACTTTAACAATAGAATTGAAGCAAGTGATCTTGACTCTGCTGCCTCTGCCCTTGAGGACATTATAAAATCATCAGTTCCACTATTTCGCGAACGAAAATCACAGAACTGGTTTAACCACACCTGCTAATTCGAGAGAAAACGAGTATTACAGGCCCTTCACGTAGCGCGAGCAAGCAATAGACACGAGGACCTAGATATATACGGCACTTTGAGGAAGAATTATAAGGAATTACTCAAGAAAACACGAAACGGCTTTATCGAACTTGAGGCGGCCAAAATGGTGGAGAATGCGAAAGCGAATCCTTACTTAGCATTAACACCCAGGAAAAATCAAATGGTTGGGAAAAATGACATGAGTATTTGGGAGCAACACTTCACTGCCATATTAAATCAGAAGGGAACCTTAACAGCATTCAAAATGAAACCATGTGAACTAGATGGCACTGCTATCCCCTTGTTCACACCAGATAAGGTTCGTAGTACTCTAATGACTCTGAAGGACGGAAAAGCGTCTGGGCCAGATGGCATCTTCAATGAGCACATTAAAACAGCAGGTACCGTGCTATTACCGGTATTTACAAATTTAATGAATCTTTGTTTGAGATCAGGAGACGTTCCTTCCACGTGGAAACTGTCAACATTGAAGATGCTCTATAAGGGGAAAGGAGACCAGTTTGACCCCAATTCCTATCGAGGGATCGCCTCAGAAAATAATCTTCCCAAAGTGCTCACTAAACTTGTGGCAAAACGGCTCACCGATGAAATTGATAGTAAGATACAAGAAGAGCAATTTGGACTTAGAAGGGGGAGGAGTACAATTCAGGCCATTACAAATCTCAA
Organism: Meconema thalassinum; assembly: GCA_946902985.2. Taxonomy (NCBI): domain Eukaryota; kingdom Metazoa; phylum Arthropoda; class Insecta; order Orthoptera; family Tettigoniidae; genus Meconema; species Meconema thalassinum. Next base: position 1,432,777,171 of record OX336389.2, on the reverse strand, counting down.
GGAGGATGTTGAAAACGCCCTTAAAACACCACGAAGCAAATTTCACGCAGTATTCATTGATTTTACAAAGGCTTTCGACAACTTAAACCGGGTCATAATTTCCTCGAAACTAGATGAGTTGATGAAGGACAACAAACCACTCACAATCCTGATCCATAATATATTAAGGAGTAACTACGTTAAATTTCTGACAATTTAACAGTATCGAAAGTGATATTGCAAACAAATGGCGTACTTCAGGGAGACCCCCTGAGTCCCTTTCTTTTTAACGTCGCAACACATGATGTTGTTCGAGCGATTAAAGAAGCCTCGCCGGAAATAAAACTGTACATTTATGCGGGTGATATGGTTCTGGGCTCCCGTGACATCAGTGAGCTACAATCGGCTGTTTCCTCTCTGGAGGTATGGGCGTCTACCAACGATTTGCAGGTTAACCTCGAGAAAACGAAATATATGATCTTCAGGAAAGGCGGACGAGCGTCCAAGGACGACAGTATAATTTTGAAACAAACTCCCCTTCAAATTGTAAATAGCTTCACGTATCTAGGCTTGACTCTGCAAACTACCATGCAATCCTTCAGGATTCACATAAAACAGCGGATGGCATCGGCCACTAAAGCTATTTTCGATATCAGAAACATAACTCGAATTTCACTGAAATCCGCCTTAGCACTCTTTGATGCCAAGATTGTTCCGGTCCTCACATATGGGTTAGACATAGTATGGGATAAATTAAGCTTGAGCGATCTCAGATCATTTGAAAAAGTCAAAGCACGATACTTAAAGGCTGCCTGGGAGTATCAAAATACACACACTCCCGACTTGTTTATGAACTTGCCAGGGAAACTTTTCTTATTGAAGACTTAAGATCTCGATTGCAATTGCCTTCTACTGGACAGGAACAGGAATTCCTAAGGATGAGACAAAGAAAGCGAGCGGAAATCGACATAGAATTCTATGGGACTGATGCCATGTCTCAGAGAAAATGGACTGAACCGAACAATGAAATGAGGAGTGCTCTGAATAGACTTGCTGTGCACGGCTTCCATCATAAGCTTTGCGTACGGCGTGGCTTTCATGGACCTTCTGAGCAGTGTGTGTGCATATTATGTGCTAAACAGTGTGGTCGATATCATTTTAGTAAATGCTCTAAGAGACCACTGTCCTTATTGGAGTACTCGAAAATGTAATGCACATTTTTGCGCAGTTCCTTTATTATTATGATATCGATCACGTGAGGCATTGCACAGACCAAGGATCATGTAATATGGGGCGCGCACTGGTCGGTGGGTTGGTGGGATCTGGGTCTCGAGCGCGGTTTGTGATGAAAGCCGGTGGAAACCATGCACCGCTGGTCTATTTATTTATCTTCTCATCTGGCAGTGTTTGTGATATTATGATGTATTTAATTCAAATGCACCTTCGTGCGCAATTTTACTATTATTATTAAAAACCACATATTGCTCTTTTAATCTATACATGCGAGATTGCATAATCACTCACGACACGAAAATACATATTTAAATTTAACCTATTTGGTTTCACTTTATATTATAGTCCTATATTATTTCACATATTTACATGGATTATATACAACATCTTGAGGTTGTTTCACATCCGCGTTTCACTATTACGACGAAAACACATAATTCAGAATGACACTTCTTAGCGCGGCCTGTGAAATTGCATTATATTGACAGTTAACTTTGTCACAGCAGTTATTTATGTCAAGGTAAAAGAGTTAATAATAATAATAATAATAATATTAATAATTATCGGCGTTATCAAAGGTAGCCTCGGATATCTCCTTATAATTTTCATGATAATATTATTTAATGAGAGGATATGCAACACTGAACATGAATTAAATACTAGCCGTCATAAAAATGGCATGAGGTTAGACGTGACGGCATTACATTTATAGCAAAACATTCATCTTATATTGGTACATTTCATGTGAATTCTTAGGAATTGGATAAACATTTGAAGCAATGTCATTACTATGGGACAGGATATCACTCCCGCATACTCCCATTTTATCGTCAAAGCAATCAGTATTATGTGGAACAGGATATCACTCCCGCAAACATCCACTCATACGAGTATCAACACCTCCATCTGAACTAACATTAGAAAAGTGCATTGGCACACAATTAACATTATTAAGCTTCAATTCAAAAATATCCAATAATATTGGAAGATCATAAGATCCCAGATTTTTATAGAATAAACCAATTGTTTGTAACCATTATTCAACATATTCATCATAATAATTTATTATTATTATCCTCATTAAACATTACTTTCATTGTTATTTATCAAAATTCAGTATCCTTTTAATATGAATTTATAGAGATTATTATTATTATTATTATTATTATTATTATTATTATTATTATTATTATTATTATTATTATTATAATCTTTAGAAAATATTTTCTGGTATTCAGAAACATAATGCAAATGCATCTAATGTGTCATAATTCTGCTGCATTTATATAAATGGTGTAGGACATCCCATATTATTTATTGTAATAAAGAGTGAAAAACATTGAGGATCCACCTCACCTACAAGTCGAAGCGACTAAAAGAAATATACGCCTAGCATAAGGCAACCAACTATAACAATAACGAAGATTATTAACTATTAGGAAAGTGAATCGGTTTAGCGGAAATTATGGAAATTCATGGCTCAAGCATAATGTTTACATTAGTCGGAGGTCTTTTACCATAGATGTTTTGTGGCGGTTGGACATCCCTCTGTGCGGATCAAACCCTGGCACCACGGACCCGTGATGACTGCATGCTAGGAAATGGACATATCCCAGCAATTGCCTCATTCTTCGTCCTCGTCCACGGAAATATGCCCCTGATGGCATTGCTCTGGTTCCCTATCTGGCAATCCTGGCATCGGTCCCCTCACATAGCGCCGCTCTAGCCGCTAGTCATGTTCGAACAGTGGGTCAGCGACGTCACAATCTTATGGGGTCGTTTTAAACTGTTCCACAAATGCACATACGGCTTTCTGATAATGTAGCCCACAGTTTTTAGAATGCTCACTTATCCTGACTGCCACTAATATGTTCGGGTTGATTTTACGGGGCATGATAATAATAATAATAATAATAACTTCAGGCTAGAATGTCTCAACTAAGCCTGATCTAATTCTGACATGAAAGTTCCAAGGTATAACACAGGCTATCAGGGTAGCTATTTCCGTGGACGAGGGCGAAGAATGAGGCGAATGCTGGGATATGTCCATTTCCTAGCATGCAGTCATCACGGGTCCATGGTGCCAGGGTTCGATCTGCTAGGGTAACTATCACTCTGTATTCAGTTATGAGGCCAGTTTGACTTGGACACAATTCCAATTCATAAATGGTGCGCACTTGGTATAAGTTTACATACAGTAAAATTGTCAGTCACTTGCGTGAAACAAGTCCACATTCACATACCTGTAATTCCTGACCAATTCTCAAAACGATGAACTTTCACAATCACTATGATAATACTAATAAGTTTCGTGAAACACGATGACACTTTGCTTTTCACTCACTGGTGCGAAAATAAGACTATGTCCTCGGACATTATGTCAGAGTGGCATGGAAACGTTACTGAGAATGCCTAGCCTCGCGGAATAGTTGCACAGTATAACAGCGTAGCGACAAGTGAACACAATTGAACATGCTTCACCGTATAGACGGATGAAAGCAGACAGGTAACCTGGCTTCCAAAGAGCAAGCTTATATACAGCCACAAGGTCACATATCGATGGCTGCAGTTGCATTACGTAATGCGATATCTCCTCTGCTATTGGTCCTCACCCTAGAATACTCTGGTAGGTTATTAATTTCAATATAAACATCATGAATAAACGTAAGATTTATTCCAAGTAAAATTCTGAAGTGCTGGTGCCTTCCTCTTCTCTATCCAAATGCAAACAAACATATTTGTTCCGACATTTCCTGGCTGTGCTCAGGACACGCGCCTCTTTCAAAACCATGGCGAGTCAGCAGCTTGCCACAGCTTTGATGATGTCACAGCGCGCTCACTTCAAATCACGCTCTCATCCATTTCGTTGTAAAAGGGCACAATATATATATACGAGGGGTGTTCAAATGAAATGGTACGAAACGATACTGTGCGTACATTTTATTCGTTATTCAAAAGTAATCACCACAGGCCTGTGCACAGGTGTCCCATTGCTTCACTATACGCAGGATTCCCTGTTCTCAGAAGTCTTGTGGTGGTTGTGACGGGAGCCAATCCTGTATGGTGTCATTTAGTTCGTCGTCCGATTGGAAACGTTTTCCCTTGAGATGTTCTTTTAACGGACCAAACAGATGGAAGTTGCAGGGTGACAAGTCTGAGTTGTAGGGCGGATGCTCAAGTTGCTCCCACTTGATCGTGGCCAATACACCTTGTGTGACGTTAGAGACGTGTGGGCGAGCGTTATAATGGAGCAGAATTACTCCCTTTGAGAGCAATCCGGGCCGTTTGTTCTTGATGGACTAACATAGGCTCCGGCGTGTCGCACGATACACGTCACTGCTAATGGTTCGTCTCAACAGAAAACGTTTCCAATCGGTCAACGTACTAAAGGACAGCGTACAGGATTGGCTCCTGTCACAACCACAAGACTTCTGGGAACAGGGAATCCTGTGGCTTGTGAAGCAATGGGACACGTGTGATACTAGCTCTTAAGCCCGGCGTTGCTCGGGATCACAATTAGATATTAGGATATAGTAGCTTTGCTTGCTGTGACGTATTGTGTGCAACCCGGAGGAAGGTTATAATGAGCAATATATTGCCACCCAAAGTCGTTGTGCTTGTTCTTTTATCTGATAAACAATTGTGTTGAAATTGTAAGTAGGTGGGTACGACAACTCTATACAGTACTGCTTGTTGCTTATAATAGATTAATCCTGAAATTTCGTTAATATAACTGAATATTTACGGAGCCTATTTTAATCTAAGTATGCATTCTTAACCTAGGCCTAACTATTACATATTAAAGGCCAATGAATTTCTTTTTCTTCATTGTATTTACCTCGCATGTATTGCCGAAAAGCAACATTTCAAGAGGATAATGGCAGTAGTAGATAAACTCTTAGAATCCCAGCTTCATAATATATGGATTTGATTAGGGGAATAACGAATACTAAAAGAAAATACATAATAAATATCATCTAAGAATCTACAGTATATGTCCACGCACACTTAAATAAGAACCACTCATAAGAGTGCAGGGACACCTTGTGGCAACGAGACAAACTAACCCTGTCAAACTTGGTAGCAATTGTCATATCTGCAGAAAGTAATATTGTGCAAACTACGTATCGTGTCATGATTCAGAGTAAAAGTAACAAAACAAACTATAATCATTTCTAGTAATAATAACAAAACCGTTGTAAACATATCAATATTTCTAAGATTATGCCGTGTCTTGGGAAGGTTTGGACCAGTAAGATTTCTAAAGCAAACTTTATAAACTAATGGGATAGTCGGTAGAATACGCCTTAGTAGTCTGTGAATTTAGGTTGCACATTATGGCAGAAAACGACCAAAAAGCAGTTAAATATTTGCAAACAGAAGCATTCAAGTAACAAAAAATAAATCTGAGGCCTCCCATTCCAAAACTCGCTAACTCCATTTATTTTATAAAAATGAGTTACCTACTATAAGCCTCCGTGGCCGTGGCGGCAGCACGCCGGCCTCTCACCGCTGGGTTTGTGGTTCAAATCCTGGTCACTCCATGCGAGATCTGTGCTGGACAAAATGGAGGCAGACAGGTTTTCTCCGGGTACTCCGGTTTTTCCTGTCAAAAATTTCATTCCAGCAACACTCTCCACTATCATTTCATTTCATCTGTCATTCATTTAATCATTGCCCAGAGGAGTGCGTCAGGCCTCGGCAGCCGGCACAGTTCATATCCTCGCCGCTAGATGGGGGCTTCATTCATTCCATTCCTGACCTTGTCGGAGACTGGAAGCAGGCTGTGGATTTTCATTTTCAGTTACCTACTGCATTGGGTAAGTCTTCAACCGGGCTAATTAATAAAGTAAAAATACCGTTCCAAATCTTGTCAAAACCTATTATAATAGAGTTTTGAAATTCAGTAATCATTCCAGAACTTGCTAACTCCATCGCCGATATTGTTCCAAAACTTGCTATATCCAAGCAGCCAATGAATGCTATCCATTGCAGTCACGTGATGTGATCTATGCATCTCTTGGAAAGAGAGTTACTGTTCTGAAGCTGAATATTTTGTGTTCTTATTGCTGATGCTAACGTGATTAAAACAACATTTAACGAAAAATGAATTGTGACAGAACTGTAACACCATCCCCACTATCGTTCAAAGAACTTCAAAATCAAAGTTGACAGAGGATAAAGTCCGAGTGTTTACATGGATGGAACATGGATATAAGAAAGGTTCAAACGAGATATCATCGGCTGTTTGGCATTGTTTAACTGAATCCGATTTGTCACGTTGTTCTATAATTAGGCTATGTGCAGATGGGTGTGGTGGGCAGAACCGTAATTCTGCAATGATCACCATGGCCAGCTATTTCTTATCTCAAGTAGCTCCAGGAAATGTGACACGTATTGAACTTATTTTCCCTGTCCGTGGGCACTCATTTTTACCTTCAGACAGGGTTTTTGGTAACATCGAGAAAGTCCTAAGGAAGACACCATTGATTTACGATCCCACACAGCATCATAATGTATTCCAGAAATTTGGAAAGGTCATACGGTTAGGTGAAGATTGTGATGTGAAAAACTGGAAAGAATATGCACGCCAAGTTTTGAAGTTACCTGCAAGTTGGCATTTCAAGTTTGCATCAGCCAAGAGATTCGTTATTGAAAAGATATCATCATACAGGATAATTGTCACTGGAGAACCCCACTATAATACTAATATAGGAGAGGGCAAGTCTGTGATGAAGAGAGGGAAACGGTTTGGTGACTGTGTCCCTGAAGTTGTGCCAAGAGGTGTGGTATTGAATCCAGCGAAAGTTACGGACGTCGAGGCTTTGCTGGCCAGTCATTTTGTTGAGAAGTGGGCTGGCGATGAACGTTGTCAGTTTTTTCAAGAACCTGTTCATTGACATTGAAAGTACAACACAAAGTGATGCTGGTGACAGTGACGAAAGTTTGTAGTGTGAACACACTGATGCTATTCAAGATCAGGACCTAAGAATCTGATGTTTTTTTTTAGGTATTTGTTTTCCACCATTCGACGTGCATTTACCTCTTTACGGGAACTGAAGCACGAATTTGATGTTGATTTGATGTTGTGTGAACACACCACTTTTCTGTAGAATATTGAGCAATAAATACATCTTGTGTCTTTCATAATTATTTCCTTTTAATACTGATAATTCTTTTAGCATATGTTATACAATTTACTTAACAACTGGGGAGCGGGAGGGAGGGGGGAGGTGGAGGCAATCACGAATCTCTGTACTTGAGTGGTCATTCCTAAACTGCATTTCTCCACATGCTATCATTCTATAACTTTCTTTCTCCATTCTGTCATTCCAAAACTCGTCAACTCCAATTCTCTTTTTCTTTTTTCACACAATTACTTCGATGAATTTATGTACGATTCTCACAGACTCACCAGCAATGCCTTCTTCACCAGCCCGGGCCATTTGCGCTGCTGGTCAATGTCATAATAACCCTAAAACAGTTTTTGGTGTTTCCTGAAAAAAATCCTCAAGTGGAGTTAGCGAGTTTTGGAATGGGAGGCCTCAAAGAAAGTATACCGTGCAAAATGGAAACAATCATACCCTGGTAAACCGTCGAAAAGATACAAATACTCACATACAATAAGCGACGCAGAGACTATAAAATTCAATTCAAAATCACTCTCGTTTCCGACCTCACAATCCACCTTAATATATATAAAAGTTCATGTAGGGATATAAGATTAGTACATTCCTCACTCATACTGTAAAATGACGAATCCTCGGTAATGCTGTAAGTCCCCATCCTCGTGAAGACAAATTCTGTATTTGTGTCAAAGGGCCTAAATGAAGGGAATGGAGCGGGCTGTCCGAATTTTCAGATAGATAGTGTTACTCGTCTTGATCCAAATGGTAAGTACGTAAAATTCGGTTCTGATCGGTGAAACGGTGTAGATTTGAGCCAAGAAAAACGGTGTAGATTTGTGCCAAAGGTCCCAAATGAAAGGAATGGAGAGGGCTATCCGATACAATCGGTTATACGGAGTCGCAGTCCATTAACCTCGGACAGATATACATATCCATTTAATTTATAAGATATAGACATTAAGGCATCTACTACTCGTGGAAGATAATCTATCTAGTTATGAAATGTTGTCTATGGTCCTGCAAGCTCTGAGAGACTTCACACTAAAGGAAAAAAATACTGCTTTTATTTTCTACTGTAGATGCCCAGAAACACTGTCCACGGAGTTAAAGATACAATTTTCCTGTGCTACATGTGGAAATAGTTGGCATCCGATGAAAATCTTCAGAGGCATGTCTTGACTCACTTCGCAACAAAACGATACCTTTGTAATACTTGCAACAAAACATTTTCACAAAATAGCCATCTCAAGGCTCATTTATTAACACATTCTGGCGAGAAACGTCACTCTTGTTTAATGAGCCATAAATCTTTCGAATTGCCTTATATGCTTCGAAGGCATAATACGTTAATTCCTTCTGGGAATAAATCGCACATCTGTTTATCTTGCGGGAAGGCGTTTACTGTGCCTGAAAATCTCCGAAGACATCATCTTGTGCATTCCGGAGAGAAGTCATACTCCTCCTCAGAATGCTATAAGAAGTTTGCAGTTCGCGCTAGATTACAAAGACACTACTTGTTGGTCCATTCTGGTGACCGGCCTTTCTCATGTACCGTATGCAACAATGCATTTTCTGATAATGGTACACTTAAAAATCACATGACGATAACCTAGATGTTAGACCCCTTAAAACAACAACAACAAAAAATCACATGCTTATGCATTCCAGGCAGAAACCATACGTTTGTAAAATATGTCAAAAGGAGTTTGCTGGTAGGAGTTATTTAAGTAAACATATTTCAGTTCACTCTACTGAAAAAAAGCATTCCTGCCAAATATGTAAAAAGATTTGCAGGACAACTGGCTATTTAAAGAACCACGTTTCAATTCATTCAAATGAGAAACGTTATTTATGTTCTATCTGCGGAAAATCAGTTACAGAACGCGGTAATTTAAGGAGATATATGTTAATACATTCGAGTTAGTACAGCAAGTTTCTGTAGGTCAGCCGACTACAGGAGGTTTGTGTGGATACCCAAAACTTTATATCCACAATCGTATTACTTGATATCGAAACTATTACCAGCATTGCATAACACTACAGAATCATCCAACAAACTCTGTTTACATGGATGGTAAAATATAAATCAAAAGTTATTAAAATGTATAGATTATCAGCTGAAAGAATTTGATATTAAACAATTACACTAACATAAACTAAAATGTTGCTGGCAAACCGCTTTGTATTTGCCCAGTGCAAAGTCGATTTCCACCTCGTACTACCGCATGAATGAAGGAAATTGCAAGACATATTTTTTTTTAAATTTTTAGTTTGTTTGAGTCTCCAGTGTTTTGAGGGGTTTGATGCAACTCGCAATGCCTGCCTGTCCTGAGCTAATCGTTTCATCTCTAGCTACCACATCCTACATCTGACGCAATCTTTTAAACATATTATTTCTTGGTCTACCTCTATAGTTCTTGTCCTTTACTCTTCCTTCCTTAACTAGGTAGGTTATTCCTGGGTGTCTTAGTATGTGATCTACTAACCTATTTCTTCTCTATATTGGCAGTCGCCTGAAACATCTCGCCTCTCCCACTCGTCTTAATACCTCATCATTCGTAACCCTGTCTGCCCATTACATTTGAATGCAATTTGGATAAAATGCACAAATTACCTAAAAAGGGAAATTGAGGTAATTTAGAATAGAGCCATAAGAAATATTTATAACTACCCTTTTTAACACCAACCAAACACCTTTATATTACGAGTAAAATTCAACCTGTAGCCCTAAATGCAGAAATCAAATCATATGTCCTGATATACAGTATCCAAACCTACACAAAAGTATCCACACAAATTTAAACTTCTCTAAACAATCTGATTTACACTCTTACAAAACTAGACATGCAGATGACATATCACTTTTCCATATCAATTGCAAACAATATGGCAGTAATAGCATTAAGTATAGAAACTTTGTAAAGTTCAGTAGACTACCAGAAAATATAAAAATTGCGCCTAGCCTACCAATCTTTAAAACAGTTTATGTGGAATCATTATTCAATGTCAGTTTGAAGAAATTCCAAAATCTGAGAACAGAAAATTGTTTACAAAAACTTATGAAAGCTACAAAGTGTTGTATATATTTTTATCGGAAAACTTTGTCAACTAAACATTGAATTGTAATTTGTTGCCAACAGGATAAAACTGACGATTCCTTTGTATATGAGTCCTAACTCGTTAAGGGATTAATAAAATGCAGTATTAATAAATCCTTTGCACAATAGTCACAATAGGCCCTCAAGCTTAATATTGACAGTCTACCAATAATACTCCACTGGTCACTTAATTTAAAAATAGGTAGCTTTCTAATATACTCTACCTAAAAGCACTTGCCAACTAAGTACAGTACTGGAATATAGAGGTCACATGAAGATATATAGCAAAACTATATTAATAGGCACTGAAAGTCCTCCACGCTGCATGTGATCAAAATATAGAAATATAACCATTTATATCAATAGTGCTGCCATAAATTGACTTACAGTCTGGCACACAAAACTCTTTCTAGGCATCAGAAATAGTTTAATGAACTATTAGTGAAGAATTTGTTGGTTAAATTCATTACCAGGCATTGGTTACACATACAACTTAATTCGGAAAATAATCACTTCTACAACTTTCAGCAAGTCTCATTTACGACGAGAAATTTCATGGGAATTGAAATAGTTAATACGAACTGCTTTTAGATGCTATTATATCAGAATTAATAATATTTCTTTACAAAACTTGGCATTCTAGCTTAAGTGTTTATACACCTTAGAGTCCACATCCTGTGTTGCCAATTCTACCAACAGCACAAGTTGAGAATTATAGACGGTGATGGAAACAGCCTATATATTAGTCATGGCCTGACGTGATTGCTGCACGTGTGAATGAACTAAACTCGTCATCAGGATGCGTATTTTCATTGTTATTTTCCATTATTACACTTTCTTGCAGGATCTTAGGTCTATGTGTTGAATGTCACGAAATGTTAGCTTTGAATTGAAGTTCTTCCTTCATATGCAACATCTTAACCCTGGTCGCGCACCCTGAAGGAACATATCCAGTCGCGATGAGTCTTTGAGGTTCACTTCTTTATTTTGAAAAATCTTCTAAGTTTAGTGCCAAATATGTACATAACTTTATTACTTTCATATTTGATCACATTTTAAAAGAATTGTGTGTATATTAATGGGTTTATTTACGACATTTATGCGTTTTAGTCGGTATACACGACTGTATCTAATTTATATTGGGTGTTATGTCTTAGTCCTGAAAGAAGAAAAAATACATGGGATTTATATCTTGTAGGTTCATGTAATTTGTTGCAGAGTTAGGGCATATCACCCCATATAATTGGGTACAATCGTGTTGACCGACTGAAAAGTATAAATGTCGTATATTATGGCAACACTGAAAATGGTTTCCAAAACGATAATGGTTTTATTCATATATTTTTATGTTCAGCAAACATTGTTTAGTAAATACTCTCTTATTCACGAGACATTGTAAATAGATGGAATTAATGTAATTATCATACTAATATATAAAAATGAGATGGTGCTTGTCGTCCTGTCTGTCTGTCTGTTGCTCAATCACGCAAGAACTACTGGTCCAATTTAAGTGAAATTTTGCATGGATGTAGCTGATTTACCAGGTTTACACATAGGCTACATTTGATTTCGACATTTTGCACTATTTAAAAATGGCGACTATTTTGATATTTCCATTTCAAATAAAAAGAGAACGCTAAGAAATAGCAAACTTTTGATGGCACATGCGTGCTTTAAAATTGAATTTCCTATCCGAAAGATCCTTATCACTTTTCGTGTATCTCCAACGGTTAGCGAGTAAAACCCACATTTGTGACGTCACTACACCCTTTGGTTTCAAAATTTCATAAATCCATTTCAAATAAAAAGAGAACGCCAAGAAGTAGCAAACTTTTGATGGCATGTGCGAGCTTTAGAATTTAATTTTCTACCCGAAAGGTCCTTATCACTATTCGTGTATCTCCAACGGTTAGCGAGTAAAACCCGCATTTGTAACGTCACTACACCCTTTGGTTTCAAAATTTAATATTTCCATCATCATACTAATATATAACAAGTAGTTCCGTGAAGAACTATACAGCTTATTTTCATATATCTTACTTATGTTAATCGCCTCTATCAACATACAAAATTTCAGTTTGATTGCTGTAATAGATTCGTAGATATTGAGAACCAACTAAATATTTCGGATGGTCGCCATGTTGTATTTTTATATATGTAGGACTTAAGAGTTATGTACTGTTAGATGAAGATTATTGTGTACGTGTAGTATTCAAACTTCAATCGCATGATTAGGACACAAGAAGTAAAAACGAGATTTTAAAATTTCGCACAGCAGCCATCTTGTGGTTATGAAAACAATTGAAATAAATTATATGCTAGTGGATTAACATTTGTATAATCATTTAACGTGCAAATTTTCACTGCACTCGGAAGGTTAAATTGCGAGAAACGTCCATTTAAATATTTATAATTCGCGTCACCGCCATGTTGGATTTGTATCTCATCAGGTTACTGAAAGTGCACAGAGCTATTAAAATTCTAGGCACTAAACCAGGGGCCAAAATCACTAGCCAGCACGTTGGCAGCGCCATTAAAATATCTGCACCCTTATAACTGGATGATCCACCAATATCCTCCGGCTGGAAATAATCTGGGATTGTAGCATCCTGAAGTCCCGGCTAAAAACGACATGGTGCCACTTGGCGAAAACACTCAGAATAAGGGACAGGATTTTCTCAGACGAAAAGTGCTGCAGTATCTAACTACAGAACAGTAGGGTCATCTAACTACTTACGATAAAGAGAGTCTCAAAAATAATCTCGGGCGTAAGGATGCGGATTAGGTCCCTTGGGAACTTCCACCCTACAGCACATTCCTCTACCATCTAACTACCAATGTAATGCCAGTTTCCTATAAAACAATCAGGAAATCGTCAACATGAATCCGTCTATTTATTATTAAAGCAATACACTTCTCGTGTCGTCGAGCTTCGTTTAAACGCTCTCAAAAAAAAACAATGAAATAAATAAGAATGACCAGGTGTCATTAATCCGCATAAAAGACAAATCGTTTCCTTAAGCAACCGTAAAAACTGGTACTTGTAAGCTTCAATGAGCTTCTATACAGCGAACAACTGCTGTTCCCTAGGTGACGGGAGTTTATAACAAGAAAAATATTATAAGCTAAAATTTAAATAATCCCAAAAATAAATGACGTTACCCCTGACGTAGATCTCCGTCATTACAAATACTATTCATTACTCTATACAATTTATCTCCCGCACCCTAACATTAAAATTTCTTCCTCTAGGAAGCGCAAAATCTCTACACAAATCTAAAGTTTAAATTAAAAATATAAAACACTCCTAAATCTACTTACGAATTTATCTGAAATATATTTCATACAACGTTCTATACAATGAAAATAATCACGTCGTAGTTCATCAACTACTTACTTCAAAACAAAAATATATACAACGCGTTCCTTCCTTTCTCCCGACAATACAACATGTAATTGTCCTTCTACTTCACTCCTGCCTCTCAACGGGCTTCAGAAAAATATGACTTCACTCTACTATGTCTCGTTCGTGGTTTACGTTACAATCTGGGATTCTATAATCCATAAAATTAAGTAGAGACTAACTCAAAAACCTCCAACTTATCTGTCCATGAAATAAATATACTTAATAAAAATACACATTTCCACTCGTCGAATAATTACCATAAATGAAAACATTAGGAAAAGAACCATTTAATAGACCTCAGTTTACTCTCAGCTTCAACAAAGATCCATTAAATCCTATAATTTCTATCAGATTTAACTTCATCCAGGATCCACTGTCCTGTGAATTTCAAGGAGTTTCAACTATATTGAGACTAATTCAATAACATCCACGATTAATAAACTTCCATAACATTGCTCTCATAACTTCTTACTTCCATGAAATACACGCGTCTGTCACTACAGTCATATCCACAAAAATAGATCAATGGCTACACACTGGCTCATTGTCTCACGACAAATACCTCCGTCTACAACGGGAATAATACATCTCATCCATCGAGATACTTCGCAGTTCCTTCAATACAATTCCTTTATCTATACTTTCCAATAATAAACTCTTCTTTCAGTTACCACAATCTTAATAACCATATAATAAAAAATACTGGTTCTCTCCATGAATCAATTTAATCGGTAATGCGATAAAATGATAATCTTCTAATAAAAATCTTATTTCTTTGCCTCACTCACATTTCTTAAAAACCTTTCAACAAACTGTAACATTCCTTAAATTCCTTCGTTACATTATTTCTTACTTCAAAATACGCTATCGTTCGTATTTGTTAATTCCACATTATAATTCTTTACAGATTCTTTCTTTATTGTCTTTTCAACAAATTCCAATACTATAAAAAACATTCTTTACAAATTTTCTTCACTAAATCTGTTTCATTATTTCTCAGATCGTGACTTTATACAGATCTCTACAATAGATCTTTCTGAATTGCATTCTTTGACATATACTTCCTATCACATACTTGGAAAACATTTCCATTATTACAATCATTAATAAAACATAGATATCGTGCGATTTAAAACACGTTTGAATTTTACTATAACTATTCTGAATTAAGCTATAAAATCTTCCTTCAAATTTCGAATATCGCAATACTATATTGGACTCTCTCCATTGCTATTCATAATCTACATGAATGCTATAATAAAGGAATGGAGGTGTGAAAGACATGGTTCAATACCTAACAGCAGGCATCTAAAAAATTTAGATGCTATACTATTTGCTGATGATGTCGCATTGGTAGCAGCTTCTGAAGATGATCTGCAGTGGTCAGTTTTCAACCTCCAGAAAGTGGCATCAAAATTCAGCATGTGCATTTCTACTGAAAAGACTAAAGTAATGGCCTTTAAGGGTAAGGACCCTATCCCCAGTAAAATTTGTCTGGATGGTAAAATTTTAGAAAGAGTTAACGAATTCAAGTATTTAGGATATCATTTATCATTTCAAGAAGAACGAGACATAACTGCAAAAATAACTAATTATACCAGAACAACAGGAATCATCAATCACGTCATGAAGCCATCTCTTGTCCAAAGGCATACACGCTTGCGTTTGTATAACACATTAGCCAGACCAACCCTATGCTATGGCAGCGAGGCATGGACAATAAGATGTCAGGACATCTCCAGACTCACAGCACGCGAAATGACCTTTATGCGCCGAACAGCAGGCTATACTAAATGGGATCATAAGAGAAACGAGGATGTGCTGAAGGAACTAAAAGTGAAACCAATAACTGCATACATTTGTGACTACCAAGAGAACTGGAAGCATCATGTCCAAAGGATGGAACCTGGAAGATTTCCAAAGGAGATCCTTCGCTACCAGCCACGGGGAAAAAGATCGATAGGACGTCCGATGAATAGATGGAGGGAAAGTGCAAGACCGTAACGGGACATTTGGCCCAATACTTGGAAGGAAGATGATGATGATGATGCAAAAATCGAAATATCGAAATGAAAAATCCCTAAAATTCCGAAATCGTCGAAAAATACGACCAAACATCCGCATGATGTTTTTACGAACATAAGAATCAAAACTGCAATAATCTAATAGACAATATAGAAAAATGGCATTCAACACTAGTTGTCGGATATTCAAGATATATACAATTCTACAAAGTGGGATGTTCAATGTTGGTCCGTGGACTACCTTGTGCTGGGTTAAAGTTGACATGAAGCGGACTTCCTTTGGTTACCCATTAGAAAAGGAATATTTCTAGCGGCTTAAGACTGCGAGATGTTCAGCATTCTTGTCCAATTCTCCCTCCGAATATCTCGTGCGGTCAGGTCTCGGGATACGAACTCAATCATCATCGTGCTGTCGCCTCCTTCCGCCGATGACTCTTCTGGGTGAGATGGGATAGCCCTTTCTCGCTTCGGCGCCGGGTAATTCCCTGGTCGCCCTCGTCCATGAATTCTTCTGGCCTTCTTTCCCCAAAGTTCCCTGTAGATCGTCATTTGAGATGGTAAAATGACTGATAATTGTAGAATTTCTATTACGGGAGAGATGAGATGTTAATCTCCCCCGAAATGTTGATGTTAAGTCATTTCGGATGTTCTTGATGCCATCATAGCGTCGTTCCCTTAATTGTTTAGGCGTTCATCGCGACGCTTGTAGAATCGTTAGGAAATTCCTCCCTCAACTTTTGGAATTTTACCATGCTTGAATCTGTAGATTTGTTATTAATAATATAATTATTCCTTCGCTGAATGTCGACTTGTGTGTTACTTGCACATTACTAAGTGCCTTCGATGAATATTTACTATTTGCTTCGTTCAATTTGTAGAGTAGTTTGTTCGAACGTCCTTCTGCTTCGGAGTCGTGGTTGATAAGAACCTCGCTGCCTCTTCTCTTTCCCCCGCGTCTAATTTCCAAAACCGCGTCTTTTCTCAATTCATGGCTCTGATTGGTTGCTTATAATAATTGATGAAACTCTTCATTAATTACTTAAATACTCGGCTGTAATTGTAGTCAATCGTTCTTAATTATCATTCAACACTCTTCATGATGGTTTAATATAATAACTTTGTCATATTAAATATATATGTTACTTACTCTGTTGGTGTTAATTTTAATAAGGCTTCTCATTGGTTACAGTCACGTGTCGAGCTCGCGCCACTTCCCCTTCTCCCCCTTCTAGCCACACGCCTCGCTTCTCTGTCTGGGATCTTACTCGGGAGTCTTCGTTGCTGCTCGGGCTCTCTGTCGTCTCAGCAAAGCAAGTTCCGAGTCCCCTAGTGGCTACTAATCTGCTATTGGCTGGCCGAATTAACTCAGTTAATTCCATCGCTCAACAAACCTGTTTTGTGTCAACTTGCAGCATCGATAAATATTAACATGGGCCAATTTATAAAACTTTCCACTAGATGTATGATTTTCTGTTTCGTCTCTCCAAACGAGTACAGTACGAGCTTTAAAATTTAATTTCCTATCCGAGAGGCCCTTATCACTTTTCGTGTATCTCCAATGGTTAGCGAATAAACCCTAAATATGTCTTATAAAACACGGTGAACGCCGAGCGATGTTTGTCTTAGTCTCTACATTAACTGTTTTATTTATAGAGGTAGTTTGTGGGGTTCGAAACGATATGTGATTTTGAGTCTAATTTTATTTTCTTTGTGCCGATTATTGTATGTGAGTATTTGGATCTTTACGCTGTTTCACAATGTTATAGTGCTTTCTACTTTGCACGATATGCTTTCATCCATTTTATCGATTTGTTTTTCGTTAAATGAATATTTCAGTTGGCCAATATTTATCTGCTTTTTGTCGTTTCTTACCATGATCAGAAACCCAAATTCACAGACGAATGTGTCGAAGACTAACGACTGTCACGTTAGTTTATTTAGTGTTCATATTAATGCTATTCCCGAGGATATGCACCTCTCTATGCATAATTACATGTGATGATGGCCTCCTCCCTTGTAAAATTTCAATCCGGAGGTAAACCAGTCCCCCGTTCGGATCTCCGGGTGGGGACTACTCGAGAGGGGGTTAACATCACAGAAGTGACAAAGAGGAAATCTGACATTCTACGGATCGGAGCGTGGAATGTTAGAAGTCTGCTAAGAAGTGGAAGGTTAGAAAGCTTAGAAAGGGAAATGGATAGGTTGAGGTTGGATTTGGTTGGGATTAGTGAAATGCGCTGGCAGGAAGTACAGGACTTTTGGTCAGGTGACTATAGGGTCATTAGCACTAAATCAAACAATGGCCAAGCAGGGGTTGGTCTCATATTGAGTAGAAAACTTGGACAGCGGGTGGAATATTATGAGCAATATAGTGAATGGATTATTGTAGCAAAAATCAATACTAAACCTACGTGCACCACAGTGGTACAAGTCTACCAGTCTGCCTACCAGTCAAGCTGATGATGAAGATGTTGAAAAGGTCTACGAAGAAATAGATGAAATTCTGAGGTATATCAAGGGAGATGAAAATGTTATAGTAATGGAAGATTGAAATGCTGTGGTAGGAAAAGGAAGAGCAGGAAAGATAGTAGGAGATTTCGGATTAGGTGAAAGGAATGATCGAGGAAGCAGGCTGATGGAATTCTGCACCGAGCATGAGTTGGTCATAGCTAACACCTTATTCAGTAACCACAATAGAAGAATATACACATGGATGAGACCAGGAGATACAGGGCGTTACCAAATCGACTTCATTATGGTCAAGCAGAGGTTTCGAAACCAGATTTTGGATTGCAAAATATATCCTGGTGCTGACATAAACACTGATCACAATCTGGTTGTTATGAAATGCAGATTAAAGTTGAAGAAACTGAAGAAAAGTCAAAAGCCAAAATGGTGGGCAATAGACAGACTGAAAGTGAAGGATGTAAACGAAAGATTCAAGAAGAGTATAAAGGAAGGACTAATGAGAAACCCTAAACCAACTTCAATTGCAGACGAATGGGCACTTTTGAAGAATGAAATAACAAAATCTGCAGAAGAAAACAATGGTAGGAAAGAAAGAATAGGTAAAAAAACCGTGTTCACTCAGGATATACTAGAATTGAGGGATGAAGGGCGGAAACACAGGAATGTAAGAGATGAAAAGGGGAAAGCAGAATACAGACGTCTGAGAAATGAGGTTAACAAGAAGTGCAAGGAAGCGAAAGAAGAATGATTGAAAGAGAAATGTGCAGGTATAGAAAATTGTCCGAAATTAGGAAAAGTAGACACAGCTTATCGAAGGATTATAATACTTTTGGGAAAAGAAGACTAAGTGCTGTAATATTAAGGACACAAATGGAAAGCCTCTAACAGATAGGGAAGAAAAGGTTGAGAGATGGAGAGCTTACATAGAGTGTTTGCATAAGGGAAAGGAGATTGAGAATCATGTAATGAAAAGGGAGGAGGAAATTGATGAGGATGTAGTAGGAGATTTAATATTGAGATCAGAATTTGACAGAGCATTGGAGAACTTAAGCAGGAACAAAGCACCAGGCATAGATGATATACCGATTGAGTTGATACGCTGCATAGGAGATGAAGGTCTGATCAGGTTATTTCACTTGGTGTGTAGGATTTATGAGACAGGTGAGGTACCCCCTGATTTCAAGAAGAATGTTATTATCCCTATACCAAAGAAAGTGGGAGCTGGCAGATGTGAAGATGTGAAGCTTGATTTATCATGCTTCAAAGATCCTGTCTAGAATAATTTACAAGAGGATGGAAAGCCAGATAGAAAGGGAGTTGGGTGAAGACCAGTTTGGTTTCAGGAGAAATGTAGGAACAAAGGAAGCTCTACTAAGGCATAGGCTGATTTTGGAAGGTAGAATAAGGGAAAATAATAGAACGTTCATGGCATTTGTAGACTTAGAAAAGGATTTGATAACGTTGATTTGACTAAATTGTTTGACATTTTGAAATCGAATGGAATAAAGTACAGGGATAGGAGGGCGATATACAATCTATACAGAAACCAGACAGCAGTCATTCGAGCTGAAGGACATGAGAGAGAAGCTGGTATTCAGAAAGGTGTAAGGCAAGGCTGCAAGCTATCACCCATACTTTTCAATCTTTACATTGAACAAGCACTGAAGGAAATTGGAGAAAAATTTAAAGTGGGAGTGAAGATTCAAGGAGAAATAATTTCAATTCTGAGATTTACTGATGACATCGTCATCTTGGCCGACACGGCTGAGGATTTGAATGAGTTTTTGAATGGTATGGAATCCGTCTTACGGAATGAATACATGATGAAAATTAGTAAATGTAAAACAAAAATACTGGAATGCAGCCGAAATAAATCAGAAACCTCTATGGAGATCAAATTGGCAGCTGAAAAGCAGAAGGAAGTAGGAGACTTCTGTTACTTAGGAAGCAAAATAACCAGTGATGGACGAAGCAAAGAGGATATAAAAAGTAGGTTGGCTCAGGCAAAGAAAGCCTTTCTACAGAAAAGGAATCTGTTGACATCGAATATAGGTTTTGGTATTAGGAAGGTATTTTTGAAAACCGTTGTCTGGAGCGTAGCGCTCTATGGAAGTGAAACTTGGACTATTGGTGCAGCAGAAAAGAGGAGAATTGAAGCATTTGAAATGTGGCGTTACAGGAGAATGATGAAGATCAGATGGGTAGATAGGGTGACAAACGAAGAGGTATTAAGACGAGTAGGAGAGGAGAGATGTTTCTGGCGACTGCTAATGAAGAGAAGAGATAGGTTGGTAGGACACATACTAAGACACCCAGGAATAGCAAGCTTAGTTATGGAAGAAGGGGTTGAGGACAAGAACTGTAGGGGTCGACCAAGGTTAGAATATGTTAAACAGATTGCTTCGGATTTAGGGTGTGGTAGCTATGTCGAGAAGAAACGATTAGCTCAAGACAGGGAGGCATAGAGAGCTGCATCAAACCAGTCAAAAGACTGAATACTCAAGCAACATATTAATCTTACTGCAGAACTGGGCAAATTTATTCCAATAAAGTTGGTATTTTGCCTTTCACGGCCAATAAAAAAAACGCACATAACACGTCGTAAACCTAGAAAAGTTGCTGAATTTTAATTGCTTGGCCCTGAAATTCAATATCAAATGATTTTGTAAGCCTTTATAACGAGGTGAAAGACTGTTTTAGCGTTTAGCTCTCGCAGTAAATTAACGGAGGTGTTCTAAATAAGAATTGAGGTATCGCGCAGTTTGCTACTCCTTTTGCAGTCCGCAAATTGACCACAAGAGCCCGCTGATGAATCATCTCGGAGTTACTAGGCGTAATCTCGCACAAGACACGGCATAGACTTAAGTTTGTTCCGTTACTGTTACTCTTTATCATGACATGGTACGTAGTTTCCGCAATATTACTTATTGCAGATATGATAATTGCTATCAAGTTTGATGTATTTTTTAGCATAATGTTTATATGTTTAAATATAGTATGCATACGTTAAAAGATAGGTGTTCAATATTTAAGACAGGTTATTTAACTTTTACTACATAGAAGCTGATATTTATTTCCAATATATAAACGCACTTTCTCACCCACAAACCGGAGGCAGACAGGCTTTTCTCCGGGTTTCCCTGTCACAATTTCATTCCAGCAACAATCTCCAGTATCATTTCATTTCATCTGTCATTCATTTAATCATTGCCCCAGGGAGGTGCGACAGGATTCGGCAGCCGGCACAGATGGGGGTTTCATTCATTCCATTCCCAGACCCAGTCGGTCGACTGAAAGCAGGCATAGGATTTTTACTTTCCTACCTCTGATTAATAATTTGGTGAGTGAAAATGCATGTAGTCTACACATGTAGTTGGTAACATGGAAATAACATAACTACATTAGGAATGTGTGATTATATATATATTAATGTTTTAGACCAGCAAGTACTAAAAGCCGTTCGAAGAACGGGTACTTCAGCTAGTAGGAAAATAAAACTTTATTTCCGTTTCTTATATGCCATTACTGAAAAGAAGTCATAAAAATGCAATAAATGTATGACACATTTCTACAAAGTTGTAAAGAAGCGTCTTGAGGTTACAATATTGATAAGTGAGGCAATGATTATTATAAAACAAAACAATAATGAAACCTAGCAGCGATACAGTATAGGTGGCGCTGAGTCTCACACAAAATTCAACTGGACAAAACAACGACCAGAACGGGGCTGAGTGTTGTAATTCGATTGTTAATGTGATTGGGAAGGGGGGATGGGAGGGTACTGGCGAGCTCATGGAAAAACCACTTCCTTGTAAACAACAAAACAAAAAAGCAGTATGCCTGGTAGGCTCAGAGCAACCGTTCCAGGAACAACTATTTCAGTAAATTCTTTAATAGCAAAATACTCGTATATGCAGGCATGAACTGATTACAAACATTTCAGATCGTGGGAAGGATCCCTCTACACATTTGTGGCAATATTACAATTTGATATATTTGGTAATTTTATGACCTTAACCAGGGTAACATTTCACTGTGTATGTTCCATGATATATCGAAGATTAATAGGAAGGATAGGAGTAAGTTTGCTTGTAAAATATTTAGGAAACAATTTTCACATTGATCATATAATTTTGATTTCATCCTCAATGACAATATTCAACTTACATTTACCCTAGCAATACCATGGTATTTTTGAATCCACGGGCTACCAACGGAGGGGTATTTTGTGACCACCATAATAAATTCCTGTTGTGTGATTTGCACTATCCTTTATTCAACATATCTTCTATTTTGAACTTTAACTGAACATTAAATGACAAAAATATAACTTAATTAACAACAGTTGCAAACAAAATCAAAACATCTTGGAAAATGAAGTTCAGAAACTAAATTAATGACTGATCACTCTCTTTGCCATCTTCAACACACGTGGAACATACGACTGTTCTTTACTGTGTTTTCCGCATGTGTACCTCTTACAACCAGAACAAATTATGGTGGTTTTGTTACCCTTGTTGTACTTTTGCCCTTACCAGAGTGCACAGTATGACGGGGCACACGAACTACAGAGAGCACAGTATGACGGTGCACAAGAACTACCAACGGGGGGGGGCTCCTTGCCTTCCAAAAGAGAATTGTTAATATCTTAAACAAGAATTAAAATTTAAAAAAAGGACATGCGTTGTTAGGTAACCGGATTAAGAATCAACAATAACTTTATGTACAGTGAGCGTAGAGAAGGAATACCATGAATAAACCGTAACAAATGGCACTGGTGAGCACAAAATGTTCCCCGTTGGTATTGTTAGGGTTAATATTGGTGGCTTCATTACTTGAAACATTGTTACTAAAGATATGAAATCAGAGTTTCGGTTGTCAAATGTATCAGGGTTTGCTGCAAGCGTTGTTTTCTTTTGTTGTTGTGTATTTTTGGGACTGCAACATAGTGGTCATATAGCCTCGTGTATTTCGGTGTATATGGAGATTTGTGTGTTAACCTGTGGTATTGTGATGGCTGTATTAGTGTGTGTATTTGTAAACTTCGGATAGGATTGAGAAAGAGGAGGCCGTGGCCTTACGCTAGGAACTATCCCACCACGCCTGGAGTAGAAATGAAAAATACTCGCTAAACCACTTTCAGGATAGCTGAGGTGGGAATTGAAGCCCCCTCTTCTCGGATTTGTCTCACGAGGAGAATTGAAATTTCTTGGGAGCCGGCAATAGAACCCGGTCCAGTGCGGCAACAAACAAGAATGCTAGCCGCTAAGACACAAGGTGGTCTGCTACAAGCGTTAACGAGCTAAACCAGGCTAATTATTGTTCGAGAGAGTCATGCTAAATTGACAATTGTGTAAGTCGTGAAACGAAACTTAGTAGTTTCAATTCGAACCCAAAACTTCTACTCCAAGGATGGGCACATACTACAGGTCCAGTCTTCGGGTTAACCCTTCCAGAAACCCTTTCTGGCTATATTTCCTGCTAGAGTTGAAATGAAAAATTGTTCTCTTAACATACCATTTTGCTTCAGCTAGCATATATAAATTCTAATGTATGAAAGAGTTAGTTATTTTTGTTTTAAAGGGCAGAACTACGAGGTCATCTGCCCCCGTGAATGAAAATGGCAGTGATATAAACGCAATCTGATAAGTTAATGAACTCTAGTTCTAGTTTGTTTATCAACATAGTAGCGGAATGAACTGGCAACGTGGTGATTAGTTGACACACTCTAGCCAATAACAATCGATCAGCGGCCATTGTAAATCACTCTCGCCGACTCGTTCACGATCAATATTTAGTGGATTTACCAATATTCATAACAATATCATTTCGGGGGGCAGCTTCATACGCCCCCTCTGGATACGCCTCTGATTCACTATTGCTATTTTGGTAATTATATTTGAATATCATGGATTCGAAACAGGTCTTCCCTTTATTCCTTACACATTACGCTTGGTCCAAAGTCGTAAGGCAGTCTCTGGGTTATTGCTTCGTTATGCACATTATAGTAATGGTGAACCTGAGATGATAACATGAACCATCTCGTTATAGAGTTATGTTTTATAATACATAGGAATGTTTAAAACATGAAACATACTGGGTCTTGGTATATGTTGTTTTATACACACAGTAGTAGGGGGGTAGTGGGTGTTCCAACTCACTCTAGAACCCCCCTTGCTCTACTACTAAGCCTCAGCCATGTTAAATATCTCTCGAACGCATGGTCCGATTTTGACAAATGAGGTATCGTTGGACTCGGGCTGACGTTCTCTTTGCTATGGACTATTCGTTATATTTTTCAATTTTTTTTGAAAATTTTTGTTTTTGAAACTAGGTGATAGTTTGAAAACTAAACATGATAGAACGTTGTGCCATAGCTCAAACGAATGGTCTTTATGCCCTTTATTTTCTATAATGAAACTTTTTTACATTTTATGTTTTTTTGAAAACACTCGAATTTTGAAAATCCTATATTTTGGAAACTAGGAACTCTACAAAAACGTTTATTTGACATAAATGAAAGGTCCCTATGCCCTCTACCCCCCAAATAAATGTCAAGTCTCTAGGATGAAAACCTGTAGTAGTGGGATGATGACAGAGCTGGACCACTTTTTATTGAGCCAACCTCGTATTTGCCCCGAAGCTGATATCTCGCTAACCAATGGTCGGATTTGAACATACAGGGTGTCCTAGCACTCGTAGTGATGCCCCCTACTTTCCTATAGCCTCTTTATTTGATTAAAAGACCAAAACTAAAAGGTCATGTGCTTTTAATATCTCGCGAACCAATCATGCTAGAGGCATGTTCGATAGGTCCAAGGACTCGGGGTGACGTTCTCTCTCCTATGGACCACTCGTTATAATTTTTAATAAAATTGGAAACTCGATTTTGGGGTAAACACGTGTTTTTGTGATTTTGCCGATATCTCGTGAACCAATTATGCTAGAGGTGTGTTCGACAGGTCCAAGTACTCGGGGTGATGTCCTATTTGCTATGGACCACTCATTGTAATTTAAAAAAAATTGGGAAACTCGATTTTGGGGTAAACACGTGTTTTTGTGATTTTGCCGATATCTCACGAAGCAATAACGCTAGAGGCATGTACGATGGGTCCAAGGATTCGGGAAGACGTCCTCTTTGCTATGGACCACTCGTTGTAATTTTAAAAAAATTGGGAAACGCGATTTTGGGGTAAACACGTGTTTTTTATGATTTTTGCCGATATGTCACGAACCAATAACGCTAGAGACGTGTACGAGGTGTCCTAGGACTCGGGCTAACGCCCCCTTTCAAATGTGGTAGATATTTTTTTCGAAAAAATAATTCACTAAGGGCCTAACGCCGTACATGTTGAAAAAAAATCATTACCGTTACCTGTTTATAATGTTTATAAAGAGTGGTGGTTGAGAGAGACGATACGGCTGGGTGTGTGTGTGTGTGTCGCTGACCACGGTGGCTGTGTTCAATAGATCAATCGCTATTTCGACGGGTCGGTTTATGACAGAGCGAGGGTGCGTTTTTTTTTCACACCTTTTACCTTTAACATGTAAACGGTGATGAGAACTTGGTTCTATGTTGATCGAAGCGAGTACAGAAAACAAACTTGCAGACGAGCAAGAGGTGAATATCAATTGAGCTTATTGGAAGGCGTTGATCTGACTTGACAACAGGTGCAATGGAAAAAATGACCATGACGCTTGAAGGTGAAATAATCTGACCATTGTGGTGGCAGGGAAGTGCGAAAGGCGTGCACACATGTGAAACCACAGGCACGCTAAACCAGTGACATCCTGTCTTGCTTCGTACGTGACAAAATGCAAGTCCATGTGACATTTGATCTACCGCAGGTGTTCGCCTGAGACGTTATCTGTCCACGTGCGCGATAACTGTTAACAAGTCACATTCTGTTTTGCTTCGTACGTGACAAAATGCAAGTTCATGTGAAATTTGATTCGCCACAGGTGTTCGCCTGGGACGTTAGCTGTCCACGTGACCGATAACAGAATGTTCAAAGCGTGGGAAAAAATGATTATACATGCAACGTAGCATATATAAAGACATGTCGTTATCATTTCCACTCTCACTTGGGTGGACTACCTTTTAACACACTGCGTTGCATGAAACCCCTGGTCTTGTTTAACAGTTTTGGTGTTGGTGGAAAATACTTAACCTTGTTGTGGGGTAGGTATTTATTTATATATTTATTCATTTATACATTTATTGATTAATATATATATATATTTACAAGCAATTTATTTATTGATTAAGTAATTAATGATTTTATTTATTTGTTTGCAGATAACCGGCATACCTTACATGTCTGAGGGAGAAGAAACCATTGCACTTTTGAGCCCACTAGAAGGGAAGAGTAACAAGTCACTGCAAGTAAAGGTGAGATGATTTTTTTAAACTAACTTGTTTCATTTTTTGTTTTATGTTTTATTTTATGAAATGTATGTATTAACCTGAATTTAGGTATTTATAGCGGTTTATTTTATTTATTTTTAGAAACTTGGAAAGAATAGCCTTACCGCCGTAGCAGTCGCTGAAAAAAAAAACAGAAACGCACTAAAGCGAAACCACTGCCAAAGAGTGAACTGTTTAAAACTCAGGTAAGTCCAACTTAAAAATGCTATTCCATTTTACCACTACTGAAAACTCGTAGACAAAAAAAATTCATTACCTGTACATGACTGGGACAATGATTGCTTTCTTGATTAATGGCTATGTTGTTGTTGTTGACTGGGAAAAGTACAAGGCCATGTTGGATTTTCTAAAAATAAAAATAATAAATTTAATTTACGGGTGGTTCCCTATGGACTCAACGAATATCCACAGGTTTGAACACGATAATGTGAACAAAATGACATGACATTCATTTTTGTTTATATATTGGTTAAAGGGAGGGTGGGGGAATGTAAATGACTGTAGCTTTATAAAAAAGAAAATAAGTTCATGGGTTACTGTTAGTGCCAACATACAGTTTATTTTTAATGGTGTTTTGATATATTAATGCCAATTAACGCTAACGTTTTATTTACAAGTATTGATTGATTGATTGATTGATTGATTGATTGATTGATTGATTGATTGATTGATTGATTGAGTGATGGGTTATTTTGTTTGCTTTTAGGTGTCGTCATGTGCCATTAACGTAATGAACAGACAGTGAACAAGCATGCATTATGCTTTAAAGTACTCTGTGCAATGTTAATAACTTACAATAAGAAAAAGTTTTATTATAACACATGGCGTTAGTACCAAATACAACAAGTGAGCAAGTTGGTTTACCACGTGGGTTAGATTTAAAATCAGAACATGATCGATGGTTAACATTTGAATCCTGGCCTGTAGGCTTTTTGTCGACGCATGAACTTGCAAAAGCCGGTTTTTTTTACTTGAACCGAGAAGATGTGGTGCGCTGTGTGTTTTGTCGTATTGAACTTTCACACTGGGAAGAAGGGGATGATCCCTTTAGAGACCATTTGCGATGGTCTCCTCACTGTCCTTACATGCTTGGAAAGCAAGTGGGTAACCTACCCGTGCATTCATTTTACCGAACCACAAGGCCTTTGGCCGCTACTTACGTTGCTGAATCACAAATAAATAATAATAATGATGTATTACCAGCCAACGGTAGTGTCGATATATGTGGTCCATATGCCATAGACAGTGTTGAATTGGCGTGTGCTTTTGAAAAATTGGGAGTTTGCAAGACTAAAGCACTAGCAAACCCAGAGTACAGCTCTGTTGAAAAACGTTTTGAATCTTATAAAAATGTTTGGCCATTAATATTAAAACACCTTACCAAACAGCTAAGTGAAGCTGGATTTTTTTATACTGGTGAAGGGGATAAAACAATATGTTTTTATTGTGGATTTGCTTTAAAGGATTGGCAAATGACTGATGACCCTTTTGTGCAACACGCTCGTTGGTTACCAAACTGTAAATACATGGTGTTGCTTAAAGGTCAGGAATTTGTGAACACTATTCGTAAAGAAAAAGTGATTGCAGCACAAGACATAAAAGTGCCTTTAGAGTTAGAGCACGCGGAGCAAATACATAAGGCTGAAAGAAAAGACTTGTGTTACGAACAGATACAAAAGTGTGACCAACAATTATGTAAAATTTGTTATCAAGATGAACTAGGTGTTGTATTTTTACCCTGTGGACACATGATAGCCTGTGTCAAGTGTGCATTAGAACTTAACACTTGTGCTATATGCAGAAAAGTAGTATCTGCTACAGTTAGGGCATTTCTTGCATAACTAGTATAATTTATTCGCCATGCATAGTGCAAAATCCCTAATTGCACAATATTATTAAAGCTGTTTTAGAGTGTAATAGATATGCTTTTGTTTTGTTTATAGACTACTACAATGAATGTTTTGAATGCTGTGGGACAATCATGTGGCTTAGAGACAAAGAAGCTCAGCGAATTGCCAACGCATATTCCATTCCGCATTATCAAGATTCGGAAATTGAAAACAGCATATGGTGATCGTGTACTTTGTGTATGTGAAAACTTTGAGACATTTCTGCCTATACGGTTTAATGATATGTCGGAGAGTGTTTTTGATGAAGTCAATAATGCTGTGCAACCTGTACACTTAATTTATGAAGGTTTTAAAAACAATAGGTGCATGGTTCGTTTTAATTAAATAAATAAATAATGTGAAATAATAATGGAAAATATAAGTAATGACAATATACTGAAAAAGAAAGAAAATATGTGTATAGAATAGTAATGTTTTAGTGTTTAGTGTTGTCTTTAAAAATATTATAATGAAACCAAAAAAAATGTATATAAAGTTTGTAAATAAATGCAAAATGATGTTACAATGCTGTTTTATTTTATACAAAGTTAATATATTTAACATTGCAGAGTATACATGATTATGACAATAAATGCACACTGAATACAAGCCTTTCTCACTTTACAATAGTCTGTTATAGTTTTAAACACAAGGCTTGTTGTAGATCATTTTCTAGCAATGTCCATTCAATGTTGTTTTCGAAAAGTGGGGAAGCCGCAATGGTTGTATTGACATAAAAACCTTATGGTTATTACTATTTAGTCACTTTGATCCCCTTGCAGATCAAGAGCAGATGACCTAGTTGTTCCACTCTTTAAAACGACAACAACAACACTACCTCTTGCATAGTTTGTGATGTTGATGGCTCTTGCGACGTGGAAGATGGATTAAAAATAACTTTGAGAACAGGGGTTAAACGTTGATCATTAAACAATGCACTATTTTGAGTAGCAATATGGTTTTCTTGATTTTTTGTCGACGGCAACTGTGTTTCATGCGGTACACTACATTGATGATCACTGACACTTAAAACCTCACTATTTTTACTTTTTAGGTCACTACGACAATGTTTGGAACGTTGCTTTGAACAACGCCAAATAACAGTTCCATTTTTATTGGTTCGTTTCACAATATATGAATATCCTTTATAGTATGCGTAAGGCTTACCATACCTAGTCACTGATACTTCCATATCAACTGTCAAGCATAGACTAAGCTCTAGTAAAGTCAACTTGGTAATAAGAATACTAGTTTAATGTGAGAGCAAATATGGATCCAAAGAGTTCAGGTAAAAGTGAAAGCAAATAAGCAAATATTAGAAACAAGAGTTGGGGTAAAAGTGGTTGCAAAGTGGTAGACCCATTACACAATAATTTCAGCACGACAAAGCTCTTGTTCAATTTCTTTGATTTCCCAATCGTGACCGATATGCCCAGCTTGTCGTAAAGCATGCAATTGTCGAAGCCGTTGAATTAGCTTACTGGGTTTGTTCCAGTATACAAATTTAACAAATGGATTTTTAGGTGTAAACAAAGCATTACCATTATCATGATCATTATCATCATCGTCATCATCATCATTATCATCATCATGATCACCATTATCATCATGACCATCATCACTGTTACTATATAGTCCTTTTTGATCCTCTTGCAATACCACTTTATTTATAGTCTGAGTTGATTTTGATAGTGTTGAAGGTTTCTTGGACGTTGACAACTGTCCTAACATGACGTTTTGAGGACATGATAAGTCCTTTTGAATAAACACTGCACTATCTTTAGCCGCAATATCGTTTTCTTGAACTTGCTTTTTAGCATTTTGATAATTGTTTGTAAACAGTAAGCGTGGTTCGTTTCGAGCACTACATTGATGAACACTCACACTTAAAACCTTTCCATTTTTACTTTTCAGATTGCCTCGACATTTTGTTGACCTCTCTTTTGAGCATCGCCAGAATATTATTCCATTCACATTCTGGCGATTATAGTTATAGGAGTAGCCTTGATAGAGTGCACGTAGCCTACCTTTGTTGGTTGTAATAAGTTCCATAGTAGTAACTGACCTGTCAGTACGATGTTCACACTACAAAGGTTACAACTGTTTTGCTGATGGAGTGACCTACCATAAGCTTATATATTGGCTTATGTGTTGGCTTTTCGTGTTGGCTTTTCGTGTTGGCTTTTGTGTTGGCTTTTGTGTTGGCTTTTTGTGTTGGCTTTTTGTGTTGGCTTTTTGTGTTGGCTTTTCGTGTTGGCTTTTCGTGTTGGCTTTTTGTGTTGGCTTTTTGTGTTGGCTTTTCGTGTTGGCTTTTGTGTTGGCTTATTGTGTTGGCTTTTTGTGTTGGCTTTTCGTGTTGGCTTTTCGTGTTGGCTTTTTGTGTTGGCTTTTTGTGTTGGCTTTTCGTGTTGGCTTTTTGTGTTGGATTTTTGTGTTGGCTTTTCGTGTTGGCTTTTCGTGTTGGCTTTTTTTTGTATTGGCCTTTCGTGTTGGCTTTTTGTATTGGCTTTTCGTGTTGGCTTTTTGTGTTGGCTTGAGTATTGGCTTTTGTATTGGCTTATTTGACAAGTTATTTGTGTCAATGTATTTAGTGGATTTTTTTCTTGGTGTTGGAAAGTAGTTGAAAGAGAGGGAATATTTAAAGACTTAACCTCAGCTCACTAACCTAACCTAACCTAACCTAACCTTTCAACTCTCAGATGTTAATTAAATTCTGTGCATAGTCGAGTTGGAGCCCAAGACCTCAGGGGTAAAAAAACAATTATTTTTGACGACTTATTTTGGTAACTTATTTTAATGGCTAACCTAACTTTACCTAACCTAACCTAACCTAACCTCAGCTCACTTTGGATATTACTAGTAAGTGTTCATATCCTCTGCTAGGTAGCATGCTAGTAGTACAGGTAGTTCTCATATTTCCCGCTAGATAGCGGAAACATACTTTGCATGTTGCATGCGACACTTGTGAAGTTTAACCACATGCAAGACGTGCTTGTATAAGTTCTCTATTTAAACTCAATATACAATTAACCACTAAATGTTCAGAACTAACATGTATAGCCATGTTTAGGGTATATAGGAGACCCTTAGCAAGAAAGGCTGTCTAACCCACGAGTGTACAGCCTTGTCATACACAGTAAGCACCTGTTGGCTTTCTCAAATTGTTGTTGTTGTTGTTGTTTTCTGCCAACAGGTGCTTACTGTGTATGACAAGGCTGTACACTCGTGGGTTAGACAGCCTTTCTTGCTAAGGGTCTCCTATGTACCCTAAACATGGCTATACATGTTAGTTCTGAACATTTAGTGGTTAATTGTATATTGAGTTTAAATAGAGAACTTATACAAGCACGTCTTGCATGTGGTTAAACTTCACAAGTGTCACATGCAACATGCAAAGTATGTTTCCGCTATCTAGCGGTAAATATGAGCACTACCTGTACTACTAGCATGCTACCTAGCAGAGGATATGAACACTTACTAGTAATATCCAAAGTGAGCTGAGGTTAGGTTAGGTTAGGTTAGGTAAAGTTAGGTTAGCCATTAAAATAAGTTACCAAAATAAGTCGTCAAAAATAATTGTTTTTTTACCCCTGAGGTCTTGGGCTCCAACTCGACTATGCACAGAATTTAATTAACATCTGAGAGTTGAAAGGTTAGGTTAGGTTTGGTTAGGTTAGTGAGCTGAGGTTAAGTCTTTAAATATTCCCTCTCTTTCAACTACTTTCCAACACCAAGAAAAAAATCCACTAAATACATTGACACAAATAACTTGTCAAATAAGCCAATACAAAAGCCAATACTCAAGCCAACACAAAAAGCCAACACGAAAAGCCAATACAAAAAGCCAACACGAAAGGCCAATACAAAAAAAAGCCAACACGAAAAGCCAACACGAAAAGCCAACACAAAAAGCCAACACAAAAAGCCAACACGAAAAGCCAACACAAAAAGCCAACACAAAAAGCCAACACGAAAAGCCAACACGAAAAGCCAACACAAAAAGCCAACACAAAAAGCCAACACGAAAAGCCAACACAAAAAGCCAACACAAAAAGCCAACACGAAAAGCCAACACAAAAAGCCAACACAAAAAGCCAACACAAAAGCCAACACAAAAGCCAACACGAAAAGCCAACACGAAAAGCCAACACATAAGCCAATATATAAGCTTATGGTAGGTCACTCCATCAGCAAAACAGTTGTAACCTTTGTAGTGTGAACATCGTACTGACAGGTCAGTTACTACTATGGAACTTATTACAACCAACAAAGGTAGGCTACGTGCACTCTATCAAGGCTACTCCTATAACTATAATCGCCAGAATGTGAATGGAATAATATTCTGGCGATGCTCAAAAGAGAGGTCAACAAAATGTCGAGGCAATCTGAAAAGTAAAAATGGAAAGGTTTTAAGTGTGAGTGTTCATCAATGTAGTGCTCGAAACGAACCACGCTTACTGTTTACAAACAATTATCAAAATGCTAAAAAGCAAGTTCAAGAAAACGATATTGCGGCTAAAGATAGTGCAGTGTTTGTTCAAAAGGACTTATCATGTCCTCAAAACGTCATGTTAGGACAGTTGTCAACGTCCAAGAAACCTTCAATACTATCAAAATCAACTCAGACTATAAATAAAGTGGTATTGCAAGAGGATCAAAAAGGACTATATAGTAACAGTGATGATGGTCATGATGATAATGGTGATCATGATGATGATAATGATGATGATGACGATGATGATAATGATCATGATAATGGTAATGCTTTGTTTACACCTAAAAATCCATTTGTTAAATTTGTATACTGGAACAAACCCAGTAAGCTAATTCAACGGCTTCGACAATTGCATGCTTTACGACAAGCTGGGCATATCGGTCACGATTGGGAAATCAAAGAAATTGAACAAGAGCTTCGTCGTGCTGAAATTATTGTGTAATGGGTCTACCACTTTGCAACCACTTTTACCCCAACTCTTGTTTCTAATATTTGCTTATTTGCTTTCACTTTTACCTGAACTCTTTGGATCCATATTTGCTCTCACATTAAACTAGTATTCTTATTACCAAGTTGACTTTACTAGAGCTTAGTCTATGCTTGACAGTTGATATGGAAGTATCAGTGACTAGGTATGGTAAGCCTTACGCATACTATAAAGGATATTCATATATTGTGAAACGAACCAATAAAAATGGAACTGTTATTTGGCGTTGTTCAAAGCAACGTTCCAAACATTGTCGTAGTGACCTAAAAAGTAAAAATAGTGAGGTTTTAAGTGTCAGTGATCATCAATGTAGTGTACCGCATGAAACACAGTTGCCGTCGACAAAAAATCAAGAAAACCATATTGCTACTCAAAATAGTGCATTGTTTAATGATCAACGTTTAACCCCTGTTCTCAAAGTTATTTTTAATCCATCTTCCACGTCGCAAGAGCCATCAACATCACAAACTATGCAAGAGGTAGTGTTGTTGTTGTCGTTTTAAAGAGTGGAACAACTAGGTCATCTGCTCTTGATCTGCAAGGGGATCAAAGTGACTAAATAGTAATAACCATAAGGTTTTTATGTCAATACAACCATTGCGGCTTCCCCACTTTTCAAAAACAACATTGAATGGACATTGCTAGAAAATGATCTACAACAAGCCTTGTGTTTAAAACTATAACAGACTATTGTAAAGTGAGAAAGGCTTGTATTCAGTGTGCATTTATTGTCATAATCATGTATACTCTGCAATGTTAAATATATTAACTTTGTATAAAATAAAACAGCATTGTAACATCATTTTGCATTTATTTACAAACTTTATATACATTTTTTTTTTTGGTTTCATCATAATATTTTAAAGACAACACTAAACACTAAAACATTACTATTCTATACACATATTTTCTTTCTTTTTCAGTATATTGTCATTACTTATATTTTCCATTATTATTTCACATTATTTATTTATTTAATTAAAACGAACCATGCACCTATTGTTTTTAAAACCTTCATAAATTAAGTGTACAGGTTGCACAGCATTATTGACTTCATCAAAAACACTCTCCGACATATCATTAAACCGTATAGGCAGAAATATCTCAAAGTTTTCACATACACAAAGTACACGATCACCATATGCTGTTTTCAATTTCCGAATCTTGATAATGCGGAATGGAATATGCGTTGGCAATTCGCTGAGCTTCTTTGTCTCTAAGCCACATGATTGTCCCACAGCATTCAAAACATTCATTGTAGTAGTCTATAAACAAAACAAAAGCATATCTATTACACTCTAAAACAGCTTTAATAATATTGTGCAATTAGGGATTTTGCACTATGCATGGCGAATAAATTATACTAGTTATGCAAGAAATGCCCTAACTGTTGCAGATACTACTTTTCTGCATATAGCACAAGTGTTAAGTTCTAATGCACACTTGACACAGGCTATCATGTGTCCACAGGGTAAAAATACAACACCTAGTTCATCTTGATAACAAATTTTACATAATTGTTGGTCACACTTTTGTATCTGTTCGTAACACAAGTCTTTTCTTTCAGCCTTATGTATTTGCTCCGCGTGCTCTAACTCTAAAGGCACTTTTATGTCTTGTGCTGCAATCACTTTTTCTTTACGAATAGTGTTCACAAATTCCTGACCTTTAAGCAACACCATGTATTTACAGTTTGGTAACCAACGAGCGTGTTGCACAAAAGGGTCATCAGTCATTTGCCAATCCTTTAAAGCAAATCCACAATAAAAACATATTGTTTTATCCCCTTCACCAGTATAAAAAAATCCAGCTTCACTTAGCTGTTTGGTAAGGTGTTTTAATATTAATGGCCAAACATTTTTATAAGATTCGAAACGTTTTTCAACAGAGCTGTACTCTGGGTGTGCTAGTGCTTTAGTCTTGCAAACTCCCAATTTTTCAAAAGCACACGCCAATTCAACACTGTCTATGGCATATGGACCACATATATCGACACTACCGTTGGCTGGTAATACATCATTATTATTATTTATTTGTGATTCAGCAACGTAAGTAGCGGCCAAAGGCCTTGTGGTTCGGTAAAATGAATGCACGGGTAGGTTACCCACTTGCTTTCCAAGCATGTAGGGACAGTGAGGAGACCATCGCAAATGGTCTCTAAAGGGATCATCCCCTTCTTCCCAGTGTGAAAGTTCAATAAGACAAAACACACAGCGCACCACATCTTCTCGGTTCAAGTAAAAAAAACCCGGCTTTTGCAAGTTCATGCGTCGACAAAAAGCCTACAGGCCAGGATTCAAATGTTAACCATCGATCATGTTCTGATTTTAAATTTAACCCACGTGGTAAACCAACTTGCTCACTTGTTGTATTTAGTACTAACGCCATGTGTTATAATAAAACTTTTTCTTATTGTAAGTTATTAACATTGCACAGAGTACTTTAAAGCATAATGCATGCTTGTTCACTGTCTGTTCATTACGTTAATGGCACATAACGACACCTAAAAGCAAACAAAATAACCCATCACTCAATCAATCAATCAATCAATCAATCAATCAATCAATACTTGTAAATAAAACGTTAACATTAATTGGCATTAATATATCAAAACACCATTAAAAATAAACTGTATATTGCACCAACAGTAACCCATGTACTTATTTTCTTTTTTATAAAGCTACAGTCATTTACATTCCCCCACCCTCCCTTTAACCAATATATAAACAAAAATGAATGTCATGTCATTTTGTTCACATTATCATGTTCAAACCTGCGGATATTCGTTGAGTCCATAGGGAACCACCCATAAATTAAATTTATTATTTTTATTTTTAGAAAATCCAACATGGCCTTGTACTTTTCCCAGTCAACAACAACAACATAGCCATTAATCAAGAAAGCAATCATTGTCCCAGTCATGTACAGGTAATGAATTTTTTTTGTCTACGAGTTTTCAGTAGTGGTAAAATGGAATAGCATTTTTAAGTTGGACTTACCTGAGTTTTAAACAGTTCACTCTTTGGCAGTGGTTTCGCTTTAGTGCGTTTCTGTTTTTTTTTTCAGCGACTGCTACGGCGGTAAGGCTATTCTTTCCAAGTTTCTAAAAATAAATAAAATAAACCGCTATAAATACCTAAATTCAGGTTAATACATACATTTCATAAAATAAAACATAAAACAAAAAATGAAACAAGTTAGTTTAAAAAAATCATCTCACCTTTACTTGCAGTGACTTGTTACTCTTCCCTTCTAGTGGGCTCAAAAGTGCAATGGTTTCTTCTCCCTCAGACATGTAAGGTATGCCGGTTATCTGCAAACAAATAAATAAAATCATTAATTACTTAATCAATAAATAAATTGCTTGTAAATATATATATATTAATCAATAAATGTATAAATGAATAAATATATAAATAAATACCTACCCCACAACAAGGTTAAGTATTTTCCACCAACACCAAAACTGTTAAACAAGACCAGGGGTTTCATGCAACGCAGTGTGTTAAAAGGTAGTCCACCCAAGTGAGAGTGGAAATGATAACGACATGTCTTTATATATGCTACGTTGCATGTATAATCATTTTTTCCCACGCTTTGAACATTCTGTTATCGGTCACGTGGACAGCTAACGTCCCAGGCGAACACCTGTGGCGAATCAAATTTCACATGAACTTGCATTTTGTCACGTACGAAGCAAAACAGAATGTGACTTGTTAACAGTTATCGCGCACGTGGACAGATAACGTCTCAGGCGAACACCTGCGGTAGATCAAATGTCACATGGACTTGCATTTTGTCACGTACGAAGCAAGACAGGATGTCACTGGTTTAGCCTACATGTGGTTTCACAAATGTGTGTGCATGCCTTTCACACTCCCCTGCAACCACAATGGTCAGATTATTTCACCTTCAAGCGTCACCTGTTGTCAAGTCAGATCAGAGCCTTCCAATAAGCTCAAATGACATTCACCTCCTGCTCGTTTGTTTTCTGTACTCGCTTCGACCAACATAGAACCTAGTTCTCATCACCGTTTACATGTTAAAGGTAAAATATCAGAAAACGCACCCTCGCTCTGTCATACACCGACTCGTCGAAATATCAATTGATCTATTGAACACAGCCACCTTGGTCAGCGACAGGTTTGTTGAAACACACACATCCTGCAGTATCGTCTCTCTCAACCACCACGCTCCATGAAAATTATAAACAGGTAAAGAAAAAGAAAACGTTTTTTCAACATGTATGGCGTTAGGCCCTTTGTGAATTATCTTTTTGGAAAAAATATCTACCACATTTGAAAGGGGGCGTTAGCCCGAGTCCTAGGACACCTCGTACACGTCTCTAGCGTTATTGGTTCGTGAGATATCGGCAAAAATCACAAAAAACACGTGTTTACCCCAAAATCGCGTTTCCAAATTTTTTTAAAATTACAACGAGTAGTTCATAGCAAAGAGGACGTCTGCCCGAATCCTTGGACCCATCGTACATGCCTCTAGCGTTATTGCTTCGTGAGATATCAACAAAATCACAAAAAACACGTGTTTACCCCAAAACCGAGTTTCCAATTTTATTAAAAATTATAACGAGTAGTCCATAGCAGAGAGGACGTTACCCCGAGTCTTTGGACCTGTTTCCAAAATATAGAATTTTCAAAATTCGAGTTTTTTCAAAAAAACATAAAAAATAAAAAAGTTTTATTATAGAAAATAAAGGTCATAAAGACCATTCGTTTGAGCCATGGCACAACGTTCTATCCTGTTTGGTTTTCAAACTATCGCCTATTTTCGAAAACAAAAAAACAAAGAATTTTTGAAAAATATAACGAATAGTCCATAGCAAATAGGACGTCAGCTCGAGTTCAACGACACCTCATATGTCAACATCCGACCATGGGTTCGCGAGATATTGGCTTGGACTCACGCGGCGGCCATGACACTATTTGGAACACCCACTACCCCCCTACTCACAGTAGTAGTGTTTAAGAGATGTCAAGATCAAAAAATAATCAGGGATCGTAATTTTTTGATAAAAACTAACGTACATCGACTCCGTTGACGCAATTATGCAACATCACAAGAAACACGTTATGGCGAATCAACTATCCTAAATGGGTATATTTTCTCATCCAAACAAGAAAGGTGTATTTTGATCCAGGAACTATCAACTTAGGGTGTAACTACATTTCACTGTAGAACAGTGTGACAACACTTTATACTGTACTATGGGGCCTGGTAGCCAGACACAGAAAAATATTTTGTTTGAATGCTACCATTGGAAGTCGTAGGATTATTAGAGGTTTCCAGACAAATCCACGGACGGTACATTCTAACAGTTCACTGATTCAACATGGTTACTAATTGCAAGCATTTGTCAATGCGTGACAACAAGCTCCATTACACTCCTCCCGCAGTTTGATCAGATATTTCCATAGGCAACACTGAAATAATGGCTTCAAAACTGAAGATGCAGGTCTACCTCATCCTCTGTCGAGATATCAGCATCAGCGGTAGTTTGTCGAAATCAACTTTTATTATCTGCTGAGCAGGCGTCAGGAAAGGCACCCGGCCGTCCTTTTGCCTTTTCTCCGAAACGATAGAAATGTGAATGTTTGTTAAATACACTCTACCCATCAGTTGGTGGATATTAGTAAAAAATAATCAGGCTAGCTCTCCTTCCTTTTCGACATGACTAACACATCTCAATATGTAAATGCATACTGTGAACGATTCTGAGGGCATTAAAGTTGTTGGTTTGAGAAAACTCGGGTCAGTGACCTAGTTGTTCATCAATAATCGATAGTGAATAATCGATAAATAATAATTTTCAAAAAGCTCACCGTCTAACAAGATCCATGGATGCACATGCGTACAAGAACACTATTTCACCTCCGGGGTAGGGGTAGTTTTTATATTAGGGTGGAAATGATGTATCCCAGGAATTAACGGGGTAGAGACCTTTCATTTGAGCCCTCGCTCATC
The DNA here is from genome assembly GCA_946902985.2 of Meconema thalassinum. Classification (NCBI taxonomy): domain Eukaryota; kingdom Metazoa; phylum Arthropoda; class Insecta; order Orthoptera; family Tettigoniidae; genus Meconema; species Meconema thalassinum. Next base: position 1,432,737,553 of record OX336389.2, on the reverse strand, counting down.
TTTCTATGATTATTGGTTCGCGAGATATCAGATTAGGTTAAGTTAAGCTATGACCGCCATTTTGAAGTTTTTAATCACACCTCGTAGGTTAAGTTAGGTTACCTTAAGTTAAGTAAGGTTGATGATGAGCAGGTGCCATCAAGTCGGCGTCGACTCCTATATCCATATGATTCGGTCTTCAGCCATATACTTCAGATCCTTCACTGACATATTCATGTTGGATTTGATGGAGTCGATCCATCTCAATGCTGGCCGCCCTCGTCTCCGAGACCCTCCCACCTTTCCAAGCATAATTGTCTTTTCCAAAGAATCAGAACGCCTCATAATGTGTCCAAAATATGACAGCTGTAATCGTGTTATCAATGCTTCGAGTGACAGATCTGGTTTGATTTTTTGAATCACCCATACATTTGTCTTCTTGGCTGTCCAAGGAATACGCAGTATCCTCCAACACCAGAGCTCAAAGGCATCAATATACTTCCTATCTCGTTTCCTTATGCAGCAGCTTTCGCAACCATATGTAGCTATGGGAAAGACTAGTGCCTAAGCCATTCTAATTTTAGTAGGCAAAGAAACATCGGAACACTTCAAGATCTTATCCAAGCCTTTAAAAGCTGCTCTTCCCAGGGCAAGCCTTCGGAGAATCTCTTGACTGCATGGGCCACTACTACTAATGGTGATCCCAACAAACAGAAACTATTCACCTCTGTGATTAACTTATTATCTATCATAATGTTTGATGGTAAACCTGTTGTCATTAGTTTTGTCTTGTTGATATTCAAATACAAGCCCATGGTTTCACTCTGTTTTTTAACTTTCATAATGATATCCTAGAGCTCTTCCTTGCTTTCAGCAACCAAAGTGGTGTCATCTGCATACCTCAAGTTGTTTATATTCAATCTACCAATCTAAAAACCATGAGGTGACTCATCCAATCCAGATTACCTCATGATGTACTCAGCATACAGATTGAATAGGTAAGGCGAAAGTATACAGTCTTGTCGCACACCTTTACTAATAGGGAACCACTCTGTTTCACCATGCTCAGTTTTAACATTGGCTTCTTGTCCCCCCAAATATAGGTTACGCATCAGGACAATGAGATGTTCAGGTATGCCCATATGTCTAAGTACATTCTACATCTCCGCATGATTCACAATATCGAAGGCCTTCCTGTAATCTATAAAGCACATGTACAGCTCCTTCTGGTATTCCTTTGCTGTTTTTCCATCATCCAACGTAGATCACTAATAATGTCTCTGGTTCCTCTACCTTTCCTAAAACCAGCTTGAGTCGCGGATATTTCACGTTCCATGTAAGGTTCTAATCTTCATTTTATGATTTTCAACATCACCTTGCTGGCATGTGGTATCAGAGCAATTGTGCAATGGTTGGAGCAGTCCAACAGGTCTCCCTTTTTGGGTATAGGAATAAAGATAGATCGATTCCAATCTGTGGGCCAAGTGAATGTTTTCCTAATCAGTTGACATATTGCAGTTAAAACTTTAACAGATGTTTCTTCTGTTGCTTGCCATATTTCAGCTGAAATTCCATCAGTTCAGGCCTTGTTTTGTGCCAATGACTTTAAAGCTATTCTGACTTCATCTTCTAACACAGGAGGTTCTAGATCAAAATTTGCTTCTTGTTATGAGTCGTCACTTCTTATCTCTAGACCATACAAGTCCTCTGTATAATCTTTCCATCTCTGTTTAATCCCCTCACCATCATTAATCGTATTACCATTAACATCCTTGACCATTCCAAATCTTGGATAAAACTTCTTTCAACCCTTTCAGACCCCATTTTTGGGAAAGAAATGAAAAAAATATTTGAGGATTTCATGGATCTAAATTAGGTGTAAATAACACAAAAATACCACATTTGTGTAAATTTAGCAGTTTAATAAGATTTTAGAGCATGTACATTGGAATGGACAAACGGTCTCAATGGTCATCACTTAATACTACACTACTTCTTATGGAAGAGCTTGAAGCAGTTGCGTCCCTTAACATTACACAGGTGAACTTTACATTTTTCACAGTAAATGTGAGTTTTCTTCATACATCCATACATTTTACACCTTGAGGCTTCTTTTCTTTCATCAAATTCTGAAAAATGATCCCAAAGGTCCTTTCTGATCTCTGGTGCAGGTCGGATTTCTGTGTTCATCCTCTTGGTTTGTTGTGCATCATCTTCATTACTTGGTCTACCACGTTTTCTTTTATTTGAAGTGCCCATCCTTATCAGTGCTTCTCCTATCCTGAGTTTGAAATAGAGCAAATCTAGTGGTCTCTTTTCCCCCAAGTTTGTTGCATCTTTCATATACTCAAGCCAGCTATTTACACAGGCCAAATCAATGGCATGAAATAACATACGCAACGTCCACTTCCTTGATTTCAAAAAAATCCTGTACAAACTAATTAACATATCTATTTTGTCTACTCCACCCATAGCATGATTGTATCGTCGAACAAGCTCTGGCCGTTTCACAGAAATATACTTTTTTGTTTCTTTATTCCATCTTTGAACTTCATCCTGAGTGCCACAGCCAACAAAATTTGATGCTAGAACTACAGGTCTATTATCATACCATTTGCACATGATTACATTCTCATTCATACTTATCACCTCCTCAGAATAACCTCGATCGTTTTTCTTGATATCTTTATCGGAAGTAAACGGAACCCTTGGGAATCGAGAAATCCGAACTGTTCCACCACCATATATTTTCTTCAATCTCAGTATCTCTAGTAAATTAAAAGTACTGAAATAATTATCAAAGAAAAGATGATAATTTTCCCCATCTATTCGCTCAGTGAGTTTTAGAACAACGGATGCACCCAAGCCAAACTTCTTTACCACATCCTTTTGAAACTCAGGAGTTCCGCCTTGATATAAAATAAAATCATAGCAAATTCCACTTCTACCACATAGTAAAAACAGCTTTATCCCCCAAGGGTTGGGTTTCCCTTTACAATACTGTTTCATGGCTAAATGACCCTTGAAGGGCACTATTTGCTCATCAACACAAAGCTCTTTCTCTAACTGGAGTGCCAAACACCTGTTTCTTACACAATCATAGATGGGCCTAACTTTGTAGAATTTATCATTACAATTATCAGGCCTATCCAAGTTATTTACAACATGAAAATTTGTCCTAAGCTGCATAAACCTATCTCGTGACATGGCATCAACAAATAAATCTATGTGCAGAGCTGTATCCCAATACATTCTCACCCGAGGATATTTGAGACAACCCATCATTATATGAAGTCCTAAGAAGGATCTAATTTCTGTGGCATTGGTTGGTTTGAATGTCTTTCCTTGTTGTATTGCATACATATTTGTCTTCTCTGCCATGTTATCAATGCAAGAATCAGTTATATAATTTGAGAAATACCTGATTGGCAACAACTCAGCATGCATTACTTCAGACAAATCTTCAAATTCATGTCTAAAGTTCAAATCTATTGGAACAATTGGTTTCCTTCTCCACCTGATGTCATTTCTTTCTGTGAATATCCAGTCCGGTGGAATCCCTTCTTGACTGATAGCTGGCACATCAACTTCATCGTCCACGTCTGCAGCAGCTGCTTCTTCTTCCATTTCTTCACCTTCTTCTATTTCCCCATTCTTAGAAATATTTTCAGCCCCTAAAAAAGCAATTAAATGACCAATTTAATGAATATGATATAATGTTTATTAGTTTGTTGTTGTCCTTAGAATTAGATTCTAATAGCCTACGTCTATTGTACTTATATACTGTACTTACATACATAGGCCTGCATACATAAACTGTTATAAATATATAAATTATGAGTTGAGAATAGCAAATAAATTAACTTCCAACCAGAACTTACCAATTCTAACAGGTCTTGGTGGGGGTGCATCAACAACAATTTCATCTTCATCACTGTCAAAATCTTCGATATCAGAAAGATCTCCTGACATCAGAATATCAAATATTGTGTCCGCATCCTTTTCAGCATGGAGAAATTCTAAAAGAAAACAGAAAATATAGGGGTAATAATGTAATTCACATACTATTCAATGCAGCGTAATCGATAACCTAATAGCCTATACAATATAAAGTAATATACGGCATAAGAACACTTTCTGCACAAGAAAAATCCAAAGGACATACCACTAGTATGAAAATTGTTATTTTCTGCATTTTTAACTACTAAGAAGAATAAATAGCTTTATTATACCTAGCTACAGCAGCTGCTGTTTGGCCAGGGGGTTATGTTTACATTGCGGAAGCAGTGACCGCTGAGGCCCGATGTCCATTGAGATGTACATCGATTAAAAATCATGTAGTGAACGGAACATATACAAGATAATTAATCTCTTTTTACATCAAAATGTACTTCAAACTATCCTGTAACTCTAAACCATGCAGAAAATGTCGTATTTCAAACATAAAAACATAGAAATTGCAAAAATTTAAGCCTACCTTTAGCATGCTTCCTTCCAGCTGACATCTTTCCTCTTTGTGTGTTTTGAAATAAATGTTAACTTTAACACTAGGTGGCAGCACTGCACGGAGCATTACTAGAGATGTCCACTGACATGTACAAACAGTCACAAAGGTCATAGACTACCAATGGATGCTCCAATCCTACAATAAACTTAATGTCCATTACAATGGACGTGGGGTTTGATAGGGTTAAGGTGGAAATATGTTGAAAGACCTTTCTCATGTTACCTTTTTTATTTGCTTCTTCCAAATCGGTACAGATTTTGTTATAGTACTGTACGATTATCCTCAAGCGTAAGTTGTAATACTGTGCAATGTGAGATTTGTTTTGAAACGCAGCACGGCACTTGGATGGCAAGACAAGGCACGACAGCTGACGCGAGCACCGTTATGTAAGCTCCGAGCCCTGCCGAGAATGGCCGAAGTGCTGGGTCCGGAACTTGTGTCACGCATAGATCCAAGAGATTGACTGATTAATAAAGGATTACTTTATTGATAATAAAGAGGAAGAGAAGTTAATTTATGCTTTTCAGCATTTATACGAGATGTATTGACATTGTACAACATTTTTGAAGAACTTATTTCATTTGCAAAACTTAATGGAATATGTAAGCCATTTGGATTATGCGCTAAGGACTTGATTTATCGATCTACGCATCGCTGGAGAGGGGGCTGTTCACCCTCGTGAATCTGCGGGCGTTTGGAGGAACACAGATTATTGAGTGTCTCTGCCAAGAGCAGAACAAGCTTCTAACGCGTTATTCTATACGTATCGCGAGCACGCAGTTTACTTATAAACGTGTGCAAGACCGTGCTTAAGAAAGTAGAGTTATGTAGCGAAGAAGTCTAACTTATTCATCTTCAGTAGTTCATACTACACTCTGAAAATGTGTTTTGTAACGTGCAAATTATATTATGCCATATGTGGATTTAGGCAAGCTCTGTGCAACTAGTAACAGCAACATTGCGAGTGTACTGAAATTCTTACAGTATATCACTCATTCCAGTATAGTGCCGTATTTATGGACATAAGTATTGTGATACTTAGGCACTTTATGAACTTTATGACTCGATCCTCTTACTTTCACGACATGATTGTAGATCAGATGTCGGGAGGCATAAGTCATTTGTCTAGTTACGTTGTTACTATGATCGGCTGGACACTTCAAACATGAATATTGCGATGTAGGCGACACAACATGCATTCAGAGGAACGGACACTGACATTTTTCGAATGTTATCGCAAATGCTATATTGCATTAAGCATGTTCACTCATTATGACATGATGGCATTGAAATGTAACTACCGTTTAGGGCGAGCGAGTACTACTACCGTGTGACGAGTACTTTTATACGGAACGCTATGGATTGTATGTGAAATGGCAATAACAACCGGTGTCGTTTAGATGTCCATCTGAAACCCGTGCGTTGGAGACTGGCAGTCCGGGGTTCGATTTCATCGGTATTCCAGGATGGCCCAGGACATTTCCATGTAAGATGAAGGAGTGATATGGGAGGCATATCATTGCTTTCTGTTCCATCAGCGACTGGCGAGAAGGTACTGGAAATCAACATCCATCAGCATTAGTAAAGCATAGATATTGTAATGTTTCAGTAGCTGTCATATTTCATTTTTAGCCTACTTTTCACATTTTGCAAAAATGAGGAAAAGTAAACTTATGAGATCGATCCGGGAAAATGTGTGTCTGTCTGTCCTTCTGTCTGTCCGTCTGTCCTTCTGTCTGTCTGGTTGTGTGTGTGTCCCCCCTATCAACTCCTAAACGGCTACAGCAATCGTAACCAAATTTAGTATGAGTAAAGATGTATACCGGAATATCTCAAGCCCACATTTTAAATTAATGTCAGTGCTACCAACTGCTGAAAAAACGCGTTAGAAATTTGAGCTCCATGTTGGATATCATGGAAGGTATGCATTGGAGCTATTCCAAAATTGGCACACATGTAGATAATACTATTTCAGTTTAATTTCCAGAAGGCCATACATGACAGTGTTGCCAAAATAATTTTAAGCCTTCTGATAAGTCCTATTTTAAAATGCATATTACTTCTACACTATTAATTGGATTTCAACCAAATTTGGTATGTAATATGTGTACATAAACAAATATGACTGAGCGTATTATTAAGGGCCACCAGGGTTGCCAACTGTTAATAATTTCTCTCTCTCTATTTTCTTCATCCAAATACCAATATATCAGAAAGTATGCAAGCCGACAGCTTAAAACTATGCACACATATAGTACCTGACATTTTAGATTAATTTGGAGTAACTTATATACTTCAGTTCTACCAACATGATTCTAAGTCTGCTGATAGGACCAATTTTAAATAAATGTAACTTATATACTATCAGTTAGATTTCAACCAAATTCCGTATGTGCTATGTGTAACATAACATATATGACTATACGCATACTTAAGAGCAATCAGGGCTGCCAACTGTTAATAAATGCTGTCTATATTTTTTTACCCTAATATCAATATATCAGAAAGTATGCAAGCAAACAGCTCTATACTTTGTACACGTATAGCACCTTGGGTAGGTTTTGGCTAGGAATTAACCTTACCCACAAGGGAAGATAAAGAGAGAAGTTAAGGGAAGTGGGTTTCGGACTAAGGAAAAAGTGTGGGTAATAGGACGAGAGTCCAACAGCAACCAAAGACAATGTTTAGAGACGAGTGTCACCGCAAAGCCCGTGAAACACCTAAAGTAGGTATGGACCTGGCCGTAGCTAACGGGAAATGCGGCTGAAGCTTGGGCTATTTGCCGGCGAGATTTGATAGTACCTTCCCTTCCAAGCCAAGATTCGGCTACTATGTGGAAGGGTGGTGGTCTGGTAAGGAAAGAAATGATGAGTTTACTATGTATCCCTTCAAAGGAGTTTGTTTTAAACAAACATTTTGAACAATGCAAACAATTTGAATTAGCAGTGATGTTTTAGTTCTTGAAATTGTAGAATTTCTAAGGAGCGACCGAATATCTCCAGGAAGAGTAGCAATGAGGCAATTATACCCTTGGAAATAATTTTGGTAAGAGCACCAATAGTTGCATTTAAGAATTGCTGAGCTTTTACCCAGCGTGCGCCGACTAAAAGTTTAGACAATGAGAAAAACTTAAATTTGAAAAACTTGTAGAGAAAAACTCAACAATCAAGAAGCTGGCGGAGCGAGCTATACTTGCCTTACTGGCTAGTTAGAATTAGCTATCAAAGCTATGAGAGGCTTTAATAACTTTGTGACCAAGAGTTCTTGCTCAAATGCAACAAATAGTGGAGCCGTTATTAATTTGATTTGTGAGTTTTTTAAATGTAAGCCTATAGGAAGAATCGGGGAAGACAGGATCTTGCCTAATAGTTATTTTATAGAATATGATGAAGCAAAAGGATATAGTTTGATTTATTTAACAATGCGTAGAATATGATTAATTTAACAAATGTATAATTTGATTTTTTAAACAATTGAGGTCTCAGTCCTAAATTATTTAAAGTTTGCAGTAAGCAAGTAACAATTTTTGGTTTGGAACCTTTTATAAGCACTAAAATCTGCATAAGCTTTTAAAATGGTGCTAAGATTAACAAATTGAAAATTTAAAGATAATTAACGTAAGTTAAACCATAGATCAGGTACTATGTGTGTACTTTAAGAATTCCTATATGGGCATCTTAAAAGTATGAACAAATAACAGCTTCGAACTTATAACAACAAAAAAGAGAGAGAAATTAAATAGAAGTTTCTATAACTTCTTATATTGATACAGAAATTACTATTAGAATGTATACAAATAGGGCAGGTCACTTACTGTGAAACCTGAAGAGAAAAATTGAGAAGAAATTTCTAGAACTTCTATGTTTACACAGGATCACGAGGAAAAATAGGGCAAGTTACCCATTCGTGAAACCTGGATCAACGATATTAATGAAAAGTTGAATACGTAGAACATAAGCAATTCCTGTACTAGCAGGAAAAGAACATAGATTAATATGCAGTTTCTAACTGCTGATATTTAAACAGAGTGAATAAGTTATAAATGGAGAAAAGTTGGGAGGGCGCCTATGGTTTGGCGAGGCCTCATTGAAAAATATATAAATTTAAGGATTAACTTAATTTGTTAGTAAAGAGTGGTTGAGGAAGAGGAAATAGGAACATTGTGGAGAAAGTTCTTAGCCTTATTTATTATTCTCGGACGAGCGTGGCGCGGATGAGAAGTTGAACGAGCACTGGTTTCACTATAGTCTATTGTGGTTGAAAAGTTCACTAATGTAGCACACAGAAAGTTTATAGAAAGGAAAGTCAATACGGTGGTGTAAAATAACTAGTTGCATTTTGGTTTGAGAGAGTCTATTGCGTTGAAAAATTTGTAGGTTATAACAAGAGTTTAGTGCTTTTCAGTCGGTCAACACGAATGTACCCAAAAGAGATGGGTTATGCCCTAATCCTGAAATAAATTACATGAGATTAATAAATTCACTAGGATGACCAGTTTCGATCGTCAAGCGATCATCATCAGAGCCATTACACTTAGGCTATAAAATCTATGTTTGAAATACAGGTGAATATATTTATAATATGTACAATTATTTAGTTGCAGTATTGTTACTGCAACTGTCGGTGTATGCTAAATGCAGTATTTATGATATTAGGTGAAATGCTAAATGGTGATAGATATCCGGAGTTTGTACTTTGGAGAGATTATATGGTTGTAAAAATCAACTATGATTAAACTATAATATTATAGGCTAACTATTTATCTGATTGTCTTCCTTACTAGAGCTACTCGCAGTTTTCGTGCTCCCTGTAACTCTCGGTGCGGCCGACTGCGTTGGTTCGTATCTTAACGACTGGTTTTTCCCAGCCTTCTCCCCCTGTCCATATGTGCTGTGCGGAGTCATAGCGATGTGTTTATGTGAGGTGTTGCCAACCTAGATAAGATGTATGTTATTGAATGAGGTGGGTCTACAACTATTAAAGACCGTGGATTAGCCCTCGCCACGCGTGGACCATAAACCATTCAACTAAGCGCTGCCCGGTCTTATGAGGGCGTCCCGGCACCTTGAATACTGCCGGGAATATGGGCCTTGGTTTATTGCAGAAGAAAAGTACATCGTACACCTGATCCAGATAACATTTACCTATTAAAAACCCCTAATTTCCCCACCCCCTTTTTCATCTAGCTTGGCAGTGTGGCTAAATTGTGTCTTGTTTCCGACAGGGTGTGTTTTTAGTAGCGTGAAGAGGGGTGAGCTCTCCATGAACGTGTGTTCATTTAGATTGCTGGGATTGTTTCGTTTGGCTAGGTGTATCTCGATTGCTTCCTTTATGTCAAGAGCTCTGCCTTTCGATTCGTGATGGATTATTTTAAGGTCCGACTCTATGTTGGTAAAGCTGTGCCCCACGTCACACATATGTTCGCATACGGCTGAATGTGTTCCGTATCTTATCGCATTCCTATGTTCATTATGACGTGTGTCTACTCGTCTTCCACTCTGCCCGATGTAATTAGCTTGACAACCGGTGTCTTGGCACGTTATAGAATATACCCCTGACCTTGAGTACGGGTCACGTTTATTTAGATTACTATTCAGGAGGTGCCTACTAGTTGTGTTTTTCGTTGTGAAAACTATCTTTATGCCTTGCGTTTTGAATAGGTTAGTGATTTTATATGTATTCGCATTCACATAGTTGAAACGCGCAAATTTTTTCTCATTACTGTCCGGTTTGGGAATCGTTTTATCTTTATTTTTATGTTTGGCTATTCAAAAGAGTCATGAGTTCCCTATCCTTCTGAATTTTGGCTTTCTTACTTATCTTCTCTGTTTTAATAGTTTCTTATGTCATCCAATATGACGTTCTCTTTTTCTCAACCCTCAGCAATTTGTTCTGACATTCATCCTTAACAATGACTTTAACTTCGCACCAAATTTCCTCAGGTTCTCGATCAAGGAGATTTAGGATCTCAAAACGATTCCTAACTGATGTTTTAAATAGTGTGGGAATGTTTGCAAAGTCATGTCTCGGGTGTTGGACTACCTTATTATTCCTTCTGTTTGACTTGTAATCTACATGTCAGTAATTCATGATCTGATCCACAGTCTGCACCAGGCTAAGTTTTTGCTGCTATAATGGAACTTTGCCACCTTCTAGACCCAATTATGTTATCGATCTGATTCCTTTATTTCCCATCAGGTTATGTTCAAGTAGACAGCCGACGTTTTGGTTGCTTGAAACATGTTTTGGTAATGAAAAGATTATTATATTCACAAAAACTGATAAGCCGCTCTCCAGCCTCGTTTCGATCACCGAAGCCATAAAGACCCACAACATTTCCCTCTTTGCCTTTCCCAAATTTAGGTTGTAGCAAGGTTAGCTTACGTTAAAATAGCTTAAGTTAGGCTAGGTTATGTTAAGCAATGGCCACCATCCTGAAATTATTTGAAACGTGTTTATCACACCTCGTACGTTTGGTTAAATTAAGCTATGCCCGCCATCTTGTCAGGTTAGGCTAGGATAAGTTAAGTTACGGCCCCATCTTGGAGAAGGAGGGGGAGGAGGAATGCGGAGGTGGAGGATATAGAACCGTTACAGAACCACTACTACAATTGTGTTGACGTTGGGGTATAGGACTAGTTCAAGGTAAAATGGGCATAGAGACCATTCGTTTAAACCTTCCCACAACTTTCAACGGTTTATAGTTTAAAAATATATAGCCTACTTTCTAAATAAGGAAATTTCCAAAATCTAAAAATTAATAAATTTTAAAATTCTTCATGGAGGTTGTTACACCCTTTCGCTTAAGCACTCCCACATTGAGATTACCTCTAAGAAACATTGAGAGTTCGTAGCGTGGGTTGGTAACGGACATATTGTTAAGACTCTTTATTACTTTTCTCTAAATATAAATATGAAATAAATAAGAAAGAATTAAGAAATAAATAACAAATTGAAATTTTTAGTTTTGCACTAAGCCCTTTGGTAATTTTTCTTTTAAATATACCTTTTCAAAGGGACGTTATGCCCTTTCATTTATAATTATTTGTTCGGGAGATATCCACTAAGAAATATTGAGTGCGCGTGGCGTTGTGCTGGTATTCGACATTTTGTTAGCACTCTAAATCTCATTACTCTAAAATTTAATATCAAGTAAATAAAAAATTAATTAATATATAACCAAAGATTCAAATTTTAGGTTTTACACTAAGGCCCTTTGATAGAATTTTAGAAAAATATTAAATAGAAAATTAAATAAAAGGGTTTAAAGAAATTAATACCAAATACTTAAAATCAATATAAAAATTTAATAAATTCATTTTAATTTTGCCCGTAGGCCCGCCCGTTGGCAAAATTGAAAAAATTAATGACCCCCTGCAAAGAGGGCGTTACGCCCTTTCGTTTGTCCCCTCGCACAACTTTCTCCGATTACTGGTTCGCGTGATAACAATTGCGCCTGGCCACTGTGGCAGGCGACATGCTAGTTGTTGGTGGAGCCCCAATTTCTCTCTACTTACTGTGATTTCTCATTAAGCTGCCCTTTGTGTCGTAGTGTCCTTGAGTATGTTTTCCTTCGGAGGGGAAGTAAATCCGGCGGGCCCATGTCGTAGATTTATGGCATGAGAAATACCTTACCACTGTAATTTGTGGTGTGTAGCAAAATGTGTAGGTTATCATGTTCCTACGTTCGTTGCTAGGTGCCAGTGGCATCTAATAGGTCTAACCATAAATGTGTAGGTTATATTTCGTTAGTAACGCTCCATCATGTAGGTTATATTTCGTTAGTAAAGCTCCATCATGTCTAGCCATAAATATGTAGGTTATATTTCGTTAGTAACGCTCTATCATGTTCCTACGTTTGTTGCTAGGTGCCAGTGGCATCTAATAGGTCTAGCCATAAATGTGTAGGTTATATTTCGTTAGTAACGCTCCATCATGTTCCTACGTTCGTTGCTAGGTGCCAGTGGTATCTAATAGGTCTAGCCATAAATGTGTAGGTTATATTTCGTTAGTAACGCTCCATCATGTTCCTACGTTCGTTGCTAGGTGCCAGTGGCATCTAATAGGTCTAGCCATAAATGTGTAGGTTATATTGCGTTAGTAACGCTCCATCATGTTCCTACGTTCGTTGCTAGGTGCCAGTGGCATCTAATAGTTCTAGCCCTAAATGTGTAGGTTATATTTCGTTAGTAACGCTCTATCATGTTCCTACGTTCGTTGCTAGCTGTCAGTGGCATCTAATAGGTCTAGCCATAAATGTGTAGGTTATATTGCGTTAGTAACGCTCCATCATGTTCCTACGTTCGTTGCTAGGAGCCAGTGGCATCTAATAGCCAAGTTCATGAAAGTGAACTTGCTCATTCATATTAATTCATTCATCTCATCCACACGCGACGGTAGTAGCATGTATTGTTCGGACCGGGAATAAGGGTTGGTAGAACGAAGGGGTGTTTGTGTCTAATTTAGAGGGTGTGATCTAATGGGGTGAGTTTTAGTGAATGTGTGGGGACTTGGATTTGGGCGTGAGGATGGGAGCTTTGGTCGGGAGAAATGCTCTAGTTTATGAGGGTGGCGAATTGGGTAGAAGTCCTAATCAATTAAGCTAATAGCGCTTGGCGCGAGTATCGCAGAAGAGCGTTTAATTAGTAGCTCACTACGCACGGAGCTGTTTGTCAGCTGCGTGACTCACTCAAGGCTTTAATGATGAACTCGGCCGTTGCTTAAACAGCAGATCTATTAAGTGGGCAGTGAGGGGTCGTGGTAAAGGAAATCGGGATGTAAGACAAAGTGTGAAAATGAGATGTACCAGAGAATGTATGTGTAAGTAGTCACTGTTTATTGGGACCGTGATTGTTGGTGTAGCTCGCTCTTTTAGGGAAGTGTAACACAATGTAACAAGTTATACAATGCAGTGTGGGTGTTAAAGGGTAGGAGTACACTTGTAAATTTGGTGTTAGGACTGAGACACACACTTACCTTTTAGGTGATAATTCGGGAACCAGGGCAGCAAATCAATATAACAGTGTATTGCATTTTTACACAAGGAAAAAAACATCGGTGTTTTCTGTGATGCTGCTTCGCAGCTGGATAAAAAAATTGCCTTCTGCGTTTACATTTGGTATGACACTTAAGTATAGTGAATGAAAGAGTGAAGATGAAAGGAAAACAGGCACCCTGGGGTGTAATCTTAAGGGTATATATCAAAATAAGTTTATAGTGTTTGGAAAAAATAGAACACCTTTACAAATTGTCGTTAATAGAAAGAAAGGAAAGAAAAACAAGTGTAGTCGATGTTTATAGTGTGCCATTGTTAGATGGTGTTGGAATATTACGGTATTCTATGTGTATTCACCATACTCCTTATAATTTTACGATTTTGTTTACAATTTTGTTTACAATGATTATATAATAGCCTTAATTATACTAATGGTAATACTAGACCTTGTCGCTCATGAGCGTTGTACCTTTTCTTACTATCCACATGACCGTAGCGCTTTCCTTTTGGCCATTTCTACCTCCTGTGCTTCAAATCGGCCGCTCCTCGTACCGTGCTTTAGTGGTTACTCCGCTAATGTGCCTTTATTCCGTGAGTTTCCCCCCGTGGGTGGGAAAAATTCACCTTGATAGCAGGGGTAGGCGCTTACAAGCTCTGCGTCGCCCCCTGCTACCGTGCGTCGCTCATTGTTCAGCGTCTACTCTGTATTGCGTCAGCGCCGCTCGGTGCCCCACGGTCACCTCGCGTAGCTGCCTGCTGACGTCATCACTTTATGAGTGTGACCTAAACCGATGATTATTATGTTTTTGTGTGTCATAGTAGAGAGTTTGTATAAGCTGGTGTTAGAAATATATATACAATAGACATGTGTACAGTCGAGCCTCCGTGGCTTAGGCGGCAGCACGCCGGCCTCTCACCGCTGGGTCCGTGGTTCAAATCTCGGTCACTCCATGTGAGATCTGTGCTGGACACAACGGAGGCAGACAGGTTTTTCTCCGGGTACTCCGATCTTTCCTGTCAACATTTCATTCCAGCAACACTCTCCACTATCATTTCATTTCATCTGTCATTCACTTAATCATTGCCCCAGAGGAGTGCGTCAGGCCTCGGCAGCCGGCACAGTCCATATCCTCGCCACTAGATGGGGGCTACATTCATTCCATTCCTGACCTGGTCGGGGACTGGAAGCAGGCTGTGGATTTTTCATGTGAACAGTGCTGATCATCTGAAAAAATAAATACATTATTAATTCATTCCCCTTTTCGGTGGAAACGTGCGTATATAGCGCCTTCTGGTTTGCCTGAGATAGGATCCGATATTATAATCACATACATTTCGTTTATATTTTGCTCACATGCATATATCTATTGTGCGCCATCTAAATCTGGCTTAATCTAAGCCGGCTATAACCTTACTGCAATACTTATGTATATACTTCTGTTTTCATGTGTATTTGTCATATCTCCTCAGTGTATACAAGTGTATGAGTGTGTTTATGTGTCGTCGGTGCACCTTTTACCTGTTATCATGATCATGTAGTCGTTGCTTGTTGACGTGTTGGAGCTCTTATCTCTGAAATAAATATACATTGGTTAGTAAAAATGCCCTTGGACAAAATATTGTTGTGCGCACATCGTGCAGCGCTGTTAAGGGTCGGCTTCGGTTGTGCCGCCCTAGAGACCTCTTCGGACGTCTCGTATATATGTAGCGTTGAGCCTGTTTAACTCTAGGGGTCGCTACCCGCTATTTATAATAGGCTGTGTACTATTCAACTGGTCTTAGTGCCAGGAATGTATATAGGGAAATCGCTCGCGGAATGTGACATCGCGGCTTAATTGAATTGCTGCTTCGTCGACGCCGTTTTTGTCGACGCTTATCGTCGCTATGTCAACGCGTTGTCGACCTATTGTCGACCTATTATTCTTTCCTGTTATTTTTCCCTGTTTTTCGGACTTATACTGCCACGAAGTGGTTCTAACGACGCCGACGTTGTCTTCGTTGATGCTTGTCGTCGCTATGTCGATTTATCAACGCTTGTCGACGATTTGTCGAGCTTACGACGCCATTTTGGTCATACAATGCTGTGTAGTGTATCCTATATCTAATTACATACTAATTTATATATAGAAAAAATTCTCGAAAGCTTCTTAGACTATGGCCGAAATACCCCTTGTAAGCTACTGTCTTGCAACAGCAGCTTAATAATTTTGCTTAAATCTAAGTTGCCCCTGAAGAAGGCAGCTATACATGTACTGAAATTTTGATGTGAGGATCCCGTCTAAGTGTCGACTTCCCCCCTTAATAACTAATTGTGTGTGTATATAGGCCTGCGTGTGCATTGCTAAATAGCATTTCGCTTGGGATATCCATGGTTAATATTCGTTTGTTATGGCTTATAGCCGCCTTATTGATCATTTTGGCCATTAATGGGTTGCCCACACCCCTGTGGGGGTCGCTACCCTCCATTTACATCTGTAGGGGCCCGCTGCATCCCTATTTACGCTCTGGGGGTCGCTACCCTCATTTACTTGGGCTCGGAACAAAATCATTATGTGTCATTATTCATTATTCATTATATTCATTATTCATTATCCATTATATATTATTTTTTCAAGATTCTTCACCCCACATCCGGGTGAGGACTTTCGTGGGCTTGAGGGTAGTTCCGTGTACCCCAAGCGAACTTCTTCACTTCCTGCGATCGGAAGACTACCTCTCCGCCTTAAGAGGTGGACATAACATACATGCTAACTAGGAGTCTAGTCAGATTGGTCGTCCCTAGGTTCGTCTCTTGAGTCCAATACCGAGTTGGCTATTTCTCCTACTAGACGTCAAAAGTCTCCCCTGCAGGTCTGGCTTCGACCTTCCGTCTTTCTGTTTTAGTCTGTGTCCGATCTATCACTGCCTCTTTGGCTGTGCCTTCCTGTGGCCCTTTATGTTATCACCTGGTGAGTCTCAGATCCTTGATTAATTTTGTGTGTAGATATTTCTGTGGGGGTAAAATTTTAGTGTGCGATGTACAATTTTAATGTGAAATTTTAGTGTATTTTGTATTTTTTTGTGTTTTGGGGTTGTAGAGCATTCGAATGGCATTGCCTGCTTTAGTCCTTCTTGCTTTACTCGGATCTCTTGCACTGTTGTTCCAGTATATTTCCAGACATGTTAGTAGGGCTGTTATGTAAGGTTATGTTATTAAGGTCCGCTCAGGTGTTATTTGATCTAAGGTCACTGCGTGGGTGTGGGAGGGTATGCATAGCCGGACTCTGTAATATGGTGGCCGAGAATCGGTAATGCTGTGGGGATGTTTTTAGTCTTAAGGGATGGGGTGGGTTTTCCCCAGCTGTTTTAATTTCAAACTATGTCATGCTGGTATGATAAAATATAAGCCCTGGTGTTTGGGTGTGATGTTCCATGCATGTGGATGGATTGGAGCGCATGTCTGCCACTTAAGTTAGGAAAAGGGGTGTGTTCAGGTATAATAAGTTTATGTTTTGCATGCGGGTGTACTAAGTAAAATGTGTGTTAGTACTGTGACCGTTTGACGAACGTCCTACGACCACACAAGTGCGCATCCGAACAACAGTCGAGCACAAAGACTCAAAAACATCTCGGGGTTAACAGTGAGCATTCTACAAAGATGTAGAATAAAGAAAAAAAAAGCTCTGCTGTTCCCCAGATGCACACTACAGCAAGGATAGAAGGCATATTTCAAGAATCATGAATGACCACAGTATCAGTTAAGATAAAATTTGCATCAATTTAATTGATCCATTCAACCATCCTAATCTTTACAAGGGCATCCTCAGGGAGAAAACTAAAACACCACCTGGAAAAAATAACATCCTGCGCTCCCCCTGGGATCCTATACTATTTAATCGCAGGTGTTGAATAACGTTCCAAAAAAAATATATGCAACGAAAACGTCATTTTTTAAACATTTCATTGTGTTAGAATACCCATGAAATTAATAGTCCATCATGGTATTCTATTATATTATAAACGATATCTACAGAATTCAAGTTGTGTAGATCACTGATCGTCCTATCACAATTGAATAAAATTTTATTTCTGAAGTTCTGCACATTTCCATATTTCCAAAATCATGGATAATCCTATGGGATATTCTCTTCCATGAAACGAGAAGAAATTCCAAACATACTAGAATTGTTAATTATACAACTTGATGCAAGTCAGACCAAGTCGAACAAAGATGGACCCATTAGAAACGTAATACCATTTATATTTCATTATTCCCACACAAGGAATATTCATATTAGAAATTATAAATTATGGATCTGTGATTTATCCTCGATAATAAAATAAATTATGGGATTAATTATTCAGTGATATTAATTGCAACTCATCATTATTATTCCAACCAATTTCAAACACTTATGGATGATTCGTAGCTATTTCAAGATTTTAATCGGAACATGAGGCCGCATTTTAAATGCCCCATTTCTTTATGCACTTTATCAATTTAGTTTATTCCTTGATATCACAATATGGCAACATTATTAGGCCTTTTAATCTATCTGCAGGTTTATATAATTCAACCAGAAAATATGTAATTCTGGTTAGAGCAAATTAAAGTAGAATCTAGAATTCCATTGGTGACAATATCTAGATAGCGGCGTGGGGCTGCAACAGCGGCACCGCCCTTCTTTTGAGTAATATGAGGCAACATCCTCCAAATTCCAACATTTCATTATATTCAACAACTATAATTCTTTTACATATTATTTTCACATATTAATTTCCATCCAGTCATATTTACTGTATTTAATGGATTATCATAATTATTAATGGGACAAATGCCTACGCGCATTCCCAATTCAACTCATCACCCTATCAGATCTATCATATGAATGTTATAAGTAACTGTCTCTAATTAACCTGTTCAATTATCCGCTTGTCACCATAACAATAATCCTCCTAATTGATACACCTTGCTCTAATAACAAAACTACGTTACGATTGCTTTATCAATCAAATGTGCATTAATTCATGTTAATTTCTCATATATGTTTTAAGGAAACATCACCTAAATAATACAAACTCATTCATTTATTATTATTATTAAAAATGAAATTCTCATGGATAATTACCATGTTCTATTTTTCATAAGATCCATTAAATTGTTATGAATATGCCTCCTTAATTCCCCTTGTAAATTCTCACACAAGGAATATTCCGCATTATCATTTTAAAGAAAATCCTTAACCACCAGAAAAATCGAATCATTTTACGATAAATGACAATCAGAACTCATCCAAGACGAATTGCATCAAAATGATCAAGAACTACATTTAAATAAACAAATTACCAAAAAACTATCTCAAAACGATCGCTAAAATAACAATCTGCCATAAAAATATGCACGGAACTGTACAACAAAAATCAGGATGAAACTCCTGTCTAATAAGAACAGCCGGATGCCTTCCGAAAATATACTCATTCTACGATATGCCCACCGTGGATATGCTATCTCAAAAGAAATACAATAAAATTCGAAGAGTGGACAACATCAAAAAGATCCATGCTTATGTCCCAATATAATGCAGAAAATAAAGATCTATAGCGTGTAAAACGATTCCTACATGGTTGAATGGTATAGTTTAAGGTCTGATATTCACCGGTACTAGATATTAAGAATAGAATAAGGGGCTCACGTCCATTTCAGATGTTCTTGAAGAAGGTCCAAGTTCCTGCGGGATGCCCTTAGTCGGAGCATAAAATTCCACGCGATCCTCCGCACACGGAAATGTGTACGGCTCGACTTCATGGCTCCACTGGTTCAAGTCCCAAGTATCCAGAAGTCAGCATCCATCGTACTCCCGGTTCATATTTAACGCACCATAATACTGGCTCGATTCATGGTAGATTTCAAAAGTTCATACCGGCGTATTGCTACCATGACGTCCGGATCGGATTGTCTTAACACCATAGCTTCTGCTATGAAAAAGCACGTGTCTAATACTGTTACTGATTTTACGACAATCACCCGGTGTTTTAACGTCCCGAAATACTCCGAATAGTCACAGTAATGTTCCCGGTTACTTGATGTAATCCTTCTGTAGTTATCACAGTACGCTTACACACCTGTTTAGCCTTAATTCCAGTTCAATTACTAGCCAGAAAGCTACCCTGGTATGAGGTATTATATTCTCATAACTCAAGTAAGGAGTTATTTCCAGCCCATATGCCTTAATATGCTGTGAGCTCTGGCCATACCCAACACAACCTTGCATTTACAAAAGCTAGTCCCATCTAGTAAAACTATCCTGAGCACATTTGAACAATGTCTCGTTTGTAGGCTAATTTTGGCTTCCAGGTCAGGTACTAGTAACTTGAGATTGATTAAGCCGCCTGCGTATGCACGGATGAACTGCACAAACACGACTGTCCCAGTCCTAACAGCTGTCTGCTCCACCCTGCAGACTGTCAGGTGATAACATACATACGCGCATCGTCGTCCGCGCATCTCATCCAGCCTGCAACCAACGGCAGTGAAACTCAACTCAGTCAGGCGCTCGCTTCAAATTCAAAATATAGCCGCGACAAAAAACAACATCTCCATAACCAGCAACTGACGCTCTTTCACACGGTTACATCCGCCCTACACGTGGCCAAAAATAAAAATCCCCATTTTTATTTTTATGGTTCCTGTTGTTTTTTCGTCCTTCTTCTTATCTGGCTCTTCTAAAATACATCTTGAGATTCGCTGCGCTGAATGTTCCCACGGTGTTACCAGACACAACCTCCACAACACGGTAACTACCATTACCTAAGCTCTGGGCTATCCGAAATGGTCCATTATACAAACTGGATAAATTGGAATAGACTTTGTTGCTAACATCAGATGGAGTAGGTTTCCTGATCAATACCAAAGTTCCCTCTCTCAAAGGATCTCTAAATCTTCTTCCTCTAACCCTTCTGTTCCGTTTCTCTGCCTGTCTCCGTAATCTTCCTAAGGCTTCCATTTCACGTCCTCTCCTGTTAGGCTCTATCTCCGGAGGAATAGATACGATTCCGTCCCACGGTCGTATAGGTTTTTCTCCAAGATGTAGTACTGAAGGAATATGCCCCGTGCTTTCATGTACGGTGGAATGAATCGAATTCATCATAATAGGAACCACATCCATCCATCGCCAATGTTCGTTTGCACAATAAAGACGACAAAACTTAGCTATTTCTGACATGAGTCGTTCGGCCGGGTTACTCTCTGGATGCCGTATTGAACACAATACCTGTGTAATATCAAGCTCCCTCATAGCATTCCTAAACTCCCAGGATGTGAATTGGGACCCATGGTCTGATAACAAGAATTCTGGTTTACCCGCAACGGGAATAACACATTCTTTAATCCTCTTGATTATATATCTGGAGTTCGCCTTCTGAATCGGATGGATCATGGTAAACTTACTGAAAACATCAACCGTGACCAAAATGTATCGGTTACCTCGCTTGGACTTAGGTAGAGGTCCGTAGATATCGGTAGCATACAACTCACATGGCTTCGACGGAATAATAGGCCTAGGTTCCTCCCTCAACAAATGGGTATTGTGTTTGCTGCGTTGACACAAATCACAGGTTCTGATGACCTCTCGGACAGTATTCCTCAAATGATCCCAAGTGAACTTCTCCATTATCAAACATACCACTTTGTCCACTCCAGTGTGACCTGAGCTTCTGTGAGCTAACCATATTATATCTTCCTGTAATCTAGGCGGAATTACTATTCGTAATTTAGTGTGTTCGGAATCAATGAACTTGTATATGATGCCATTCAACAATACATAATCTCTAGCCATCCTTTCCATCCCTAGATATTCATCATCTGTAGGATCCATGTCCCTGTGTAGAAATCTGTAAACACTCCTCAAAGGTCCATATCGCTTCTGAGCTTGGGGTATTCTCTCAAGTCTACGCAAAGTATCATCATCTTCTTGCAGGAGGGTTATAGGCAATACTCGAAGAGTAGGTTCCGCAACTCTGCTTAGCAAATCAGCCCCTAAGTTATTCCTTCCTGGTCGATGTTCAATAGTGACGTTAAACTGTTGCACGAATAATGCCCATCTAGTGACCCTGTCGCTGGCGAAATTGGTCTTCAGTATAAACTCTAGTGCGTGATGGTCAGTTCTGATTATAATCGAATGTGCGAGAAGCAACTTCTTCCATGTTTCTAATGCATAGATGATCGCTAAAGCTTCTAGTTCTGTAGTATAGTAATTGCGTTCTGATGGTTTCAATTTTCGACTGATAAAGGATAAATAGTGTCGAGTGTGATCTTCATCCTCTTGGAGTAATATGGCACCTATCTCTATATTGGATGCATCCGATTCTATAATGAAGTTCTTCTCAAAATCCGGGTACTCCAACTTGACGCTATTAAGCATTAATTCCTTTGCCTTCTTGAATGATTCCTCACATAGATCGTTCCATTTCCACTTATTATCTTTTTTTAACAAGTCCTGTAGGGGTGCAACTATCTCCGTGTATTTATGGCAATGGCCCGCAAAAAACTGGCAAGTTCCCAAGAATTGACGTACATGCTTTACCCGAGTAGGTCTGGGAAATTCTGCAATGGCCTGAAGTTTTTGTTCATTTGGTCTATATCCGTTCCCATCCAAGACATGTCCAAGAAATCTAATCTCATTCTTAAAGAATTGGCACTTTTTCAAGTTAACTTTGAAATTGGCTTTCCTCAAGTCCTTAAACAAATTCCGTAGATGAACTAAGTGCTGGTCTTCAGTCTCCGATGCTATCAGATAATCATCCACGTAACTTATGACCGTATCCTTGACCGCATTACTTAGGTTCTGATCCAAGGCACGTATCAAAACTGCTCCTGAGGTTTTCATCCCAAATGGAAGTTTTCTAAAAACATAAGTCTGTTGTTCGAATAAAAATCCCGTAAACTTCTGAGAATCCTCACTTATCCTTACATGATGGTATGACGATGTCAAACCCACTGTAGAAAACCATTTCTTGTTTTTAAATTTCCTTAACAGATCTTTTATCGCTGGAGGTCTATCATACTCGGGCAACAGTCTCGAATTCAATGACCTCACGTCTAGGCATATTCTCAAATTTCCATCCGGTTTCTGCACCACCGCTAACGGATTTACATAGGATGTCACACACTTTTTAATTATTTGATCTTTCTCAAGATCCTGAATGATCTCCTTCACCTTAGTCCTGTGTTTTTCTGGAATTTGGTACAGCTTTGCATGATATGGGCTATCATCACATACTTGAATCTTGTACTCAAAGTTCTGAATCTCTCCTGGTGTCGTATCAAAGACATCAACGAATTCTTCCAACAGGTTGGCTATAACTGGAACATGCTCAACTACTTCATTGGCGTCTTCACATATCTCTAAACCTTCAAAAACCTTGGCCCATCGAACTTCTCCCACAGTGAATTTATCTTCCTCTTCGAAATGGACGTCTCCCGCATGATGGAATTTAATCGTATCAGATTCCATATCGATAACAGCTCTATATCTCTTGATAAAATCCGTCCCCAGGATCAAATCATGTGCAATGTCCTTCATAACGACAAAGATATGTTCAAACACACATCCCCCAATCTTGACCTTCAAGTACAGCTGAATTTTACAAGTTGTGATCTTGTATGGGATGATTCCCTGAATCTAGATTCCGGATACTGGTATTTCCTCAATTTCCTCGGTCAACTTCCATATGGTGTACAACCTCTCGCTCACCAAACAAAGCATCGCTCCCGTGTCAATCAAAGTATACACTGGTTTTCCATACACCTCACACACAATAATGGGTAGCCTAGTTCTTGGTCCATACTATTTTCCTTCCTGTTCTTCTTGAATCAAGTCTTCATCCTCAACTTCCCATTTCACGATTTTGGAAACATATTGTGTAGTAATTAGTTCTGTTGATTTCCTTGTTCCGAAATCGAAGTTTTTTTTCGTTTTTTACCTGTCGAATTATTTGTCCCAGAAGTACCAGGTTTATTTCTTGCCTCTTCCATTTCCTTCAAATACTGTTTACTTTCTTCTCGTCTTTGCTCAAGGTTCTGCCTCTGTTGATTTTTTAACCTTTCATTATCCGTTCTATCGTAAGATTTATTGTATCCTGATCTGTCATATGGTCTCGTGTATCCTTGTCTTCTCCACGAATTCCAATTGTTCTCGTATCTTCCTCGCCTTATGTAAGGTCGTCCACTATCTCTTTCTCTTCTATTTTGATAATCCCTCGACGTTTGCTCTTCTCTATTCCGTTGTGGCATGGTTTGGCATTGTCGATCGGCGAAAACAGCATATGCGGCCTGGGACTCTTGCTTATTACCCCTCTGCGGGTAAAATTGAGCATTAGAATGATCTAGACGTTGCAACACTTCATCAAATTCTTCCATATTCTCAACATTCGCAGAAATGAGACTCCGTTGAACTTCCAAAGGAAACTGTCTAATCAAAGCTGGGATTAACTCGTACGTTGGCATTGGTGGATCTAAGCATTGCAATTTGGCAAGTTGATTTGAAAAGTAATTTGAATATTTGGTCGGCTGTGACGTGGAATACCGCTTGACATATAATTCGGCCCTGATGTTCTGTTGCGTCCCCGGCGACCAAAATTTACGTAAGAGTGCCTGTTCAAATTCGTCATAGGTTCTCAAATTACATCGAAAAGCTCTAAACCATACGAGTGCTGGTCCATCTAAGAATCTACTAATCACTCTCATCTCTCTTTCCTTATTCACCTTAGCATCCTTCAGATAATCTCTTAATTCGCGCAGAAATTCAACAGGAGAGACATTTCCAGTCCCTGAAAATTTTATAGGTTTCTCTTCGTAACTTTTAACGAGCGTGATCGGAGTAGAAGTGCGAATGGTAGAAATTTCTTCAGACTTCCCAAACTCTGGCAACCTTTCTCTATTTGAAAAAGCGTTTTCATTTATGCTGTCTTGTTTTGTATCCGCTTTCGATCTATAATCCTCAATTTTCTTTTCTAACTCACCAATGGTCTTTCTGAATTCATACATTTCATCCCTATTCTGCCTTTCAGTTTCTTCCCCTATTTGACTATCTTTCAACTCTTCTGTCATTTTTTTCGGATTCTCTTCGACAACAGTTTCGTGACCTTTCAATTTCTCTATACTTTCTCTAATGGCTTGAATATCTCCAGATACAACTTTAATCTCTGATGAAAAAGCATTCCTGATCTCTTTGACTTCGACCTGAGTTTCTTATACAACCTGAGCTTGAATTTCATTAATTACAGTTTCTACTTCATTTTTCAAGTCTGCTACAACTCCTTCCTTTAATTGTTCTACAATTATTTCTCTAAATTCAGAAGTAACTCGCTGCACTACCTGTGTGGCATTTAACGTACTTTCCTTCGTGGTGTTAATCTCTAAGGACGCAAGATCATCTGTTATTTTCCTAACATTATCTTCCATTTTATTTTCTAATGATCTAACCATCTTTTGAA
Organism: Meconema thalassinum; assembly: GCA_946902985.2. NCBI lineage: Eukaryota > Metazoa > Arthropoda > Insecta > Orthoptera > Tettigoniidae > Meconema > Meconema thalassinum. The sequence continues at coordinate 1,432,712,600 of OX336389.2, read as the reverse complement.
TCTCGTTCTTATGTTGAGCTAACTCTTCCTTCATCACTTTTCGACTATCTTGTAAACAATCTTTCATAATGCCATAGTTTGCGAATAAATTATCCTTTAAGTTCGTTCCCGAATCCACGATCCTAGCTTCTAAACTTAGGAAACTCTCCTGAGCTCTCCTAGCGTTGTCTCTTATCTTGGTTTCCAATGACACAACTTTATCCTCAATCTTAGCATCTATCGATTCAGACATTTTATCATCGAATGATTCTATGTTTCTAGACATCCGGCTTTCTATCGTTTCTATCCTTTCTAACATTTCCGCTTTTAATGAGTTCGAATTTTCTGTGATTTTACATTCTAAACCTGAAATTTTATTTTCCAGAGAAGCAGAATTCTCTTTTATTTGACTTTCAATTTTATTTTACAGAGAAGCAGAATTCTCTTTTATTTGACTATCAATTTTATTTTCCAGAGAAACAGAATTCTCTTTTATTTGTTTTTCCAGAGAAGCAGAATTCTCTGTGATTTTCTGTCCCAACTCTTCCATCATTTTGGTAAGTGCTTCCATGACCACTCACAATAATAACTATAGAACTGGGGTACGATGTCAACTGATGATGGGGAAACTTAATCTAAACTACTAGTACAGTGAATATTCAGACACGACCTTAAATTGATACGTCAATACCGATGACTATTAAATTTAAAATCTAGAATAAATGACCAGAAACAACCACTACAAACCAAACAAATCACTCCGAACTATGAAAACTGCGCATTCATGACCATGAATCCTACTACAGCAAGAACAAACACAAATCGACCTCGAATCGAAATTCGGAATCGAATCGTATCAGAAACTGAATCGAACTCGGTCCCCACGTTGGCAGCCAAAACTCTTCTATCTTACTTTATGTGACCGTTTGACGAACGTCCTACGACCACACAAGTGCGCATCCGAACAACAGTCGAGCACAAAGACTCAAAAAAATCTCGGGGTTAACAGTGAGCATTCTACAAAGATGTAGAATAAAGAAAAAGAAAAGCTCTGCTGTTCCCCAGATGCACACTACAGCAAGGATAGAAGGCATATTTCAAGAATCATAAATGACCACAGTATCAGTTAAGATAAAATTTGCATCAATTTAATTGATCCATTCAACCATCCTAATCTTTACAAGGGCATCCTCAGGGAGAAAATTAAAACACCACCTGGAAAAAATAACATCCTGCGCTCCCCCTGGGATCCTATACTATTTAATCGCAGGTGTTGAATAACGTTCCAAAAAAAATATATGCAACGAAAACGTCATTTTTTAAACATTTCATTGTGTTAGAATACCCATGAAATTAATAGTCCATCATGGTATTCTATTATATTATAAACGATATCTACAGTATTCAAGTTGTGTAGATCACTGATCGTCCTATCACAATTGAATAAAATTTTATTTCTGAAGTTCTACACATTTCCATATTTCCAAAATCATGGATAATCCTATGGGATATTCTCTTCCATGAAACGAGAAGAAATTCCAAACATACTAGAATTGTTAATTATACAACTTGATGCAAGTCAGACCAAGTCGAACAAAGATGGACCCATTAGAAACGTAATACCATTTATATTTCATTATTCCCACACATGGAATATTCATATTAGAAATTATAAATTATGGATCTGTGATTTATCCTCGATAATAAAATAAATTATGGGATTAATTATTCAGTGATATTAATTGCAACTCATCCTTATTATTCCAACCAATTTCAAACACTTATGGATGATTCGCAGCTATTTCAAGATTTTAATCGGAACATGAGGCCGCATTTTAAATGCCCCATTTCTTTATGCACTTGATCAATTTAGTTTATTCCTTGATATCACAATATGGCAAAATTATTAGGCATTTTAATCTATATGCAGGTTTATATAATTCAACCAGAAAATATGTAATTATGGTTAGAGCAAATTAAAGTAGAATCTAGAATTCCATTGGTGACAATATCTAGATAGCGGCGTGGGGCTGCAACAGCGGCACCGCCCTTCTTTTGAGTAATATGAGGTAACATCCTCCAAATTCCAACATTTCATTATATTCAACAACTATAATTCTTTTACATATTATTTTCACATATTAATTTCCATCCAGTCATATTTACTGTATTTAATGGATTATCATAATTATTAATGGGACAAATGCCTACGCGCATTCCCAATTCAACTCATCACCCTATCAGATCTATCATATGAATGTTATAAGTAACTGTCTCTAATTAACCTGTTCAATTATCCGCTTGTCACCATAACAAAAATCCTCCTAATTGATACACCTTGCTCTAATAACAAAACTACGTTACGATTGCTTTATCAACCCAATGTGCATTAATTCATGTTAATTTCTCATATTTGTTTAAGGAAACATCACCTAAATAATCCAAACTCATTCATTTATTATTATTATTATTAATATGAAATTCTCATGGATAATTACCATGTTATATTTTTCATAAGATCCATTAAATTGTTATGAATATGCCTCCTTAATTCCCCTTGTAAATTCTCACACAAGGAATATTCCGCATTATCATTTTAAAGAAAATCCTTAACCACCAGAAAAATCGAATCATTTTACGATAAATGACAATCAGAACTCATCCAAGACGAATTGCATCAAAATGATCAAGAACTACATTTAAATAAACAAATTACCAAAAAACTATCTCAAAACGATCGCTAAAATAACAATCTGCCATAAAAATATGCACGGAACTGTACAACAAAAATCAGGATGAAACTCCTGTCTAATAAGAACAGCCGGATGCCTTCCGAAAATATACTCATTCTACGATATGCCCACCATGGATATGCTATCTCAAAAGAAATACAATAAAATTCGAAGAGTGGACAACATCAAAAATATCCATGCTTATGTCCCAATATAATGCAGAAAATAAAGATCTATGACGTGTAAAACGATTCCTACATGGTTGAATGGTATAGTCTAAGGTCTGATATTCACCGGTACTAGATATTAAGAATAGAATAAGGGGCTCACGTCCATTTCAGATGTTCTTGAAGAAGGTCCAAGTTCCTGCGGGATGCCCTTAGTCGGAGCATAAAATTCCACGCGATCCACCGCACACGGAAATGTGTACGGCTCGACTTCATGGCTCCACTGGTTCAAGTCCCAAGTATCCAGACGTCAGCATCCATCGTACTCCCGGTTCATATTTAACGCACCATAATACTGGCTCGATTCATGGTAGATTTCAAAAGTTCATACCGGCGTATTGCTACCATGACGTCCTGATCGGATTGTCTTAGCACCATAGCTTCTGCTATGAAAAAGCACGTGTCTAATACTGTCACTGGTTTTACGACAATCACCCGGTGTTTTAACGTCCCGAAATACTCCGAATAGTCACAGTAATGTTCCCGGTTACTTGATGTAATCCTTCTGTAGTTATCACAGTACGCTTACACACCTGTTTAGCCTTAATTCCAATTCAATTACTAGCCAGAAATCTACCCTGGTATGAGGTATTATATTCTCATAACTCAAGTAAGGAGTTATTTCCAGCCCATATCCCTTAATATGCTGTGAGCTCTGGCCATACCCAACACAACCTTGCATTTACAAAAGCTAGTCCCATCTAGTAAAACTATCCTGAGCACATTTGAACAATGTCTCGTTTGTAGGCTAATTTTGGCTTCCAGGTCAGGTACTAGTAACTTGATATTGATTAAGCCGCCCGCTTATGCACGGATGAACTGTACAAACACGACTGTCCCAGTCCTAACAGCTGTCTGCTCAACCCTGCAGACTGTCAGGAGATAACATACATACGCGCATCGTCGTCCGCGCATCTCATCCAGCCTGCAACCAACGGCAGTGAAACTCAACTCAGTCAGGCGCTCGCTTCAAATTCAAAATATAGCCGCGACAATAAACAACATCTCCATAACCAGCAACTGACGCTCTTTCACACGGTTACAGTACATTGTTATGGCCTTTCAGCTATGTATATAGATGCACATTCGGCGCTTAATTTTGGCGTCCGACCTCCCCTAGTATTCAGGTGGAAGCAGTATAGCACAGGGTGCAGTGAACCCTTTTCTGTAAGAGCATGAATGTCTACCAACCCCTTGTGTATATTTGTGGTGTCTTATGTCTGTATTTATGTATGTAGTTTGTGTGTAATTTTATGGGGGTGTAAGGAAGGTGTTGGGAATTGGGTGCGTGGGTCTCTGCCCGTGGATCTATTTTATGTGTTGTAACTGTATGTAACCTTTCTGTGCCTCGTTTTATGTGATCATTTAACTTGGTCATATTTTGCTCTCTTCCGCTCTCTGCCGGTATATAAGTGTGCGTTGTCTTGGTGTCTATATATCGTATAGCTGCCTCATTGCACCTAGTGCTTAATAGAATGATTTTCCTCACTATCGCTCTGGGATCATCCCTTATCTCTTTTAAAATGCGCGTGTATTCCTGGGTAACGCCTTTGGGCTGTTCCAATCTATACTATATCCTTTGTGGGTTTTACCGTTCACGGCTTTCCCCTATGTAACTACTAATGCCATTGGGGTGTTTCTAGTACCCTTTAGAAACATATCTACCCTTACAAGTATGTCGAATATGTGCGCTGAGCGCTCTGTAGCCCGCCTAGGTGCTTTACGTGCGGCCTTGAATTGTATGTTTGTATCCTCCATATCTTCGATTTATAGGTATGATTTTATAAGTAGGGGTTTATTTACTACTCTGCCCGTGTATTAGGGTCTTGGTCAGTTCTGTAATGGCTGTGGAACCTCCCTATTTTTATATTATAACCTGCTCAAAGAATGGGGTGTGTGTGTCATGTGTGTTACGTCTACGTTGGCTACAATATCTATGTGCCTTTTCATAATGGCCGGTATGCCCTTTAGAAAGGGGAGGTGGATTATTCCTCTCTGGATTCTGTGTTTACCCGCCCTTATGCCTAATTGTATGTAATGTTTGCGCTCGATTGTGTCATCTGCCTGTCTGGCGGTCGCTTATGGGAGGAGGCGTTCACGGCCTGCGCGCACCTCGCAGCCTAGGCGTGTGCCTGCTTATCAGGTCGTCACGTCGCCTGAGCGTTTCATGTTATGTGAGTCGATTTCCGCGCGCGTGCCGGCGCTCCGTGTGCAGTGTCATTATCTCCTTCTGTATCTGTGTTCTGCCTGTTTGGCCCGATTGATCACGTGGGCGTCTTAAAGTGACAGTACCCATTGTGTTTTATTGTGTCCTTGCATTTTCTGTGCCAAGTGTCCAGTGTTTTAGTGGTAAAAATGCTGAGTCCTGTATTTGTGCAAGTCTGCGTTACTGCAATGGTTGGGCTCCCGTGCCCCTGTTGCTTGCAATTCATCAATGGCGTAATACGTTTTGGTTATGTGTGTGTGTGTGTGCAATCCCTCCAGTTATGTGTGTCAACCTTGGCTGGTAGGGAATTCGAGGTATGTATGTCGCGATTTACTATTTCCTTTTTTATAACTGCTGGCGTTTCGCCATATGCCTACCTATATGTGTCAAACTGACCTACATGTATCAAACTGCTGACCTTTGTTCCTGGGCCTTTCCCAGAAATCGCCTTTTGTACTCTTTGTGTTCCACGTGAATTTACCTATTTTATATTGTTCTGTGCCATCTCGGGCCTATTTCTGGGGGTAATTCTACTGTCCCGTGTTGAAGACTCGTATGATATTTGTATTTTGCCCTGTGAAATGTGGTGTTCCCGTCCTTCATAGTAGTGGATGGGTTGGTACAAATGCTTTACTACTGACACTAATGCGTGTCCATTTCGTGTCTATTTGTGTGTAAGTGTTCAACGTTTTCCCAGTCGGCTGGCCTGTGTTTTTGATCTAATTGATCTTTAGTCGGTCGGCCCTTTATTTCTGGTGTGCGGCTCATCTCTTTCAGAGGTCGCTCTTTGGCTTCTGTGTTCCCCATGCTGTGTTTTTGTGCGTGTAATCCGTGTTATTCTGTATGTTCCCATGTGGCGTCTAGCGTGAGTTTCGTAACTGGGTGCCGTTTGACTAGCTTTTTTCCTAGTTACGCCCTGTCATCCCGTGTCAAAGCGTTGGTGTGTCAATCCCCGCGATTTGCACTTTGTTGCGATTTCGCGCGTGATTAATAGTCCCTGTCTGTAGTGTTTTGGTTTTCCCTGAAATGCGGGCTGTATGCGCCTGGCAGGAGTATTGTGTGGCCTTAGTATAGCCTTATATGCCTGATATTGGGACCTCGGGGTCGCTAATTCCCTAATTAAATGATTATAGCGAGTGTTGTGAAACTGGCATATGTGTGTGAAAGTATGCCCTATGTGCAGCGTTTGAGGCAATTTTGGCTGCTCCTGGCTTTGAATTGCGGGCGCTGTGAAGTTTTGAATTTGCTATGAATGACTTTAGGTGACTGTATAGTTGTTGGTGAGGCTGAGTACGTATGCTAGCAGCTCGCTATTTTACTGCATCATACTCTATGTTTTAGCTGATATGGCGCGGGCTTCACATTACGTGCGATAACGCTGTCTGGCCAGCCTGCTACTTCCGGACTATGTGCCGGCCTTCTCAAGTGTAGAGCACTCATGTTTGCCGTCTTGTCTGAATGATGGTAATAAGTTGTCTTCGATTCTTTGTGGTATAAGGTTTGTTGCCCCGTGTACTTTCTCGTGCCCCAACCTTTGTCGTGGCTACATTATGACGCCACGTGTTGTTAGAGGTATGTGTATTTTGTGCATATCTGTGTCCCCTGTCTGTCCGTGTGGCATCTAGTGTTATGTTTCGTACTAGGTGTCGGTGTCACTTTTGCTTTGTAATTCTTTGTGGCATATTCTTAACTCATATGAGTTGTGGTGCCTGAATGCTGTCTCTGTGGACATTTATTCTCGTAGGCAGGCCTTTTTTCGGCGTCTTTGCCCGTCAACCTTTATATGTGAATTAGGCTCTAATTTGAATGAAATGAGCCGTATTCATGTGTCTCTGTATATCTCTGTTTTATTGTGTTTGTGCCTAATTGCATTTCCTGTCTGTAATACTGTGCCTCACTGCAGTGTGGGCTTTCCCGTATTCAATAAGTTATTCTGCAAGGTTCGTAGAGATGCATGTGTGGAAGTACAGAATGTTTGCAATGATTTCCCGTTTGCTGATTACCCCTTGGATCTCAATTTCGGCAGTTATCAGTTTTTGAAAATAGCGTCATTGATTGCAATGTACTGTGATGTTAATGAATGCTCTGCTAATCGTGTTGATGCCTCGACATTATGTCGTGTTCGTGCACCGTGTTCCAGCTGAGTCAGAAAGAGTTTTCCGTTACAGTGTAATTGTCCGCAGGCTTCCGGTCTGTCTGCTTATCACTTGTATTGTGCCAAACAATCATATATGTCGCCTGTCCAACAAAATGGTGTCATCTCCTCTGCCACATTGTGTGATAAAGAAAGATCCTACTCCTCACTATATGTGTGCGTGTCTCCAAGTTTGTGTTCTTGTTGTGTCTGATGCAAATATATTTCTGTCTCTAATGTGTCTATCTGTATTATCTCATGTTACTGTGTGTTCTTGACACCTCCAGTAGTGTATCTTTGGCACTAGGTGTCACTGTCTATTTTTCTCCTTTTACTCCCTGTAATTGGATTAGTCACCCGTGGTTTGAGTTCTATGCTTTGATTTTCTTACCGCATGTTACCGTGTCGGTTTATGTAATTTATGTAATTTCTGTATGTAAAAGAAACTACCCGTGCATATGTTTGTGTTGTGAGTGACATTGAGTGTATATCATATGCAATCTCTGGTGTACATATAAGACACAAACATAAACATTTATAAGTTCATATTCGTAACATATAACCATTTGTAAATACACATTCGTAAGACATATGGGATGTGTGCGGGACCAATGCGTGTATCGACATGGATACTGTAGGCTTGGTTTTTCCGGCCTCTTTGCCCGAAAGCCTTTACGTATTGAACCCTTGCAAAGAAGCATATGAGACTCAGATTCGGGGCGTAACAGGTCATATTCGTAAGTTGCTGTCAGGGCGCTTCATTAACTTGCAGGGTAACATATAACAAAATAACATGCAGGAAAGAGTGAAGCCAGGGTTAAAACAACTGAATTTAATAACAAATCACCATATTTACGCATAAACAATTAACAACAAAAACTCCCAACTGACTCCCGCTTAATAAAAATGCCAAAACAACTTAGGCGATATCTCTGGAGAGATTAATTACCTGGACCAAGCGTCCTTAAATAAAAGATGCAAAAGTGACCATATAAGTGCGTACGCCGTTCTACATGCACCACGATGTGTACTTTGAATGCGTGATTCGTTATCATCCAGAGTGACCCTTCAAACAACGAATCCGCATTTCCTAGAGCTAGACCGACACGAGGGAACACAACTACAATACTTAAATTAAACCGACACTCCCTAAGTCTACTATAAACAAACACAAAATTTCCGTGTGAAATTGGACTTGAATTGCCGTAGCAACATTTACTGCCTAAAAACTTAGGACTTCTCACACAAATCAACACAAGTACATTAACACGTGACCAATAGAAAAATACTCAAATGACCGCTGTCAAAATTTACAAATACTCTACCACTACACCACACGGGTGTGACAAACAAATTACATGAAATCGAGTCATCAACAAAGCAATAGGCAAACAGCCAACGTTTACGTTAATCACAATATTCTTATCCATACAAGGTACAACAATCCGTTACACACATGGCGAACTCCCCAATTAATTATGGCTTAAAAATTAGCCATCACAATGAACAGGTTTGCTACATGAAAGCTTACAGGGTTTCAGTCGGACAAAAGGACTGCCTATCAAAAATAAGTCACAGGCAAAACGGGCGGTTTGTGGAACTCTGCATGTCTGTCAACCCACGTGTCAATAACCTCGACCTCCCAGAACATGGGGTCGAACCATGAAGAAATGTGCCCCAAAGCACAATAATACGTGTGTGTCAGAAAAAACATATGGACAAGAATCAGCAGTCTCCCAAGAGCACTCTGTCTTTCCATCGAATACAACAGCAGCAAAAATATATAAGGGCGGTAGGACAACTACCCCCTCCTCACGTAGAATCAACACACACTAGACACATCAACACACACTGAATCACACGTATGGGTTTTGACAGACCCTGAAATAAAAGACACAAATAATATCCACATGCTGGCGCCATCGTTCTATGCCGTGACTAGTCACCTGAAAAGGACTCAAGAAAATCTATCAAAATTAGAACGAAGGTGTTCTACAATTACTTTTAAGTTGGTGCACTCGGCTACCCTAACATGAATAATAACCTGTTCAGCAAAATGTTTACAATCATTTCCTCCCATTCCTATTTCAAATATTAACGTTAATAAAGCACCATTTATCGAATGTAACGGGTTCCGCAATTGCAAGGATAAAAATCACGCACGCACGCCGCGTACATTACACATGACTCAAGAAAACTCAAAATATCAACAAACACTTTGGCCACGCGCCAACGGACATTTAAACATATAGTGTCGGTACAAGAAAAACAAACAGCTAAAAACAAGAAAGAAAAACATGACTATTTACAAAGTTCCCCGGCCAAATCTAACTACATAATTGAAATAATCCAATTTTAGTACATCACCGCTTCTGCATGTAGGACTAAGGACATCCTTCTCAACCCATTGCCCTATGGACAATTTAGCACTCCATAGTAGTCGTCTGCGTTGATTTCTTGAAGCTCATCCCAACTTCAAACCACGTGCTGATCATCTTGGTCTCGACTCCTTGGCAGAAAAGTTCAATGTTAAATATTTGCCTATCTATAATCGCTTGCAGGCTACTCAGTTCACCCACAATTGTCCTACTGCGATTAATAGCGAAGACTGGCCCTACTTATATCGCACATACGCACTATAAAAACACACATACAATACACACAATTTATACATAAAATATACATCTCGAGTCCGCGCCACTGGCTCGTTAACAAGTTCAAAATCCTGGCTGCACTCGCAGTCGCTATCATGTCCGGTATTTCCGTCCCGTCTTGGACTTCGGTTCTGGTAAGCGCTAATGAGGGTGATACGACACTTCCCCCTTAAAGTTGAACTCGTCGTCTTTAAAAGAATGTTACAGTTTATCACGTGCTGGCGTGAAATGTTTAGATCACACAACTTAGTTGATTTTAGAACAGAATGTATTATAGCTTTTAAAATTCGATACTGCAAACGCTGCGACTTTAGCTTCCCAGAGCTCGGAAAATAAAATTAGCTTCACTGATTTTAGAGCGTAAAAATCACACTTCAAACTAGCGTGGAGTATGCCTCTGAAGGCTCCACACAATAAGTACTTAGATAAATTCGAGCGTCAAAATCACACTTCAAACTGGCGTGGAGTATGCCTCTGAAGGCTCCACAAGAATAGACTTAGATTAGCGTCAGGCCAAACTATTTATGAGAAACTGACAAGGGCGGTGGAGTGGGGCGGAGTCGGATAAAAACTTCCAGAGTTTTTATCTCACAAAGATGGGGCTAGTGTCATTCTTCTCCAAATAAATCCAACGTCTCAAATTACTCGAGCGGAGATTAATCCGTTCGGCGGTTCCTTAGATACACACTTCCGCGCGCTTTTTACTACTGACGCCGTCCACCTCGTGGTCACGGCTTGGTCTCTTGCGATTGGCTGATTCAATCGTATGTTCGTTGAGAGGACCTCGTGATTCTTCCTTTATGTCTCCAATTTTGGTACAGTAGTTGCACAATTTGGCCTTGAACTCGACTAATTCTGGCCGTCCCCAGGAATAGCTACCAACTCAGCTTCTGTTGCAACCATTACGAAATACTGGCCTCCCTAATATCCAAGTCGACTTCCTTATGTGCTGCCTGGGCCGTAGTAATAATAATAATAAATATGAATACTTATTTATCGAAGATCAATAAGGGTTCATTTATCCTCAGCAAGGTTTTGAAATTCGAAACAATTTATTGGTTTGGATTTCAAAAACAAAATCCACTGTAGTAACAACACATCTCTTTAAATCTCACTCAGCTGCTCGAGTGTATGCCCCTCTGACTCAATTAGTGTGCTCCCTTCTCGCTGGAATGTCATTCATATTTTCATTAGATCTCCCCCTTCTCCTCATGTAGTTGCCACTCCCGTCGTCTCAGCTGCTCGTTGTTTACAAACAAAGTGCGTACTCACGCGCTCCCCGTGGATTTGATTGTTTGCTCTCAAAAAAAATAAATTTTTGGCAATACAGATTCTGCACATATCATCTTTCCTAATCATCAAATGGTTCCCTTCTCCTTCTTCTTCTCCTCCCATCTTCTTCTTCTCCCATCTTCTTCTTCTACCGTCTTCTTCTTCTCCCATCTTCTTCTTCTGCTACCATATTTCCAGGCCCTTGCCCGAAACTTCGTCCCGCGAATTTCCTCTATTATTTTTCTGTTTTGGTTTGTCGGCTGGTCTCTTCTCTTCTTCACGGTGATGGTCTGGGCTCCGTCTGTTCGCCATGGCACGCCCCCACTTCTCCTTCTCCGCTTCTTCATTACTTAATTGATCCAGGTATTTACGGGATTCAATATATCGTTCGTCCCAGTTATTCCTATAATCTCCTCTGTTTTCTTGGCGATAGTCCCTGCCGTTACTCCATCTACCATCTCCATTTCTTTGGTAAGGTCTACCTTGTCTCTGGTTTCCCCTCCAATTCGTGTATTCTCGCTGGTACGTCCACTGATTATTTTGATTTTGGTTATTCTGATGATATCTCCCGCGGTTATTCTGATAATTCTGATTGTTGTTATGGAACTGGTTTCGGCCGTCAAAATCTTGTCTTCTTGGCGTGAACTGTGTCCCTATGGACTGTGTCTTACTTTGGTTCCCCTGGCCGTGGTTATTTTGGAGTCCCTGAACTACCTCTGCCGTGTTGACACATTCCAAATTCCTTCTTCCTGTCTGTGGGCTTACCATACTCGTCTCATCTAAGTGTCTGAGTAATTCTTCGGCTTGGACTGCGGTCTGAATATTTCCTGCGACTAATAATTGTTGGATATGCATTGGGAGTTGTTTTCCGATGGTTAGAACCATATTCGGCTCGCTAGGCGGGTCATCAAAATCCCTGAATTTTACCAATTGCTGACTGAAGAATTCTGAAAAACGGGTTGGATGTGTACTGTGGTATTTGCGCGTGTACAGGTCCATTCTTAACCCTTGCTGTAACGAAGGACTCCAAAACTTCTTCAAAAACGCCTCGCGGAATTGAGCCATGTCTGTAAACGTGTACTTGAAACTTAAAAACCAGGTCAGGCTAGGTCCTTCTAAAAATTTCTCCACCAGTCTTAATTGTTTCTCCGGGCCGATGTGTTGGTCATTAAAGTAGTCAGTTAATTGCCGTAGAAATGCTTTGGGAGTGGTTCCTGAATGTTCTTTAAACTTATCGGGCTTAAAATCATTACCCCGAATGACTTGGATGACTTGGGCTGGTGCCAAGTTCGGTTGCGGAGTTGAAGTCTCCCCCCTGTACTGCTGGAATGCATTAGTCGTTAGTCTGGGACTTTGACCCCGACTCGTGTCCTCAGCCAACTTCGAACCTGCCGGACTTCCAATACTTGTTTGCTTTTCCGGAATATTTTCGTTTGAAAATAATGTCGCATTCTCTAACGATCTAATCTCGTTTTTTATGATTAATTCTGAATGTTCCTGTAATTTCGACTTCATATTTTCCTCCAGTGCCTGCATTCGCTTTAAAACTGCCAGCCTGTCTTCCTTATTCGCATGAGCCTGCTGGTCCCAATCTCGCCGGATCCTACTTTTTAAGCTATTTATTTTCTCCTCGTTCCTCTCCTGATTTTTCTCTAGCTCTTCACGTATCCGTTCCTGCGTTTTTACTAGTTGTTCCTCCAAATTATCCTGAGTTTTGACGAGCTGCTCCCCTACTTCTTGTCTTATGACCTCCTGTGTGTTTATTAGCTGGCCTTCCATCTCTTTTCTTATGATCTCTTGTGTTCTGCCTAATTGCTCCTCTAAATTTTCCCGCAAGTGTATCCGCTCGGTTTCAGCCTTAACTTCGACTTTATCTATTTCCTTTATTAATTCCAGCACATTGTTATCTACCGAATTAATTTGCTGCTGTAGTTTCTCTTGGGTTTTCTTCACTCCCGCGGTGTTACTGACACATGCTGCCTCTATCTGCTTGAGTTTATCTGCCACCATCTCGTCAAATTGTACTAATTTGTTATCAAATTTCGCCTCCAATTTCTTCATTTCGCCTAACTGTTTGATGTTATTTTCCGCAACCTCGCCTGCCAGTTTCTCTACTTTTTGAACGCTCTGATTAATATCATTCGTGATTTTTCCTAACTGTTCGGTTTGTGTTACCGCCTGTTGTGACAATTTGTGGTTTAGTTCATTGAATTGTTTGTCAGTGTCTAATTTCTGGACTTCTAACTGGACCGAAATGTTACCGCTCATATCAAGTAATTGTTTTTCGCAGTTCTTTAATTGTTTATCTGTTTTCGCGGACATTTGTTCTAATTGTTTTTCACTATGCTCACGCTGAGCTTCTAATTGTTCTTTTAATTGTTCTTCCGTTTTCGCGGACATCTGCACTAATTGTTCTTCCGTTTTCGCGGACATCTGTTCTAATTGTTTTTCCGTTTTTACGGACATCTGTTCTAACAATGCCTTTATCTCATCAACACTCGCCATATCACACACAAAATATATTCAGAGAAAAACAGGGTTATGGGCTAAGGTTTCAGCCCTATACGCACATACATGTCACACATTTAAATATTACTGGCTCTAATTTAATGAAAATTTCAGTAACAAAATTTACTGAATACAATGACATTTATTCCCAAACAACAAAATAACCCCTAGTGATCTGCTTTTAAATTCCTAACCAACAGAATTTACGAAACACCAATTAACCGAAGTCAATTAAATGTCAAATATAAGGCAACATCTTCCTGCTTTGACTGAGTTCATTAATAATGCAAATTTCTAATTTTAATATGGGCGCCAGAACAAGTTTATAACAAATACCAAATCAAATTCTAACCTTGTTCAATATTTCTAACTTTAGGAACTCAGTGATTTTACTAATGCACATGGCGGTACAACATCGCCTCCATTTACTGAATTTACATGTCCGCTTGACCTGGCATCATTTCTCAACGAAATAAATATGAGATCAGCGAAGCAACAACAACAACAATCCCCACTTGGGCAGCCATTTTTGTTTTATGAACCCTTGCAAAGAAGCATATGAGACTCAGATTCGGGGCGTAACAGGTCATATTCGTAAGTTGCTGTCAGGGCGCTTCATTAACTTGCAGGGTAACATATAACAAAATAACATGCAGGAAAGAGTGAAGCCAGGGTTAAAACAACTGAATTTAATAACAAATCACCATATTTACACATAAACAATTAACAACAAAAACTCCCAACTGACTCCCGCTTAATAAAAATGCCAAAACAACTTAGGCGATATCTCTGGAGAGATTAATTACCTGGACCAAGCGTCCTTAAATAAAAGATGCAAAAGTGACCATATAAGTGCGTACGCCGTTCTACATGCACCACGATGTGTACTTTGAATGCGTGATTCGTTATCATCCAGAGTGACCCTTCAAACAACGAATCCGCATTTCCTAGAGCTAGACCGACACGAGGGAACACAACTACAATACTTAAATTAAACCGACACTCCCTAAGTCTACTATAAACAAACACAAAATTTCCGTGTGAAATTGGACTTGAATTGCCGTAGCAACATTTACTGCCTAAAAACTTAGGACTTCTCACACAAATCAACACAAGTACATTAACACGTGACCAATAGAAAAATACTCAAATGACCGCTGTCAAAATTTACAAATACTCTACCACTACACCACACGGGTGTGACAAACAAATTACATGAAATCGAGTCATCAACAAAGCAATAGGCAAACAGCCAACGTTTACGTTAATCACAATATTCTTATCCATACAAGGTACAACAATCCGTTACACACATGGCGAACTCCCCAATTAATTATGGCTTAAAAATTAGCCATCACAATGAACAGGTTTGCTACATGAAAGCTTACAGGGTTTCAGTCGGACAAAAGGACTGCCTATCAAAAATAAGTCACAGGCAAAACGGGCGGTTTGTGGAACTCTGCATGTCTGTCAACCCACGTGTCAATAACCTCGACCTCCCAGAACATGGGGTCGAACCATGAAGAAATGTGCCCCAAAGCACAATAATACGTGTGTGTCAGAAAAAACATATGGACAAGAATCAGCAGTCTCCCAAGAGCACTCTGTCTTTCCATCGAATACAACAGCAGCAAAAATATATAAGGGCGGTAGGACAACTACCCCCTCCTCACGTAGAATCAACACACACTAGACACATCAACACACACTGAATCACACGTATGGGTTTTGACAGACCCTGAAATAAAAGACACAAATAATATCCACATGCTGGCGCCATCGTTCTATGCCGTGACTAGTCACCTGAAAAGGACTCAAGAAAATCTATCAAAATTAGAACGAAGGTGTTCTACAATTACTTTTAAGTTGGTGCACTCGGCTACCCTAACATGAATAATAACCTGTTCAGCAAAATGTTTACAATCATTTCCTCCCATTCCTATTTCAAATATTAACGTTAATAAAGCACCATTTATCGAATGTAACGGGTTCCGCAATTGCAAGGATAAAAATCACGCACGCACGCCGCGTACATTACACATGACTCAAGAAAACTCAAAATATCAACAAACACTTTGGCCACGCGCCAACGGACATTTAAACATATAGTGTCGGTACAAGAAAAACAAACAGCTAAAAACAAGAAAGAAAAACATGACTATTTACAAAGTTCCCCGGCCAAATCTAACTACATAATTGAAATAATCCAATTTTAGTACATCACCGCTTCTGCATGTAGGACTAAGGACATCCTTCTCAACCCATTGCCCTATGGACAATTTAGCACTCCATAGTAGTCGTCTGCGTTGATTTCTTGAAGCTCATCCCAACTTCAAACCACGTGCTGATCATCTTGGTCTCGACTCCTTGGCAGAAAAGTTCAATGTTAAATATTTGCCTATCTATAATCGCTTGCAGGCTACTCAGTTCACCCACAATTGTCCTACTGCGATTAATAGCGAAGACTGGCCCTACTTATATCGCACATACGCACTATAAAAACACACATACAATACACACAATTTATACATAAAATATACATCTCGAGTCCGCGCCACTGGCTCGTTAACAAGTTCAAAATCCTGGCTGCACTCGCAGTCGCTATCATGTCCGGTATTTCCGTCCCGTCTTGGACTTCGGTTCTGGTAAGCGCTAATGAGGGTGATACGACACTTCCCCCTTAAAGTTGAACTCGTCGTCTTTAAAAGAATGTTACAGTTTATCACGTGCTGGCGTGAAATGTTTAGATCACACAACTTAGTTGATTTTAGAACAGAATGTATTATAGCTTTTAAAATTCGATACTGCAAACGCTGCGACTTTAGCTTCCCAGAGCTCGGAAAATAAAATTAGCTTCACTGATTTTAGAGCGTAAAAATCACACTTCAAACTAGCGTGGAGTATGCCTCTGAAGGCTCCACACAATAAGTACTTAGATAAATTCGAGCGTCAAAATCACACTTCAAACTGGCGTGGAGTATGCCTCTGAAGGCTCCACAAGAATAGACTTAGATTAGCGTCAGGCCAAACTATTTATGAGAAACTGACAAGGGCGGTGGAGTGGGGCGGAGTCGGATAAAAACTTCCAGAGTTTTTATCTCACAAAGATGGGGCTAGTGTCATTCTTCTCCAAATAAATCCAACGTCTCAAATTACTCGAGCGAAGATTAATCCGTTCGGCGGTTCCTTAGATACACACTTCCGCGCGCTTTTTACTACTGACGTCGTCCACCTCGTGGTCACGGCTTGGTCTCTTGCGATTGGCTGATTCAATCGTATGTTCGTTGAGAGGACCTCGTGATTCTTCCTTTATGTCTCCAATTTTGGTACAGTAGTTGCACAATTTGGCCTTGAACTCGACTAATTCTGGCCGTCCCCAGGAATAGCTACCAACTCAGCTTCTGTTGCAACCATTACGAAATACTGGCCTCCCTAATATCCAAGTCGACTTCCTTATGTGCTGCCTGGGCCGTAGTAATAATAATAATAAATATGAATACTTATTTATCGAAGATCAATAAGGGTTCAGTATGGATGGGGTCCCCATTTTAATGTCATGCATGCCGTAGGTATGTGCATGGGATTCTATGGTATTTATGTGAGCGTGTGATTTATGTTGTTTATGGCGTGTCATCCGTGTTACTGTTTACCAACTGTGCCTGAGGCCATGGCTTCTATTTCGCAATGGCTGACCTATGCGTGTTCAGAATGTGTCATATATACACTTCTGCATATGGTGCATTTATATAATACCGTATATATCACATATATTGTCACTATGGGGGCATGTGTAATTATAATTGTGCGGGATGGCCATTATCTGTGGCAATGTGTAATTGTATGTCCATCCATCGCCGTGCGTGTGAGCGTTAGGTTCCCTATGCGGACCTGGGTTTGTGCTCGTCGCGTGGCCTATTTAGGCTTTATTTCGCGTATCTTTATTCATGAGCGTATATCTTTTGGTCAGCTCACTTTATCTACATCTGAGCGCTCTCGCTCGACAGGGTGTTTGTGGGCTAAGCCCTTAACCGTATGAAGTTAACTGTTCAGTGTATGTGTATGTTCTTATGCCTGCTGTACATTTTGGCATTCGGTCATCGGTAATAAACTGCTTTACCTGCTGCCCAGCCATTTAAATCTCTATGTGTCATGTATTTTATCGGCAATGTTATACGGCATTTCTATTGTTTTCGTTTGTTGTTTGGGACATTTAAAGCTGTGTGTGCCCTATACAGTTCTTTGGCCGCTAGATGAAGGAGTGCCTGTTCACGAATGAGCTCCCTATACTGGGCATATAACGTCGTATAGTGCACCCTTATCCTCTCTAAGGTTGTGTTGGAATGTAGTGGGCCATATACCGTATTCAACCGGTCGTGTATTCTGCTACTTCGAACATGGTCCCTGTTCAAATGTTTGTGTATTTCATTTAGATGTTTGTGTGCGCGTTTCAACTGCGCTTTCTTATCCTCCGATGGGGTGCGCGACCGTTTGCCCTGTACTGCTCCTAACCTAGTTTGGAGTGCCCGTATTTGTGCCTGTTGCCTTTGTATACGGTTTTGGTACCTTTGTAGCAAGATGAATAATTTTGTCGCCCCCCAGTCGCCTGTATGGCTTATTACCCCTGTTGCTTTTGCTTGCAGTGCCATACTGTATAAGTGTATGCTTAGTATGTGTTGCCGTGTAAGTGTAGCGTGAGGGATGATGTGACTGTGACTTGCGTGACGGCAATTATATTTACTATATTTTCTGCGAAGATGTTCTTACTCCACTTAATGGATTCAATCTTTGGGGTGGACTTGCTTGCTTTGCGGAAGGTATCCCTGATAGGTTGTGTATAGGATAATACAAATTCCTGGTGATCGGTAAAAATGCCACTAGTGTATATTCGCTGCCACAAAGCGATTGATACTTCTTGTTTCCCTATAGGGTGGGTTGGGGAGGGCTAATGTACAATGCTGTATCCCCTTACAAATGAAAATCTATGGCGTAGCTTCTAGATTTTTCCCACAATTTTTGCTTGGCTGAGTGGTACTAAAATAGCAGTTCCAAACCTATTTGTGTTAGGTCCTTTCTGAGTGGTAACTACCCTCACTCGTGGGAACTGCCTGGCGTCTCCACCAATATTGTTCGGACCGGGAATAAGGGTTGGTAGAACGAAGGGGTGTTTGTGTCTAATTTAGAGGGTGTGATCTAATGGGGTGAGTTTTAGTGAATATGTGGGGACTTGGATTTGGGCGTGAGGATGGGAGCTTTGGTCGGGGGAATTGCTCTAGTTTATGGGGGTGGCGAATTGGGTAGAAGTCCTAATCAATTAAGCTAATAGCGCTTGGCGCGAGTATCGCAGAAGAGCGTTTAATTAGTAGCTCACCACGCACGGAGCTGTTTGTCAGCTACGTGACTCACTCAAGGCTTTAATGATGAACTCGGCCGTTGCTTAAACAGCAGATCTATAAAGTGGGCAGTGAGGGGTCGTGGTAAAGGAAATCGGGATGTAAGACAAAGTGTGAAAATGAGATGTACCAGAGAATATACTGAACCCTTCAGTATCGCAGTGTTTATATGCAAGAATCTTTATCAAGGGGTCGCGCTCAGTTCATAGTGTGATGTATACGTTCGCCAAACAACATGCTCTACTGAGGGAAGGGTCATAGGATTAAAACTATAATTAAGAAAGGAAGTGACAAGACGTAAAATAATAACATAATTTAATGACTAATAGTGCATAAATGAATATAAATAACAACAATATTATTCCTCCCTGAATCTTCCCATGACAGAAATATATATATAACGTTGAGGGATCAGACGGATCTCCTCCTCATAAAAATGTGGATCCAAGTTCCACCAACTTGCATCAGGATTTTATGTACGCGTAATGACTAACTACGAGGAATGAGTACTTGGATGACTGTCCGTTTATATCGGGTAACAGCCACGGTGCTTACGAACAATCATCTCGTAAATCAACGTTTACGGATATAGGACACAACACTAATAAAAACCTTTAAATTAATGCTGACACACAATCTAATATCTAATATTTACAGGAATCTCCCTCGAGACCCTCTCCCAGTGAGATAGCTCATCTGACAACGAGCTTGCCTGCAAGGCCAAAATGCTCGAACAAACAAACAAGGAAAACACAGCGCCGCACGTGATCACTCGGAGTCACTGACACAAGACTAAAAAAAATAAACCAACAACAAACAAAAACACATGCCTCACGGCTGACATTATTTTACAAGAATAGAAAAAATTGCGATACGATAACGCTTCGGAGATTATAATGATTCGTAGGCAACTCCCATTTATTTAAACAATTTTTATCATCGATCAGTTCTTATTCTGTATTTCAACTATTAATACGGAGCCAACATGTACTCCACTAATGACCTCGATGCAATCTGTACAGCCCCCCCCTTGCTCTCAACTCTTGTCATCATCCAGCTCCAGTGTGTAAAAAATAACTTGACTGACTGTCCCGTTATCTCGTAGAATCAACAGCAACAAATCTCAACCATATGCACATATGGCAAGACATTAATCGATATAGTCACATACACCCTCGCAAGGTCACAATATGGACTCGCCACCAAGCTGACAGAAATCAGTCTACGCTGAAATTCCCGCTTGTAATGACCAATAAAACACACACACACTCATTGCTGGGAATGACATAACACTTTTCACACAGGTCGGTTGAATCAGATTCTCACAATTCATTTAGGAATATTAAAACCTATGAGAGAGCTGAATGCTCTTTGCCACAACTCACATTGCTCCAAAGGCAATAAACTTAATGAATCTGATCAATAATAAACACTACAAAGATCAATTTACCCACCAATCTACTTTATGATTATATTATTTCAGTCCTACTTCTGAAACACAACATATCTCCGAGAGACGTTTCTTAACCGCATTGCGTAAACATATGCGAACACGGTCGTCCACATAGCCACGTTAAATAAAACAAACAAACAAGAACCTACGACTACGAACACTTGTGCGAGATGTTTCCATGCAAAATGTGTGTCAGACCAAAACTAAATACACTACGTTAATCAACAAAAGCAAGATATTTACAAAAAAAATATGTCCCATATACCATAAGTTGATTTGTCAGATAATAAGAATATTATTCAGTACTCATCCTCGGCCAGTCACCCGTCAGCGGACATCTGCAGCCATCTCCCTACTTAATGCTGCTTAGCTCGTCTCGAACATCTCAACGGAGTGTTGGCAGTTCCAAACTTCTTCCAAGATAAGCGATGTCATCTCTCGTGCTGATGCAAAAAGTTATAGGTTATTACACACTCGATTTCTGTCTACTAAATTCACCGTTTAGGTACTTATTTCCCCAAAACAGTCTGTTGGCGAATTGTCGATGATACTGGCCCTACAAAATTAGTACTGTGACTATCTATCACACTGAATTTACAACACATTTGTCTTAATAAAAATCTGTGTCCTCATGACACGCAAAGTACAAGTGCCTACGTCCTCAGACGCGCAAAACACAAGATGTCAACCTGTGTCCACCGACACACAACATAACGTCAGCCTACGTCCTCAGACTCACAAAATGTAATGTCTTGGCTCTTCACGCCACTTATAAATGAACTGGCCCTAGGTATCGATAGAGGGGGGAAAATATATAAAAATTTCTCAAAATAATAGTGGTACAGGAATGAAACAAATATCACTGGACTCGTAAAATTGCGCAGGTCAAGAATATGCCCATTAATTCTAGAATCGATCGTAGAGATGTTGTCTAGCCGATCTCCCGCGTTAATGCTAGCTATCGCGTGCCCCAGCTAGACTTGGCGCGTTCATAAGCATTCATCTCCTATTGGTTCCACTATTACGTTACTTTCGCGGTTTTTATCAGACCTAGGCCTAGTAGGAGTGTCCAGTAGTACCATCAGCCACTCACGTTATTGCATTATATTTTTTCTAGGCGCGAATAGTACAATGAACATGCCACAAGCGTGTCTCACAACGCGTCCCTTCTATTCTGAGGTAGCCAACACCTGTCCTTCTGAATCATCGATAGGCTATTTCCTTTCATATTCCTTAAGTATTTAGCCTTTTGTCAAACTGCTGCAGGTATATCCCCACTGTCTCCAACAAATGCTTGAAGTTTCCTCATCTTTGTCTGGCTATTTCATGACGCTGGTGGAAATATTAATTAATTGTAGAAATAAAACATCGAATCATTTATCCATCAGAGGATAAAGGGTTCAGTACTGTATGTGTAAGTGGTCACAGTTTATTGGGACCGTGATTTTGGTGTAGCTCCCTCTTTTAGGGAAGTGTAACACAATGTAACAAGTTATACAATGCTGTGTGGGTGTTAAAGGGTAGGAGTACACTTGAAAATTTGGTGTTAGGACTTAGACACACACTTACCTTTTAGGTGATAATTCGGGAACCAGGACAGCAGAGCCTCGGGCGGCGAAAGACTTCGAGTTCGAGTTGGCCCTGCCTCTTATTTGTTTGTCGTCGCTCGGTCAGCATTCCTCAGCATTCTCCAGTGTTCGGTGTTCTACATTCTTTCTACATTCCGTCAAGTGTGCTTGTGTGTAATTAGGGCAAGGTATTGGCTAACCACTTTGCTGGGTGGCTGCCTCTTGCGTGTTATAGATGATGTGTGGGATTTGCTGTATTTCCCAGTTTGGGGTAGTTTCTGGGGTTAGAAGAGGGTGTGACATGTTGGGGCAGAAGTGTGGTCCTCGGAGAGTAGTGGGTTGGCTTTGGATGTGTTTGTGGATGTACCACTTGTGGGTATGTGTGGGTTCAGTGGCGTAGGCCACCTCTCCCTTTGGGGTGGCATGTCCTGAGGGTGCCAACCCTCCGGGCATGACTGTATGTTATAAACTATCACTGTATTGTAAAAGATAAATACATACAAATAAACATTAGTGGCCCTCCTCGTATCGTCTGAAATACAAAATTAATCATTTCAAAATCACAGAGCCTTCATCGAGTGAACGAACCGAGTCTGCATCTGAAAAATCAGGAAAAATCTCGCTATGAACGCTCGCACTCCTCCTCGAACACTTACACTCGTTCACATTTGGAACAACACTCGCTGACGGCACTTCCGAGTGACAGTGTTTCAGAGAGTACACTCCGGCTATTTGTGAAACATCATCGCCGTCTATAATTCTCAAGCCGTGTCATTACGCTTGGCAGCGCTGCCCATCTGTCATCTTGTTGGCCTAGCGCAAACATATGGTAATTGCTAACACTGCATAAACACGTAGATAATAGTTCTATTCACATCTTATTTCGATCATCAAATATTGTACATTAAATATTATCCTTTTCATTTGACAATGAAAATAGAGTGAATTAATAAATGTATAAGAAAATTTAAAAAATGTATTTCTGCTTCTTAGATGCTATAACTGGAACGAAGTCAAAGAAATGCAATAAATCTAAGACACATTTCCACAAAGTTGTAAAGAAGCTTACTGAAGTTACAATGTTGATTACTGAGGCAGAAATAATTATAAAACAAAACAATAATGTAACCTACCTGAGTTACAAAATAGGTCGCGCCGAGTCTCGCAGGCGCACAGTAAAATTCAACTCGACACAACAACGACCAGAACGGACCTGAATGTTGCAATTTGATTGTTAATGTGATTGAGAAGGGGCGCTCTCCGAGTTCATGGAAAATCTGTTACCTTGTAATCAAAAGAAAAAGAAAGGAATAAGCTAGGTAGGCTAAATGGGACCGTTCCAGAAAAAACAACGATTGCAGTTAATTATGTAATAGAAAAGTACTCGTATATGCAGGCGTAAACTGATTACAAATATTTCAGATCGCGGGAAGGAGCCTTCCACATATTTCTCGCAATATCACAATTTGAAATTTTAAATAATATTTTGACCTCCTTATACATGTTAAAAATTTCAGCGTGTATGTTGCATAATGTACCCGCATTGATCATGTTTGCAGTGGGCGCGCTAGCCATTGTGGGGCCCTGTGCGGTACAAGATTTGCGAGGCCCTTACTTCCGGGGGGACTTAGAGTAACAAAGTGGTGGCGCTAGACATTGTGGGGCCTTGTGCGGTACAAGATTTGCGAGACCCTTATTTCCGGAGGGACTTACAGTAACAAAGTGGCGGCGCTAGCCATTGCGGGGCCCTGTGCGGTACAAGGTTTGCGAGGCCCTCACTTCCGGGGGGACTTAAAGTAACAAAGTGGTGGCGCTAGCCATTGTGGGGCCCTGTGCAGTACAAGATTTGCGAGGCCCTTACTTCCGGGGGTCTTACAGTAACAAAGAGGCGGCACTAGCAATAGTGGGGCCCTGTGTGGTATACGATTTGCGAGGCCCTTACTTCCGGGGGGACTTACAGTAACAAAGAGGCGGCGCTAGCCATTGTGGAGCCCTGTGCGGTACAAGATTTGCGAGGCCCTTACTTCCGGGGGGACTTACAGTAACAAAGTGGTGGCGCTAACCATTGTGGGGCCCTTACTTCCGGAGAGACTTACAGTGACAAAGTGGTGGCGCTAGTCATTGTGGAGCCCTGTGCGGTACAAGAGTTGCGAGGCCCTTACTTCCGGGGAGACTTACAGTGACAAAGTGGTGGCGCTAGTCATTGTGGAGCCCTGTGCGGTACAAGAGTTGCGAGGCCCTTACTTCCGGGGAGACTTACAGTGACAAAGTGGTGGCGCTAGTCATTGTGGAGCCCTGTGCGGTACAAGAGTTGCGAGGCCCTTACTTCCTGGGAGACTTACAGTGACAAAGTGGTGGCGCTAGTCATTGTGGAGCCCTGTGCGGTGCAAGAGTTGCGAGGCCCTTACTTCCTGGGAGACTTACATTAACAAAGTGGTGGCGCTAGTCATTGTGGAGCCCTGTGCGGTACAAGAGTTGCGAGGCCCTTACTTCCGGGGAGACTTACACTGACAAAGTGGTGGCGCTAGTCATTGTGGAGCCCTGTGCGGTACAAGGTTTGCGAGGCCCTTACTTCCTGGGAGACTTACAGTGACAAAGTGGTGGCGCTAGTCATTGTGGAGCCCTGTGCGGTGCAAGAGTTGCCAGGCCCTTACTTCCTGGGAGACTTACATTAACAAAGTGGTGGCGCTAGTCATTGTGGAGCCCT
Organism: Meconema thalassinum; assembly: GCA_946902985.2. Lineage (NCBI taxonomy): Eukaryota > Metazoa > Arthropoda > Insecta > Orthoptera > Tettigoniidae > Meconema > Meconema thalassinum. The sequence goes on along the minus strand of OX336389.2, from coordinate 1,432,687,770 downwards.
GTGCGGTACAAGAGTTGCGAGGCCCTTACTTCCGGGGAGACTTACATTAACAAAGTGCCGGCGCTAGTCATTGTGGAGCCCTGTGCGGTACAAGGTTTGCGAGGCCCTTACTTCCTGGGAGACTTACAGTGACAAAGTGGTGGCGCTAGTCATTGTGGAGCCCTGTGCGGTGCAAGAGTTGCGAGGCCCTTACTTCCGGAGGGACTTACAGTAACAAAGTGCCGGCGCTAGTCATTGTGGAGCCCTGTGCGGTACAAGAGTTGCGAGGCCCTTACTTCCTGGGAGACTTACAGTGACAAAGTGGCGGCGCTAGTCATTGTGGGGCCCTGTGCGGTACAAGATTTGCGAGGCCCTTACTTCCTGGGAGACTTACAGTGACAAAGTGGTGGCGCTAGTCATTGTGGGGCCCTGTGCGGTACAAGATTTGCGAGGCCCTTACTTACGGGGGGACTTACAGTAACAATGAATGCTATAAATGAACTCCTCTGCTCTTCTTGTGGCTGAAGTCTTTTATTAAATCCATATAGTCCAAACAACCGGGTGAGTTAGCCGTGGTGGTTACAGCATGACTGATGGCAGTCGCTCACATCCGGGAGGCGAGGAGGTTCGAATCCCCCCGCCGGCAACCTTGAAGATGGTCTTCTGTGGTTTCCCATCTTCCTTCCAGGCAAATGCCGGGGTTGGTCCCTAACTATAGGCCACAGCCGCTACCTTCCAACTCCTCGTCCTTACATTCCAACTTCCCTCCTTCCCTCCCCAACGGTACTTGTAGCTCACCCATTGGGTGTCCGTCTCGAAGCAGCTACAAAACTGGCGAGCCGAACATGTCCTCGGACAATCCCGGCACTAAAAGCCATACGCTAAAAAAAAAAGTCCAAACAAGACGCACATATGATTTGATCCCCAAAATGTCTTTATTCAACTCACATTTACTGATGCCTTCATTACTTGACACGTTTCTACTAGAGATGTACAATCAGTGTTTGCTGCAAGCGTCTTTTGTTTTGTTGCTGCGTATTTTAGGGACTGCGCATAGTGGTCATATAGCCTCGTGGATATAAGTGTGTATGGAGTTGTGTGTGTTATTCTGTGGTATTTTGATAGCTGTATTAGTGTGTGAATTCTTAAACTTGTAAGAGGCGGCCGTGGTCTTTCGCTAGGAACCATCCCACCATGCCTGAAGTAGAAGTGGAAAATTCTCGGTAAACCACTTACAGGAGAGCTGAGGTGGGAATTGAACCCCCTCTTTTCGGTTTTGTCTCACGAGGCAGAATTTTCTGAGCCGGCAATAGAACCCAGTCCTGTGGAGAAACAGATAAGAATGCTAGCCGCGAAGACACAAGGTGGTCTGCTACAAACGTTAACGTGCAAAGCCAGGCTAATTATTGTAAGAGAGAGTCATGATAAATTAATAATTGTGTGAGTCGTGAAACGGAAATCGCAGTTTTAATTCGAATCTTAAACTTCTGCACTCCAAGGGCTGGCAACATACTACAGGTCCTATATTTGGTTTAACCGTTCAGACACCCTCTGTAGCTACATTCCCTGCCAGGGTCGAAAAGAGAGTTTGTTCTTTCAACATACCTTTTTGCTAAAGCAAGCCTATAATAATTCAAATGTATGAACGTGGCAGTAATATGAACGCAATCTGATAAGTTAACCACCTCTAGTTCTAGGTTGTTTACCAACATAGTAGCGGAATGAACTGGCAACGTGGTGATTAGTTGACACTTTCTAGTCGGTAGGAATCGATCAGCAGCCATTGTAAATCAACCTCGCCGAATCGCTCACGATCAATCTTTAGTGGATTTACTAATATTTATAACAATATCATTTCTGGAGGCAGCTTCATATCACCCCTTCTGGGTACACATCTGATCTCTCAATTGCGATTTTGGTAATTATAATTGAATATCATGGATTTGAAACAGGTCGTCCCATTATTCATTACACATTGCGCTTGATTCTAAGTCGTAACGCAGTCTCTGGGTTATTGATTCGTTATGCACATTTTAGTAATGTTGAACCTGAGATGAACGTGAATCATGTCGGTTTTGGGTCTATGTTTGTTTATATTCAGAAATGTTTAAAACAAGAAACATACCGAATCTAGGGAAATGTTCCATTATACAAACCGTAGTAATATTATGTGGTGTAGTGATCTAGAAATATGCAGTTCTTTTCATAAGAACTAACGAACACCGACTCCGTCGACGAAATTTCTCAACGTCAACATTTCTCACTGAATGACGAATCAACTATTCAATATGGGTATTTTCTCTCATCCAAACAAGAAAAGTGTATTTTGATCCAGGAACTATCAATTTACAGTCTAACTACATTCCACTGTAGATCAGTGTGACAACACTTTGGACTATGACGCCCGGTATCCAGACACAGAAAAAGATTTTGTTTGAATGCTACGGTTGGAAGTCGTTTGATTATTATTCTGTGGTTGCCAGACAAATCCACGGACGGTACTTTCTAACAGGTCACTGATTCAACATGTTTCATAATTGCAAACATTTGTCTATGGGTGACCACGTGCTCAGTTACATCAAACAGGCTTCCCACCAAGTACCAGATATTTGTCCAGACATTTTGAATAGTCAACACTAAAAGAATGGCTTTAAAATGTAAGATGCATGTGTAACCTAACCTCTATCGGGATATCAGCATGAGCAATAGTTTGTCCAAATGAACTCTTTTTTATCTCAAGAGCAGGCGTCGGGAAATGGACCCAGCCGTCCTATTGCCTTTTCTCCGAACCTATGAAAATATGAAAGTGGGTTTAATACACTCTGCCCATAAGTTGGTGTATATTGGTCGAAAATATCCAGGCTAGCTCACCTTCCTGTCCGACATGACTAACACATCTTAATATAAACGCAAACTATGAGCGGTCCTGAGGACACTAAAGTAGTGTCATGTGGCAATGAGATGAAGAGTTAATGTATACAAAAAATCACGAACAACTACTGTTAACCAATAAACATACACATTTTCATTTCCTTCGTTGAAATGTATAAAATCCCCGTATTTACGTATTTGCTAATCATAATCTACATGTAAATTGACGCTCTTCATATTTCAAACATTAAACTTTGTTTTTCATGCTATGAGATGTCCGAGAATATGCTAATGAGTTTGCCCTGAATTCCTTTACGAGCACACAATTAAAGATAGTTTGGAAATCATTTATCAGTGTTGCCATATTAACAACCAATATTTTATCTTTCAGTTGGTCAACACAAACCTCATCCACATACCGGAATTAGTAAATAAAACTGAAATATATAAGGGATTAAAAATTATATATATTATTAGAGACTATTGAAGAGGAAACCTAAGGGATGATGTGTTTCACTCCTCGAGCGAGCATCGTCAGATCCAAATGGTGTGCAAGACAAATTGCTCTACAAAACGCCACCGAACCTACAGTGACACCCTCACAGTCACCACCCTCTTAAAACAAAATTTAAAAAACCGTAAAGAAACTTAGTAAGTGTGGTAATTATTTCTGAGTAATATTAAGGCATTGAGTTGAAAATAGGACTATTTATTTTAATGTTGCAGAACATAGTTATGACTATCCCAACAACAAAAATGGTATTTTTTTCGCAAAGCTAATCTATCTTAATAGATTATAGATTCTTGCCGCTATGGATTACCCTTATGTTGCCACGGGGCCGATATATCGAATGAGGGAACTTCCGCTAAAAAGGCCACCCGCCGATATATTGGCACGATTTTTCATTTTTCTTAGTGTTATCTCCATACACGCAGCACTAAAACTGTTGTAACGAAGACAAGCCAGGAACCATTCTTTCACAAAATATATCGGTAAGTTTAAGATCCGTGAATAACTGCTGCAGTCAGCTGACTTCCCACGTGTGTTATCGATTGAAGTAGCGTATGTTTATAATCTTGCTTGGAGCTAATATACATGGTGAAAAATATGGCTAACATTTTCAACGAAGGAGATATAAAACAAGATTTAAGGCTGAGTGAAGTGTGTGAGTGATTTTTCTACCGATGACAACTTTGATTTTACTGCCGACAATCCGCCTATTGCCGGAGGACTGTTTATGAATATATTTTTTTCAAAATTGATAGTACTAGAATATTATTTGAGAGAAATACTCTAAATATGGGATATTTATACACAGTTCAATAAGTATTAGCATATAGATCACAAGAGATACTATTTAGATTGTAGTGGCTGTCAAATTCACATTACGATCTCCAATTTGTATTAATGAATATTATTAAAGATTATTTTATTATACAAAGGAAGCAAACTATCGAATATTTAATATAAAGTACGTAAGCAATATGATTACCTGCTAGAAGTTATAATATCAACTCTCTTTCTTGAGAAATATAGGTAGGAGATAATTTGTATCAAAGACTTGTAATTTCTCTTAACATGGCTAAGCAGTTTTGCATATTGAGTCATTAATTGCTTGGCATGAAAAGAGATAAGATGACTCTCATAAAATCCAAACCTTTTTGATAACAAGTAATTAGTTAATGCCTCAACTGAATATATTTTGCTGCGTACATGGTACATGAAGATGGCTTTTGACCGCTATATGTAAGGCACACAGGTCTTGAAAGCACCTTTGATAGCAAATTAAGCTTCTAGTGACTATGGTTTATCGTGTGTTTCTTCAAATTCTCTTCTCTGTTCACCTGGCTGTGCTTATGCTACACGAGTATGGCTTCTGACCACTTTGGGTTATGTTGTGAGACTTCGAAATAAATCTAAGATTAAATTTGGGTTCGAATGTGCTGCATGAGTCCGGTTCCTAGCCACTATGAGTTATCATCTGTGTTCGAAGCACCCTTCTGATACAAATTGGCTACGCATGTGCTACAGGAGTGAGGCATCCCACCACTATGGGTAAACTTTTTTTTTCTAATGAACAAAACTTCGCTCCGCACGTGCTGCACGAGTTTCGTTTCTCACTTCTATGAATGTATATGAGAGTCCTCAAATGACCTTTCTGATAAAATTTGGCTTCGCAACTGCTTCATGCCCATGGCCATTCACCACTATGGGTAAGAATGTGTGTCTTCAGATGAACTTTTTTGTAGCCAATTTGGCCGCGCAGTGCAACATGTGTGTCACTTCTCACCAGTATGGGTAAACATGTGTTTCATCAAATGAGTTAGTAGGCAAATTTTGCTTCGCAGCTGCTACATGAGTGTCACTTCTCACCACTATGGTCTAACTTTTTTCTCTTCAAATTACTTCTATCAGCAAATTTTGCTTCGCAGGTGCCAAATGAGTGTAGCTTCTCACCAGTATGGGTTAACATGTGTGTATTCAAATTACTTTTATCGGCAAATTTTGCTCCGCATGTGCTACATGAGTGTTGCTTCTCACCACTATGGGTTAACATGTGCGATTTCAAAAACAAACTTCAGATAAAATTTTGATTTGCAACTGCTACATGGGTATGGCCTCTTCCAACTGCTCTTATACCGGGTGAGTTATACCGGGTGAGTTAGCCGTGGTGGTTACGGCATGACTGATGGCAGTCGCTCACATCCGGGAGGCGAGGAGGTTCGAATCCCCCCGCCGGCAACCTTGAAGATGGTCTTCTGTGGTTTCCCATCTTCCTTCCAGGCAAATGCCGGGGTTGGTCCCTAACTATAGGCCACAGCCGCTACCTTCCAACTCCTCGTCCTTACATTCCAACTTCCCTCCTTCCCTCCCCAACGGTACTTGTAGCTCACCCATTGGGTGTCCGTCTCGAAGCAGCTACAAAACTGGCGAGCCGAACATGTCCTCGGACACTCCCGGCACTAAAAGCCATACGCTATAAAAAAAAAAAAAAAAAAAAAAAAATAACTGCTCTTATGATAACATTTGGCTTCGCTACTGCTACATGAGTACAGCTTCTCACCACTATGGGTAAACATGTGAGTATTCAATTTTCTTTTTCGAGCAAATTTAGCTTCTTAAGTGCTACATGAGTGTCGCTTTCTACCACTGTGGGTTACCATGTGTGTATTGAAATGGCACGTCTCATCAAATTGGGCTTCGCATGTGCTACATGAGTATGGCTTTTCATTACTATGGATTAACATGTGAACTTTCAGTGTGTTCGACTAAATAAATTTGTAGTCACATATCCTACATGTATAAGGCTTCTCGCTTCGATGGTTTAGCAGGTTCATCTTAAAATTCTTTTCGAATGTACATTTTCTTAAAGATACAATGCCGGAAATAACACTATGTCCTCCAGTATTACAGAAAGCGGATATCGTCCTTACCGCAGGATTCGAGGTATCATGATATGTCAGCCTGAAATCATTGGTATTAATATATTACAGTGAGAATGGTGAATAAAAGTTTCCAGATCTAGAGGTCGACCTTAAAAAATGATAACCGGAAAAAATTTCATTTATATGACTACCAGGCAAACTGTCCTTATCAAGTACCTGGAGCTCATTATAATGTTATTGGTTTTACGTCACTTGTAACTACTGTGGCTTTTAGAGACACTGTGAAGCCAGAATTGTGCCCCGAAGAGGATCTTTAACGAGCCAGTAAATCTACTGATCTCGTTTGTAATTTCCAATTCTATGTTTTTCATTCAGTCAGAATACTTTAAAATTACTTACGTATTACACAATCAAAGTAGTGTATGTCGGAGTATTTGGGATCAAACCTTTCCTTGATAAATATGTAATCCGTTATATTTTATTACAAAACTGTTCATTTGAAAATATTTGCCAGTATCCAAGATGATCAGGATCGCAGAATCATCATTGTCCCCGGCTATAAAACCCCTGAATGAAATGCCTGACAAACATGAAAGAAAGAGACTAGTTCTACAATGGTGCTATGGACTACACTACTGGGTAAAACATCAAATTCTAGTAGGAAAGTGAGAAACTTGAGCTTCTCGGGATATATAGGGTGGAAAAGGTGTTGGGCGCCTATAATTACCTCCATAGTACAACTATTTAATATTAATCAAAATCCTTAATTTATAACAATATGTTGCGGAAAAAACGAACACCTCGTGTCCAACGGTTTATTAGCTAGTGACGATACAACAAATTAAACAGAACTCTCCTATTCGTAAACGAAGACAAAATAAAATTCTAAAGCTCGAAATAAAATTAAAAAATGTTCACTCTAAAAAAATCTAGAAAGTCATCAGCTTATACTTCCTCTCCGGAATTCATTATAATAATTTAAAAAACCCATATTAAATTCGTAAACCAGATTTGGTTTATCAAAACTTAACACTTTTATATTTTAATCTATACTGTGTACAAACCCAGTACCCTCCCTAATAAAAAAATATTTACACTGATCTTGATAGAACAATAGTCAGCAGACGCTATTGTCAATTTACGTAAATTATTGACATATATTTACAACACTCTTACGACATCCTCATCGTAACATTCAATATATGCGAGTGTTCATTACCATAACTCGTTTTGTCAATTCATCAAAAGAAACTACCAAACATTAACTACTGTTCTTGCTTATATCTCATTCGTGATAGTCATGACCGTTTAATAAAGCCTAGCTCATGCTTAACTTGATATCTTCAGGTTAAATAGAGTAATAAAGATAATGATAAAACTTTCCTTCAAAATAATTACTTCATTCGAGCGTTTTCCGACGATACGTGACCTTGTATAGTCGCATCCCAACATAAATTAGCGCATCTTTCATCTTATACAACTTTCTCATACGTAAAATAATCATGTGGAATAAAACTTCACATAAACCCATAACATCGTCAAACAACCGATCCTTACAAAACTCAGTTCCAGAAAATACCTCTCATTTAAACCATGCACAAATATCCTCAAATACAACATCTTCCAACTATTTACTGCAGTTATTAATATTCCAACGTCGACACGACCAATGGGAATACATACCTATCATCAACATACCATCTTTCGTGGCTCTTAGTTACAACAAAGCGTTCCTCCAACATTCAAAATATGCAGACTATCTCTCTCCCATGTAATATGTTTCACATACTTGCAGTACTTCAAATAATTAAAATCCACAACATTCATCACAAGTTAATTCAAGAAAGCGAAATCCTAAAATTCAAAATTGACAAACAGTCGAAAGATAAAATATCGAATAAATACATTGTCTGTCCTCCCTACTTACCGTTCATGATTGTTGCATTCAACAATGCATAAATTCTCTCTTTTAAAGCCAATGCAATCTCATTATTGCAGTCAACAATGCATAAATTGTTTCTTTTAAAACCAATGCAATCTTTACAATTCATTTTATAATCGAGGTAACAGAACCTTCTCGAGTCTCTATGACAAATCAAAGATAATCCTGTGTAAGATCTGGTGATCAACTGTTATTGTCTGATGCTCAAGAAAAATAATTTCCGTCTTAATGAATGATCAAACTCATTTCACAGTCTAAAAGGTCCAAACCTTAATCTCTATCTAAAAGTGCTTATCACTTCCTAAACAACTTCCTAAAATTAAACCTATCAAGTCATAAAAATCTCCAACATTAAAACAATTGACCGAAAAATACGACAAAATCCTAATCCAAAAATCCTAACGAAAATCTTCGATCTAAATAACTCGCACACCAAATTCAAGAAAGCGAAATCCTAAAATTCTAAATTGACAAACAGTCGAAAGATAAAATATCGAATAAATGGATTGTCACGGAAATTCAAAATTTCTACTGCAACATGTTTGAAGTTCACTTCTACATTATGTTGATCTCTGCTGCTGATGAAGAAAATATCAGACGATACACCGTTCGCTGCTCTGGTGTTAAAATCGATTGGAAATCCTCCTCCTCCTCTGCTCGAACTGCGTCTTCGGCCCTCCAATCCTTCTCGTTCGGGACTCGAACTGGGTACTGGTTCTAGAATCGAACTGGGTTTGCCCTAGTTCTCACATCTTTTTCCATTCTTCTTGGCGCTGACTTTAACTAATAATCCAGAAGTCCTCCTCTCTCGTTACAATTTTGTAATGTGGCATTTATGTTACTCCAGAATTTTTCATTATTCTGACTTAATGTCAGCTGGTTATTCTCAGGTTCTCCATGCTCCTCAGGGTAGTGTTCCCTGCAGCATGTTTACTCAGCCATCTAAACTCCCATATTAATAAATAATGCTGCTCCTCGTGCTACAGAGATTTTTTTTTTAATGGATTTGCAAAATCTTGGTGAAGTTTCGTCGTACTTCCACTGAAATATTTACGTCGTAGAATATTTGCTTTGCAAAAGAGTATGCAAAATCGTAGAATAATAATCGTTCGTAAATGTTGGAACTATTTTCACTCGAAAATTAGGGAATTTAATGATAATCTCTCGATGATAATATTGCCGAAGTTCAATGAATATTTTTCAAGAGCAAATTAAATAATATTTGCATAGTATACCACAAGTAATACAGCTCGTTTATGTTCATAAATGTCGTTAACTTGATAATGTTTCACTATCATAAAAATGATTTTTAGACCACTTCTTAATTGTAGCAGATTTCCTTGTAGTTATAAAATACACAGGACCGCACTCTGCGTAATGGTAGTACTTCTCTATATTGTGCTTAGCCGAAGATACGGCTGCATTCGCCGTCAAAAACACTGACGCCCGCACTTTGCTAGGGACCCAAACTGTGACAGAGCCGATCGCCTAAAATGTCAAGAAAATAACAACGCGCTGATAATCGTGCGTTCTCCCACCTCGAGATTTCAGTAGCGTCATTTTCCAAAAGCGAGGGGAAAATGGCGCTCATACTTCGTAAAATAATTCCTCTCGATGTACTGGATCTCTTAAATTAATTTCAAACACAACGACAATTATCCTTATAATATTCCGTCATTATCTGTGTATTCAAGTAACTTCTGTTTCTTCTGTAAAAAATTGTAATTACCGATTTACAGCTTCGTTAAATTTCCGAAATATTAATTGCAGATTCGGGTCACGTGGACCCCTCCTTTATCAATTCTGGCGCGCTCTCGGCTCGCCCCTCGTACCTGGCCACGGGTGTATTTTACAAATAACCCATTCTGTTCGCCCGAAGGTCTAGCTCCCTAGACTTTTTTATATGACTGTGTCATTGAGTTGGCAATTTTTTCTGACACAATGTCTCATTTTCAGCTCAATAAATCTCGACTGTTTCAATGCTATAAAAATATTCAACTCCTTTATAATTTCATACGGAAAATTTCGGTTTCACATGGAAAAGGGCAATCATTTCAACATGGTCCTTGATCAGATAAATTATTGACATTTGTGAATTGTTACGGAAATTTTGTGCCGATTCAAACTGCCAGTGCGAGTGTTCAACTTATTTTCACACCGCATTGTGTCGCTTTAACAACATGGCTGTAAGAGTATATAACGACTTTTTAACTGAGGTCTAGCTAAAGTAGAAAGTGGGTGAAGAATAATCCATATTATATTCCGAAGAGAATAGCCATTCTGGATTATGGATGGAATTTTGGATATGCAGATCATGTGATTTCGAAACCATATGGGCTATGATCCTTCACTGTCGAATACATCGCAGATGAATGGTTACCACTATTTAGGGCTACATACATTGTTTGGAGGTGAGTGATGAGCTTTAAATCCATGAAAATATCAGATACTATACATATAACGGTGGCTTGTTATAATGTACAAAAAGTGGTAACTCTTTTTGATTAACCACACCACACAGCGCACATTTAACCACCTCTTTGCTCGCCACTATGTGACTCCGGTCTAACCTCGCACAGTAGCTGGGAACATTTAATAAACAATTTTCCACCAAACGACTTAATACCTCGACCTGTACTTATAGGTCAACAAACTCAAAGTTTGTACACTGTTATTCTAAATTACTAATCGATATGTTATATTAAATGTTTCAAAATATCTGATCGAAGTATCTCAGAGGTCTGTCATACCTAGCACAATATTCTAAAAGTGATGAAATAAACTACAGGACTTCATTTAATGCACACATCAATGCACGTGCTTAAGTAGATGCGTATACGCTCATGCAAAATTGAGGTGAACTTTCGCACAGTGATGCTCAGTGACAGGAATACATTGTTGCTATTGCTTGAAGCATCAGTCTTATGACTGGTTTACTACTGTCCTTTTCGTCACTCATTCATGAGGTAATCAATAACTTTCCACATAACTACCACACGCTACATCCGAAGATATCCATTCAAAGTATTTTAATCTTGGTTGTCCCCTGGAGTTCTTGTCCCTGACCCGTCCTTCCATAACAACTCTAAGTTTGCAATTCCTGTTGCCTTAGTATGTACCGTATCAAGCTATCTCTTCTAATCATTACCACTCGCCAGATTCATCTTCCATCCCCCACTCGTCGTAATATCCTATATTAGGTACTATATCTAATCTTGCAATCCATTCTACTTTTCGCCGCTATATTTTCTTCTCTCCCTTTTCTTAACACAACTTTTAAATCTTACTTTTTAACATTGACAAGCCTCAGAATTACACTACTGTATTTGTTAGTAGTGCTTTTTAACTTCTTTACTATCTGTTTGATTGGTATCCTTCTAGACTTATGCACGTAGGTTTCATTCTAGTTTTAAAAACAATATGCCCTATAATGTTCATAATATTCTACCCTCTGTCCAAGATCCCCATTCAATATGAGTCTTATCCCCCATAACCGTTATTTGATTTAGAGCTAATGATCCTATAGTCTCCTGCCCATATATCACATTCATATCTCCAGCATACTTCACTACTCCAGCCCAAATTCAACTTCAACCTATCAACTGCAATCCCCATTTCATGTTCCTAAACCTGCCTCTGGATAATCACACTTCTAATATCTATGTTTTGACCACTAGAATGCCAGACATCCCGTTTGTCACCTTTGTGATGTTAACCCCCTCTCGAGTAACCCTCAGCTGGAGATCAGAAAGTGGGGCATATTTACTACACGATTATGATTTCACAAAAGAGAAGGGTAACATACATAGAATTAGAATAGATGAGTGCAATACCTCGGAGAGAACATTATGGCAGTTGCTTCCCTTTGCCATGGAGCCGTGAGGGACAAAGTGTGGCATGTGCAATATGAACCAATCAGTTACGCATTATATCAAATTTCTGCTAGTAGAACATACACTCCACAATGTTAGTAAAAAGTATTACGAACAGATTTACATGGCCCCTGCTTTACCGCTAAATGAACAATGAACCATATAACATAATATGAAGTATCTGTAAAGATTCTGTATAAAATATTAAGAAATAATGTAGTTAATTTACTACGTTTACATGGTGAACTAAAATCGATTTCAATACGAATCTGTTTTCAATACGATGCCCGTTTGCATGAGCACGCATTGTAATCGATTTCAATATGGAATATAATGTATGGTGGGCAACCTGCAGTTTTGTTGGCTAACCCGTTTTTAACAGCAAGACATAAAAGACCCCTAATTAACATCCGACATTTTTTGACGGATTGATTGTTAACAGGAAAAATTGATGTGCGGAAGATTTTGAAGTTGATAGTTCTAAACAAATTTATGTTAAGTTAAATAGTGATAAAATATTATTGGTTTTACGTCCCTTTTAACTACTGGGACTTGGAGAGACGCCGGTCTGCCGGAATGCTGCCCCGAATAGGACCTGTAACGTGTCAGTGCAAGAAATCAATCTTGCAACCTTGGGAAAAGCAGGCGAGAATGTTACCGCTGCGCCACTTAGCCAGTCAATTTGTTCATAGGAGACATTGGGAAAAGGAACGGAATAAGCACCAAAGTGAGACGGTGTATTTTCACTTCCTCTGTTGAACACATTTTACGTACAGGTACACCAGACCAGACATTATAGGCCGACAGACGAAAATACACTAACGCTAAAACCCCTGCAAACATACTACGCTTATCAACCTCGACAGGAACACAGACAGAAACGAAGAATATGGGCAGAAAGTAAATTAGCAATTCGAGAGTCGGGTGACAGATGCGAGTAGATACGTTCAAAAATGTAAAGCGAGCACAATCGCTTTCAATACGATACGCGTTTACATGTTCCTGAACACCAGTTTGGATACGATCCGATCCCCCAATTCCACCGTATCGATCCTGAAACTCAATACAATCTAAGTCCCGTTTGTATGACAGTATTCACTGCGCCAAGTGTACTCAAATCGATTTGAGTTCGCTATTTAAACGTACTAATGTTAAGGTGGCAAATCCACCATTTTGTCTTACTTCCATCCACTAAACTCTTGTATCCATCTGTTTGCGTCAACACCTGACAGAGCGCGGTGGTCAAATGGCTTGTGGGTGTTCGGCATTCGTAGGTGGTGCTAACGGGAGGAGGTACACACGAGAAGCAGCTTCGCAAAGGTTCTCAAGAGAACGCGTGGGAATCTCAAGAAAGTCCCGATAGCTACTGGTAGGTCTCGTCAAGTCTAGAATTTCAAAATCCACCTGGAAAGACCGAGACTATCCCTCCAGCTATGTACGGAATGCCACGCAGCAGAGTTCAGTGACACGTGCACGACGGTGCAGTCAGTCAACACAGTGGGCTACAGCGAATCAGCGAGTCAGTCGAGTGTGCCATAGCAGTTAAGTACACATATTTGTATGCGAGAAGAACGCTGACAGACTAATAATGTTTCGGCTTTGTGCAGGAATATACCTTGAAGTGCAGAAGGCCAAAGCCCTACTTTCAGCTTGGGTAGGACAAGAGGACAGGAGAGGCTACCACAGTGGGGTTCCGTGGCTCTAGTGGTCAATTATTATGCAACAGAGCGGTAAGTGGTGTCATTCTGCCAGCTCTGTAAGTTTACCCCGGAGCCAGCTCCCGCTCTGTCAAGAGCGGCCGCCCGGACACCTCTCTATGCGCGCAGACAGCTTTGCACGGGCACAACCCAGGTCTTTTCCAGAACCTCTGCCCTTCAGTTTGCGCCTCTTCTAGGACTGGGTCTCAACAACCACAACAATACTAGCTTTTGGCGGCTGCCAACTATTTCATCCAGCGCTGATAAAACTTTGTTGGTGCTGCCAATAACAATCTTGAACCATGAATGCTGGATCCACCAACAACAATGGTGGGATTCGAGTTTCTTACTTCACCTCGCCAATGCGCCCCGAGTTGACCCTCATGGCTGTCACGACATTTTCCTTCATACATACACATTCATTTGTGGAAGTTTTGTCTATCAGCGTCCAGTTTGCAAGCCTCTAATTGCAAGCAAGTTGCCTCCATGATCCCCTATTAGCAGTTAGCATTGCGGCCTCCTCTGCTACTACTCCTCTCACTTTGAAGTCATTTCTGAATCTAACCATCGACTCCTAGGTCTACCTCTGCTTCCCTTACCCTCTATAACAAAACTCATTAACCTCTTAGGTAATCTCTTCTCCCCCAATCTCTTCACATGACACCACCATCTGAGTCGGCTCATACGAATAGATTCATCTAGAATGTTTATTTCTAACTCAGCCTTTTTCTCTTCAATACGAGTACCTTTCTGCCCATTGCTCCCATCTATTTGTCCCAAAAAGCATTCTTGCTACACTCCTATCAGATAACTCTAGTTTATGTACCAGTTCTCACTTCCATACAGCAAGGTCGGTCTAAATACTGAGCGATGTGGGGAGATTTTCGTCGCTACACTAAATTCTGTCTCACAGCATGTTGTACATCGCAACTGGGAACTCACTGCATTGGCTTTTCTACATCTTGACCCTTTTCTCTTCACCATACTACCAACCTGAGAGAATACACAGCCCAAGTACTTAAAATGTTCGGTAGCACTGAATGAGATACGAATGAACGAAAAAATTATCTATAGTACATAAATTAGCAAAAATACCTTATCAAATGATGAAAAATAAACCAGGAAATGATATAGCCATAGTGATTACTCCTCCGCTGACCATAACCCATCCACAGTCCCCTTCTTAGATCATGACTTGTATAGGTAAAAGTGCAGCTGTGTCCGACATTATGCGCGTGAAATATCGTCACAAACAGAATTGCCAACCCCCCACATTCGGTACTATTTCATATCCGGTATCGCAAAGCAAGAATGATCGAGTGCTTTCTGCAGAATAGAAGGTTTTTCGTTGAGTTCCAGGTGCGAAGGGGTAGATGGAAGAATTCTAATAATGGCCTACCGCAAGGAAGCATACTGGCTCCTATACTCTTCAACATTCACACCAATGATCAGCCTCTCCCAGAAGGAACGAGGAGTTTCATATATGCAGACGACCTCGCCAACGCAGTTCAAGAGGCAAGTTTCAAACAGGTTGAACAAAAATTTAGCAATGTTCTAGAATATTTCAGCGATTATTACCGAGCCAACCAGCTGAAACCCAACCCGTCAAAGACTCAAGTTTGTCCCTTTCATCTCATGAACAGGGAGGCAGCAAGGAAACTGCAGGTGACCTGGGAAGGCACAGAATTAATGCACTGTTTTACTACAAAATATCTAGGAGTTACTGTTGATCGTGCACTCACCTACAGAACGCACTGCCTGAACACCAAACAAAAGGTATCAGCAAGAAACAATATTTTACGTAAATTGTGCGGTACAACTTGGGGAACACAGCCTGTCACCATAAGAACTTCAGCTACAGCCCTTTGCTATTCAGCAGCAGAATACGCATGTCCAGATCTAGCCACGCTAAGCAGGTAGAGATTGCATTAAATGAGACCTGCAGACTTATTACCGGATGTCTCAGATCTACGTCGCTTGATAAAATCCTGACGGGCATCTCACCTCCAGATATCCGCCGTGAATCGGGAGCCAGGTTAGAGAAATATAAAGCTTTGACCCAACAGACCCATCCTTTGTAAGGTTACTTACCTGCAGCTCAAATACTAAAATCAAGAAGAAGTTTTCTTCACGCCACTGAAAATCTGACAGTCTCTCCTTCAGTATTTAGATTGCTTTCTTGGCGCTCCAGATCTAACGACTCTGCAGGATGGACGCTACCATCCGAACCCCTGCCCACTGGACACGAAGAAAGCTGGTCAACCTGGAAGACCCTCAACAGGCTGCGCAAAGACGAATTTGAAAAAGTGATGATTTGCCTGCGACTCGACTTTATGTAAGTGTAGTGAGGAGCAGACTATGAGTCACCTCCTCGTTTGCGGGTTGTGTCCCATCACATATTCTCCACGGAACCTGATGGACGGAACTCCTGAAGCTTGTAAGTTGGCAAAATTCTGGTCTCAGTATTTGATTTGAGTATGAGTGGGTGTATAATATAATTATATTTAATCAAAATTATGCAATGTATACAGGGATTTCATGGTTTTCTTATAGTACTGAATATAATTGTTCTATTGTTTTGTGATGTATGCTCTCTGACACGATTAAATAAAAATCTCAAAGCAAAAGAGCGCCGTCAAGTTAATGTGGAAGTGCGCCAAGTTTCAGTCTTAAGTTAGACATGGATAGTGCGAGTTAACAATCTCCAATTTCAATCAAGAATATCATAACGCAAGAATATCATCCAAACCAATGGTTCTTGCCTAGCCCAGAATTCCAGACGTATGGCTTTTGCCTGGATCAATATAATTGTTTCGCGGCGCGGCCCGCAGCCAATATGAAGAGCCCTGTTCTTATCACGCACAGTGGGGGCAGTCACGCATCAATCTATATATATATAAATCAATGTTACGTGATAGTTTGTCTGTCTGTGGGTATGTCTC
This sequence comes from Meconema thalassinum, assembly GCA_946902985.2. NCBI lineage: Eukaryota > Metazoa > Arthropoda > Insecta > Orthoptera > Tettigoniidae > Meconema > Meconema thalassinum. The sequence continues at coordinate 1,432,671,080 of OX336389.2, read as the reverse complement.
CTATGCGTTCATATACCACTCATCCGATTGAGATGAAACTTGGGTGAGATGTTGAGTACACTCCAAGGAAGGTTTCTGACTCAGTAAATCCATTCTAAAATAGGTAGCGCGCGAGTAGATTCAACAAATGAGCGACGATGCACGAACCGCTTCAATAAAGTCCCGTATGCGTTCATATACCATTCATCCGATTGCGATGAAACTTGGGTAAGATGTTGAGTACACTCCAGGGAAAGTTTCTGGCTTAGTGCATCCATTTTAAAATAGGTAAAGCACGAGCAGATTCAACAAATAAGCGACGATGCGCGAATCGCTTCAACAAAGTCCCGTTTGCGTTCATACACCATTCATCCGATTGCGATGAAACTTGGGTGAGATGTTGAGTACACTCCAGGGAATGTTTTTGGCTCAGTAAATCTATATTACAATAGGTAGCACACGAGTAGAATCGACAAATGAGCAACGACGCGCGAAGCGTTTCAACAAAGTTCCGTATGCGTTCATATACTATCCGATAGTAATGAAACTTGGGTGAGATGTTGTGTACACTCCGTGGAATGATTCTGGCTTAATAAATTCATTTTACAATAGGAAGCACTCGAGTAGATTCAACAAATGATTGACGACTCGCGAAGTGTTTCAAAAAGTCTAGTATACGTTCATATACCATTAGTCCGAGAGCGATGAAACTTGGGTGAGATGTTGTGTACATTTCTGGCTGAGAAAATCCATTTTACAATAGGTAGCGCACGTGTAGATTCAACAAATGAGCAACGGCACGCAAATCGTTTCAACAAAGTTCCATATGCGTTCATATACCATTCAGACGATTGCGATAAAAACTTTGGTGAGTCGTTGAGTTCCCTTCATGGAAGGTTTCAGGCTTAGTAAATCTATGTTAAAATATATAGCGCACGAATACATTCAACAAATGAGTGACGGCGCGCGAATCGCTCAAAAAAATCCCGTATGGGTTCATATGCCATGAAACTTTCATGAGTTGTTGTGTCCACGCCAGGGAAGGCTTTCAACTTAGTAAATCCATTTCACAACAGGTAGCGCACGAGTAGATGCAACAAATGAGTGACAGAGCACGAATCGTTTAAAAATTCCCGTATGCTTTCATACGCCATTCATCCGATTGCGATCAAATTTTGGTGAGTTATTGTGCACACTCTCGGGATGGTTATAGGCATAGTTAGTCCAATTTGCAATAGATAGCGCGCGAGTAGTTTAAAGAAATGAGTGTTGGCGATGCGTTCGTATACCATTCATCCGATTACGATCAATTTTAGGTGAGTTGTTGTGCACACTCCCGGAAAAGTTATAGATATAGTAAATCCAATTTGCACTAGATAGCGCGCCAGTAGCTTCAACAAAATGGCGTGCGATTCGTTTCAACAAAGTCCCACATGCGTTCATATATCATTCATCCCATTGCGATGAAACTTGGGTGAGATGTTGCGTACACTTCAGCGAAAGTTCCTGGCTTAGTAAAACCACTTTACAAATGGGTGACGACGCGTGAAGTGTTTCAACAAAGTCCCGTATGCGTTCACGAGCCATTCATCCGATTGCGATGAAACATTGGTGAGTTGTTGTGCATGCTCCCTCGGATGTTTCTAATTTAGTTAATCCATTTTATGATAGTTTAGAGGCAGTTAACGGAAATTGCAAAAATATCGTGCATCCAAAAGCACTTCAAGAAACAAAATTACAACGCCAACAGTGTCTTTGATTGACATTGCAACGCATGCCGGGTACAGCTTGTAATTTTCATGAAAAACAATGGTTTTTGCCTAGCCCAATATTTTAACATAGACCAATGGTTTTTGCTTAGACCAACAATTGCTAGGAACAATCCAATACAAAAGTTCGCTTTGTCTAATCCAATGGGCTTTGACAATGGTTTTAGCCACGTTAGCTACACAGGGTATTTCGAAAAAAGTGTCCGATATAGCAACAGAAGTTGGGATAGGCCAAAACGAGAAGAAATGTCCTTATAAACATATGTCCGGAAACAAATACCTGCTGATATATGAGCCATTTTTCTTGTCTTGTGTATTTACACTTTGGACGTCATCCTACCAGCTACTTGAAATGAACACTTGACTATCACACACGTTGGGCAAACATCCATCAAAACCACCTGTGATGATTCCAGTCGCCCTGTTCGCGGAAACCATCTGCACGTTACAAGAGATGCTCCACATGGTTACCACATGCTTGGGCTCTTCTTCGCAAGGAATCCCCAACTCGACCAACCACACCTGGCTACTCGCAGATGTGGGCACTCTCATTGGTCACACGCTCTTGTAACATCTGCACATTATCGATGGATAATGTAATGCGCCAATGTCATTAAATGTCCCCATAGCCAGAAATCCAATGGATGAAGGTCCGGCGGACCGCACAGCTGTATACTATGACTGAACATCCAACTCATTCAAAGACCTTCAACGGAAAGACGCCTGCACCACCGAACACAACGCCTCATCCACGCGCATATTTCAACAGGTATTTGCTTCGGGACCTATGTTTGTAGGAACATTTCTTCTCGTTTTGACCAATTCCAACCTCCGTTACAATATCGGACACTTTTTTCGAAACACCCTGTATATACATCCCATTTTCATTTCACGCACCAATAATCTGTAGTTTATTTTCTATCCCACATGTTAACAACAATATGTGTTCCGTTGAGTGCACCTTGTTGACAGTTGAACGAGATTCAAGCGTGGTTGGAACATGGCTGCCGTTGTTAAAGGTGCAATAAATAAAAACACATACTTAAGGACTTTAGCACCAAGATCAGGGGCAGGAGTGACCATGGTTACTAATTTGAATAGGTAATAGTAGGGGAGTGAGGCGGTTTCTGCCCCCCCCCCCCTCTCTCCCTCCGACGTCACATACTAACCCGCAACACATTCAGGGGCAAAGTCGATATCTCGCAAACCCATGGTCCGATTTTGACAAATGAGGTGTCGTTGGACTCGGCCTGACGCCCTCTTTCCAATGGACCACTCATTTCAACCCCTAAGTGAAACCTACTCCTACTAGGGGGTGAAATTGTAATTTTTAGTGAAAGTCTCTTTTCAAATGCGACATGTATAAGGTGCGCTGCTAAAATGAACTTAAAGGTTGTTGCTCATATAGTGCATGCGTTTTGCTGGATGCCGCTTAGGATCAACATTTTTGTTTTTGTTTTGTACGCATGCGCACTTGGGAGCTTACCATAATGATGGATTGTGTAAGTAAACGTCTCTTGCTGCTTGATGCCACTACTAAAGTGATACTCATACAACAGACAAGTGAGTTCATGTTTTGCTGACGTAATCGTATGTTCCCCCGCACTGGCTATGACGTCATAAATGAATGGAACAAATACATTATATAACAAAAACTGACATCAAAATAAGCTACCAACATAAGCCATCAACATAAGCCACCAACATAAACCACCAACATAAGCCATCAACAAAAGCCACAAATATAAGCCATCAACATAAGCCACCAACATAAGCCAACAACATAAGCCGCCAACATAAGCCATCAACATAAGCCACCAACATAAGCCACCAACATAAGCCATCGACATAAGCCACCAATATAAGCCACCAACATAAGCCATCAACATAAACCATCAACATAAGCCACCAATATAAGCCACCAACATAAGCCATCAACATAAGCCACAAACATAAGCCACCAGCATAAGCCACCAACATAAGCCATCCGTATAAGCCACCAACATAAGCCATCATCATCAGCCACCATATAAGCCACCAACATAAGCCACTAACATAAGCTGCCAACATAAGCCACCAGCATAAGCCATCAACATAAGCTACCAACATAAGCCACCAACACAAGCCACCAACACAAGCCACCAACATAAGCCACCAACATAAGCCATCAACATAAGCCACCAATAGAAGCCATCAACATAAGCCACCAACATAAGCCATCAACATAAGCCACCAATATAAGCCACCAATATAAGCCACCAATATAAGCCACCAACATAAGCCATCAACATACGCCACCAAAATAAGCCACCAACATAAGCCATCAACATAAGCCCCCAATATAAGCCACCAACATAAGCCGCCAACATAAGCCATCAACATAAGCCACCAACATAAGCCATCAACATAAGACACCAACATAAGCCAGCAACATAAGCCATCAACATAAGCCACTAATATAAGCCACCAACATAAGCCATCAACATAAGCCACCAATATAAGCCATCAACATATGCCACCAACATAAGCCACCAATATAAGCCACCAACATAAGCCACCAATATAAGCCACCAACATAAGCCACCAACATCATCCTATATAAAACGTCAACACAAAATCACACTTTTACCAGAATTGTTCTGACCTTTGTAGTAGGTAGATCAATTTTACAAGTCAGTTACTACTATGGAATATACTATAACCAATAAAGGCAAACCACGTGCACTGTATCATGGTTACTCCTATAACTATAAGCGGCAAAATGTGAATGGAATCATATTTTGGCAATGCTCAAAACAAAGGACAACAAAATGTTTAGGTCATCTAAAAAGTAAGAATGGTAAGGTCTTAAGTGTGGGTAATCATCAATGTAGTGTACCAGATAAAACACTGTTTCTGTCAACAAAATATCATGAAAATGCTAAAAAGCAAGTTCAAGAAAATGATATTGCTGCTCAAGATAGTGCATTGTTTGTTGAAAAGCAATTATCATCTCCTCAAAAAGTCATGTTAGGACAGTTGTCAACGTTCAAAAAAAACCTTAACACTATCAAAAGCAACACAGACTCTTCAAGAGGTCCCTTTTGAAAAGGAAAAAAAGGAATTGGATACTTCTAGTGATGTTGAGGATGATGATGATGATGATGTTGGTGACAATGACTATAATAATTATGATGATAATATTTATAATGATAATGATGATAATGAAAAAGAAGAGGATGAGGGTTTAATGTCTATAAAACCATTGCGGCTTCCCCAGATTTTAAGAACAAGAGTACCTGGAGAATGTTATAAAAGGATCTACAACAAGCGTTGCGTTTAAAATCTATATCAAACAATGAGATAAAAAGTTGTATTCAGTGTGTAACTATTGTAAAAAAAACTAAATGAATAAAAATATTGTATGGGTATTGGCTGTCTTTCTTAATTGCTATCCCCATATCCCACTATTAATGCAATTGTTAACCATCAACAGTCTCTGACTATGTTCATAAAGAGAGTGCCTTAAACAATACACTCTGTCCATGGTTTGTGTAGCAAGTATCATAATAATTCAGTGTGGACAAGCCATGTTAAGGCAATAGTTATGTCAGGTAAGGGATTCGAATCCTTGCTTCCTTGTACAGGAAATCGGATCTTAAGACAAACACCTTAACCACTCGGCCAACCTGACAGTTACCAATTTAATTAGTCTTGTGGACTTGAGTGTTTACAAAACTTTTCCCAATATACATTGACTAAACCACTTGCTTGTTTTGAAATATAGATTTTGTTTTGTTTTACCATAACATTGCAGTTATGAATATTGTGAACTGGGTGTTTAATATATGGTTAAAGGCATTTTAAAATAACTTTAGAAAAGCTCTTAGGTATCGTGTCATGGGTTTTAGTAATGTATTACTGTTCGTTGACTAACATTTACCGTTACACAACATTATTTTGGTGAGCTTACATGTTGTTGTTTGAGTCTTTAGTCGTTTGACTGGTTTGCTACAGATCTCAATGCCCCTGTCCCGAGCTAATCGTTTCATCTCTATATAGCTACCACACCCTACAATTAAGACTATCTGTTTAACATATTCTAACCTTGGTCTCCCCCTACAAGCTCTTGGGTTCAATTCCTAGCTTTAACACAAAATTTTAAAAGTGGTATGAGGATTAAAAAAAGTATACTCAGTCTCGGGTGGTCCAAAATAAGTAGAGAGGGTTTGATTCACACCTCAACCATAAGGCACTGTGTTTTTTTTTTTTTAATAATGATAGCCATTTGTTCAATTTCACATTTCACACATTGCAATTTGTCAATTTTCCATTTGCAATTTTTTTAAATGACAGTTTGATGTTTTTTTTCAATTTCATGATATGGAAACATGGATTTTCCTTTTTCATATTTACACATTTGTCAATTTCCCATTTATATATTTTTTTTAAATGTTCCTTTAAGGTTTTTAAATTTTGTCTATATGGAAACATGGATTTTCCATTTTGCTGTTTACACATTTTTTATTTATTTTGTGTCTGTTGAAAAACCATATTTCCAAAACAAGATTTTTTTATTTTTCATTTTATGTTTTTGTAAATGATCTTAATGTGAGTGCTTGACCATGGCAATAGTACAGTCTGTCTATGTGTGTTAGCGGAACCATAGAGGCTTATTACTACTGCAAGTAAGAATTTTTTACAAAATAACGGCTATCTACCACTGTATTTGAAAAAAAACTATTGAAAAAAATACTATTTACCATTCATATATAAGTGTTAATTCTCCCTCTCCCCACCCTACCTCACCGTATTTTCTCTAGTCAAACAATCAATGCTACCCATACATACACAAGCTTTCTATATCTCTCTCTCTATATATATATGTTTTCTCTGTTCCACAAGATAAAAATTATGGTTGCTGGATTGTATCCTGCACTGTTTATGCGACATACCATTGCCAGTTCATAAAACCGTTAGGTAGTTCTCTACACATAGCGATTTTACCACTGCTCTACCTACGCCTTTTGCTTGTTTGGCTTTCTTACAGGCTAGTATGCGATAGGCAGCATTAACTGTATATCAAACCCAGTCCACCTTTGTATTTGTAATCTAAGTAATAATTTGAAAAGAGACAAGTGTAATCAGTTTTAAACATTATCTCTGCTTTTTTGTTTGTTTGTTTATGACATGTATATTAACCTAAAATCAAACCCTAGTCTACCTTAGTGAAAGGCTAACAGTTTAACCACTGCGTCACCATACCCTTCTTTCTTAGTTTGATTCGTTCTAGGCCTTAGAGCTAGAAATCAAGTTACGATCTCCAGTGCAAGAGGCACATGTGCTCACCACTATAGCATGTAATGGTTAGCTGGTAACATTAGACAACCGAAAATGATTGTATTTCTGTTAGCCAAGCATTTCTGTCATTTGCCTACTGTGTGAGCACTGCCAGCAAGACAGTTTAGTTTAGAACAAGCGAGTGTGTGTGTGTGTGTGTGTGTATAGATTATTAGCCTCAAGTATTTAAAGCTTGTTGTCTGTAGCGACCATCTCGCTCAGTAACCACTGAGTAAGTTTTAACAGTCAACTCATAAAAACAGCATAGGATAGTTTTGTGTGTGTGTGTGTGTGGTTCATGTACTTGGGAATATGCATTAGCACCATGCGCTAGCTTTACCTTACCCTCTAGAGGTAGAGCGTTATCCCTTCCTTTGGACATTGCCAACGACTGCATTCCCCCACAAGTTTTACACTTAAGCCCTTGGCTTGCTCTTGATTAGGTTTGGTTTGGTTTGGTTTAGGCTTGGTTTGGTTCAGTTGGGTTTGATTCGACTTGGTTCAGTTTAGTTTAATGTAGTCACCATTTTTTTTAATTTTTAGCTACACTCTTTAACCAATTAATTAATGATAGTCTACTCATAATTCTTGAATCGATAAATTGAATTTTGTGTACACCGTTTGTCAAGCCATGCCTACAACCTATACTCCCTATGTACAACAGTCAGATCTGAAAACAAGTTCCAATGGTCAAAGACGTGTCAGTCACCATACATGTAGCCTACAATAATTCTTTCTTTACCTAGCTAGGTTTCGTCACTCACAGTAAACATCTTACATTATGGGTTTGCAATATATTAAGAAAAGCAAAAGTCCATGATCTTGTTGTTTTGGGTCTTTCTTGGGGAAATTCATAAGCCATAAAAAGAATGACATCATGTCAAGTTCTGGGGGGGATCTTGTATGTCAAAATCCCATTATCAGTTTATAAAATCTCAAGGCCATGCCCTAGCAGTTTTGGATTATTTCAATCAATGAGTCCACTATAGGAAAGATCGGAAAAATAAATACCCTTAAAACAAGTCGTCACACGACCCTCTCCGAACAATGCTTCGCAAAATATAAATTCATCCATTGAACATTGAACATGATCGGTGACATCATCCTCGCTTCTCCCTCCCACCATGGTTGCCATATCGTTTGACCTTCAAGTGTCCTCAGCATCTCTGTGCTATTTTTTCATTGCCTGTTGTCGAGTCACGTCAATGCATTCCAATAAGCTCAAATAACATCCACATCCTGTCAGTCTGCCCCAGCAAGTTTGTTTTCTATACTCACTTCAAGCAACATATAACCAAGTTCTGTTTGTTCTATCTAAAGCCAGCTTCATCTGATCAAGGAATTATCATTTGTCATGTCACTCATAATCGTTTACACGTTAAAGACCCCCTTCAGGGGGTTTAGGAATTAGGAATTCCATCATAGGAAAAATCGGAAAACGAACCCTTGACCCGCCGTCTCATCGAAATAGCGAATACTGTATTGGTATATCACCACCGTGGCCAGTAATAGCCTCGTTGAAACACGTGCCTAGTGTTATCGTCTCTTTCTATCTACAACCACTCTTCATGAACATTTTAGACAGATTTAAAAAAAAAGTTTCAAAAACTAAAATGTTTTCAACAAAAGTGTCGTTAGACCCTTTCGCATTTTTTTAAACATAAATACTATATTCGAAAGCGGGGGGGAGGGGCGTCACCCCGAGTCCTAGGACCCCTCGTATACGTCTCTGGCGTTATTGGTTTATGAGATATAACAAAAAGTCTAAAATCACAGTTTTACACCAAAAAATTCTGTTTCCCTCATTCTCAAAAACTTTAATAATAATAAATATTTATTGCAGCCAAGTGGCCATAATGGACAGTTATAAGGTGTGCTTACAAATAATTATTACAGGTAGATTAATCTTTACTGTATTCAACTATGCTCTTTGTCCGTTTGCTGCATGATGTGATGTGGTATTTGTCGCAGGGGTTATTGCACAGAGAACATATGCATTCCTCATTCGCTTCATGGTATTTAACATTTTTACAGATCTTGTGGTGGAAACCGTGGATGGCGAGTCTTGTTACCACATGTCTCATCTCCTGGTTCTCGTTTGTCCATCTTCTGTCCACCATTGCTTCTGTTGCGTAGAATTCAAGCGGGATTTCGTTCTGCTTCTGATGTCTTATCTCGAGGAGTTTCTTCATATGCTTAGTAGATGGCAGTTGTAGTCTTAATCTGAGATCTTCAATGTAGTATGTTTCTTTTGTTAGGACATATGCCAGCCTGGACTGGGACGTTCTTGCAATTCCTAGCACCCTTTTCAGAAAAGAAGCCTTTACTTTTTCAATTGTGATTAGGTCTGTCATGGATAGCCTTTCCCATATCAGTTCTAGACCATATGTAATGACGGGGGTTATTTTCGCGTGGAAGAGAATCATTGCTGTTTGTAGAGATTGTTTGGTAATATTGTTCAAATCGTACATTCCTCTAATGGCTGCTGCTGCTCGTTCCTTTATATGTAGTCTAAAGGATTGGCACGTTGTCTGTAGGGTGAGGCCGAGGTATTTGTAGGAATTGACTGTCTCAAGTTCAGTCTCTCCCAGGATCATTTTGTTTTTGGCGGCTAGTTTTCCTCCTTTTCGGAAGGCCATATGCACTGTCTTCTTTTCATTTATACTGAGCTCATTTTCCTCCGCCCAGTCTTGCAAGTTGTTGAGCACTTCCTGTAGCTCCTGTCTGTTTGTAGACCCCAGAACCATGTCATCTGCGTACAGGTAAAGGGATACTGATTTTGTGTTTTCAATAGTCCGTATAACATCCGCTGTCGCGACGTTGAACAGAGTGGGACTCAGTGGGTCGCCTTGGAGTACTCCGTTGGTTTGGGTGATCTCTCTTGAGGTTGATATCCCATCATTTATCTCAACTTTGTTGAAAGCCAGGATGTTTTTTATCATATACATGATTTCGGATTTTTCATCCATCATTTGCTCCAGTTTCATAATGAGCTTCGATCTGTTTAGTAGGTCGAAGGCCTTCGAGAAGTCGACAAATATTGCATGGAAAATTCCTTTAGGGTGTCTAAGCGCTTGTTCTATGTCATTCAGTAGATTGTTGATAGCTTGAAGGGTGGACCTTCCTTTCCTGAACCCGAATTGTTGATCGGGAATCAGTTGATCGACTGTCGGGGTGAGCCTTTTGAGCAGAATGTTTGAAAATACTTTGAATATATTGTTCTCAAGAGCGATTCCTCGGTATGAGTTTGGGTCGTTGTCTTCTCCTTTGCCTTTGTGTAGAACCTTAATTATGGATTTTCTCCATTCGTCAGGTATTTCTCCTGTTGCTAGGCATCTGTTAAACAGATCTGACCATAGTTCACTTAGAATTTCAGCCGAGTCTTTCAGGATCTCATTGGAGATGCCGTCTGGGCCTGTCGCTTTCTTGTTTTTTGTCTTGCTGATTGTCGCAATTACTTCTTCCGATGTGATGGGTGTGCCCAATTCTACGCTTGTGTGATATGTTGCGTTATATGCCGCTTGTGACTGAGTTAGGTTCAGTACTTGTGAGAAGTGGTTTTCCCATATGCCCATATGAATTTGGCCAGATTTCCTCGTCGTCTTTTTTCTGATGGCTATGAAGGGGTCTTTTAGTGCTTCTTCTGCCTCCATTAAGGCTTGTTTTTCTATGTAATGAGCCTTTTTCTTTTTCAGGAGAGTTTTATATTCCTTTCTTTGTGCTGCATATTCTTCTAGAAGACCTTTTGTGTTGTGGAGTTTGGCCATGTGTAGTTTTAGGAGGACTTCATTTCTGAGGGTGTAGCATTCCGTATCGAACCATGGTTTAGCTCTTCTTTGGTTGATTGGGATTGTTGATGCTCGTATGGCCTCCTGAATTGTTGCCAGGGCTTGGTTGAGATTGTTTTCGTTAAGGCATTGTTTTGTTGCCTCCATTGCTTGTGCGTTGCTGCTTAGGGCATTTGCGTCAATCTTCCTGGAGCTCTTGTGGGTTAGTAGGAGATGTTGCTTCCTCTGTAAAAAACTAGGTCGATGGAACTTGTGCCATTGTGGGCTATGTACGTTATTTCACTTGCTTTATTTATAAGAGAGTAGCCTTCTTCTTGTAACATATCCAACATAGCTCTTGTTTTGTTGTTGGGCTTGTCTATTCTGCAGTTAAAATCTCCTGCCAGGATGACGTTTTTGTCTGTCTTTGTTCGGGCAATCGCCCCTGCTATTATTTCTATTGTGTCTTCTTGGGAAGATCCGTATGTGATGTATATACCTATTATTGTTAGATTTGGGGTTTTCATTATTACTAGGTTCTCTTCTTTTATCGAGCCTTCAATTTTCCCTATGGAAGGTTTGAAAATTATGGAGACTCCTCCTTCTGGTCTGCCTCTTGGGTTTGACTTGGCGAGAGAGTGAATTGCGTAGTGGCTCGTGAAGTTCAGAGGTTCTGTCAGGAAGGTTTCAGTGGCCACCATTATGTCGCTCTTTATCCAGATATCTTCAGGTGCTGTGCAGATTTTGCCTCTCAGACCCTCTACATTCCACAAAAGAATTTCCAGATTTCTTTCGGCGTTTTTCAGTTTGGGGCTTCCGTTGGGGTTATTGCCTTCGAAATCGAAAGGTACGATATATTACCCTATCCGGCCAGAGACTTGTTTGCATAACGGAGTCCCTTTCTTCCATGGGCACCCCTATTTTAAAGGCTTTGCTGGTGCCACGGAATGGGAGCTGTTCGCAGCTGATTACCTTAGAGATGCCGTTTTGAGTAAGGTGCCCTTTTATGTCATCTTCGGTTACGTCGATGTCAAGTCTCCCAATGAATATCCAGGCGGTTCGTGGAGCTGCTCTCAGCCTGCCAATTTCGGAGCCTCCCGTGCCATGTTGTGGGGATTTTCTCATCGTGTCGTCTAGTTTTCTTGTGTTCATGTTTGTTGAGGCGTCTTCGTTGGTATGTTTGCTAGGCAGATCTGGCCACTCTTTGTTTGCTGAAGGTCTGTCTCTATATTTGTTTTTGTTTGTATCTCTAATTGGCGGTAGTGGTTTGGTGGTAGGTGGGTGCAGCAGCGTTGCTGTTTTTGGAGTTTCAGTGAGGTCTTGGGTTTTGGGGTGGTCTAAGTCTTGTTGTTTTACAAGTATGTCTGCTTGTTGCAGTTGCGTCTCAAAAACTTTAACATATTACCAAAATAAAGAGGGTTTCAAGACAAGCCATTTGACACGTCATAGGACCGAATCCGACCATGCATTCGTGAGATATCGGAAAAAGTCTAAAATCATGGTTTTACCCCCAAAAAGCCTGTTTCCCTCATTCTCAAAACTTTAACCTATTAATAACATATATAGGGCTTCGAGACAAGCGATTTGACACGTCACACGTCCAAATCCAGCCTTGCGTTTGAGAGATATCGGCAAACTTCGTAGGAAAGAAGGCGACTATCTGGCTCTCTCCTCACCAGCAAAACCCCTTCTTATAAATCATTTTTTTCAAAGAGCTCGCCCTCTTACAAAAATTCCAAGTGCGCATGCGTACAAAATAAAAACAAAAATGTTGAGCCATAGCGGCATACAGCAAAACGTATGCGCTATATGAGCAACAACCTTTAAGTTCATTTTAGCAGCGAACCTTATACATGTCGCATTTGAAAAGAGACTTTCACTAAAAATTACAATTTCACCCTCTAGTAGTGGTAGGTTTTATTTAGGGGTTGAAATGAGTGGTCCATTGGAAATAGGGCGTCAGCCCGAGTCCAACGACACCTCATTTGTCAAAATCGGACGATGGGTTTGCGAGATATCGACTTTGCCCCTGAATGTATTGCGGGTTAGTATGTGACGTCAGAGGGAGAGGTGGTGGTGGGGGCAGAAACCGCCTCACTCCCCTACTGGTAATGTCCCCCAAAAGATGAAACAGAGTATGTAAAAACAACGATCATGCCTGATGTAAGTGTGAAAGCCACGTTCTGATCTCATTCAGAATTAATATATATTCCACCTGCTCCTTTTTTGTTCCTTCCACCAGGTATTCTATTTTCTTGCATTTCATCCCAATCGACAAAACCTTCGTCTTTGAAATTCTGATCTGCAGACCATAATCCCTACATTTCTGTTCAAGTTCAAACGAATTGGCTTGCAAGCTTTCGAGGGAGTCCGTCATTAGTACCATGTCATCAGAATAGGCCAGACTACTTACCTTGAAATTCACCGAGCCAGTTTATGCCCTTCAACAAATGGACTATGTATAAAAAACAGTAGCGGAAACAACCTTCAACCCAGAACTCATCCTACCATAAACTCTCACCGCAGCCTGATTATCAACATAAATACTTTTGATTGCCTGCAGCAGCCCTCTCTCGATACCATAATCCCTCAGGATGATTATCGTCTTCTCCCTGGGTGCTCTATCGTACGCCTTCTCTAGATACACAAACACAACTGTCTATTCCTCTCGTAGCATTTTCATCCTCTATAAATATAGCAATCTTTCCTGTTACCTTGCTTATAAATTGGTGCGAATACTAGCGTTATGCAACCATTTTGGCCCTGCTTTCCCACTATACTTTACCATTTCAGGCAGAAATTTAACTACCCCCACCGCTTTGCAACATTGTAGTTAATTTGCCACCCTCTCTACTGCTTCAACCGTGATCCTGTTCCCATCTTCATTCTCCTCCAGCATAATCTCAAAATCTGCCACATTGCCAGATAAATCTCCATTAACATTTACAGGGTCTTTATTTTTGCTTGGAAAGATGATTTCGCTCGACCTTGGCCGGCCAATAGCCGGCTGTTACAGGTTGGCGCGCGCCATCTCCGGCCGTATTCCCACGCTCTTGCAGAAGTTCACGTGTGAGCTACGAGCTAATTGGGAGATTTATAAACCTACTGTGTACTGTATATCATATTGTATAGTGGTTTATTGTGATCGTGTATAGTGCTGTAATGACCCATGTGAAATATTCGTTACGTGAATATCTGCACGATACGCACATAAAGTGCAGGAAGTCGTGCGCAGAAACAAGACAAAAGTTTTGAGTGATATTTCCCTGGAGACCAATTCCTATAAATCAGAGAATAATACAACTGGCCAAGAGATTCAAACGTACAGGTTCAGTAAACAATAAAAAAAAAGAATTAAAGATCGTTATTTCCTTACTCATGCTAAATTAACCGGAGTAACCGGAAGCTTTATAATGAGATGCCGATTATGTTTGGCAGCGTGAGGAGAAAAGTTTCAGCATATTCTGTAAACATGATCAGTAAAAGTTCTTGATACTGATTTTAAGCACCGTATTTGGCCGTGCATACGTGCAGTAATCGGAAACTGAGTAGTCACTAGCGGAGCGAGAATGTGCCTGCCAAGCAAATATAAAGACCCTGTAGCATGTTTTCGAAGTATTCCTGCCATCTTTCCCGTGCTTCCTTGGTATCTACAATGAGTTTCCCTAAATTATTCAGAGTCCTGCTGACTTCTCACTTTCCCCACTTCTATGATTCTTTACAACTCTCCAGAAAGGTTTCCCTGCCGCTTGACCCAACTTTTCCAATTTATATCCAAATCCCTCCCAAGACTTGCTGTATTTCGGCCTATGTTACTTATCCTGGAGACTTTCGACCCTAATCCAACGGCAAACAGCACTCCTTAAGATTCTAGAATGATTTTCTCAGAGGTAACCCCATGTAAGCCCGGAAGTCCAAAACATGTTTTTTACCCTATCCTCATTCCACTGACCCATTACCTTCTCATACTCTACAGTTGTAAACTTTGGACACGCACTAACAAAATAAATATGTTCAATGACAGATATAATAAGAGGATATACGATTTTGCCAACAAACCTTATCCACATACATATTTTGAAGCTTCAATCCATAAGACAAAAGAAAGCTTTCTCTTATTATGTTGTCCACTTACTCATTTAGATGATGACTATTTGCATCACTCTCTTCGTTTTGGGTTTCTTCCTTTACATCCTAGTGAAAAGAATTAATCATTAATTACTTTGCTGTCTTCTACACTATAAATAAAAAATAATGTAACTTAACAGAGTTATGTTGTTGAGTTATGCCGGAACATTTAGCACTATTTGTGTTTAAATATATTATGGCTCAACGGACAATGCATATTTTCTTATGAAAATTGTATATTCAATGCCAAGGTAAGGTTATAATTGCTTTGGAATGGAGTTTCGACTCCCATAGTGCACTGGCTTGCTCGTGACGCGGATACACATGTATCAAATACGTCTTGCAATGGCCTTCCCAGTGTGCACTAGACAGTGTCTTGGTGAGGTGTGCTTTAACCAACTGAAGAGCCCAATAGCACACCGGGGCGAAACACTGTCATCTTGTTGAGTTATGCCGGAACATTTAGCACTATTTGTGTTTAAATATATTATGGCTCAACGGACAATGCATATTTTCTTATGAAAATTGTATATTCAATGCCAAGGTAAGGTTATAATTGCTTTGGAATGGAGTTTCGACTCCCATAGTGCACTGGCTTGCTCGTGACGCGGATACACATGTATCAAATACGTCTTGCAATGGCCTTCCCAGTGTGCACTAGACAGTGTCTTGGTGGGGTGTGCTTTAACCAACTGAAGAGCCCAATAGCACACCGGGGCGAAACACTGTCATCTTGTTGAGTTATGCCGGAACATTTAGCACTATTTGTGTTTAAATATATTATGGATCAACGGACAATGCATATTTTCTTATGAGAATTGTATATTAAATGCCAAGGTAAGGTTATAATTGCTTTGGAATGGAGTTTCGACTCCCATAGTGCACTGGCTTGCTCGTGATGCGGATACACATGTATCAAATACGTCTTGAAATGGCCTTCCCAGTGTGCACTAGACAGTGTCTTGGTGAGGTGTGCTTTAACCAACTGAAGAGCCCAATAGCACACCGGGGCGAAACACTGTCATCTTGTTGAGTTATGCCGGAACATTTAGCACTATTTGTGTTTAAATATTAACAGAGCAGCTCACTGAAAGTAAGGATATATCATCTGTAAAACAGACTGAGGATACATTCGTATTCTCCATTAATTTCACTGGATTATACAAGTCATCCCTTCTTCTGAAACTTATGAAAGCCATCAGTCTTCATAGCATAATTAAACCTAATTGTGATAGAATATGTGAGGAACAGTGCTTCAAAGGAAGTAATATATTTAAAGACTGAAGAAAGAACATTTAATTCTACATTTTCCAGCAGTTAGAATGTAAGGGATTTTTACGTAACTGCTTCATTTCAATCACATAATAATAAACAAATGACCTTGCTCTCCAAGCTCAATGAACGTATAAATTATTCATACAGTATATGCCAATATTCTACAAGAACTTTTTCATAAATCACTGCGCATATTTGAAGAAGACAATTCAGATGCGGTCCATGAGGAAAGTAGTTGGATCCACACTAAGGGATAGGAAAAGATCTGAGATTATCCTTGAAGAACTATAACTAAAACCAATTATCAACACGTACAGTAGTAAAGATCAGCATGGAAGGACCATGTACTACGTAAGAAGACCGGCCGGATCACCAGACGAATCCTCAAATACCAACCTAGAGGCAGAAGAAACGTAGGTCAACCAACGAAGGTATGGAACGAGACTGTAACAGGCCACCTGGCCTAACACTTGACAGGAAGAAGTAGAAGAAAGACTATTACATTCTCAAAAAATATTAGAGAGTGTAATGTAGACGATGTAACATAAATATTGCCACTTCATATTGCTACTAACTGCATCAGCTGGATCCTTTTCTGAAAATCAGCACCTTTCCTTTTGTCCGAGTTGTCAACGAAGGTGAAACTTGATTCTACAAGGCAACCTGAATGAATCTGTTCTCTTCTTAAGGCTGGCCTGGGCGGTGTTAGAACCTGCTGTTTGGAATTTATTGTTTTTTGTCGGCAATCATTTCCAGGCACCTGTAACTGCCGTACATGATATACCACCGACTCATTCACGCACGTCGTTAAAATTATTGTTCTGATAACAATGAAGGGCATAGTTTTATGGTGGTGCGAGTCCTAGTTACAAAACTGGAACATCTTAAGACAGTCAAAACTATCTCCCCTCCAATTCCCTCATGACGGGACTCCGGACCACTCCCCTTTTTTAGAATACAGTAATTTAGTCGACCCCGGAATATGTTGTATACCTATACCAGTACGACACTCTAATTGCTTAATACAAAATACAAAGTAATCATCAGGTAACTAATACAACTTGATTGTGCAAAGGATATGCTGGTGTTAAATGATGTTTTAACAAAATATGATAAAATGGTCCGGCTAACATAAAAACAAATTGCCAGTGTTTCGCCCCAGTGTACCATTGGGATCGTTAGTTGGTATGGTACACCTCACCAAGACGCGTGCCTAGTACATACTGAGAAGGCAACTGCAAGACTCAAAATACTTGTATATTGACGCCACGAGCAATGCCAATGTACCACGACAGTCAAACTCCCTTTCGCAAAACAATATAACCTCAAAATCACACATTGAAAGAAAACATGATGTTAGTTTTGTCCATTTGAGCAAATATTTTTTTTTGATATAATAAAATGGTCCAGCCATCTCATAAACAATTGCCAGCGTGGGAGAGAAGTGATGTTTCTGGCGACTGCTAATGGAGAGAAGAGATAGGTTGGTAGGACACATACTAAGACACCCAGTTATAGCAGCTTAGTTATGGAAGAAAGGGTGAGGACAAGAACTGTAGGGGTAGACCAAGGTTAGAAAATGTTAAACAGATTGCCTCGGATGTAGGGTATGAACATAGGAATGCGATAAGATACGGAACACATTCAGCCGTATGCGAACATATGTGTGACACGGGGCACAGCTTCACTAAAATCGAGACTGATCTAAAAATAATGCATCACGAATCGAAAGGCAGGGCTCTCGACATAAAAGAAGCAATCGGCATTCACCTAGCCAAACAAAACAATCCCAACAATCTAAATGAACACACTTTTATGAAGAGTTCACCCCTTTTTGCTCTACTAAAAACACACCCTGTCGAAAACAAGACACAACTTAGCGATACAGCCAAGCTAGATAAAAAGGGGGGGAAATAGCGGTGTTTATAGGTAAATGTTATTTGGATCAGGTGTACTATGTACATTTTTCTGCAATAAATCTAGGCTGATATGCGCGGCAGTATTAAAGGTGCCGGGACGTCTTCAATAGACCGTGTACCGCTTAGTATAAATGGCTTTTTAGCCCATGCGTGGCGAAGATAGTTCCACGGTCTTCAGTAGTTGCAGACTCCTGCATTCAATAACATACACTTTTATCTAGATTTGGCAAAGTCACACAAATATACATGGCACTGACCTCTGGAAGAACATAGCAACTAAAGGGGGAGGAAGGGGAAAACCAGTTCCACCCAGCGAACACTCGGGGTTAGTCGACTTCAACTGGTGTCTATGGAAACACGCAACTGCTTCAAGTTCCAGTTAAAGAGACAACTCGATAAGTATAAGCTTGCATTATTTCAGTATAACCATAGTTGATTTTGTAAAACCATATAATCACCCCTAACAGACAAATTCCGGATTTTCATCACTATTTTAGAAGTTAACCTAACATTAGATATACCACATTGAACATACACCGACTGTTGCATTATCAACACTGCAACTAAATAATTGTACATATTGTATATATTTTTCACCTGTATTCTCAAACTTAGATGTTATAGCCTAAGTGTAATGGATCTGATGATGATCGCTTGACGATCGAAACTGGTCATCCTAGTGTATTTATTAATCTTATGTAATTTATTTCAGGATCAGGGCATAACCCAGCTCTATTTGGATACATTCGTGTTGACCGACTGAAAAGCACCAAACTTTTGTTTACTTAGGCAACACTGAAAAATGGCTTCAAACCTCACAAATAAACTGGGTTGTACATACACAATTCCACACGGACCAAGGCTGTTTCCCAAATGATGAACACTCGCAATCCACAATCTCATGTACACTTACACTCGAGCGCACTGCGTTCACACCATTGAACTCTAGGTAATACTGGAATGCCGACTGTATGGGAGCAAAGTGCGGTTTTTGGTGTGACTAGTAACGCCTGGTAGTGATCGTCAAGGAGGAGAGTTTGACGTCTACGAAGGCAAGGAGGATGTACTTACGTACGACGAGATAAAAGTAAACGAGGTACTTTAAAACATTTAGGCGAACGGTAAACTAAACGGAACTTACGCCGAAATACATATTTCAAAATATCGTAGTCATTTGATGCTTAAAATGGCTAGGAATATACGCCAACATAAAATATTATATTGCAGCCTGATTGTTCATCATTTTTATCCTAAGATCAAAGGCAGCATACACAATGACTAAAGGCCTGCTGGCAAAAAATACAAGCCGTACGTACATTAAAATAAAATAAAAATACTGTAAGGTTAGACAGGGAATGACTAAGAGTTATAACAATAAATATGGTAATTGGTATTCAACATTTTTATTAACTTAAAGGCAGCATTCATATGTGTGTGAATATACGTAAGCCTACAACTAAACAATTAAATAGATGCTTAGTGAACAAAAAATACTTATTTTATTTATTTTACGCGACTGATGCGATGACGTCACGGGACTGGACAGAGAGCTCCTACGAGTTGAGGCACCTTGTAACGAGATTCTCGGTACATGGTTTCCACTTCCAAGTGTGTAATAACAGAAGATTTCATCAACCAGACTTAAATTGTGTATGTGCCCTATATGGTAGAAGATGTGGTCGATACCACGTGATGTGGTGGTGGCAGAGGAGGTTATCTCTGTCTCAGTTCTGTGCAAACTAGTTGTAATTTCATACTGCATATTTTGTGCTTTAATAAATGTAATACTTGTAGAAAACAACCACATGTTCAATATTCTTCAAAGCAATGAGGCGTGATGGCGCAGTGGTCAAGCTATTCGCTTCTCACCAAGGTGGACCGGGTTCGATTACCGGTCATTGCATGAGAGATTTTCGAAGGATATAGTTGCCTAATTCTAGTCTGCTCCCTCCCGTAAATATTGTACCTACCGTAGCTCTTTTCCAGTCATCGGGGATTTGCGCATTGTTTATGGATGGATTAATTATCACTTCTAAGTTAACTAGGTGGGGGCAAATACAGCCAAAACAATAAATCATAAATCTTGTACAACAATATTATATTCATTTCCAAGGAAACACACACATCTTGTTATTAGAAGCAAAATTTAAATTGGAACTATTTTCTTCCATTTTTCAAAATGTTGTTCTTGTTTTGTGCTGATCTTCGCCGATTCTCTCATATCACCCATGTTGATATGAATTTTTGAACTTTTGCTTTTGAAAATGGGTGCTAAACCTCCAGCTACAAAATGAATCTCGCATACCTTCACATTATTAATTAATTAACTAAGCGTCATTATTTCATTATTTTTTTCGTTTCATTGAAAGACTAATTAAGGTCACAACGGTTTTGAGTGAGATTCATTTTGTAGCAGAAGGTTTAACAGCCACATTAAAAAATGAAAACTCCGAACATTTCTATAAACACGGAAGATATCAGGTCAGCACAAAACAAAAACCAAATTATGAAAAAAATGGATAAATATAATAAGGCCTACCATTTGAATTTTGAAAATTTTTAACTTTGCTTCTCATAGCAAGGTGTGCGTGTTTCTTTGGAAATGTATCTAATTGTTGAACAAGATTTATGATAAGCGCGCTTGTAAGCTGTATGTGCCGCCTTAACTTTTTCGCGGATTATTGTCATAACTTAATAAGAATCAGTGACAGTGGAAGGACAAATATCAATCAAATTGGGAAGGGTCTTGAAAATATGAAACCCAGAGTTCTCAGCAACAATTTTGAATTCTTGTTATGGAATTAATTTTAAAACTAAAGAAACTGGAGAAAGTCAAAAGCCAAAAAGGCGGGCATTAGAAAAAATGAAAAAAAAAAGATGAACAAAAGATTTAAGAAAAGGACTAAAGCAGAATCCTATACAAACCTCAAATACAAAGAAATTGGCAATTTTGAAGAATGAAACAACAAAATCAACAGAAGAACACATTCGTGTAGAACCATGGATCACTCGGGATACACTAGAATTAAATGACCGAAAGGCGAAGGGACAAGAATGCAAGAGATGAAAAGGGGGTGGCTAGATAATGAGGTAATCAAGAAACCAAGGAAGCAATAGAAATATATTAGAGAGAGAAATGTGCCATTATAGAATATTGCCTCAAAGTTGGAAGAGTAGAATTAAGAAGAATTAAGAGTACTTGTGGGGAAAGGAAGTCTAAGTGCTGTAATATTACGGACTCAGATAGAAAACCTCTAACAGTTAGAGAAGAAAAGATAAAGAGTCAGGAAGCTTACATAGAGCGTTTGTATATAGTTAAAGAGATTGAGAATCATGTAATTAAGAGGGAGCAGGAATTGATGAGGATGAGATGAAGATTTATTATTGAGATCAGAATTTCTTATAGCACTGGCAGCAGCAAGAAAATACAAGGAATAGATGATATTACGACTGAGTTGCTACATTGTATAGGTAATCAGGCCTAACCAGTTTATTTCGCCTGGTACGTAGGAATTGTAAGACAGTTGAAGTATCCTCTAGTTTTGTAAAGAATCTTGCCATCCCTATACCGAGGAGTACAGGAGCTGATATGTAGGAAGATTATCGTACAAACAGCTTGACGATTTATGCTTCAAAAATACTGCCTAGAATTATTTACAGGAGGATGGAAAGACAGATAGAAACACAGTTGGGTCACGACCAGTTTGGCTTTTATAGAAAAGTAGGAACAAGGGAAGCTATATTTACCCAGCAGTGGTCGCAGTGTAATTTCGACGTACCTGGTCACGGGTGAGATTTTCACTTACCTTGATTTGTTTTAGTTTTATACACAAATCATTGTTTTGAAAGGGACGGTTATAGGTTTACTTACTTTCGTGAAGTACGGTATCTAATAGATATTTAAATAAAAAGATACTTTAAAGGAGATCACAACACAAAAACACATATTTCGTTATTTATTGCTAAATATGCAACATGGAAATTTAATAACAATGCCGTTAATCCGGTGCCTCTACGTCCAACCGTTCTCAAGTTATGTGCGAAACTAGTAACTGCTCGTGACGTCACTGCGCTCTCGAGTCTACATAGCAGCCTTGTTGCTGTGCATAAGCTCGGGCAGTATTTCCCCGAACTCTATCTGCTGCTGCCGTGATCTTCTGTTGCCATTGTTAGTGTTAGTCAAAAGACTTATAATGGATGTAAATAACATTCGTCCGTATCAGTTTGATATTTTAACGGTTTACCGAGCGTAAGCTTAAAATGCGCACAGACGACAGGTTTTTCTTCGACTCGATTCACTGAAATCGTTACTGCTCGGCTTCCTTTGGTCATAAATGAATGTTCTTTTATAGAAACCTTCCACCAGAAATCATTTACCGAATGGTGAAAACCGCATCAAAATTCATCCTGTGGTTCTCAAGATTACCTGTTACATCCAAGAATCAGGGACTTTGTTTTATACTACCCTATATAGAGACTCCCGTGTATTATTCATGGAGAATGCCACGGATCTGATTTGTATGGGACGCTTCCTTTACAACTTCCTATATTTTTACAATGTCTTGCCTTCCTAACCGTCCAGGCCCTGGGGTATGATGATGATAATTGTTGTTTTACGGGGCCTAACATCTAGGTTATCGGCCCCTTATGGTTTGGGTGATAGTGAAAGATGAGATGAGAATGAAAACTATAACTAATACTAACTACAGACTTACATACTAGAAGAAGAAAAAGTAAACAAATAAAGGATAAGGCAAATAAAGGACAGGAAGAAAAGAAATGCCCTCAACGAAAATGACGACTGAGGGACTTGGAAGGAAGGAAAGTCGTGAAAGGCAGATAGAAAAGGACAAGAGGAGAGGGCCCACCTCAAAATCTGTGGAAAAAGGGCAAAAAAAACGGACCCAGCTTAGGATTCCCTCGGAATCGCCAACTCCCGAACTCACCAGACGTGAGCCCCTGAGGGTGTAGCAATATCCAGGGTTCATCAGAAGTGGTGGGGCTACATACACCCTTGAGGGCCTTGTGCAGAAGGCAGGAGATATAATGAAAAGAGAAAGAAGGCTGATCCCTCGAAGAATGAAGGATCTGGAAAGAAGAGAGAAGGGTATATTAAGGCGGGAAAGGGAGAGACTCCCTAGGCCTCGGACACCCTAATACCGTGGGGGTCGGAAGAGAACAAGAGTTGTCCAAGAGAGGTCGACAGGAAAGAAGACGCAGAGGAGCCCAGCACAAGTAGACTAAGTGGAAGCAATGCTGGACTCAGCTGGGGTCCCTTGATCGCCAACCCACGTCCCACAAGTTGTGAGACCCTGGGAGACCTGGGGTATGACTTCACTTCTCCAATTACTAATAGTGTCGCGATAACCATCGCTAACATCAGCATAACCATAATCCCAATTTGCTCAGTGTCATTTTATAACTTGATTAATGCAGCCAATGGCCACTTACTTCAATTTCAAGACGGGTCAGGGAAGGGGTTTTGGACGGAAATCGCCCGTGGATCTGTTGAAAGAAACAGTCCCGGCATTTGCCTGGTGGTGAAAATGGGAAATCACGAAACCATTTTCAGAACGGTCGAGATGGGATTCGAACCCACCCTCCACTATTGCTTTCCCGGTACCGATATCGCACTTCACTGTATTCTCGGACTAATATGTGCATCGTCCTGTGTGTGTTCGTAATCAGTATCACTAATATCACTTTCACTGTCATCATTTTCATCTGGCTCATAGAAACTGTCGTTCAATTGTTCTTCCATTACGTCACTGTTCAGGGCTGGGCCAGAATTTGCTATGTCTAAGTAATTTCGAGCTACTGCACTTCCTAACTCGCACTGTATTTCAAAACTACATACGTGACCATTTGATAACATATTTCCAATCACATCATTCTGTACTACGTGTACATCTTTATCGTTCTCACTTTTGCTTAATACTGTGTCAAAAAACTCCCTTCGTCTATTAGTCTTATACCTTTCCGTCCTGCTCTGCTCAGTTCCTGACGAGGAACTCCACAGTGTACTTTCTGAAGCGGCTTGCGTATGAATTAGCATTCCTCCATGAGGACTATATCCATCTGTCGGCGCCGGACACCTTATTGAAGGAACAGCTCCTGGCTTCAATTTTGGATCTTGTAACTTTTCCGTAGCCATCAACTTCATTTTCAAAAGTTGCGTTTCATCATAGTCTGTCTTTTTAAAATGCATGTTTACTCTTGCAAAATTGTACCCAACTGCTAAATCTACGTGGCGACTTACTTCGATTTGGAAATCTATCGAAATGTACTTCTTTTTCTCTATAGTTTCTTTTTTTACTCGTTCTGTTGTTACAACCGTATTTTGCCAACTAGCTATCACACTCGATTATAATAAAAAAAACACTAATCAACGGAAGAGTGGCAGCGCGCGTATTGCAACAATCAACTGAATGGAGCAGATAGCTCACTCACCGCTTACGGCGCAGTGACGTCACAGCTACTCGTGTTTCCTTCGTTTACCGGCCTGCGGAGCGGCATAGAGCTAAATCAAATATATAGTTGAACACTGCCTGATACATACTTTGATTTTGAGGCAAGTTGACTTTTGTGTTTTGGTCTCCTTTAATTTTGCCAGACCTAAAAATAATTGAACGTTTTAAAAGCAGAACAGTCCTAATATGGCATGTAAATATATTCTCTGGCGGACGCTCGCATATATTAAGCATACATTCCAAAGGGAAGTTCATAATGGAAAGCAACCCGTTGGACCTTCTTCTGTTGTGAACAAGCCTGCAGAGGATGTCAAACT
This sequence comes from Meconema thalassinum, assembly GCA_946902985.2. Classification (NCBI taxonomy): domain Eukaryota; kingdom Metazoa; phylum Arthropoda; class Insecta; order Orthoptera; family Tettigoniidae; genus Meconema; species Meconema thalassinum. The sequence continues at coordinate 1,432,646,137 of OX336389.2, read as the reverse complement.
AATAGCATTTCCTTATGAGAATACTGGAAGAATAATTATGTGGATAATTATTATTCTTCGATTGAGAGTAGTGGGAACTGTTAGAAAAAATAAAGCTGAGATTGCCTAATAGTCTTCTGCATTCACATGAGAAAAAACAAACTCCACGCCTCACTGCGGGAGGTCACAATCCTTGCCTCATCTTTTACACCAGGAAGGCGTCGAACAAGGTTCATGTGTCTGGATTTTGCAACATATTTTGGGCAATGGATGTACCAGGCTCTGCGACCACCTTTCCTAGAGTAATGTGCACAAGCGATATTCAATTCATCGCCAGAAATATCTGAAGCACTGAATCACTAACTTCTATATTATACTCTTCGACTTCACTAGCACTAGCAACTTACAACAAATCTTCATCTATCTCATCATGTCTTCTGAATTCTCGCTCCACCTCATCCCACCATACCATAACCTAGATTATTAGGTATTATTTAATTCACTTATAAACAATCTATACACGAAAAGTAACACAAAAAATAGTTACGTTTATAGTGGCGGTTACCGGAAAGTGTCACTTCTGTGTAGGCGTCTACACTAATTATAACCGTGTGAATGTTTCAAGTATTAAATTACTATTGATTCGGGAGGTGAAATACATTTCCAAAATGAGACAATCTCTCCCCGCGCGACCACTGTCGGGTTAAATTTCTGCCTCATTTCAGATGGTAGAATAAGGAAAAATAAGAGAAAGTTCATGAAACTTTAATCCTAGAAAAGGCTTTTAATTAAATTGAAATTAACAAATTGAATGAAATATTGAAAAGAATTCGAAAGTTCTGGAGAATTAGGAACTAGGGGTATGTATTCCAGGAGAAATAATCTCAACTCAGAGATTTTCTATAGACAATGTCATCATAGCAAATTCACCTGAGGTTCAGAATGAGGACGAAGCAAAGAGGATATTAAAATCAATTTGATTCAGGCAAAGACGGGATTTCCGTAGAACAAAACTATATAGATACCAAATATAGGTAATGGTATTAGAAATACATTTTCAAAAACATCCTTTTGGGACAAAGCAGCAGTGGAATAGAAGCATTTGAAATGCGGTGCTACAGGAGACTTATAAAGATCAGATGTATTGATAGAAAGGTTCCTAAGACGTGTGGGGAAGGGGAGATGTATTAGCAACAGCTGATGGAGAGAAGAGATGAATTGATAGGACACATACTTAGACACCTAGGAATAGCAAACTTATATATGGAAGGTGGTGTCCACGATAAGAACGTTAGGGATACACAAGGTTAAAGTATGTTGAAAAGGTTGCCTGGGATGTATGATGAAGGGATAAAACGATTAACTTAGGACCAAAGTTGTGGAGGGATACATCAAACCAGTCAAAAGAATAAAGACAACACAACTACAAGTATCCAATCTAAGCAAATTTAGCATTGCAAATTCTACATAATCATGGTTTCTAACGGCTAAGGGATATAGAGTTTTGCTTTGCAGGAGGTACTTTAATTTGCATTTTCATCACTTTAACGAGTTTCTCTTAAGTCTCCTATCAAGGCAAATTTGGCTTCGCATACACTTCATCAATTTGGCTTCTCACCGATTTGGATACGCATGTGTCTTAAAGTTTCCAATCAGGGAAAATTTAGCTTCGCATACGCTACACAAATATGGCCTTTCACAGCTGTGGATAACCGTGTAAATCAAGTTCCCTCCCACAGAAAATTTGGCTTCGCACACTCTACAGGAATAAAGCTTCTCGCCACTGTGGATACGCATGAGTTTCGTCAAGTTTACTCCCTCCGTTCATTTGGATTTGCATTCGCTACATGAATATGGCTTCTTACTGCTACGGGTGAACAAGTGTGTCTTCAAGTGTCCTCAAACGATAAGTTGGGCTTCGCATACGCTACATAAATACGATTTCTCGCCGTTGAGAAAAACCAGGTGTAACTTAAAACATTCTCTTCGGAGAAATATGGTCTTGCATACACTACACGAATATGTCTTCTGTTCTGGCCACTGTGGATACGCGTGTGTCACTTCATACTCTCATTTGAGGAAAATTAAGCTACGCATGCGCTACATGAGTATAGTTTGTCACCGCTATGGATAAAAAAAAATTCTTTTAAGTTTCATTTGCGTAAAAAAATTGGCTTTGCAAACGCAACATGGAAATGGCTTCTCACAGCTATGGGTTATCATGTGTGTCTTCAAGTGTCTTTTTTGTGTAAATTTGGCTTCGCATACGCTACATGGATATGGCTTCTCATTTGTATGGGTTAACATGTATTTCTTCAAGTAGCCTATCCTTTCTGTGTAAAGTTGCCTTCGCATAGGCTACAAGAATATGGCTTCTCACTGCTATGGGTAATCATATGTATCTTCAAGTGTCTTTTTTTTTGTTAATTTGGCTTCGCATACGTTACATGGATATGGCTACTCACTGCTATGGGTTAACATGTGTGACTTAAAGTGTCCCTTCACTGTATATTGGGCTTTGCATACGCTACAATGATATGGCTTCTCACTGCTATGGAATAACATGTGTGTCTTCAAGTGTCCTTTCTGTGTAAATTTGGCGTCGCATACGCTACATGGATATGGCTTCTCGCCCGTGTGTAAAAGCAGGTGTGACAAACTTTCTTTACGGATAAATCTGGCTTCGCCTACACTACACGAATATGCCTTTTCGCCTCTGTGGAAACGCATGTGTCTTTTCAAACTGTCTTTTAAAGAAAATTTAGCATCGCATACGCTACATAAATATGGTTTGTCACCACTATAGCTTGGAATATTTGCTTCCAAATTTTGTATGATATTCGATTTTCTTCTAGATGCAGAATTAGTATAGTCTTCCACTATTGCATAATGCTTAGAGCTTTCCTAGAGCAGTATATGATGTATCTGGACATATCAACCTGAAATATTCAGTGCAAAAATTTCGACTTGGGGTACATTATCAAGGATGTGAAATGACCTGTGAAAATCGAGAGACCTAGTTAGTGAAATTATATCTGGAGAAACTATCACTCATGTCTCTACCAGGAAATTTGTCTTCAAGAAGTACCGGTAAATATGTCGTTTCTACTCAACAATGATATGTTGATCATACAGGCTGAATACTTTACAATATGTATATTATACAATGTAGTTTGTCTTGTCGGAAATTTAGAAGTCTTAGGTCTGAGAGCATTAGTGCATTAGGATGGTATCTTTACAACCACAATCTATCGATTTCAAGTTGTTAGATTTTTACATACCGGGTGCCGTAAAGGACAAGGTATTTTTCCCCCACCCTTTGCAAATCTGCTTGACCTTTGCCATTAGATCATCGTTGCGCAAATGTTCGGGTAAAGGGTTCTATTCATGGGCATAATGGTGTGAGATTTCGAACAGAGAGCTAAAACGCCAATTGGCAGGGTATATGTTGTTGTTGTTATTGTTTAGGATTTCAGTCTTTAGACTGATTCACTATAACACTCCATGTCCACCATGCTTGATATAATAAATTCATTCGTTTTTACTTAGTTCGCATATTCTATATCCCAAGCAATTTATTTCTCATATTCTAGAGGTCTTGACGATAACTCTTCCTCCCATAAATACTGTGCCATAGTATGTCCGCTACCAATATATATCTCCCATTCATAACCACTCATTTAAACATCTAAACCCGCCCCCATTCATCTGTATAACATTTATTAGGAAATCGCACACCCGTCCAATCATAACGTTTCTTTTCTATAACACGTCATCCAAATGCTACTATTTTCTCTTTTCTTTACCACAAGCAATCCAACTTTCAATTCCAAATAGTACCACACTCCAATCCACGGCTTCAAATATGCATTCTTAGTAACTACATCTGTATTTGATGTCATCATATGTCAACCCATGTGTAACTTATTTCCCTTGCTTTGTCCGGTTGTAGGAGTCACCTTTAGCATTTCATGTGCCAATCGAAGCCAATGGATTTTTTATTTTATTTCTTCCAGCTGCATTTATGTAACTTAATCCACTTTTACTTACTCTGATTTTATCATGAATTCTATTCTCAGCATTAAGTGCATACTGGTTAGAAAAATAAGGAAACTCGCTTGTGAATCAGGTAAGATGACAATGTCGTTAGTACATCTCTGAGTCGAAATAACTTTAAATTGTTTCTTGACTTATAATGTTCATTTTGATCTTGTTTTTTCAATTACTTGCTAAATGGATAGGTTGTAAAAAAAAGAGTTAGAAAATGCTGTCCTATATTACATCCTTCAGAAGAAAGTCGCCTGCTTCCAACCTCTTCTAAATGTCATAGTCACTGTCGTTTCTTCGTTAACATACATTTCATTATGCTCTGCCCTGTCTTCCAATTTACCGAATGAGGTAAGCAAATCCTCTGTTGATGTCGATGCCATCATTATGTCATCTGCATAGATATACATTTTAACTTTATCTGAGAGTATCGTCTCTATTATGTCCGCTGTGGCCATTATATTTAAAAGCGGACTTGTATCACCCCTACTGTTTACTTTATGGTTCCTGAACGGGAGATTCCATCATCTATCTCTATAGAGTTTTTGCTAAGTATGCTTTTTATAATGCAGCATAATATTGTCCAGTTTTGTTTTCGTGATGACTATTCTGATGGTGTCGATGGCTTTTGAGAAATTGATATAGTATGCAAATTTTCTTTCAGCATCTTCTATGTCCCTTTGAATCCAAATTTCCCTTCGGGTAGATGAGCATCTGCTAGATTTGTTCGTCTCCTTGTATATATACATGTTAATAACTTAAATGGCGCATACATAAGTGTTATTTCGCTAGTTGACCGTTTCAAAAACCCAAACTACGACCTCAAACATGTAGTGACTTGGTTTGCGGTACATGCTTTTCAACATCTGATATGTCAGAGAGAAAATTTCTACTCGCCGAGACTGGAATGTGTGTGTAAGTACAGAGGTGCGCTACGTAGCAGATACCATGCGATGTTTTGCACAAAAAAACTGAAACACTGACAATGTTCTGCGCCAACTAGGTCTAAATCATGAAATTATTCATATAATATGCACATTGAGCGAATTCCTCTACTTATTCTTTTATCCTTCAAAGTACTAGTCCCCAAAGTCCAGCGAATGTTAAAACTGCCAACTGGTCTCAGTATTGATTGTAGACACCCTGCCCCTTAAAACAACAATTATCATCATCATCAATATGCCAAATAAATTACTCCAAATAACGAAATCAACAGTCTTATCTAAGCAAAAAAAAGCCACGAACGTTCCTTTATCTTTCTTCAATGTATTTCCCAAGATTAGTCTAAAACAAAACGCTTCTGCTGACTAAAACAGGTCATCGCCTTACTCGACTGTCGTTCCATGCTCTTGAAAATAATTGTAGTCAGAATCTTTGATGCATGATTCATCAAACTCTTCCCATTTGTCAGCTCCTACTTTTTTAGGTATAAGCGAACTAACATATTTCTTAACAAATTTCTGCCATCTTTGACATACTTGTCAAAAATTCCTACATAATTATAAGCAAAATTAACTGATCAGCTCTTCACCCTTATTCAACGTAGCGACTCAGTCAGGCATATCACCTATGTCTGGTGGTTCTTGTTCTTCCATCTTTCATCCATTAATTCTTATATACGAGAGAACCAAAGTTGTCTTCCTTCTATTTATTCTGTCTGTTCTTTCCTTTCTCCCAAAGTTTTCTGCTACAGATTTTATTTAAATCTTTATGAGATCGCATTGACTTGCATTGGATATCTTCATTTGTACTTACCAAATAAGTCATAACAACCGGATTGTCGTCGATATTTTATTTGCCCCGAAGCATGCTTTGCGATCCATAACCAAGTTTCCGACAAATCTATGAATTTCACCTTTTTTCTGCAGTCCATTCCAACTTCTTTATCATCTGCCTGACTGGAAGCCATACTGACTTTAACTACTCTGGTGCACGTAGATTTTTCCTACAGTAAGCTGTTCACTATGTTGCTCATACTATTTCACCAGCTGTCCTTGTTCCCTAGTCAATGTGAGGCTTACTCCCTCTAACCGTTATTAGATTAATTGCTAATGATGCAATAGTCTCCTTGCCTAAAATCCCATACGTCAATAATCGTAACCAAATCCAAACTCATCCTTTCCATTTCCGATTCAATGTTATTAAAACCTGCATCTGACAAGCACAATTGTAACATCCACATTCTGTCCAGTAGAATAACAGATGTCACCGTTGTAATCTTTGTGATGTTAACATTCTCTCGAGTAGTCATTAGCCGGAGAACGGAAAATGGGACCAGTTTACCTCCTGATTGAAAATTTACGGGAGAGGACGGAATTACCACCAGTTATAATGCTTACAGAGGTGGATATCGTCGAGAAGAACATTAAGGGCGAAAGTTTCCCGTTGCTTTTAACCATGCAGCAGTGCGCATATTAAATAATATTTACATATTGTTTCAAATTTCTCTACCATCTATCGGACAAGTGGAGCATGGCTAATTCAGTACAGTTACTACCTTACAAAATAAAGTGTTGTACCCTTATTTCATGGTTACAAATCTTCCAATATCCGAAGATGGAGGTAGGTTGGAGCATCTTGAAGTCCCCGGCTAGAAAAACTCCAAAGTGCTACTGACAAATAGAACAGGAAAAGGGTACACCTAGCTGGGTTGTGCTATAGTTCAAACTACATGGATATTGGATCGCTAAATACAAGAGAAGAGTGAGAAACTAGCGCTTATCAGGGGTTAAGGGTGGTGCATCGTGGGTACTCCAACTACAATTATAGCACGACACAAATACACAAATAACGCAGATTGTTACAAAATGATCAGAGGAACGTAAATACGTGTCTAAATCAATTCAGAAATATTTACAAAATTGAAAATAGGCCCTGCCTTCTTAATTAAAAATAACATCAAAATAACCTCCCGTCAATTGTTTCAATAAAAATCCGCATCAGCAACTGATGTGCCCTACTTTCAAGGAATAAAATAAAAACATTAGGAACCTTCGTTAACAAACCTTTAAATTAATCTATACACTCCTGCTTGATCCAAATGTATTTCTAATTTATTCCAAGTCCTAAATATGTCATCATAAAATTACGTTAATATTCGCAAATGTACAATACTACTTTCGCTTCACAATCAATCTATAGATTGTCTTCGCTCTAATTCCACACTAACGTGTCGTGTTCGGTGCGTTTGTCACAATCAATAGCATAATCCGAGCGATTAAGCTAAGATCATGGGTTAGTTTCAAAATATATTTTATAGATCTAATAATAAAAAATATTCCACATTAGTTTCTACCACAAGTCTCAATTACCATGAATTGTTATGACTGAACTCTTCCACACACTCTTGAGCAATCTACAGCTGTTTACACATTATCAGCTGGCTCACAGTATCAGCTTTTCCATACGCAGAACAAACAACAAGTAATATCACATAATTTTCTCAAATGCATCTTAATCCTTTTAACAGCAATATTGACTCGTAATAACCTTCTATAAACTTTATATTTCACCTTGGAGGGAAGTGCAAACGAGGCCACTGTCACTATCATATCAATGCATTATTTCAGCTACACATATCTTCACAATTCCCCGTAACTAATACAACTGCTCCTGTAGAGATATCTCATATTACAGATAACAACCTCATTGCTTCGAACTCATATTAATTCGTTACCATTGCTCTTAGTTCAGTTTCAAAATATTACAATTAATAAAACTGGTACAATAATAATATCCAATAATTGATATCATCGGATAGTTGCAACCTTCTAATCTTTTCAATATTTTTATGACCACAATGTCATTTATACCTCACACAATCTTCGTTTACTTTCCAAACAACTTTAAATATCAGAAATTGTATCAAAGCCAATATACCATCTTTTCCTCAGAATGCATATAAGTTTGACTACAATTCTTGTCCACACATTTCTCGTCATAAATTCAGAAATGAATATTTCTTATGATATCATTATTTCATTGAAAGATCATCTAACATCCCACATTAATCCATATCAAAGGATCTAATATCGATCTCAATAGATCGCCGAAGCCTAGTTCCATTAAATAACTATCGTAAAAATATATCATAACGCTACGGCCTAAAAATCTCCACGAGATCTACTCTAAATCTAAAATCGCAAATACCGTCTCATCTGAATTCAAAATTTAAAATAAAATCCAAAATCGAAATCGAAGCAAAATCGAAACATATCTAAACTCTCAAAAGATGACCTTACTAAACTATTTCATTTAAAATGGAACTTTGGAATGTTTTCACTACTCGACAAATAACTAAATGAAATAACTGATGATGTCCTCTCTACCTTGTGTCGGAAACAGTCGTCTAGAAGTTGTCCTGATAGAAGTGGCTTCCTCTACCGTCCCCTTCCATACTCCTGCATCCATAGCTCCGAAGATCAGCAATCGCACGTCAGGTCCATGGTTGATGTTATCAGATATCTCCGGTGTAGATGGTACGCCTCGAATCGGACAGCAATCTCGCCCCATCCTAGACCTCGCTGGAATCCTGGATTATCGACTGCATCTCTCAAATACTGCTACTTTAGACGTATTCTCATTTCTCTTTCTTGGTATCATCTCATCGTAGAATAGTGTCTCATTAATATTTGAGGAATTTTGTGATGTAGAATTTCGAAAAACTTTGAAGATGTTCTTCAATGATCTGTCTATGTTACTCCAGACATTAATTTCTCGTAAGGCATATTTCCATTAGGGACTTAGAACTTCATTCTATTAACTTCCATGATTTCGACAATTCTCCCCTCAATTTCGAGATATTTATCATAGTGATGATGTCTCATTCATTCATTCATTCATTCATTCATGTTCTCAATCCGTAGATTGGTCGGCAGCAATCCTCCTCTTGCATTCTTCCCTGTCGCCAGTCTGTCTCTTCATGTCTCTGTATGAATGGACATTAACATCAGTTATGATCTGCTTGATGTATTGTAGTCTCGGTCGCCCTCTTCCCCTCTTGCCCCGAATTTTGCCATCTAACACAGTTACCATAAAGTCATTGTGGCGATAGAGATGTCCTATAAGTTGGTCTCGTCTTTTTCGTATTGTTTTGAGAAATGCTCTCTTTTCGTTAATGTTTTTGAGCACTTCGTCATTCGTCACTCTTGCGGTCCATGGAATTTTTCCCATCCGCCGCCAACACCACATTTCAAAAGCTGCAAGTCTTCTTTTATCAGCACATCCCATTGTCCAGGCTTCTGAGCCATACAAGGCTACACTCCACACATAACATTTTATAAATTTAGTCCTGGTCTCAATAGATATATTCTTTGAAGTCAGAAGGGATTTTTTGCTGTTAAATGCAATTTTGGCTTGGGCAATTCTAGCTTGAAATGATGATGATGTCTCAAAAGAATAATATTTTCCAATAATGTCTCGTAGTATTTCATTCAATAGTTCCTTTTCACTTCACAAATGTCCTGCATTTACGACGGCTTTCAAAATAATCGAGATTTTTTGTTGATAATGTTGTGAATTTATTTCATGAAATTCCACACAATAAATGGTTCATAAAAGAATAACCTCCAAAAATTCAACTCCGTAAAAATATGTATGTTCCATATCACTCGTAATTCAACAAGTTATTATTACACTGTAACTTTTGAAAATTTTAAAGTTCCTCACACTATTTCTTTGTTCAGAGTACGACCGTGTCAAATAGCTTGACCGCCCCATCACTTCGATTCCCGTCGAATATTTCTGCGTACTGTCCGCACTACCTGTATCGACTTAGCACATTAGTTCGCCTTCGTGGTCAGAATACAAGTCTCTTCCATGGGTTCATCAATCCATCCCCCGTCTTAAGAAGTTGGCGGCATTTCGGCAAATTGGCGACCATTATAGGCGGGTGAGTATAAATATCAAGTTTATTTCCGTAATAAGCATCCAATCTTAAATGTAGAAACATGATCAAGTTTGAAATAAAATCCTGCATCTTCTTGGCGTAGAACATTTCTTGAAAATCGCTGTTTAATTAGGCATGAGCAGCTCCGTTAATTGAGAAAATCTCGCCCTCTGATTGGCTGCACTCGATCATGTGGTCTCTATCGGCGCACACGCGCCAAAGACACGTGCCATTATCTGCTGTGAATCACGCTTCTTGGCTGAACCAGTTTTTATGCAGAGGTGAGACAGAACACCACCTCACCCCTTCTTATGGCTGGCTATCTTCATACCAAAGCTTTGACAGACGGTCGCCGCTCCCTTATTCCTCATAATAAAATACTTGAATCTAATTAGGTCCGCTATTCTTTAGACATTGAAACTAGTTATTTGCAGCTCGTTTTAACACGACTGAGCTATTAGAAAACTAGCCAATGCAGCATAAAATATCATAGATTACTTTAACAAACTCCAGAACATAAATCTCATTTGATTCTCAATTGAAAGCAAATTTCGGGCACAGTATTAAACACTAAATAATTACGTATTATATCAAAGTTCTACTATTTGATAAAAGATCATCACCAACGTTAGTAATCATTTATTACGACTTATATGAACCCTGCCGCATCACTATACCAAACGAAGAACAACTGTGAAAATGGGCTCGTCCAGTAACGCACGTCATGCTGAGCCCTGTTGCCGCAATGACACAAGCGAGGGATGACACGCAGTATACACAAGGCACTCCTAATCTAAAAGCATGTTCGAGATGGAGGGCCTACTAATCCTACGAATATCCATGCTTACAACGAAGTCCGCATACTCTTCCAATTGCGGTATGAGGAGACGAACTGTATACATAAGATGTCACACAAAAGTAATTTGGTGTAGCGACTAGCATTCTTGGCGGTCACCCTCGACTTCCGGGTTCGATTCCCAACTCTGCCAAGAAATGTAATTCTGGCCTGAGGACTGGATAAGGGTAAACTCAGCATCTGGCGAAACTGAGAAGGGGTGAGTGTTCGATTCCCACTCAGCCATCCTGGAAGTAGTTTCCAATTTCTACTCCAGGTAAATGCCAGGATGATTTCTAACTTATGTCTACGACCACTTCCTTCCAAATCTTCCCCAAAATTACAAATAAACACCCTCCAATACAGACACGACAATAACACAGGTTATCAGACCATTAATTACTTTCAATACATATACATACACACAAGTGATTCCCGGTCAATGAATGTGATTTTTTAAGATTTTAAGGATCAGATTCTACGTGAAAAGGAGATACCGTGGCTCATGATTGCATGATTAACGGTCACGGAAAATTAAAGCTTTTTTCCTATACATACACAAGCAAACGGGGCTAAATGACCAAGATGTCCAGCCCTCAAATGAAACAACAACAACAATGCTATTCTTTTACATGTTGAAATCTACAACCCGTGTCATTTTGAGTAATATTCTTGTAGACTTAATATTAGAAAAATATAAGAAAAAAGCAGAAAAAAGTTCAATAGGATCAGTGTTCGTGTATCGGGTACTATCTTGTGGTGTAGTGGATAGAGTACTTAGTTGTCACGCGTTAGGTCCGGATTTGATTCACGGCTTTGTCAAGAAATTTAGTTCTGGTCTCAGGGATAAAACGGGGTACACTATGCCTCGTGACATAAAACTAAGGAGAGCAGGGTTTTCTCGTTTCAATTACAAATACGTAAACATTTGTAGCCACCACAATGACACAGGTTGTCAGAGAAATTTGTGTTATCACGTACTTTATTATTCGAAAGCTTCTTTTAAAATGCCATACACACAGAAAATTATATTTCTTGCCTGGCTGCGTAAAACTGTTCGACTTCCACTCGGCTTGCTAAGAGACATTTTGGTAATGAGTTTAAAACCTCAGTTCGCATCACTTCTTAAAGCTCCACTAGTGAATTGATTCACCATTACTGTCACTCTAGTCAGTATTTTCGTGTTGAACCTAAATGTTTTAAACCTCATCTTTCAAACTCTACATCATCCCTTCAGTTGAAGGACAGATTGTATCTCTCGAACGTCTTATCATTTGGGCAGTCAGCTTCAAATTATTAGACTCTGTTGCATAGGATCATCAAACTAATTGAATATTTAATGATATTCGTGCGTGGAGAGAAAAAGATATCGTACAGCACAGTGAGCCAAGAGCGTATAGTTATCCAGGCAAGCCGCGTGCCATGAAGAAGTTGCATGGTGCGATAATTACAATGTGATGTATGAATAGCTTTGTTGCCAGAAGGCTTATCAACTTGGGATTTCATTTAGATGAAACTTTTGACTTTCGTCTCCAACTTTGTTCAGACTTATTCTTCCGCGCTAGCATCGTTCTGTAATTGACTTGCATTCTTGTTTAAACATATTAATGAATGAAACACAAAAACTCTTCCAGGAAACCACCGAACAGTAAAGTCTGAGTGTATTCACAGGAAAGAGGTTACTTTGTCTTAGTAAAAGTCACTTGATGCGCATCATATGTCAATTATAACTCAAATAAAGAAACTTCAGGGCTGAAAAGTGTTTACTACACGCATTATGGGATTCATAGTTGCTTAAATGCCGAAATAAATAAATAAATGGGTTTGGTATATTGGATTATATGCATATTTAAAGTTTTAAGCATTGAGTAAGTTATAATTCAACCTCGGAAATTACCTAAACCCGATCCAAACTGAAAATTAGTTGTAATTGACCTTCGATGTGGTTGCTACATGTAGCGCTATCGGCTGTGGAGAAGAAGCTGTTTACATTCACAGTTTCGAGTGAATAAACAACAAAAGACAACAGCTATGGGACTGTGAACAAATAAACTAGAGACAAGGAAGAAGGAAGATTGTACTTTTATATGACCGTGAATCTTGTGATTACGAGCCATGGGAAACAGGAGAGAGGAACATAGTTGGGGAGGTTCTAAGTAGTGGATCTTTCTTTGCATACTGATATTACAGATATTATCTCATCTCAGCTACGAGTAAGAGGGTTTCCAACCCATTATACACAGTATCCATCACAAATAGGTTAAAAGTGCAGAGGTCATCTCGTCATAAACATTCATAATGTATACCACATACCTAAATACTTCCAACAGTGAGAATTCTGAATAAGAATGGATAGTATTTCGCCTGCTAAATGAAAATGGGATATCAATATCCCTTTAAGACAGAAAATAACAAAACAAGTACATTCATTTATAAATATAACAAGAGGATAAATGAATTTTCCAACAAAACTTATTCAAATTCAACAGATTTAATTTGGATACAAAAAATATGAAAGAATACTTTTCCTTTTTATGTTGTCCACTTACTCATTTGGATGATCTCTACAGGCATCACTGTCTTCAGTTTTGGTTTCTTCTTTTACAACCTAGTGACAAGAATTGATCATTAACTTCTTTGCTCTCATCTTATGCCTTTACACAATAAATAACAAATGAGGTAAAATACTGAATTATGCATGCCTATCTAGATCTTGAACTTTTTTCAAAGCCAGTTCTGTTTCACAGATCAAGTATAGCTAAATGTGATAGAAAATGTGGTGAACAGTGCTTTAAAGGAAATAATGGGCTTAAGGACTGAATATACAATATTAATTTTGACAATTTTGCCAGTAAGATTCTAAGACGAATTTCCCTTACTAATGTAGTCCAACCATATGCCCCATATCAGTCACAGCACCTGATATGTGCACATGTCACTAACAAGTTATTGCTCAGTAGACTGGGTCATCTTCACCCAACTTACTTGAAGCTGGCAATGAATGATGTATGTGAGGGTTTGGATTTTTCTGATAAAGATATTTCAATTGATTGTGTCCCCTGTATTGAAGGGAAATTTGCACACAAAAAAAAACACCTGTTAAATCTCGAAGGTAGAAAGACAAGAATTTGTTACAGGTTATGCATTTAGATCTGTGTGGTCAAAAGGAAGGAGAAACTTTAAATGGGGCTAGATACTTTTTAACCTTTTCTGATGAGCATTCCAGAAAAATCTTTGTTTATTTCATTCATAGCAAAGATCAAGTATTGAATAAATTATACATCAGAACGGCTGCAGAACCATACAAAGAAGGAAAGGCAAAAATATGGTTTGACCAAGAATGCTTTCAACTAAGGAAAATAACTTTGCAAGCACTCCAGAAGGTCAGAAGTAACAATAAATTAGAAGATAAGGAAGAATAATCAAAAATAAGGAAAACATATAAACAACTCATTAAGGAAAAAAGAAAACAACGCATAGAAAGGGAAGCTGAACAGTCAGCTGAAAAAGCAAATAAGGACCCGTTCATCGCCTTAAGAAATAAAAAGAGTACTCCCATCACTGACATTCAAATGGACGCATGGAAAAGGCATTTTGAGGAGAATTTAAAGAAGAAATTATCACCAGACAGTCACTAGGTCTCAGAAACAGAATTCCAAATAAAACACATCCAAATAGCCCAAGAAGAGGGGAAAAGTGCAATTGCAAGAACTATTTATTTATTGAATATGCTAACAGTATGAACCCTGTTGTACACGAGTATATTAGGGTTACAGTATTGATCAGTTAATTATTGGTCCATTAACACAAAATTATGAAACTACATTATTGTAGATGTGGTGAATGAGCTTAAGGAGCTGTTACTAACCGCAGGATTTCTTAAACAGGTGGAATAATGGTTTTGAAAGTTGCATATTACAATTGTTCAGGTGACACTTGTCCTATTAAGCATGGCACAGTCAATGGTTTACTGTTCGAGAAGATCCACAAAAGCACAAGTGATCGCCTGCAATATTAATTTTAAATCGTTTGAAGTAGCACTTAAGCTTTCCATAACCAGGGAGAAACAGCGTGAGGATGAATTCGGGCATTAATGTATTACACTGGAGTCGGCTATAACAGTGTGACGGGGGAAATAATTATCTTGTGACAGACCCTTTGGTACTGGATGCCCAGAGGTTGTTCCACTGTCTTATTAGATGTGTTTTGATTTGGGCTTTGGCATAACTTAGTGGTGGTTTATTGTATGCAATTCCAATGTTGGATGAGGAGGCTGCTTTTGCGAGGATATCTGCCCTTTCATTTCCAGGAGAACCAGTGAGTCTTCGGATCCAGGAACGCGAGACATGGGGGCACTGCCGTGCTTTAGATTTTAGTATAGCAGCGATTGGGTTGAGATTATACTTGTCTTTGATTGTGTTCAATGCAGGCTGTGAGTCACTTAGTATCCGAACACTTTTTTTTTGTTGTGTTCACACCAATTCACAGCAGACTTGATGGTCCATAGCTCGGCTTGAAATACTGAGCAGCTGGATGAAAATTTGTATTGAGCTGAAAACACATCGCTGTTTTTCACGTAGACAACATATGCACATCCAACATTGTCAGACTCAGTGTTATTAGGGGTGCAAGAGCCGTCAGTATAAATATAATAGTCGTGCTTGAGAGAGCAGCTATAGCAAACTTAAGTCTTGGAGATACTAGGGTGACCAGATTCCAGGAAGTGACAGTTCTTCTTGGTACAGGAGATGTTATGTTTTTCTTCATTCAGGTGAGTCTGGCCGTTCCTGTGGCAGTAAAGAAGAGGGGTTCTATTCCAGCGATGACAAGGGCTGCTAGCATAGATATTGTGCGGTAGGCACGAGAAATTCGAAGGACGATTCCTCTCTGTATCTGCAGAAGTCTTTCTTTAGCCCACTCCTTTCCAAGAGTAGAACGAAATGATGAAGCACAATACAGTATTACCGGTACAAAGGTTGTGTAGTATATAAGGCGGAGTACTTCAGAGTTTGCACGGCTTGCACGCGATAGCAATGGCCTGGAAAAATGTATCTGATTTAAGCCTTAGTTTATTGAAATGTGGCCTGAAGGTTAAATGATTGCCCAGTAGGACCCACAGATATAAAAGTTGATATTCTAGTGCGATTTCCTGTCCGTTCACCGTGAGTGGGTCCAAACGGAATATTCAATGAGTAAATTGAGGGAACTGCAATCCTACTTCTGGATGTATGGACAAATCTCTTTAATCATTGTTTGAACACAGGCCAAATACCCGAATCATGGAGAACATCAGTCATAAAAGTATTATATAAAGGGAAAGGGGACGCATCCAACCCACACTCCTACAGAGGTATTGCACTTCAAAACAATGATTTCAAAATATTTACAAGAGTGATTACGGACCATCTAGTTAAGGAAACAGATCATCTTGTTCCTGATTAACAATACGGATTCAGGAAACGAGGCACCATACAAGAAGTTAGCAACCTTGTGAGTGAAATAGAACAGATATTGCAATTACCTAGAGAAAAATATTACACAATATATATAGATTGCGGTAAGGCATTCGATCATCTAGACCGAGAAATTCCCTAAGAAAAATTGGCAACATTGCTTGGAGAAAACCATAGTATTACAATTTTACATCGAAACATTTTATTATATAATAGTCAACATCACTGATGGAATCACTATTTCCGAAGAAATATGCCAGACAAACGGGATGATGCAATGAGATTCTATTAGCCCAATTCTGTTTAATGTTGCCAAAGCCAACATACATTGAGCACGAGACAACATCAATACACGTATATGCAGATGACATGGTGCTGAGCTCAAACAATCTAATACACCTGCAGGAAGCTATGAACAAGCTGACGGTATGGACAGATAAAAATTGTCTTCAAATTAACACAGACAAGACCATGCAGATGACTTTTAGAAAAGGTGGAAGTCCTACAGAAGACAACCACATAAATATAACAGGGGAAAATGATCCAATCATTCGGGCATTCACACATCTCGGGATTACTTTACAAACAACAGGTCACTACTAGAGACTGCACGTAAAAGAAAAGTTCTCAGCTGCGATTAGAGCAATATATACAATAAAGGATCTATAGAATGTATCAATATAATTAGCAGTGAAACTGTTTCATGCAGTAGTGAGCCCAGTAGCAACACTTATGGGGTACAGATTATATGGGATCATCTTATACTCGCAGACCTCCGATTCATAGAAAAAGTGAAGTCAAGATTTTTTAAAAGAGCTCTCTGAGTTGGATTAAACACAAAGTCGAGATTGGTTTATGAAATGGCCAAAGAGACTTTCTATTTTGATGACATAAAGGGAAGGTTCCTACTACCATCCACTCAAAATAATCACAAGTTACTTGAAGAGAGAAAACAAGAAAGGGAGGATATTTGGTTTGAAATTTATTTTACAGACGCCATGTGGGACCGACACAGGACGGAGGCGAATCAAGAATCAAGGCATGTCATCACAAGTTTAGCGGTTCATGGATATTGCCACGAACAATGTGCGACGACATATTTCCATGAAGTAACGAAGGAGTGTGTGTGTGTATTTTGTGTGGTGAAGAATGTGAATGCTATCACATCAACCGATGCATCAATAGGACAAAATCAGTTTTGGAGTATAGTATAGATCTGTAGCCTAAAGGTTCAATATACTGCGACAAGCAAACATAAATGATCATGTGTGCCCTTCTTAAGGCTGACACCCAGGTTGGATTTATGCACGTTCAAATCTTTTCACTGGCAACAATGAAGGGCATGATTTTATGGTGCTGGGAGTTCGTCATTACAAAACTGGCAAAGATCCAGTAACATGAAACAGTGTTTCTTTCTCCCTGCGGAATCACTGGTAGAGTTTACTATCCCAAAAGTGTCTGGAGCAGCTCTAATTATTAATAACTAGCAGTAGTGCCCGGGCGCCTCCGTGGCTTAGGCGGCAGCACTCCGGCCTCTCACCGCTGGGTCCGTGGTTCGAATCCCGGTCACTCCATGTGAGATCTGTGCTGGACAAAACGGAGGCAGATAGGTTTTTCTCCGGGTTCTCCGGTTTTCCCTGTCAAAATTTCATTCCAGCAACACTCACCACTATCATTTCATTTCATCTGCCATTCATTTAATCATTGCCCCAGAGGAGTGCGACAGGCTTCGGTAGCCGGCACAGTTCATATCCTCGCCGCTAGATGGGGGCTTCATTCCATTCCCTGACCCGGTCGGTCGACTGGAAGCAGGCTGTGGATTTTCATTTTCATTAGTGCCCGGCTTCGCCCGGTGGATTTATATGTTTTATGGATGATAGTGAATACTATTACAGAAGTGGCACATGATAATTAAAATAAGAGAAAAATAATATTTTAAAAATATAACTTTTTGTACCAATACTGCAACTAAATTATTGTACATATTGTAAATATTTTCACCTGTATTTCAAACATAGATTTTATAGCCTAAGTGTAATGGATCTGATGATGATCGCTTGACGATCGAAACTGGTCATCCTAGTGTTTTATTAATCTCATGTAATTTATTTCAGGATTAGGGCATAACCCCTCTCTTTTGGGTACATTCGTGTTGACCGACTGAAAAGCACTAAAATCTTGCTGACGACAATGTTTTATTGGCAAACTCGCTAGACGATCTTGAGGCTGCTCTGAATGCATTTAATGTCGCGTATAAGTGTATAGGTCAGGAAATAACCACCAGTAAAACGCAAATTATCCATCAACCTGCTACGTCCAACTGTAATACTGCTGGATTTTCCATTACGATCCATGGGAACAACTTAAAATACATAGAACACTGCCCTTCCCTGGGCAGTCATCTCTCAGCAAATGCTAACATTGATGCTGAAATCCAATATCGCCTTAAATGTGCCTGAGCAACGTTTGAGCTTCTACGAAGAAGGGTGTTTGACAACCATGACATCAGTACTCCAACCAGATTGCATGTGTACTGTGCCCATTTAGCATGAAATATGCCAATCACAGTATACCAGCGTAGCTCAATTCGGGATTTCGGGGCAGTGGTAAGTTCCCCCACTCTGTGACTCACATATTTTGGATTAATTAGAGGATACACTTGCAAAAATAACAACAAAATCAACTCATATTTAAACATATTTAATTAATAAAATTAATGGCGCTACAAATATTTTAACACTTTAATTACTGACCCAAATATCAACTGCTCGTTCCAAATGAACAAGGGATCACAAAATAAAATAAACAAATATTGAATTCAAAACCTGTGGTTTCCACATAAACCAACAATTCTTACTTAGTCTCACTTCCATAAAGCACTAACATTAAGTTTACATAACTCCGAGCTCTTTGGCTCCATGCATTTACATTATTATGGTGTCATTCTTGTACACCTCAAACATTGTCTTTTATATTTTCTTATTTCTCAAGAACAAATATATAATTATATTTAAAATCTATGTTAATTATCTAATTCAATATTTTTGGGCATGTCCACACATTCAGTTGTTATCATCTCTCTTTACTTCACAAACATATTAAGGTAATCAGAAAATCAATTGTGTACTCCAGAGCGTGAAGGTACTTGACACAGTCAAAAAACTATAGTTACTCCCGAACTCAGTTGCCTTCAATCAACTCGTGGAATCCCACGTCCATACATTATTACAATAGGGATTGTTATTTATCTCTTATGTCTTAATAGACCATTATCATATAAGAAACTACGATCTGAACCGGCAAACGAAATATCCATCTTTAAGGGCCTCGGTTCAATGCCCGGGTCGTTTACAACTCTAAACACTCCTGGTGTATTCGTCTCTCTTTACAACAGTTTACGAGACGGTCTCTGTTCCATCTCGCTTTAAAAGAGCTAGTCTCTACTACTGGGGTGCGATTTATGACCTGTTAGGGTGGTGGAGACTTCCCGTTTGACCCAACATTTTAGTAGCTTATTTTCAAGGCTTTCAAAACAAACCTTTCCATTCTATCCAGTTCTGAGGAGACCAGGCTTTATTGTACCGTAACATTCAAACAACTATTCTTTGGTTCACAGACCATTTTCATATCCTTGGCATTTATTAATTATGAGAGGGTCCTCATTGATTGGGAAGATTAAATACACATACGACGACGGAGAATTTCAGGGGCTTTTATCATAAGAAGATCCTGCATTCGAATCTCTTCAGGTGCCTCGGGAACTAATCCCATACAGAGGGCTTATACAAAATGCGATTTAGAGTCGGCCGTGGCCCATATGACATACGCTCAATAATACCATATATTAGCTCCCTTTTTAAATACATACACAATGCCTCGTGATACTAATGTCACAAATAGAGGACTTATACAATTATCATTCACTGCAATCAACTACCCTCCATAAGTAATGTACCAAGTATTTAACTACTACGCGTTCCGAGCGTGACACTTTAATATTATATTGGCGCTCATTATGCGCTATGCATTATTTTAAGCCGAAAATGTCTTCCCAAGAACTGATAAAATCTCTTTAGTAACAATTCAATATTATTTTAATTCACATATTAATCTTTCCATGGTCGATAAATCGCTCCCTGTTTGAAAATATTCTATTGAACCTCATTTCTTACACATACGTTAAGGCTTAACGTTCTTATGTTCATATCAATTTATTTGATTTTTGTTTAACATTTCCATATTTAATTATTATTATTATTATCTTTATTCTTTATACAAGCTCAAAAGCTATTTCTTTCATATCTCAACTTTACTTTATTTCAATGTCTTTTATGATAATTAAATGATATTTCGCTTGCTCTTATGACATTTGTTAAATACATTAACCCTTTATTCACCTATTTCCTCTACGGAATTTATTCTTTACATAATTATTCAAAATTTCTCTATTTATTTATTATTGTTCAGACCGTATTCTTGATTATTCATTATTCATTCATTAAAACACATCCCTTTCACTCAAAACTCCGGTGAGTTGCACACAATCAATTTCTGACACCAAAATAAAAATGAATTTTGTACTTACATATTTTCAGATCATCCCATGATCTTAAATCTGGTGTGGTGTTTCATTTTTAGGGCCCACTTTGAACTTTTTACACCATATTGAAGGTATTCATCTTACGTAAAAACACTTTTTGACCTATATCTAGAACACTTAATATTGACGACATTTTTATATACTAGTGTGTCCCTTTTGAACACATAATAACACTAAAAATATTATCTAACACACAATCTTGATTATTTTACACTTCACAATTACTCGATCACTAGGCCGTACTTCTGAGCCTATCACACGTGATCTTCTTTAATTCCCGTCTCCAAGGGTGAGATTTATCTGATGTCGGCTTCCTATTCTGAAGAAATGCGAAAGTCCTGAAACATCTACTGTTCCCTGGAGTTCAATTCTGCTATTCCTATCCTGGATAACTGGCTATTTATCTAGCTTGAACGGCTTGTCTGTAGATCTGTCTATCGATCCTAACGAAAGTCTATATGGATCGAGGTCTCCTCTAAGACCTATAGATTTAGTTTCTAGCAGCTAGCACTTCTTGATTCTAGTACTATTAGAATTGTTCGCCTGATATCTGGAGCTAATGTTTATAGTCTCCTATTCTATTTATTGGAACTGTTTTAACGCTCCTACGTTCGAACCTTATTCTGTTCTTCCTTTTTAGGTTGCTTCAATTTAAATAACAGTTTATCTGTCTGGTACGATACTTTCGTACGTTATGATCTGTTCGTTCGCACATTTAACGACCTATCGCCTTTAAGTCCGACGTACGCAGCCTGCTCTGACTATAACTTGCGAATTTTCACTTTAACTTGTATACAGTCGGGCCTAAATCCTATAATTAGGATTTTCCTAATACTTCACTGCGGCGATACTTTAAGATTTCGTCTTGACCACCCCTTATGGAAGGCAAGCAAGTCGTTACTACTGTGACGCCTGTGGCTATTGGATCTTACTTCGGTGGTGTGAAACAGCGTTTCTCCCCTCAAGGAGTACTGGTAGCTGTTATCGATGTAACGCAGAGTTACGTCCCTTCACGGACTGTCGGAATGACTTCTTCTACGTCGTGGAGCAGCACTTCCCCTCACGGAATGCTCGTAGGACTGCGTGCAATGTGACACAGCGACGTGCCCTCTGGCTGTCTGAATACTGCATGCGATGTGACGTGATACAGCGTTACGTCCCCTCACGGGCTCTCAGAATAACTGCATGTGCTGATATAACTTCACGTCCTCCTGGACGGATTCGTGATGCGTGATGCGTGGCGATACCCCTCGGGCCGTTCGAATACTGCATTCGGTGCTTATACTTGTTGCGCAGTATGACCTCCCCTGAGGTTCATACGTTTGAAGACTTTGATGCAGCACCTCCGTTCACGGAGTGCTCGTTGTAACTGCATTCAATGATGATCGTGACACAGTGATGTGATACAGCACCTCCCCTCAAGGAGTCTGTCGTGAACTGCATGATTGGCTTGGAAACGCCCGAAGCTTTATACTGTTTTACTACAAAAAAATAAGACTCTAGCCTTTTCTGTGGTCAACTTATAAAATAATGGTGCCACAAATATAAAAATTATACCTTCCGAAAGCTCGTCTTCTCAATGTCAAATGATCTTATTGCACCTAAGAATCGATCGTGCAATTCGGAGATATTAATTAATTTCTCGTCCTCAATTGTGTGGGTGTTGCATTCTTTTTGCTCTCTCCCTTCCACAGAGGCTTAGGTAATTCACCGATGACGTCGTCTTACGTCGGCAGTTTATTTCTGCACAATTATTACATGGTTTCTCTATACTGAAAAATCTCTCATTCAAAATGATTCACTGTGCTGTGCTTGTTTACTCATTATTATGCTCGTAAACGTGTTAATTTTAATTATTCCTCTTCTGGTGCATATGCGACGTTGTCAAATTCCAGCCACGTCAGCTTGAATTCCGATTCAGGCTTCTCTTTCTATCACGGTGGAAGATTCCACTCAGTTATTAATACTCGTGACCAGCCCTCTCTGGCATGTCGAGTGTGGTGATCTCATCTAAGGAGCATCTGTCCCTAGTCGCTTGCACAATGTTAAGCTATATTCCTGGCTTAAAATCTCTCTCCGTTCCTTTAAGAAACTATACTTTTCTTTCATTTCTTCCTTAAGGACATTGGTTCGACCGTCATGGACCCTATGGCCCATGGGTTCATCTCTCCCCTCCTTAGGTAAATAAATTTTCGAAAATTTTGAGGAAATTTATTTCAATTTAATTTGTATTACTCTATTCGTCGAATCCATCATAACGTCATCCGTATTTACTGTTGTTTTTACTTCTTTTAAGTCATATCCGATAATTGTGTAGGTCGGGTATGCTCTGTCCCTACCCTTTCTTTCTTTCTTTCTTTATACGTCTGGACTTTACGTTCCCAGAACCTCATTCTCCCTTACGGGTTTGGTCTATCCCTACCCGTTTCCTTATTTCATCATTTTCTTTTCTTAAATTGGAATTTTCTTCTTCAATAAATTCAATTATTTCTTTAATTTCCCAATATACTTTCTCCAATTCGCATTCGCACTCGAATGCTTGAGCTCTATTTTCTATTTCTTCCTTATTCTTGTCTATGTCAAAAGCGGATTCATCTCTAAATGTTTCCATGACCAGGGCTTGTTCATTTTCTTCATCAAAATCTTCGGGAGGGTAATATAATTTCAAATTTGCTGAATTCATGGTCACTTCGTGATCCGTTTCACAGTGCCGAATTCTATATGCGTTATTCCTCAAATCTCTGATTATCTGATATGGTCCGTGGTACATTTTCTGGAACTTCTTGTACACACGGTTCCCTGGATCCGAAATGGCTGGTCTTTTCACTAACACCATTTCTCCTGCTAATAATGGTCGATGATACCTCTTATGCCTATTTCTTCTCTGCCTCCTGTCGGCTTGAGCTTTTAGATGCTCAAAGGCTCTCCTAATTCGTACATCTCTTCCCGGTTGAGCGTCTGCTGGTCTAGGAATTACCAGATTCCAAGGTCTTTCTGGTTGCTCATTCCGATGTAACGTTATGGGTATCTCTCCGGTGGATTCATGGATTGTATTATTTATACAAAATTCAATAATATCCAAAATATCTATCCACTTCCAATTTTCTTCGGCACAGTATATTCTACAATACTTGGCCGTTTCTCTCATAACTCTCTCTACAGGGTTTGCCTCAGGATGGCGAATACTTGACAAAATTTGACGTATTCCAAGTCTTTCTAATTCTCGTCTGAACTCTACACTGGTGAAACAACTGCCGTGATCCGACAACAAATTCTCAGGTTTCCCCAGAATCGGTATCACTTTTTCTTTAAGTCGTTTTAACACCTGTTTGGTACTAGTCTTCTGTATGGGAGCAAGGACAACCATTTTAGTGAAGACATCCATAGCCACCATTATGTGTCGATTTCCTCTTCTTGCCTTTGGCAAAGGTCCAAAATTATCAATAGATATGATTTGGCCGGGCCTTTCGGGCAACAATGGTATAGGCTTCTGTCTCATCAGAAATGCACTAGGTTTGATCCTTTGACATAAATCACATGTCTTTAACGTGTCCCTTACAGTTTCTCTCAGTCTCGGCCATATAAATGCTTCTTTCAGCATCGAGACTGTTTTGTCGACTCCCATATGTCCGAACGATCTATGGGCTAACCATACTATTTTCCTCTGCAAAATTGCAGGTACAACAATCCTTAATTTCGTATGGTCAGAGTCCACAAACTTATACAATAACCCATTATAAAACGTGTAGTCCTGTGCTATCTTCTCAGCTTCCGTGTACGCTGGTGTTCCTCTTATCAAGCTTCCCTCAAGGAATGATATGAGCATGTTCATCCATGGATCCTCCCGTTGCCTTTGACTAATGCTTTTTAACTCATTAAGAGTACGCTGATCCCTGTCTTCCAAATCTATAGCCATTACTTCCTCTTCTATGGACTCTGGCTGTCTACTTAAGTAGTCTGGAACTATGTTTTCCTTTCCTGGGCAGTACTCTATCTTGACATCAAATTGTTGAATATATAAAGCCCAACGCATCAACCTTTGACTGGATAAATCAGTCTTCATCAAAAAGGTTAAGGCTTTATGATCCGTCCTTAGAATGACCTGAAACCCATATACGATCTTCCGCCAATATTGCAACGCGTGCAATATCGCTAACAGCTCGATCTCGCTGATCGTATAATTTTTCTCGTGTGGTTTCAGTCTCCTACTTGTGAAAGCTAGATAATTCTTCTTATCAGGGTTTTCCGGGTTCTCCTGATATAGCATTGCCCCTATTCCAATCTGGGATGCGTCTGTCTGAATGATAAATCTCTGATTAAAATCAGGATATCCTAGCTTCACGTAATTTAAGAGCATTTCCTTGGCCTCCACGAATGCTTTTTCTGCTTCCTCCGTCCATTTCCACTTGCCCCCCTTCTTCAGAAGGTCCTGTAGAGGTGCAACAGTTTTGGTGTATGATGGACAATGTCCTGAGAAGAACCCAATCAATCCCAAAAACTGGCGAACGTTCTTCACTTTCAAAGGCCTTGGAAAATCCCTTATCGATTCCAATTTGCATGGATTTGGTTTAACACCATCCTTGTCAATCACATGCCCTAAAAATGTCACTTGCCTTTGACAGAAGTTCGACTTCTTTAAATTTATCTTAAAATTTGCCCTTCTTAGGTCTTCTAATAATTTCTTCAAATTTTCTAAATGTTCCTCAATGTTCTCCGAGGTAAGCAAAATGTCATCTACGTATCGGATAGTGCAATCTTTCACTTCCTCTGACAGGTTTCGATCCAGCGCTCTTATTAATGCGGATCCTGCAGTTTTCAATCCAAACGGACATCTTCTAAAGCAGTATGTTTGTTGATCGAACTGAAATCCAGTCAACAAGCTGGTTTTCTCTTCCAGTTCGAGATGATGATACGAAGAAGTCATGTCAATATTTGTAAAAATCTTCTTGCCTTTAAACTTCCTCAGTATTTCTTTTATGGGTGGTGCCGAATCATTTTCTGGTATAATTTTTGCATTTAGATTTCTGGCATCTAAACACACCCTTACTGAGCCATCCGGTTTACTCACAATCACTAATGGACTAACATATGGTGTCGCCATCTTTTCTATAACACCTGCATTCATCATCTCCTGCAGTGTTTTCTTGGTTTGTGGGTAATGTTTTTCCGCAACCGGGTATGGTTTTTGTTTGAACGGTGCCCAATCGTTGACTTGGAACGCGTATTTAAAATTTTCAATCTTCCCTGGCTTGGAATCAAATACGTCCCTATAATCCAATAATAATTTCTTTAACTGTTCCTTAATTTCGAGGCTGACTTTAGCTTCCTCCACCTTTCCGGACAGGTTGGTCTCGAACTCATTTTCCACATTATCTTCGAATTCTATGTTGAGGACTTCCAATATCTTTTCTATGTCCTTATCATCTTCCTCAATTACTTCTTCCATATGCCATACCTGTTCTGCTATTTTCGCCTCCTGATCCTGTAGGTTAATGTTTTGCTCATCCACATCCTCTCTTTGAATTCTAATGCAATTTTGCGCTAGGTCTATAATGACCTTGTTCTCACGGATAAAATCAATACCTAATATGACATTATACGGTAATTGATTTACCAGCAAAAAGCACTGCGAAATTTCAGCGTTACCCATGATTAAATCAATGTATACCTGAAATTTACACGTCAAAGATTTTTCAGGGATAATTCCCTTAATCTTTACACTTGATGTGGGAATCTTTAGTACTCGGCCCCTTGTTTCCAATTCACTTAAAAGGGTTTGAGTAATTAAACTTATTGTGGATCCAGTATCAATCAATGCTCTGACCAGTAATCCTTCTATCCTAAGCATAATTATAGGTAGTTCTCTTTTAACAGGTGGGATTCCTTCCACATCCTCGTTAATTAGTTCATCTGGTCTAGCTATCCAATTTACAATTTCTACTTCCTCCCAGCTCCTGGTATGTTTCCACTTTTGACAATTTAAATTTGGAGTTTTTTTTTTATCCTGAGGGCTCCCTTTTCCCTCAATCTTTAGCTGAGCTTGAAGTTCCAAGCTTTGAGCTCCGTCTAGTCGGTCGGGTGATTTCCGGTTCTTGATTGCCTCACTCCAACGGACTTTTTGCCTATCAGGTTCATCTGGTCTTTCGTTCATATAACGAAGACTCTCCTGATATCTTTCTTCTATTTCGGCCCGATATTCATCATCCCTATCGTCTGGCCTTACATTCCTCCTGGGATAATTCTCCCATTTCTTTCTATTGTCCGGCCTTTGCTGGTTATTGTTATAGGGTCGGCTTTCCTGTTGCCTATAACCCGTCGTTCTAGGATTTCTTCCTCGATATCCTCCCCTGTAATATGGCTGTATCCTTCTAGGCTCCTGGTGCCCATACTCTCGATCTCGTCCTGGAGTATCCGTACTGGTAGACTGATTCCTGGTCGCTGGTTTTTCTCCAGTTTCCTGACTGCTGGCCATGTGTACTTGCTCAGTTTGTCTCTGATGCCGAGGTGTTACGTGCGAAGTCGTCATATCTAACTGACGTAATACGCTTTCCACTTCCACAGCACTTCTGGCTTTGGATGAGATTAGCAGCCTCTGAATCTCATGTGGAAGCTGTCTTGCAATGGCGGCACACAAGTCGTTTTCTGCCGGAGCAATATCCAGTTCGCGGAATTTACACAGCTGAGCGGTGAAAAATTCCGAGTATTTAGTAGGTGCATTGGTGCTGTACTTCCTAGAGTACAGATCTAGCCTTAAATTTTCTTGGACATCTGCTGCCCAATATCGCTTTAAAAATGCTTCCCTAAAGCCTTCCACCGTATCAAAAGTGTATCTAAAGCTTCTGAACCAGGTGAGACAATCACCTGCCAACAGCTTTTCAATAGCTCTCAGTCTCCGATCCTGAGGAACCTTCATTTCATTTAGATACTCTGCCACTTCTTTTAGCCAGTATTTTGGAGTAATAGACATGTTATTACCCGTAAACTTTACTGGTCTATCCTCATTGGATTTAATAATGTTTATTATTTGGCCATTTGTCTGATTCGTGTACGGGGTTGACATCGCCATTGGATATCCTGGGATCTTATAAGGGCTCTCCCCTCCTAAGTCCCTCTCCGCATCTGTGCCTTGTTCACGAGAATCTGCCCATCCTGTTTTTGGAAACTCCTCCTGATTTTCGAATTCTAGCTTCCTTTCTCTTCGGGCACTTTCTTCATTTGCCATAAGTTGGATTTCCATTTGACTGTTCTTATGTTCCGTCCTCTCCAATCGGGATCTTAATTCATTCTGAATTCTTTCTTGATTCCTTTTAATCTCTTCCTCTTCCTTTTTGGATTGGAATTGCTCATCCCTGTAACTATCCCTGAATTCCTTTAGTTGTTCTTCTACCTCTTTCTTAAAGATCATGACCCTTTGATCTATAATTTCTGGCTTAACGTCACCTATGGTCTCCAAGCCCTCTCGTATCTCCTTTATTTGCTTATCCACTTCTTTTTGTCCTTTGTAGACTTTATCCTGGATCTTGTTCATATCCTCTCGAGCCCTTCCTTGCTCCTCGAATATAATTGTTATGTCGGTCATAACCTTATCTATCTCTCCCTTTGTGTCTCCCATTTGTTTTGTTAATCCTACTACGGTTTCCTGAATTCCAGTAACCCCTTTATCTATCTTCTCTATTTTTATAAGTTGTTCATCACGATCCCTTTTTCGTTGCGTGCTTTCCTTCTTAAGATTCCCTTCGTATTCGCTTAACTTCGTAGTTATATCCCCCTCATGCTTTCTCAACCATTCGTCCACCTGTCCCGTGAATACGTTAAATTGCAATTCCCTTTTGTTGGCATCGGCCTCAGCTTGCTTCTTAACCTCAGTTATCTTTGTCTGTACTTTCTCGACTTTCCCCTCGAGGTTTTCTACTTTCTTTTCCATCCCTCCAAACCTGTTTCCTAACGCCTCAATACTACTTTTTATCTCTCCCTGGGATTTTTCACAAATACTTTTGTTCGATTCTATTTGAGCTTCTAAAATTTTCTGCACACCTTGGATCTGGGTTACAAGTTTCTTTTCACACTCATCACCCTTTGTTTCTATGTTAACTAATTTAGTTTCTAAAATTTTAAAATTTTCTTTACATGTATTTTGGGACTCTACCATATTTTTGTTCATAGTCTCTATTTGGACTTGTATTCCTGAGTAAAATCCTTTACTTTCCTCTTTAATCTTACTTGCGATTTCCCCTTTTAACTCAGTTAACTTGTCCCCAAACATGGTGTCAAAACTTTGGAACTTGTTATTTATTTTATCTATCTCAGCCTTTACTTCATTGTTCATTGTTACACAGTTAGCCTCGATAGCTTCTAACTTAATTTCCATGGTATTACTTTTAACTTCGATATTCTCTAATTTAGTGCTCATATTAGCACTATCAGTTTTTATTGACTCCAAACTTAGATTCATGGATCCTAACCTTTGGTTATTTTCCTCCTGTTGGCTGTCCAATTTATTGTTTATAGATCCTAACCCTTCTTTATTTTCAGTCTGTTGTTTATCCAACTTACTCAAACTCTCATTTATGGATTCGAACACTTTGTTATTTTCATCCTTTTGGAGACCCAATGTATTGTCTATTGTTTCCAATTTATTGTTTATGGCCCCCAACTTCTCATTACTATCGGCTTTTATCGCCTCCAAAAGCCCCTGCAATTCCTCACTCAATACCATCTTATGAGAATACAGTGGGCCACAAATGCCACCACACTAGTACATGCTTGAGAGATGATACTCTGAATCCGTGTGTCCCAATTTCTTTTAAAATATTACTTTGGTACGGGTATTCACTTACAACGTACCCTTTTACTACTTTTATTCAATTTCATAAAACCTTTATGGAAGTATTCAAAATTCAAAATTTCGAAAAACCATTTTTTTCAAAAAATGAAAATTTTGATTTTTCGAGAAAACTCGGGTTTTCCCTAGGAAAACTCAGCCCTGCGTACTGGGCGCCAAAATCATAAGATGATTTGCTAGGGGGTTCATAATATAATATATTAATCAGGGCTGCTCGGTATGAGTTTCCAGGGACCCATGCGGTCAGTTAATATTTTTCGTTGTAGCTTTTCCTATCATTACTTTAATTTTACATGATATGACCGACTTAAGTGTTCCTCTAGTTATTAATCCAGCACAGTATTTATATATCCCCCTGTGCCCATTTAGCATGAAATATGCCAATCACAGTATACCAGCGTAGCTCAATTCGGGATTTCGGGGCAGTGGTAAGTTCCCCCACTCTGTGACTCACATATTTTGGATTAATTAGAGGATACACTTGCAAAAATAACAACAAAATCAACTCATATTTAAACATATTTAATTAATAAAATTAATGGCGCTACAAATATTTTAACACTTTAATTACTGACCCAAATATCAACTGCTCGTTCCAAATGAACAAGGGATCACAAAATAAAATAAACAAATATTGAATTCAAAACCTGTGGTTTCCACATAAACCAACAATTCTTACTTAGTCTCACTTCCATAAAGCACTAACATTAAGTTTACATAACTCCGAGCTCTTTGGCTCCATGCATTTACATTATTATGGTGTCATTCTTGTACACCTCAAACATTGTCTTTTATATTTTCTTATTTCTCAAGAACAAATATATAATTATATTTAAAATCTATGTTAATTATCTAATTCAATATTTTTGGGCATGTCCACACATTCAGTTGTTATCATCTCTCTTTACTTCACAAACATATTAAGGTAATCAGAAAATCAATTGTGTACTCCAAAGCGTGAAGGTACTTGACACAGTCAAAAAACTATAGTTACTCCCGAACTCAGTTGCCTTCAATCAACTCGTGGAATCCCACGTCCATACATTATTACAATAGGGATTGTTATTTATCTCTTATGTCTTAATAGACCATTATCATATAAGAAACTACGATCTGAACCGGCAAACGAAATATCCATCTTTAAGGGCCTCGGTTCAATGCCCGGGTCGTTTACAACTCTAAACACTCCTGGTGTATTCGTCTCTCTTTACAACAGTTTACGAGACGGTCTCTGTTCCATCTCGCTTTAAAAGAGCTAGTCTCTACTACTGGGGTGCGATTTATGACCTGTTAGGGTGGTGGAGACTTCCCGTTTGACCCAACATTTTAGTAGCTTATTTTCAAGGCTTTCAAAACAAACCTTTCCATTCTATCCAGTTCTGAGGAGACCAGGCTTTATTGTACCGTAACATTCAAACAACTATTCTTTGGTTCACAGACCATTTTCATATCCTTGGCATTTATTAATTATGAGAGGGTCCTCATTGATTGGGAAGATTAAATACACATACGACGACGGAGAATTTCAGGGGCTTTTATCATAAGAAGATCCTGCATTCGAATCTCTTCAGGTGCCTCGGGAACTAATCCCATACAGAGGGCTTATACAAAATGCGATTTAGAGTCGGCCGTGGCCCATATGACATACGCTCAATAATACCATATATTAGCTCCCTTTTTAAATACATACACAATGCCTCGTGATACTAATGTCACAAATAGAGGACTTATACAATTATCATTCACTGCAATCAACTACCCTCCATAAGTAATGTACCAAGTATTTAACTACTACGCGTTCCGAGCGTGACACTTTAATATTATATTGGCGCTCATTATGCGCTATGCATTATTTTAAGCCGAAAATGTCTTCCCAAGAACTGATAAAATCTCTTTAGTAACAATTCAATATTATTTTAATTCACATATTAATCTTTCCATGGTCGATAAATCGCTCCCTGTTTGAAAATATTCTATTGAACCTCATTTCTTACACATACGTTAAGGCTTAACGTTCTTATGTTCATATCAATTTATTTGATTTTTGTTTAACATTTCCATATTTAATTATTATTATTATTATCTTTATTCTTTATACAAGCTCAAAAGCTATTTCTTTCATATCTCAACTTTACTTTATTTCAATGTCTTTTATGATAATTAAATGATATTTCGCTTGCTCTTATGACATTTGTTAAATACATTAACCCTTTATTCACCTATTTCCTCTACGGAATTTATTCTTTACATAATTATTCAAAATTTCTCTATTTATTTATTATTGTTCAGACCGTATTCTTGATTATTCATTATTCATTCATTAAAACACATCCCTTTCACTCAAAACTCCGGTGAGTTGCACACAATCAATTTCTGACACCAAAATAAAAATGAATTTTGTACTTACATATTTTCAGATCATCCCATGATCTTAAATCTGGTGTGGTGTTTCATTTTTAGGGCCCACTTTGAACTTTTTACACCATATTGAAGGTATTCATCTTACGTAAAAACACTTTTTGACCTATATCTAGAACACTTAATATTGACGACATTTTTATATACTAGTGTGTCCCTTTTGAACACATAATAACACTAAAAATATTATCTAACACACAATCTTGATTATTTTACACTTCACAATTACTCGATCACTAGGCCGTACTTCTGAGCCTATCACACGTGATCTTCTTTAATTCCCGTCTCCAAGGGTGAGATTTATCTGATGTCGGCTTCCTATTCTGAAGAAATGCGAAAGTCCTGAAACATCTACTGTTCCCTGGAGTTCAATTCTGCTATTCCTATCCTGGATAACTGGCTATTTATCTAGCTTGAACGGCTTGTCTGTAGATCTGTCTATCGATCCTAACGAAAGTCTATATGGATCGAGGTCTCCTCTAAGACCTATAGATTTAGTTTCTAGCAGCTAGCACTTCTTGATTCTAGTACTATTAGAATTGTTCGCCTGATATCTGGAGCTAATGTTTATAGTCTCCTATTCTATTTATTGGAACTGTTTTAACGCTCCTACGTTCGAACCTTATTCTGTTCTTCCTTTTTAGGTTGCTTCAATTTAAATAACAGTTTATCTGTCTGGTACGATACTTTCGTACGTTATGATCTGTTCGTTCGCACATTTAACGACCTATCGCCTTTAAGTCCGACGTACGCAGCCTGCTCTGACTATAACTTGCGAATTTTCACTTTAACTTGTATACAGTCGGGCCTAAATCCTATAATTAGGATTTTCCTAATACTTCACTGCGGCGATACTTTAAGATTTCGTCTTGACCACCCCTTATGGAAGGCAAGCAAGTCGTTACTACTGTGACGCCTGTGGCTATTGGATCTTACTTCGGTGGTGTGAAACAGCGTTTCTCCCCTCAAGGAGTACTGGTAGCTGTTATCGATGTAACGCAGAGTTACGTCCCTTCACGGACTGTCGGAATGACTTCTTCTACGTCGTGGAGCAGCACTTCCCCTCACGGAATGCTCGTAGGACTGCGTGCAATGTGACACAGCGACGTGCCCTCTGGCTGTCTGAATACTGCATGCGATGTGACGTGATACAGCGTTACGTCCCCTCACGGGCTCTCAGAATAACTGCATGTGCTGATATAACTTCACGTCCTCCTGGACGGATTCGTGATGCGTGATGCGTGGCGATACCCCTCGGGCCGTTCGAATACTGCATTCGGTGCTTATACTTGTTGCGCAGTATGACCTCCCCTGAGGTTCATACGTTTGAAGACTTTGATGCAGCACCTCCGTTCACGGAGTGCTCGTTGTAACTGCATTCAATGATGATCGTGACACAGTGATGTGATACAGCACCTCCCCTCAAGGAGTCTGTCGTGAACTGCTTGATTGGCTTGGAAACGCCCGAAGCTTTATACTGTTTTACTACAAAAAAATAAGACTCTAGCCTTTTCTGTGGTCAACTTATAAAATAATGGTGCCACAAATATAAAAATTATACCTTCCGAAAGCTCGTCTTCTCAATGTCAAATGATCTTATTGCACCTAAGAATCGATCGTGCAATTCGGAGATATTAATTAATTTCTCGTCCTCAATTGTGTGGGTGTTGCATTCTTTTTGCTCTCTCCCTTCCACAGAGGCTTAGGTAATTCACCGATGACGTCGTCTTACGTCGGCAGTTTATTTCTGCACAATTATTACATGGTTTCTCTATACTGAAAAATCTCTCATTCAAAATGATTCACTGTGCTGTGCTTGTTTACTCATTATTATGCTCGTAAACGTGTTAATTTTAATTATTCCTCTTCTGGTGCATATGCGACGTTGTCAAATTCCAGCCACGTCAGCTTGAATTCCGATTCAGGCTTCTCTTTCTATCACGGTGGAAGATTCCACTCAGTTATTAATACTCGTGACCAGCCCTCTCTGGCATGTCGAGTGTGGTGATCTCATCTAAGGAGCATCTGTCCCTAGTCGCTTGCACAATGTTAAGCTATATTCCTGGCTTAAAATCTCTCTCCGTTCCTTTAAGAAACTATACTTTTCTTTCATTTCTTCCTTAAGGACATTGGTTCGACCGTCATGGACCCTATGGCCCATGGGTTCAGTACCAAGCTGTTGTAATGCCTTCTCTGCTCTATGGTTGCGAAACCTGGACTACCTACAGAAGGCAATTAAGGAGTTTGGAAAAATACCATCAGCGTTGCGTTGCATCAGGAGAATTCTCGGTTTTAAGTGGCAGGACCGACGCACCAACATCAGTATCCTGGAGGAAGCGAATACTACCAGCATTGAGGCTATGCTATTAAAGCATCAGCTTCGATGGGCAGGACATGTTGTTCGCATGCCTGAACGACGTCTTCCAAAACAAATCATGTACTGCCAATTGCAGATTGGAGAGAAAGCAAGGAGGGCAACGGAAACGCTTTAAAGACGTCCTAAAATACAATTTAACCAAATGTCAAATCGACACGGATAAATGGGAGACTACGGCAGCAAATCGTCAAGTATGGCGTCGCATCCACCAAGGTCCACTATGTTTCGAACAACATCGGCGAAGCCGTGAAACTGAGAAGTACAATGCGAGGAAAGAGCGTGAGGTTTACAGGAGGATCAACCCACCAGAGCCAGTGACTGCTCCAAACAACGTGTGTCGCTACTGTGGGAGAGTTTGTGTTTCCAGTCATTTAAGAACCCACCTTTAGAAGATAATCTTACTCGAAAACGAGTGAAAGCCTATTATATTGTGTCTTGTTTCCGACGGAGGGTCTTTTCTAGTAGAGTGAAAGGGGTGAACTCTCCATGAATGTGTGTTCGTTGAAATTCCTGGGGTTGTTTTAGCTAAGTGTATCTCGATTGCTCCCTTAATGTCAAGAACTGTGCCTTTCAGTTCGTGATGAATTATTTTTAAGTATGATTCAATATTAGTGAAACTGTGTCCCGGGTCACACAGGTGTTCGCATACGGCCGATTGCGTCCGTATTTTATCCCATTTCTGTGTTCATTGTATCGTGTATCCATTGTTCTCCCACTCTGCCCGATGTAATTTGCTTCACACCCTGTGTCTTCATATCTCCAGTGAGGTCACTATTATCCTGCAAATAAATTATTTGGTTAAGAAATATCTTCCTTTTCATAGGTGGAATTACAACTTACAAATGACTTGTAAACATCTGGTTGGATCCCATTTCCTTGAATTTCTGTCAAATACAGCACATCATGGAAGACATAGATCAGTTGGTATGTAACGAATGGAAGTTTCTTTTAAGTTCACAAAATGAATTACATGCTAGACGTTCGTTTTATTAGGTAGCATACTCAGTATAATATTCAGTTGCCCTCTATATAAATAAACTCTAACTTTAGAATAATAATAATAATAATAATAACAATGTTATTGGTTTTACTCCGCTTTTAACTACTCTGGCTTTCAGCTTTAGAATAAACGTGAAGGATAATCGAATTGACAGCGAAAATTAGATGGTTAAGGGCCGGTTTTACAATTAGCCAGATAATGTTGCAGATATTTTATTCCCTCAGTCAAATGGCTGATAAGTTGCTGATGCGTTCTACAAACCTATATTTTTTTCAGATATCTATCCGAAACTAATCTGACACAATTAAGTGTCGCAGCAGAGTTTGGCAATGAAACAGTTGAAGACATGTCAAGGTATTAAGAATTGTGTATGAAGGCATCAAATTTAACTTTTCAGATACAAGGAAAAATACTTGCTGCTTATTTTGTAATAAACAATGCTATTCAAGGCTATAATGTAGTGACATTTGTAGCATGGTCCCGCCATGTAAACAAAAGCACGTTTTGGTATTTACGAATACGGTACAATAGTTGTATTGACCAACATAATTGGAATTCAAACATTTTGTTTGAAATAATTGTACATTCATTGCTGTAAATTTATGTAGGTTACTAACATTTTTGTTGCGTTCTATATTTATAGACTTATGATATCAAAATATCAGTTGAATGTTGTTAAATTGTCAGTAGTACCGTGCAGTAATATAATTTCGAACTGTTCGTTCGTGGAAATAAAAATATATTTCATAACAGCATTAATTCTTGAAGAATAAAATAAAATAAACGGAACATATACGACCTTAATTAGGGCATGTTGTAAAGTGAACACAAAATGATGATTCATAGAAAGGAATCCAGATGCACTTAACTATTCCTATAGTCCCATGTGATATGATAGAAATAAATAAATAAATTATTAAAGAAGGATTTGTCAGTTGCGATTTAGTACGAGTTTGCAGGTGATGATAATTGTGGTTTTGGTGGTTGGAACTTCGGAGGTTATCCGCCATTAGGGGAGCCGAGCAACGACAGTTCGAGTCACGCCGTGAATATTATTTTTGTTAAGTAACACACCATAATTATCTCATGCTACGAAAACAACCACGTCTGGCCGAGCTAACGTTGATGATAATGCGTCATTACATTCTGCCATGGCTCACTATACACACGCATCCAGAGAGCACATTCTGGCTCTCATCGAACACGGCAATTACAGTGTGCGTGAGGCTGCAATCTGATGTGGTGTTCCACTAGATCTCCTCAAAGTTGGATACAGCAGTGGCGGGTGTTAGGGAGGTATGGTCGTCAACCGGGCACTGGTTTACAGCGGGTTTCTACTGTAGAGAAGACCGCCATTTAGTTACAACGTCGGAGGAAAATTGGTTCTTAAACTCGGTAGAGCTCATGCAGACGACCAATTTTTCTGGATCTCCATACACGGCCCGTAAACTACTACGAGAAGCAGGAATTGCTTGCAGAAAATTTGCAATCAAAGATTGTCTCTCCGACCAACATATAGTCGACCGGTGTGCCTTTGCTGAGCTGGTATTAAATCTTAATTGGGATCAGGTCATCTTCTCTGACGAGACGTGTTTCAGTTCGGCAGAGGTCAGACCGTTTCGTGTTGACAGGACACGTGGGAACAGATACGAGAAACGGTATGTGGCTGAACGCACACGTAGTGGCCGCATATCTATGTCGTGCTGGGGTGGATGTCGTCTGATGGGGCTGGAGTGCTTCATCGGATAGATGGCCATCTCACATCGGACCAATATTTACACATCTTGCAGAATATTATGATTCCGAGTGTGAGAGAGCGCTATCCAAATGCAGTACTTCATTTCGTGCAAGACAACACTCCAATCCACATGAACAGGAGTGTTCAGGGCAGGTTTTCTGAGCAGGGCCCCATTGAACTGCTCAACTGGGTCTCTCGAACTCCAAACTTGAACCCCACTGAGCATGTGTGAGCAAAGTGGAAACACCATATCAGGAAAAACTGGCCTCACCCTCCCCCCTCGTTCGCAGGATGCTTTGTGAGAGATCCTGTTGGAAGCATGGGAAAAGATTGCTCTTGATGATCTGCACTTCAGAAATCTAGTTCAGTCAATGCAACGTGGGCTTCAGCAAGTTGTCGAAGCCAGTGGATACTGGACGAGATATTGAAGAAGTGCCTACAACAGTTCTTTTCAGGACTAAAAAAAATTAATCATGTCAGATTTCCCGTTGTATAGAAACACACACGTATTTTGTTCATGAAAATTTAAAAAAATAAACACCGCGAGTACAATTCGAACCACAGTTCCTTGTCGTCTCACGCAATTCCTCTTCCCCTGAGCTAACGGACAGTCTGCAGAACGCTTATAATGTTGTAATGGTATTTCCAACATCTCATGCACGTCTATAACAGCTATGATAGACCCAGTGGTAATTAACAAACGGTTTATTGCAATATTCCGTTGAAAAACTTAAAAGGCGTCCAGTATAGTACGGTTCCACAATGGTATAACGGAGGCCATCAAAACAAAAAGAATTGCCGAGACCACTATTTGAACTATTTGAACCACGGTGATCCGGGTTACAAACCTCACACCTTTCCTCTACGCTAACACAGCAACTCTGTTAAGCTCCTCTCATGCATCGTCACTGCTCCGCTACCAATAACCCACCCAACTTCCCAAATTATACCACAACTCATATAGTAACAAGAAGTTCCGTGAAGAACTATGCAGCCTACTTTTCATGCCAATGATTATTCTACAGTATATGAACTTTTCTAGAATAATGACGAAATTAAGTTGGTAATATCGAAATATCTAATTAGTTCAAAATATACCTGGTATAATGCAGCCTAATAGAGCACTACAGTTGGCAGTCCTGGTAACTGAATATATTCTTAGTTCCATCTCTTAAGGTACAGAATACAAAATTTGGTTGAAGTCCAATGGACGTTACATGCAGTTAGACACTGGCTCTATCAGCACGCGTAAACGCATGTTGCCAACAATACCATGCGTGTGCTGGTCAGAAATAATCTGAAATATTATGATATCTTGTTGTGCCAATTTTGGATGAAATCCATTTGTTAGTATGGAAGTTACATGTATTTTAAAATTGGACATATAAGCAGGCACAGAATCATGTTGGCAGCACTGCCTTGTATTAATTACTTCAAATTAATCTAGAATGTCAGGTGCTATACGTGTGCAAAGTATAGAGCTGTTGGCTTGCCTACTTTCTGATATATTGATATTAGGGTAAAAAGAATATAGACAGCATTTATTAACAGTTGGCAGCCCTGATTGCTCTTAACAATACTTATAGTCATATCTGTTATGGTACACATAGCACATACGAAATTTGGTTGAAATCCAACTGATAGTATAGAAGTTAGGCTACATGTATTTAAAAATTGGTTCTATCAGCAGGCTTAGAATCATGTTGGTAGAACTGACGTATATAAGTTACTCCAAATTAATCTAAAATGTCAGAATATACGTGTGCATAGTTTAAAGCTCTTGGCTTGCATACTTTCTGATATATTGGTATTTTGATTTTAAAAAATAGAGAGAACAATTATTAACAGTTGGCAGCCCTGGTGGCTCTTAAGAATACGCTCAGTCATACCTGTTTATGTACAGATATTACATACAAAATTTGGTTGAAATCCAATTGATAGTGTAGAAGTTATATGCATTTAAACATTGGACCTATCAGAAGGCTTAAAATTATTTTGGCAACACTGTCATGGTTGGCCTCCTGGAAATTAAACTGAAATAGTATTATCTACATGTGTGCCAATTTTGGAATAGCTCTCATGCATACCTTGCAAGATATCCAACATGGAGCTCAAATTTCTAGTGCGTTTTTTCAGCAGTTGGTAGCACTGACATCATTTTCAAATATGGACGTGAGATATTCCAGTGCACATCTTTACTCATACTAAATTTGGTTTTGATTGCTGCAGCCGTTTAGGAGTTGATAGGGGGGGACACACACACAGCCAGACAGACAGACAGACAGAAGGACAGACAGACACACACACATACATTTTCCCGGATCAATCTCATAAGTCTACTTTTTCCTCATTTTTGCAAAATGTGAAAAGTAGGCTAAAAATTCCAGCTGTGTCAGCCATAATCGGCGTTAATTATTCACAAGTACAGTATTGCCAACCCCACGCATTCGGTACTCATTCACGTCCGGAATCGTAAAACCAAACAGCGCCGTCAAGTGCGCCAAGTTTCAGTCTTAAGTTAGGCATTGGTTGTGCGAGTTGCGAGTTAACGATCTCCAATTTCAATCAAGAATATCATAACGCATCAATAATTTCCTTCCAAACCAATGGTTCTTGTCCTGCCCAATTAGGTAGCGCGGCTATTGGGGACCCAGTAGCTAATATAAGCACCCTTGGTTATTGTCACAAACAGTGTGGGTAGACGCGCATAAATAATGTTCACACAAACGAATGGTTTTTGCCTAGCCCAATGTGTTCATGTGTTGCAGAGTGATAGTGGATTTTATATCTTACATGGTGGGTGGCATGCTGAACTGCTATGCCTAAAATCGCGTGTTCAAACCCGGCCGAAGTCTTCGGATTCTTAAGAGCGTTAAAATCCTTCAGTATGGAAGTAAAGCCAGCGGGCCCATATCATAGATTTATGGCATGTTAAAGAACCTACCACTACAATTGGTAGTGTGTAGCTAATTTTGTAAGTGATTTGGTTAGAAACGCATCTCAGGTAGCCAAATTTGGAACTATTGTACTTGATGGGGAGCCTACGGGTGTCCAATTAAATTACCCCACTATGGCCATTGGCCATGACATCAATGTGACGCCATGTCTCGTAGATAACAATTGACGAATGCCTTCCGAGTGAGCAGTCGTTCAAAATTAACAAGAAACTCTCATATTTACATAATTTAGCTCATATTTCCAGTACACTAGTGGTAATGAGCGGCAATTTCAATTGGTATTGTCCTATGCAACCCCTGGAAAGGTATAAAAATCATATACCATCCAAGTGGGAGTGTAAATGTCAGGTTCCTGTCCCCTTCACAATTAATGATAGGGGTTCAATGTGCCCCAGTCTCCCCTAACAATGCTAACTATAAACATTTTTTGTTTTGTACATCACTGAGATTGCCAAGTTAACTTGAATACTAGTTTGCTATGTTACACAATAGCCTATGTGGAATTTAAAAAACACTTACAATTTCGGCCAAATCGTCTGTTTGTATCGACCATTCCGGCTCACTTTTGATTGATGCTTCTTCCTCCATTATGTACAGGAAACTAGAACACAGAAATTCACTTAGAAATTCATTAGATTAGCACTTATAAGACAAAATATATTTACCTAGGCTGTACGGTACGCCAAATGATGTAATTTCAGTCCTCCAAATGCAATATTGGTATTCCGAATATAACTCGTGAGGTGTACAGTGATAGTACCGGTACATTTTAGTCAATACCGGTAACAGTAAATCGCACTCGATCATTACGGTCAACTTGATAGCAAATGAGTTACAGAGTAATGTCAAGTAAATTCTAATACCAATCATTGAGACAGAATGGATAAAATGAGGAATTCAGGGGTATATTAAAACCCAGTGGCCAGCTTGGAATACGTCTCTCATATGTTTTTTTTTATTTCAAATATACACAAACTTGAACAATGTTGGGGCGAGGCGGGGATAATATGATTGTCAGACGTGATTCTAGCCTAAGTACATAACACACCTATCCACACGACTAAATTGGAAATTTGGAAATTACGAATCCCTCCAGGCAGGCTTTCAGAAACCACACAATGCCCAGTTCAAATGAAAACTAGTACATTCATAGTATCGCTGAATGAGACGTCGTAAGTTACGATAATTTTTACAAAGAACAGAAATTAGCCAGAATACCTTCCCAAATCATGAAAAATAACTCAGGAAATGATGTAGTAATAACTAATTACTCCTCCGGGTAAAATGTAAGTGACATAGGTACGAGTGATGTCTCAGAATTAATATGAATTGAAGCTTAGCCTCCTTCTCTATACACAAACCTGAACACGATATCTTCGGGCAGGTGGAGTATATACAGTGCATTACAAACCTTTCAGCACCTTTAAATAGACCTCTTGAAACAGAACTCAACTTAGGCTAAAGCACGAGTATTTACTAAAGAAATCGGCACACGTGCATACAAGCTTTCGGATGCCACAATATGTTACTTTGTCCGTGTTACAAGACACCCTGCTCAAAGTAGATACTGTACAAGGTGGCCACAAAGTCCCGTTTCCTCTCTCTTATAACCAATAGAAACCGCTAAACTTAGTTAAATAAGTTGTACACCATTTCTAAGAGAGGTTTTCTTCAGGTTTGTTTGGGCCGTTCTTTTTCGATGGTGCAGTGAATCAGCACAGTTACCCGAACATGTTGCAGGACTGATTTGTTCCTCTCTTGGAGGAGCACGGAATTAGAGAGACATATTGGTTCCAGCATGATGGGGCACCAGTGGCGTCATTAGGGGGGGGGGGGGTGTGGGGGGTGCGGACCGCACCGGGTGACACCATCACAAGGGGTGACACCAAAATTAGGGCGGTTCGTAAAAATTGCATTGACAGGTGAGAAGACGAGAGATGCTGAACTAACTCTGCAAGAAGAAAACAAGAGAGCGATGCTTGAGTGTATTGATCGTTTCCATTCTGAACTCTAGATCAGATCAAGAGCCATCAAGGAAGTAGCAGCCTTGTTTGAGGCTTTTCAAGCCGAGAGTTTGATATCGGCCACTGAAGAAGAGTTACTGGTGTCCATTCCAAAATTAACCACTTTCTACGATGAGTTATCAGAGGAAGAGCTTTTATTAGAAATACGAAGGCTGAGAAGGCACCTGAAGGCAGCAGAGATTGATCTCGAAGAAGTCAAGGATTGGTCAGTACTTGACGTTTTGAAATTCATAGCTGAATGGGACTTCCTAGAATCTCTCCCATATCTCTCAGTGAGCCTACAATTATTTCTTACAATCTGTGTGTCTGTGGCTTCATGTGAGAGGAGTTTATCATAGCTAAAGTTTATAAAGAACTATTTGCTATCTACCATGGGACAGTCAAGGCTTTCTGATGTCGCAATATTATCAATTGAAAGTGACTTGTCGAAAGGAGTTGATTTCGATGAAGTAATTAACAAGTTTGTAGCTCTAAAGGCCAGGAATGGAAAGTTTTGATTTAGTCGAGATTTAATGACATAATATTTAATGTTAAAATAACAATTAAAAAAGTAACAAATTTTCTATGTTGTTCTTAGTTCTCAACTTCTTACAATCTTTTACCAACCAACCTTGAATTATTTTTTTCTTCTGTTGCCTCGTAATTATAGGACGTATGATTATAAACGTTACTAAGGATTCTGTATGATTCCGTTATTTGGCACTGGTGGACTCGGAGGAGGTCTATGGGGTGTCGTGAGGGGCGTGACACCATGAGTAACCGCACTGGGTGACACCAACCCTAGTGACGCCACTGTGGGGCACCTGCCCATTTTGCCATCGCAGTGCGCGAATATCTTAATGAAGTTCTCCCAGGGCGATTGATGGGTCGTGATTCTCCTGTGCTGCCGGATCCACTTAATTACCAAGAAGCCTAGACCTTACCACATGTGATAATGCGCTATGGGGGTTCATAAAGGGTATCGTTTCACAAAACGGATACAATACCACGGATGAACTGAAAGGTGCTGTGAGACAAGCGTTTGCACTAAAGTCACACCAGCAATGCTCCGAAGAATGTCGCACAGAACGTGGTGCCGTATTATCCTTTGCCATGAAGATTATGGTGCACAGACTGTTGTTTTGGACTCGTAATGCCGTATATTTCCAAGGAAACCTCCCTTAGGAATGGTGTACAACTTATTTAACTTGGTTTATTT
The DNA here is from genome assembly GCA_946902985.2 of Meconema thalassinum. Taxonomy (NCBI): domain Eukaryota; kingdom Metazoa; phylum Arthropoda; class Insecta; order Orthoptera; family Tettigoniidae; genus Meconema; species Meconema thalassinum. Next base: position 1,432,602,782 of record OX336389.2, on the reverse strand, counting down.
ATTTAGTTATTTATTTATGTATTTTGCAGTGGCGAAGTTAGGGCTCGTGGCCCTCTCTTACTCTTAACCACATAGTTATAATAAAATACACAAATACTACCATTGAATAAGATACGTAAACTAGAAATTAAGTTAGAATGGTACAGAACATAAAAAATAAAGATAGCAATGCACATCAAACAAAGAAACATATAAACAAGTTACGTGAAACAATAATAATAATAATAATACTAATAATAAGTGTTAGTGTTGGATCTAGTAAATAAATGCGTATTTTAATTTAAATTGACAAAGTTATTTACATACCATAATGGCTTAATCATGCTGTCTATCTTACATCACCAGTCACACGAAACAGTCAACGGTGTTCATAAGGAAATCTCTGCAAGCACTCTTAAATTTTGTATGACTCTTGCATTTCCTTACGTCAGCTGGGAGTGTATTCCAAAGTTGCGACCCAGTCACAACGAAGGATTTATTGCACTTGGAAGAGTGGTTAACGGGAAGAGCCAGATCTAGTATTAATATTATCAAGTGAGGGGGGTTACGTGAGAATCGTAATTCAAGTTGAAAGCAAACCGAAGACTAGAGTTCAATGCTCGTTGCAGTTTTTTAGTTTGTTCGCTAGTTGCATCAACAAGGACCACGTCGCAGTAGTCAAAGTCTCAATAAGTCTTGTGTCCAAATGCCCTTATGCCGTTTGAGTGGGTGTAGCGTCGCGTACATCTTCCTGCAAGTTTTACTTACATGTGCAGGCCAGTCAAGAGTTTCAGTCAGAGTCATACCGAGGTTTTTCACTGTTTTACTAAACGGGATTACGGTTGCATTCAAAGTCACAGGAGGGATAGAGAAGTTTTATACATGGAATTCAATAAACCCTGCGAACCGATTATAATAACTTGGGTCTTTTGGGGGTTGAGAAGAAGATCGTTATCACTAGCATACACGCTGAGTTGTTGCACGTCGGTGTTTACATCTCGTATCGCGTTCTCTATATCTTTGATACCAACGTGACAATAAATTTGGAGGTCATCCGCATAAAGATGGTATCTATTATATTTTATTACTGAGGAGATGTCATTAATATAAAGGACAAACAAAAGAGGACCACGAACGGAACCCTGGGGGGTTGCTGCCTTCCTGAGTCGCCACTGTGAAGCAGTATCTTGTGTTATTACACGTTGCATGTGATCTATAAGATAGGCAGTGAAACATTTTAAAGCCTCATTACCGAAGAAGCATGCAAGTTTCTTCAACAATGTCTGGATGTGTATCGTATCAAAAGCCCTACTGAAGTCAAGGAGTGTGAGTATTGTCACTTGTCTTTCATCCATTGCTTGTCTGATATCTTCAGTCACTTTGAGTAAGGCAGTTGCCGTGCTATGGCCCTTCTTGAAGCCAGATTGAAGTGGGTCCAGAATAGAGTGAGCGTGCAGGTATTCCAGTATTTGAGTATGTACCAACCGTTCTAACACTTTGGAAAGAGCGGGGAGAATAGAAATTTGACGGTAATCGGAGAGAAGTTTAGAACCTGTGTTCTTAGGAAGAGGGATTGATTACATTAGCGTACTTCCAAATTGCAGGTAATGTGCCGTTTTTGAGACAGTAATTAAAATTATGGGTGAGAATGGGTAGAATAGTGCCAATAATATTATGTATGAAAGTTATAGGAATATCGTAGAAACCACTAGCTTTCGATTTAATAGAATACAATACTTTCTTAACTTCATTAGTGCTGACAGTACGAAAGGCAAAGCATGGGCGATTCTGTGGGACAAATGATGGATTATTATTTACATGAGGTCTGTTAAGCAGATAAGACTGAACTCTCTCTTCCGTGAAATACGCATTTAAAGCGTCAAGTCGAATGTCAGGTACTGTACCCGTATATTCGAAAGCCGGTCTGTCAGATATCCGAAACAAAGCTGGATTTGTAGACCCTGACTGCGCTGGCTTAAATACTAGCCAAGAATCCACTCCAACACGACCCTCAAGAATATACGTAGGGGAAGATACGATGAAACTGTGAATTACATATATGCACTTGGCTCAAAGTAGAGCACCTACCTTGTGTTCTCGGGGATCTCGTGGTCAGCTTCTGGACCTAAAATGGGTTTCACAGTTGCATCTCTTTATATCTAAAATAAATCGAAACGACGCGGCGTCTAACAAAACTAAACAATTTAATAACAAAGGTATACTATAACTAAACATTCATACACTTAATAAAACACACACCCATTCTCACCTCTTCACATCTACGACACTGACAATCCTGTGTTCCACGAACACTGTGACAAAATTTTGGGGCAGCCTAAGCCTTTACAACAAGCTAAAACAATTAAAATCCCTGGCGTGTTTCACATTCGTATGGCACGCTTCAACTGGACACCTGTATCCGCGCGGCGCGCGACTAGAGCCACGTGACAGATTATATAATCAAGCCCGTTACAATCTCCAATGCCGGCTGATTCATTCATTGACTCTGTTGGCAAGCAACATGTCGACTCATTTATGTGGTGGTGCACTGGCCTTGGCTGGGAAACGAGTTCTAAAGCAGTCCCTCGCTTGCCTTCACTGGCCGAGAATGCACACTTCTGTCACCCAACAGGCAACGTTATAAAAAACTGATTTACGCTAGACAAAGACGCAAATCTTTCATACATCCTTCATGTTAACTAAATGGAACTTCTACACACTGTTCCTTTCACTCCCTCGCGTTGTGATATCCCAACGAAGTTGATTCCATACACACTGAACAATCGGTAAAACGCATTCAAACACATTGATTTTCATACACTATACACTATGCTAAAACATCAAATAACTTCCTAAAACTGACACGTTATACCCTCGATTGAATAATAATGAAAGTTAATAAAAATGAATTTAAAATACATTCAATAGCATGAACTATTATCAAGATAAAAAATGTATTGTCTATTTACACACGAGCATAAGCTCCGATCTCGCATTAATGCCAATTTCAATTTAATGGGATCCTCACAATCCTCCATAACTTCAGAAATACCACCACTTATACTCAATTCTGGTCTGTCGTCAAAATAAGTCGGATATATTCGACTAGCTAAGGTAAAACATACGCAGTGTACATACTTGGGTTTAATAAAGGTTAATAAGAGTAAAACATAACAGACTTCAATATCCGACTTTCCCGTTTAAATTTCAGCTGTGACCCTACTTATCTTCACTTATCCAAAGCCGTGTATGAAATAAAAGGAGTTCTACCAACTCATATCCTATGCCTTGCCAAAAATAGTCTTGCCCATGCAAAGACTGTATTAAAATGCGGAAACTCCTTCGCTAAAAGCCTCTCGTAAGCCAACTGCACACGGAATTACAAACATATTAACCAATTCCTTAAAACTGGCATTCCTTAAAAAGGGCAAATTCCTCAGCGTTGCCAAACCAACCGCTGGTATAACAAACAATAACATCAGTTGTTAATCCACTAATTTATACATGTCATCGACCTTTGGACTAAGCGTGAAAGACCTCTTCACAATTACTTTAAAAACGTTACTAGGATATCTCTAAACGGTTGCGTATACATTTAATAAAAAATACAGTACTGTCACTACATGCTTCTGGTTTCACTTTCACAGATGAAGGAATATCATGTCTACAATGTGACATTGTATTACCCATCGTGAATAAATAATCACAAAAATTATTTGTGTAAGTTCGATAAAGATCAATCTCGACGAGGTAATCAAACTGGAACTTCCCTAGCGCTGGATGATAATAATCTTCCAAGAAGATTCTATTCTCAATTATTTTAACTGACTGAAAGATCATAGCTTTCTTCAATAAAACATACAGTTAGTCATATTCGTGTTATCTCCATTCTGAACGAATGTCAATGAGTTCTAACGACAATCATATTTTCCAAGTTAAATGTTTCTCTCCAATACGATGCTAAGATCGTAACGATGTTGTGATATTTCACAATATATCATCATTTCTTTCTTCTCTCTTGATGTTACTTTTCGAGGGATAAGAGGCCCAAATTAAACTAATAAATTAATTTAATTTGTAGCATAGATGAAAATGTCTATCGCCTGAATTCAAAACGAATTCATAAGCGTCGAAAATAACTTACTGTTCCTTAAAGGAAATGACAAAAATATACTCGTTCCTCAAACAAGTTAAAATCTCAGTTCAGAAACTGGATTGCAAACAAACGATACTAAAAACGTCGAAAGACGATCACTACAAATGATCTCGAAGAATAAAATGTCTATACTTGGAATACGTAAATGATATGTCGAAAAATGGATAAAGGTATTGCTCTAGAATGTCACTAATAATGCTCTAACTACAACTTTAATGAACACAGCTACCTAGTCTGGAAGTGTAGAAGTTCAAATAGAGTATTGTAAAATACTCAGTTGTTACGTCCTTCAAGGATCCGGGTTGGATCCTAGTTCGTCTCCAAGAACTCAAGACCTCAGGCGAGGAAAGAATCCCTCTCCTGCAAAACATCAAGCTCCGACCGGGATCGAACTGCGGACAGCCAACCATCATCTTCTTTGTGACCGGGAATGCCCTGGACCTCTTGATAGTCTTCATGTATCTTATCACTCCGTCATGGTACAGTTTCATCATAACAACGAGAAGTGTCAAAAGTTCAGCTTCACGTTCAGAAATAAATTCCAAAAGGAAGTCATGGACCTCACTCATATACTGAATATTCATGTAGAATGAGTATGAATATCGTTTTCTAGTCGCTGGTGTTAATATCGAGCTCATGTTTGACGATAATGCACTAGAATGTTGTTGTACATAACGTCTCATGCTTGCTCGTAAAGTAGACAGTCATGAACAAACTCCTCTAACGAAGCTCCATCGTTGAATATATTGCTTCTATCTGCTTGTATTCCTGGCTCACATACTAATTTAGTCCATAATTGTAATCATATTACGATATTTAATAACGTTCTTCCGTTGAGAATACACCGTCATCACACTGGTGTTACAATAAAGTTCCTCACTAGCAACGCTAACAATCACTGTTTCTCACGTGTATCTGTGCATTCGCTGTAGTCTGCCTCGAACAAAAGTGCTTTGTAGCGCTGGATTCACACACTTGTCTAACGCTTCATAAAACTGCTTATATCTTCCAAAATATTCTTACGAATTCGATAGAAGTTCGTAATACACTTCACTAGATTATATACTATAATCTGTAGTAGAAATAATGTTTCTGAAGTCGATCAGTGTGAAGTTATATCGGCATTTGTACTCCTCGCAACTTCACTCATTTTGCTGGCGCGGCAATCTCCAACTCCTAGCCTCCCTTATACCGCGTCTCCACGAGTCGACCTTTCACGGACTCGGTGATGCACTCGGGACTCCAATCTCTCCCGACAAAACACGTCTGATCAGTTCAAACATCGGATGAACAAGAGCCTCGATGCTTGGCGTCTCCCCTCCAAGTCACCGAATCTGGCCGCCTTTCCCGTTCCCTCGAAAATTTGAGCGGGCTCTAGCAAATTGCTTATTCCTTCGAATTGCGACCTGCTGTCGGCTTATAAAATATCTCCAATATTTTATTATAATTTTCTTCACTTTACCATTACATAAATTCACTCTCTTGGGGCTTAAATATGATAAATATCCATAAAGTTTAGTTGCGGGAACTCCCGTCTCCTCTAAACCTTCTTCTTATTGGCTGTGGGCTCATATCCAATCGGATAATTTATAACAATGTGTAAACAATTCCTGGGATGATTCGCTGTTGCTAGGCCGATTCTAGGCTTCTCGAACCTTCCATTGCACAATATAATCACGTGACGGAAATTCCCTCCTACTCGACGTCACCACAAGACTGGTTTATGCCAACTTCCAGCCTCGATATTGCTTTGTTAAATTTTATCATGGGCTTCGAAAAATATTCCCATTTTCATCCCAAATAATTCGTTTTACGGGGGAAGTACCTGAAGCTGGTCCCGTGTTTTGCCTATGCCCATGGCTCGGAGATGCCTCCAAGCACTAGCCGTATTTAGATTCCTTGTTGATTCACGAACATATTTAAACTTAAGGTTACGGATGATTTGTTTATTTCTATTCCTCATTGTTCTATAATTTTCATAGTCACTTGCGTCTTGGGTACGTTTGTAATGTCGGTAGAGTGTATCACGTTGAGACATCAAATGTTTAACTTCAGAGGTTAACCATGGATTAGGTTTGCGTGATATTCTTATCTGCCTTTTGGGTGCATGTTTGTTGCCTAGACTGTGTATTAACGAATTAAATTTATTTATTGATGTGTAACATCTTTCCGCTCGGTTGCTGGATAGTTTTGTGGGAGTGATTTTGAAAATTGGGGACGGAAGTGGATCGGAACGATCGAGATGGCAGTGGTGGATCGAACGGAAGTATGCACTGCCCGCTCGATCGATCGAACGGAAGTGTACTAGCTGGCAGTGGTGGAAAACGGAAGTATGCACCGCCCCCTCGATCAATCGAACGGAAGTGTACTAGCTGGCAGTGGTGGAAAACGGAAGTATGCACCGCCTGCTCGATCGATGGAACGGAAGTGTACTAGCTGGCAGTGGTGGAAAACGGAAGTATGCACTGCCTGCTCGATCGATCGGTCCAGCGAACAGTGGTAAGACCCAACTGGCAGTGGTACGAGAAACAATGAGCGCGCGGTGTCGGAAATTGATACAATGACGTACTCACGGCTATGTGGAATGTATATGACATACTGAATGGAAAACGCTCATGCGAGCTCTGGTGTCAAGTGATTGAAACAAATGACATGGCGCATGTTTGAAGTCTTCGTATCAGTATTTAAATGGTAAAATGCCTTAATAGCAAACATTGTAATTAGTCGGCATTGCCGGTATTATGTTTCTGCACAATGGCTATTCAAATATTAACCCACATAACGGTAATTCAGTCATCAATATAATATAATCTTTGTGGTTATACGAGAATTGAGCAAGCCTTCATGAACTATTACTGAATAAATTCTCTTAACTGACAAGAGGGCCTATTCATAAGGCATTTTAAACTCAATTTCACGCCGGAACATTATCGAAACAAGTAAAATATAAATGAAACAATTCCGTAATGCAGTATTATTGGAACGTGGAAATAAGTCACCATCTTGTGCACAAAATTTGCGTAGTCGAAATAGCCGCGGGGTTAGTGCTTATGACTGTGAATCTAGAGATTTTGGGTTCGAATCCCGGACGGGGTAGATATTTCTGCTACCAGATTATCATTTTAAACGATATTTATCATATCAATATGACTCATTTTAACCGAATCCATATAAATTACGTGTTGGTCTGTGAATGAAGAGGGCCTGTTTATAAGGAATTTAAGGTTATGAGCGGTGTCACGTTTATTAATCTAGTTGATCCATATCGTATTCTTTATTTAGGCTAGTGCTGGTTGAAGCTACAAATCATCTAATAAAATGAGTTCCGTATTATAAACTACAATATCTGTAAAACACTCCCTTTTACAATAGATTAATATTTGTGCCAATCTTATATATTAAAATAGTTTTCAAAAAATTTCACCCTTTCATTAAACTGAAATATCTCGCGAAGTATTTGCGCAACCACGACGTTTGTTGTCTTAAACTGTAATGCCCGTCAAGCACCGTCGATTGATACCCACCTTACGTGATTATATCATTCGAGTATTAAAGTAATTGCGAATATTACTTCCTTCAAGGTCTCACGAAAATAGAATATCGAATGACTTGACGGACATATTGTCGCTAGGCGACAACGACTAACAGAGTATCATGATATTCAACGCCGCCCCAATAATAAATGTAACTTGATATTAACAGAGAGTTCCCTAATTACGTCATGATATCGTTAATTTCTACCTGCTCCAGTCGGGAGCTAATGTCGCATGTATCCATACATGATATCGTTAACTTCTACCTGTTCCACTCGGGCGCTAATGTCGCATGTATCCATACAATAAGTAGAAGGGGATTCTGTGCACATAATTTTATTAAAACTACTCAAAGAATGGATTACTTTGAGACTGAAGTGCTCATGCACAATCAGCAGTCATTTTGCTAATGACACTGTCATGTCAACATCTGTTTGAATGACAACAAATACTGTATACGAAAGACAACTAATTTCACGAAGATGCCGCTACAGTCGAATGTTGGAACCGCCATTTTGTATTGTGTATCCGATCTTTCTGTTATATAGTCTTTGGTCTCACCAGCTACAAACTGTCTTCTTTTCGTTTCATCATTCGTCCTTATAGGTTGTGTGCTCAATCAATACAATGAATCATATTATGATGAATGAGAGGCGACACTCAATTACAAATGTTATAAAGATTAAAGGTGACGGTAATTGTCTGTTCAGGTCATTGGCATATTGTGAGTACAGCAATCAGAGTTTCTTTACACAGGTTAGAAAGCGAATTTTAAAACATGTTACAGACAAGTGGAATAATTATTCTTCCTTTATTGTTGGCAACAGCGATATGTACGAAACTGCTATCAATACGAGCTATGATTACAAAATGTATATGTCTATGAATGGTGTTAATGGAGGTAATGTTGAGTTAGTTGTCGCTGCTCAAGTTTGCAAAATGGATATTTATTCGTGGATTACTACTGTCGTATGGAAGGTGACCGGTTAAAATATATACGTCATCAACAAACGAAGTTACGAGTTGATACATATGCATGTTTAGCAGATGCCTTGCATGTACGAGCAGAAAATGAAAATCTCAGAGTCGGTCGTATTGTAGTTTTGCCATCTTCTTTTACAGGTAGCCCAAGGAAAATATTAAAAAATTATCAGGATACGATGGCGATAGTGAAGAAGTTTGGAAAGCCAGATTTATTCATTAAGTTCACCTACAATGCGGGCTGGCCAGAAATACTTAACAGCATTCATCTCTGGGAAACGGCTAATAATAGGCCTGATATTGAAGTGAGAGTTTTCCATTGCAAAGTAAAGGAATTGCTACGATTGATTAATGTTAAGGAAATTTTCGGTAAAAGCATATCTATATACAGTGGAATTTCAAAAACGAGGTCTCCCGCACATGTATTATGTATAATGTTTCGCCTACAGAAACAGAAAAGTATTATTGACGCCTGTTATTGCTTTACGTCATAGGTGCTACCAGCTTCCAGGATCTACGAACATACAAAGCAGTTGTCTATTCTACTTTTAAAGAAACAGCTAAGAAACGAGGTTTGCTGATTGACGATTCTGAATGGCAGCGTTGTTTGGCAGAAGCGTCACAACTTCAGATGCCTTCTCAGTTACGACAACTGTTTTCTTACATATGTATCTTTCAGACCCCTTCAAATGTAAGATAGTTATGGGAAATTTTCAAGAATTCATTATCAGAAGATTATCTGCAGTTTCACGAACCTAATATTGCGTATCAGTTCACTCTTATACATATTTCTAACACATTAAAGCTCCATGGTCTTCCCATTATTTCTCTCGAATTGCCAGCTATTTTTGATAATTTCCCTCAGACAAATTTACCAATGAATTATCCAAAACTTAATGAGGATCAATTAAGTCGGTTGATAAACCAAGCAAATGGAAACCAAACGGCTATAATTACAGAAATTTTGGGGTTAGTACAAAACAGCAATGAAAGGATGAGTAATGCATATTTCATTGACGGTCCAGGGGGCACCAGGAAAACATTTCTTTACCAATGCTTGATTCACAGTTGCACAAATTTGGGGTTAAATGAAGTTTCTGTTGCATGGACTGGTATTGCAGCAATGTTACTACCTCAGGGGCGCACTGTACACAGCCAGTTCAAGTTACCTCTACATTTACATGAAAGTTCGGTATCAGGAATAAAAGTTAACAGCAAGGAAGCTTTTTTATATTCGTTCAGAAAAACTTATCATCTGGGATGAAGCTCCTATGGCTAATAAGCACGCGTTGATGTGTGTAAATCGGTTGCTCAAGTACATCATGAATAACCGCGTGCCTTTTGGAGGAAAAATTATCATCTTAGAAGGGATTTTAGGCAGGTATTGCCTGTTGTGCCTCACGCATCTAAAGCAGCATCAGTCCAAATGTCAGTAAGGTTCTCTCGTTTGTGGCCATTATTCAATTTTTTTAAACTCAACAAAAATATGCGAGCGGATACAGATCAACGTGACTTTGCAAGCTTCTTCATACAAATTGGTAACGGTGAATACCCTCACGTCGATGGAGAAAATTCAGAATTAGTCCCACGCTGAAAAATATTTCACGCTTTTCAAAAATAGCGATTTTAGCACCTAAAAATGAACATTGTAAAGAATTCAATGAAAATGTTTTAGGCCTAATCCCAGGATCATCGAGAACTTACATCAGTGAGAATAATTTGATTACTGAAGATAAGAGTGAACTTCTAAAATTCCCAATAGAATTTTTTGACAGCATAGGCATAAGTGGATTGCCACCTCATATCCTTCGACTGAAAGAAGGCTCAATTGTGATTTTGTTGAGAAATATTAATGTTACCCAAGGTCTGTTGAACGGTACTAGACTGTTGGTTTGGAAGATGCATGACAATTGCTTACACCTGGAAATTATTACGCCATCAGATACTTCTATGCCATTTTCCTTCAAAAGGAGGCAGTTTCCAGTACGTTTGGCTTTTTGTATAACTATCAATAAAGCTCAAGGTCAAACACTAGATCAAGTAGGCATTTATTTACCTCAACCGGTGTTTAGCCACGGACAACTTTACTGTATGCCGCACTATCGCGAGCAAAACCCTTTCATGACGTCAAAGTTCAAATAGAACCAAAAGGCAAGCGAACAGCAAATGTCGAATGGAAGGAAGTACTATTAGAATTTTGAAACGAATGTTGCGGATGAGCACAGACCTCAACAAACGGGGCACAGATTAAATAACAATTATACAAGGACGTCCGCATCCCTAATACGATAACTGACCTGTGGTAATGGTAAAAAAAATACTATTGTCCTACATCGGTGATTACTATCCTACATCCTGTTATTTCATTCCCTCAGTTCTATAACAAAGATATACTCAATCAAATTTACAGCTTAATAAATATTAATTCCTTCTGTGTGAGTTATCTTTTCATTTCTCATCAATCGCCTTTACTTGCGGTACTATTCTATCTGTAGGGGTGGAGGCGATAGCTGTCTTTACAGAGATGTGCAAATTATTAGATTCGATGTCAGTTTTCCAAAATTGCATTTTTACTTTTCACGGTTTAATGCACTAAGTAGGCTATGTTTACAAGGTGATGAAATCACTTCAAATGTTTACCCAAGACTCCTAATTATATTTTTATTTAAGAAACTCAAATTAAAATGATTTTTTAGAATTTCCACTAACAGAGGGGCCTTGCAAATGCAAAAAGCCACACGTTTCGTTTTTATTACTTCACTCTACTTTACGTGTGAATTTAGAGCGGAGGGATTTGGGGTCTTTTAAATGATGAACGATATTGAACTATTCAAAGATTCATGAAATATGCATTGAAATCACCTGACTTGAATTCTAAAGTCAATGAAAAATTGAAAATGGATCCAGCTCAGATATCCCCCGGTATCCAATAATCTGAAAGTTTCCAGACGCAATTCCTTATGGGCAAAGGTGTAATTCCACGGGAGAGGAAACACTACTAAGTAGGACAACAAAAGAAGTTGGTCAATAAAACGATTTTGAATAAAAGTAATTACGACTAATTAAAATTATTTATTTAATTCTATTAATTTGCACACCTCTATACGTTAACCAAGAGTTACATCTCTTAATTCAAATATAAGAGAGCCATCTTTTATTTTAAATTTATACCATTGCTCATAAGTAGACAAAACACCAAATTGTACCGCTGTAGCCTTAAATTGTGTGGATATCTCTATCTACTTAGTATAAAACTAAGTTCCCAATTCTTGGATGTAACGGGTAATCTCGAGAGCAACTTGATGGATTTTGATGCGGTTTTCACCATTCTGTAAAGGATTTCTCGATGAAGGATTAGGTAGAAAAACATTATGACCAAAAGAAGCCGAGCATTTACGATTTCAGTGAATTGAGTTGAAGAAAAACCTAACGTCCATGTGTCTTTAAAAAAATCGATATTCACTGAGAATTGTTCAGCATTAAAAGTTCTGCAAGAAAGACCGCGACAGCTCCCACATCGACCACTGTAAGTGTTCTTACGTTTTCATTTCTTCCAGTAATCTCCATTCAGTGGAAATTTAAATCACTAGCTTCAGAGTGAGTTTACGAGCCTGCGAGCGACCTATCACCCTAGCTTCAGCCAGCATCAAACTGCCGAGTCGTGTCGAGTTAATTCTTCAGAGAAGAGTATAGCTTATGTGTTTGGAGTTAGCTGTTCACCTCGGCCTGACGTCCGTGCGCCTTTTAAGCTAACGCAGGGTAAATAGTGGGACACACACACAGAGGACAGGCAGACACCCACACATTTGATCTCATAAGTCTACTTCATCATTTACCCAAAAGCGACGGTACCGTAAATGTCTGTTCAGGTCACTAGCATGAAGACATGCAAATGTCATATGGACAGAAGTGCTGTAGGAGTGTTGAAGTGAATGCTGCGGAGCAGCACGGGTCTTCTAGTAATAGTATAAAATACCGGTGTATCAACAATTTCACGTGAGGTTTCTTCTATGTCTGATGCTACACATCATATGCGACTACTGTAAGGCTCGTATTTTATTTTATTTTTTGCATCAATGTCTTTCAGATTTAAAATGTCATTCCACGGAAGAATGTAGGCATCGTGCCTTAATTCATACATATCGATATCTTTCATATTCCTGCACGTTATATACCTAGGTTTATATTTTGGAACGCGAAGTGAGTAAGCGAGAAATATAAGATCGTGGGTGGACACGGCCGGTACTGAAATCTGTCCGTAAGTTACCACTTTCTGAGGGTTGTTAGTCACTTTGAGATCAATTAAGGTGTGGGAAGTGTTGTTGGTAGTATGTACATGGTTAGTAGGGTTTGAGGGAAGGATAGTCAAGTCACATGAGGAAAACATGTCTTCTAATTTCTTAGTATCGTAATTCTTCGTAAGTAGATCAGTGTTGAAATCCCCTAATATAATGATATGTCCATACGTTGGTAGTAAGTTAAGTAGATACGTTTCAAACTCGGCCATATAAGATACTCATGTTGGTCGGTAAACCACTCCAATAAGAATTTTCTGTCCACTAGCAAATTCTTCAACGAACATGAACTCCATCCTCCGCAAATCGCCGGTCGATGAGGTACAAATGACACGGCTCATCAGGTCATCTCTACAGTAGAGAACGATACCTCCTCCCCTCTTATTAGTGCGGTCATGACGATGGAGATTATAACCATCAAGTTGAACCATGCTGTTTGGAATTGAAGGCGATAATCAAGCTTTCATTCATTCCTATCAAATGGACACTAGTTTTGCTAAATATAGCCCGAATTTCGGCTAAGTGTGCGGTAAACTTAGGCTGTTTAAGTGGCAACACTGGAGGGTGTGAGGATATGGTGAAAGTTCGTGTTTCAATAAGCTGCTGGCGTCTATGGTGGGGAGAGGGGTGAGGAGAGTTCTATTCTTATAGCTAAGGTGGTTGTCATAGGAAGACACCGTAGCTACCTGACTAACGGACATACTTTAACTGAGACAAAAAATCTTACCTGGATTTCCTAGAGAACTGGACCGCTGGCTGGTTAATATACCACACACACACACACAATCACACACGTTTCTATTGGTTATAAGAGGGGGGTAACGGTACTTTGTGGCCACCCTGTATATTAACACCTCCTGCGAATTTAAGTGACTCATAAAACTAACATGGGTTAATTTATAACCCAGTTTCTAGTTACTTAACCACACTCTGTATCCTAGACAGTTAAATATTGTAAACTGAGTGCCACTTTCGCTCTAAGACTCTTTTTTACCATTTAAATTTTGTCATGTCCTTACAGAACATTTTTAAGTCTCTTTGTATGAACCTGTCACTATGAAACATATACCGGCGGTAGCGTATTGAAACTTTTCGTCTAATATTCAACCAAGATACTAATTCCAGCGTCGGAATCACTATGTGCCTACCGAAGTTGAAAGTAATTTAGAAGACTGGAAACATTCTACATAATACCGTACTCACGCAGGGATAATGCGTCTTAACAATACACTGTAATTACAGTTTCATAAAAAATAACTTTTTTTCTTATCTTGTTTATCAAAACCACCTTGCCTCAAGAAGATTTCTTAGATTACCAGCCTCTAATTAAAATTATGTAACAGTCAGGTAATCGACGGTGACCGAAGACAATTAGGCCTATAACTTGAGAATGGGGATTATTTTACAAGGCCTGACTATCATACTGACTTAGCTTATCATTTCACAATAGAATTGACCTCTAGTACAGTACCGTACGTATGATCAACATGTAAGCTACTTTTCTTCATGGGCAGATGACTTCGTAGTTCCGCCCTTTAAAACAACAATAACTCACTAACTGTACCGTACGCGTATTCGTGGTCGAGAATATTCAGAAAGTTTTCTAAGTTAGTCAATGCTATATAAAACAGCCACAAAGCAGGTTTATACACCTAGAACAGTTAACCAGTTCATCCAGCCGACCAATCAGGATATTCCTAGCCACGTGCATGGCATAAAGAAAGCACGACATAAAGGATGTCACGAAGGTAGCCCAGGACTTCCAATCTCGCGCTAGGTAGCAAAGAATGCACGGAAACAGCCGAGCACTTCCGATTGGCAGAGAGACACGCGCGAGCAGATCGCGACTACAGTCAAGTAGAAGGGGAACGCACGTCAGACGCGTGGCGACAATGACCATTCAAAAGAGGCGTTATAAAGAAGAAAGTAATGAGCGCAATTAGAATATCTAATTACCAGCAAGATTGTAACACTGTATGACATCAGAAAAGTTGTTAATTAATAAATCATGAACACTTATAAATAATTGCAGCTAATTGAATGCTCAATTAAGGAATACTATTATATTCACCATTAACGCGCCTTTTAGGAAGATTTTTTATGAGGTGACGCCAACCTTTTGTCAAAGTGGGAGACAAGCCAGAGGTATCGAGGCTTCTTATCAATCTAGACTTCGACGAGAGTGGAGGTGTCTACAAAACTCTGCTACATTATTAGAGAACTAAGCCTGAAAGTTGGAAATGACTTCGCAGAATAATATATAGCAAGATACACGAAATATTAATCTCAGTAATTAATATCTCCGATTGCAACAGTAACTAAAGTTTTTTTTGTTTTTTTTAGCGTATGGCTTTTAGTGCCGGGAGTGTCCGAGGACATGTTCGGCTCGCCTGATTTGTAGCTACTTCGAGGCGGACACCCAATGGGTGAGCTACACGTACCGTCGTGTGTGGAGTGTTGTCTGGAGGAAAGTTTTGAATGTAAGGACAGGGAGTTGGAAGGTAGCGGTTGTGGCCTATAGTTAGGGACCAACCCCGACATTTACCTGTTAGGAAGATGGGAAACCACAGAAGACCATCTTCAAGGTTGCCGGCGGGGGGATTCGAACCTCCTCGCCTCCCAGATGTGAGCGACTGCCGTAACGACCACGGCTAACTCACCCGGTAGTAACTACGGTTATACTATTGAAGAAAACTACGTGGAAATATTAAAAGCACCGCTTCAAAGTGATAGAAACTATATTCTACAGTTATCACCATGTCAGACATTCTGAAGTTGAGAGGGGAAGAAACAGTTAAATCTACAATGATGAAGATGTACTGTTAAAACGCTTAAGGGAACATAGCTACAATGATAACAAGAATATAGGAAATGACATAATATAAATACCGTGGGGGAGATAAACATCTCATCTCTCCTACGCCAAATAATGCTACAACCACAAAGTCATTTCACTGACTTCAATGATAAATACCTTCGACCAGAACTGTGGTGCAGAAAAAAGAAGTTTTTCTCGAACGAGAGTGACCAGGGTGAACCCGGCGCTGTCAAGAGAGAAAGGGCTTTCCCATCTCACAAATAAGATAGCCAAGCTGAAAGGACGACTGCACGATGATGTTATAGTTCGCATCCCGTTCCTTGCAGTTTGCAGACTTCTGAAGGAGACCGAGCAGAATTCCACACGACATCTTGAGGGGCTATCTCTCAGAAACTATCCGTTTGCTGATGAGCAACGCGGGAGAGCAACTTCCAGTAAGATCTACGCATCACCAGGTAGTCTAAGACCAACGAAGTTTCCAATTTTGTAGAATTGTAGAAACTTTTGAAAATATCCGACAACTTTGTATTTTAATGCCATTTTTCTAGATCTTCGAATTGTTAAATTTTAATTTTCGATTTGATATTTTCAACGCTATGAGTGGTAGAATTTTCATTTTCGATTTTGATCGATTTTTGAATTTTAAGCGAGATTTTTCAGTGATAATTTAGAAACGCTGGTTGGAATGTAGAACTTTATGCGACTTCGAATTCATTTGATGGATATTTTATGGTTTAGCTCGAATTTTATAGTTTAGGCAGAATTTTGTTGTATAGATCCAACTTTATCGTTTAGATCGAAATTTATTGTACAACACGAATTATATTGTTTGAAGTATATTATATTTTAAAGTTGATCATTTTAATAATGATGGAAATCTATTTGAAATGTGTTCCGAGAATTATATACAGAGATGTATATTTAATAATGAGATAGTTGATGATCTATTTTAAGGATCTGATCAAAGTTATGGTCTAATAACTTGTTCGACAGATCGGGTGATAAATATTAATTCACATTGTTGGCGAATATTAAGATATGAAAATGTATAAGAATTAAAGCAGAGAAAGAATGGAAACAATATTGTAAGATGAATAGAAGTTAATGCAAGCTACAACATGATAGTAATAAAGTCGAAAAGTTTAAGAAATATTTGTGAGAAGTACATTAGCTGAGTGCTATTAGCATGCAGTAGGTTATTTAAAACATGAATGTAATTGTTATCGAAGGAATAGTATTCAATTGCATTACCTGTTAAATTAAGTTATCGAAAGAACTAGTATTTTTATTAAGTAAGTTGAAACTGCTATAAGAATTTTGTATTGAGAAAGGAATGTATTGTGGACAATACTATTTATGTGGAGAAGTAACTACGAAGTATATTTAAGCAAGATATTCTTTATTATTCCCGTATTGACGGAGTCACATGTTGAATTTACGACAATGAGCGCAGCTATGGAAGTGTGTCATTTGTGAAGGAAAGTCTGTTGAGACAAACGCGTATAAGATTTTTGTAAGTGAAGGAAAGTATTGTTGAGAAGCAGTAGTATCTTGGTAAAATGATTATTTGAAGTTATCGACATAGGTGAAGCAGCTGAAATTTCTTGAAATTAACAGGACAGCGGATTCTAATTGAAATTGAGTCTGAAAGAAATTATAGGAACAATGGATCTTTCTTGAAGCTGAGAGTAAGCAGAAATCTATTTAAATGGTTCTAAGTAGACACTGTTGTTCAAGGTAATTATTCATCGTGGAGAAAATGTATTTTTATTAAGTATTTTTATTTTTATGATAGACCAGAGTGGAGGAAAAGATAAACTATGTCTTTACTTTATTGTACGGATTATAGAATCCCAGATTGCGTCATTATTACCGATGGAGACATAGTTAGGTGTAGGATATTCTTGATTCTAAAGAAATGTAATTAATGGAAGCAGTGATAAGACAGTTAGTGTCGATATTTCATGTTGGAAATAGGCATTTTGCCAAATATATATATATTCTTGAAGATGTAAGTTGACGAACTTCATCATTTCTGTATATAAGCCGTGTATAATATTTTTAGGAAAATTGTTCAGAGTCATATTTAGTGCGTAATTTTAGTTAAACCTAGAGTAGGATTCTTATCGCTTCTACGGAAGTATTTTTAGAAGATAAGAGGCGGGAGTTAGAATGTATAGATTAACGAATAGTATTTGTAATGACGGAGATCTACGTCATGGGTAGATTCATTTTATTTAGCGGGGATTTTGAAAATTTAATAACATTAGTTTATTTTTGTTGTTGAACTCCCGTTATCCAGGACACAGCAGTTGTTTATTTTTATTAAATTTATATAAATTTATTTGAGTTTATAAAAGCACCGTGTATAGTTACTTATGGTTTCTTTATGAAACTCTGATGGAATTATTTCAGTTTTAACACGATTATATAATGTTACATGTTCTATTGACGTAAGTTATTTAAATATTTTATGTTTAAATTTTGTGTGCGCTTTTATATGTCGTTAATAAATGACAGTCACGTGCTTACGTTTTCCTGATCTTTTTATAGAAAGTTGGCATTATCTTTTATAGTTTAATGGTAGTGGAATGTGCTATAGGGTGGAGGTATTCCCATGTCCTTACGCCCGAGATATTCTATGATTCTCGTACTCCTGAGTAGTATAGAGACCTTTTGTGATGTAGTTACTTACTATAGCACATTCAGTTGTAAATCCCTGTTCCTTATCCTGAGTGTTTTCGCCAAGTAGCATTATGTGGTTTTTTAGCTGGGAACTTCAAGATGCTACAATCCATTTTCCAGCTGTGGATTTTGGTGGATCATTCCAGGTATAAGGGTGCAGTACATGTTATAAAACTAAGTCCCCGATTCTTGGATGTAGTCTAACGGGTAATCTCGAGAACCACTGGATGGATTATGATGCGGTTTTCACATTTCTGAAAAGAATTTCTTGAGGAAGGTTTCTGTTGAAAAATATTCATTTAAGTTATAACCAAAGGAATCCGAGCAGTAACGATTTCAGTGAATCGAGTCGAAGGAAAACCTGCCGTCCGTTCGCCTTTTAAGCTTACGCTGGGTAAACCGTTAACATTATATGCTATGAGTGTAAGAATTGTTCAGCATGAAAAGTTCTACAAAAACGTCCTGGACAGCATATATTCTTTAATACATCGCCCACTTGACTATAAGTGTTTCAATGTTTTCATTTCTTCCATAATTCTCCATTTAGTGGAAATTTAAATTTCTAGCTTCGGAGTGAGCCTATCACCTCAACATCAGCCAGCATCAAACTGTCCAGTCGTATCGAGTTAAGACTTCCGAGAGGAGTATTACCGGTATGTGTTTCGAGTATCCCTGTTCACCACGGCTTTTCTGAATTGCGTCTGGGAAATGCCGTCCGTGCGCCTTTCAAGCATACGCTGGGTAAACCGTTAATGATGCCGGGGTGGGTTGCTAGTATCATATATTCCGTATCGTACACGATTTTTAACATTTCCATCTACGGTATGTTCAAGAAATGTTTGAATTGTAAATCTTTAGGATCTTGCGGCAGTCATAACTGACTTTGTAATTGGGATTCACATTCTACACATGCGACAGTAGCAAAGCTCAAGGGATGTGACAGTTACGCCCTTATTATCCGGAGGAAGTAAGTAGCCTACTCCTTGTTACCCAAAAATATCACAAAGAAAATCACTCGCTAATTTAGGCCTAATTTTTGCAAACTTTTTTGGGAGAATTTCCTCGCACCCCCTATGGGCTGGGGGATATACCATACCCCCGGTGTGTCCGCCTCCCCCCCTTCCCCCCCTCCTCCTATAATCTTGCCTTAAATCCACCACTGTCGGATGTAGGGTGTGGTAGGTATGCAGAGATGAAACGATTAGCTCAGGACAAGGAAGCATGGAGGGCTGCAACAAACCAGTCAAAAAACTGAAGACTCAAACTACAACAACATGTTTAATGAGACCAAAATGAGGCTTTCACACTTGCAACAGGCCAGAAAGTTGCTTTTACATACCTTGTTTCGGTGTTCCATCTGACGGGTAACATTACAGTACTTATTGAAATGAGTAACTTTGGTCACAACTGCACCTGTTTAGTTTGTCAGTGATGAACATTCAAAGTGTAGGTTAATTTAAATTATACAGATCAATCAATATTCATCACAGACAAACTAGACAGATTACACAACAAGACTCAACTAAATTAACTTCGTGAATCAAGAACTATAAGATAATTTAAGCAACAATGAACAGCGTAAAGCAAATACAGATACAAGAATTCGATATAATGAATGAATTCCAACAGACTTAAACAGGACCACTAGATGACACAGTTCATTTAAGATTACTAAGAAATTGAGATACACAAATATTTTTGCTTTTCGGATTTGAGCACATGAATGAAAATCCACAACTGTTTCCAGTCGACCGACCGAGTCAGGGAATGGAATGAATGAAGCCCCCATCTAGCGACGAAGATATGAACTGTGTCGGCTGCCAGAAGTCTATCACACCCCCTGGGCCAATGATTAAATGAATGACAGATGGAATGAAATGTTAGTGGAGAGTGTGCCAGTGAAGATCGGGGTACCCGAAGAAAAATCTCTCTGTCTCCGCTTTGTCCAACACAAATCTCACATGGAGTGACCGGGATTTGAACCACGGACCCAGCGGTGAGAGGCCGGCGTGCTGCCGCCTAAGCCACGAAGGCTTCATTTGAGTACATGAATATAATTCTTAATTTAAATTGTAAGGACATCTATTTCAAAATGTATGTTAATTGATATTGTAATTCTGCTCTCATACACGTAATGTAGTAATAGTCTAATTAACAAGCCTAAAATATGTTTTCATAACAGTAGTTCAAAAGAATTTAATTGGTATTGAAGTTAATACGTAGTATTAACCCTTTAAAAGTCACGGTGCAATATATTGCGTGTCGGAATTCAAATTTACATACCGGTATCTTTGTTTCTGTATGTCTTTGGACAACGATTGAAAACGGATAACTCCTGACATCTGTTGACTATTTTCTGAAGCCATTGGATTGTTGTTCTCACCACGGGGAGCGCTAGAAATAATTTGTTTCCAAGTGGATGTGTTCAGCTGTAGCGAGTCAAAGGCTGTTAGCTCAACATGGCTGCGCAAGGGTGAGATGAAAATTACTGAGAATGATTATTCCCTTCTTATGTGCGTAAACTAGTTGTTTGATGATTTGTTAACGTACTGTGATAAATGTTTTTGGTACAATCAAATAGAATGCTTGTTGAAGGTTGTTTTATAATCAAGTACTGTACCCGATAATCCGAAAGTAGCCTGTTGGACTATCCATTGCCCCAGCTGGATCGCCTATTTCTAACAGCACCGGCCAATTACTACATTAGAAATCGCTCCCAACATGGCCTTTAGGGATTTACATACAGCAGTTACAAGAATATTGTGGATCAACAACAAACTACACGGGGCACACCTTCCTTTACTTACCTTCTCGGGGACTGGGAATTCAGCTTCGCCTACAATACGTCCACAATACTCTACTTCTTATATTTAAAATGAATCACACGCCAACAACAACTAATAACGAACTGAATAAGCATGTATTAACAATGGTGTGAACAAGTATAAACAAAAAAACAATAAACAAATTTAACAATCAAATAAAATAAAAACACGCAATCATTCACACTTCCTTTCTACTCCACATCTTACTACAATGCTGTGTAAAAATAAAATTATGAGCATAAGATTCTTGGCTTGTTTTAGGCCTACACTGCGTAAAAAGAAAACCGTTTAAGGAAGGCTCTTATATTCGTGGCATTCCTGACACCTGATTTCATTCACTAGCCCACGTTTGGAAACGCACGTGCACTGGCCTGTTTCATCAATGAAACACTAGCACTCGGAACTAAATACAATTTATACAAGGCGGTGAGTCTTCACTTGCTCATATTATGACACACCGCTCTCCAACTCTAACGGTGAATCATTCAAGCTAGCCCACATTGAGACTGCTTTTGAGTGCGTTTATAATACACGTAAAACTAACATATAGATCTTACAAAAATGCACATAACTTCTATGTTTCTTAAACAATCATCCTGAAAATGTTTATACACTCTTTCATTCGCAGCCCGTAATTGTTCATGACCAATTTGGTTCAACAATTACTCTTAACAGTGAACAATCATTCATACCAAAAACAGCCGCTCATAAAACATACGCTATTCCAAAACAATCGATTAATAAATCCTACTAAATTATTTAACTAATTAAATCATTTCCAAATAATTATTTACATGTAATATGTTCATAATAATATACATTATTTAGTGTTGCTAACACGTTACTTTCGAGATTCTGGCTTCTCGGTTACAATACAATTCTCAACTAATTATATACACTGGTTTTCCACATAACCATTCTCTAACATTCCGTAGTTTTGATATACTGCTTACACATCATCATATATAGGTTTCATTACATTGTCGGTCTAATACAGTCGACTGACTAAGGTTAGCTGTACGTAGTTACATAACTTCGGGTTTAATAAAATATAATAGTTGTATTATTGACATAAGTAGACAATCGTTCTCTAGTTGTATTTCCGCTAGAACCATTCTGTCAACACAGCTAAATCGTTACTTCACATGAACTGGACTACTTGTATACAACGGCTCTTATGATGATCCATACTTTGATTTCCCTTTCAAATGCGGAACTCCCTTCGCACGAGCATTCTTCATAGCTCTACAAATCCTCATATAACAGTGTATATGGCATAAACAATTATCATCCACTATGTCAAACAATAACCAAAAACGGATTAATTGTTATTAACATATCTTCTGTAGGAACTTCTCTCAAATAATGGCATGACCCTCAGTATCATTCCACATGACTACTGAACTACAATTATACATGCTTAAGTTCTTCAAACGAAACTTCCAATTGTAATGAACGATATTAGACAGTCGTGATTGACCTTCTAATGTTTACTCCACAACAAGATAATTAACTGTTAACTCGTCTGTCGCAAATACATGTAATAAAAATAATACTCCTGTCTCATCTCACTTACAAGCTTTAAATTGTATATCGTTGTAATATCAGGTCCACAAAATGACGTGATGTTACACAAATAGTGTAAAATAACACACATGTTATTTATAGTGTCAAATAGAATTCTATCTTGACCGGGATAAACTAGCTTTGAATTCCTAGCCAAAGATTTGGATAATCTTCTATCAAAAGATATTTCCCCTAACATATTAAATGAACAAAGCTCTCAGCTTTTCAAATAATTAAAAAGGTTTGTCAATGTCGTAATGTTTTTCCACTCTACACAAAGAATATTTATAGGAATTAAGACTTCGGTCTTATCAAAAGAGTAGTGTTTCCTAGATCGTTGACAGTTTATCTACAATAATGATATAACAATATCATTCGATGTTTCTTCTGTTCTTGAAGTTTTGATGTTGTTACATTAAAGTGCTCAAATTAAATTTAATAAGAATTTAATTTGAAACTATGACACAATGTCAGAATTCTTGGTTTAAATCAAATTATAAAATTCGAGAGTCGAAACGACTAGTCTTCTATGAGGCAATATGATTCCTCAAACAAAATTTTTAATGTCAGTTCCACAACTGATCCGTAGAATAAAATTGAAAAATAGATGAAAGGCAATCATCTCCTAAATAACCTTGAAGCATAAAACTGTTAACACACATCTGAAGTGTAAAATACATGAAAACCCTGAAATACATGAAATACGAAAATATGGAAATATGGAGTAAGATCGTTGGCTCAGGATGTCACTAATCAAGCTCTATACTACAAATAAGAGACACTGCTACCTTATTTGGACGAAAACTTGAAGATCTATGTAAGTATTCCCACAATACTTTAGATGTTTCCTCAGTTTAAGATACTGAGATGGATCTGCATTTGAACTTCGGATCTGCGACCTCAGAGATAGGAAACGTCCCTCTCTGGAATTCACCAACATTCGCCTGGGCTCGAACGACATCCTTCTGGCAAATTCTTCTGTGTTGCTGGGCTACCCCCAGCATCTTGACAAATCTCTTCTGTAGAATCTTCATTCTCCGTTGTAAATATGTATCAGCCTCATCATTGGAATAATTTATAGAAATATTCATATAAATGGTGAATGAAATCTTTCCATTGCTAATTGATGTTACATTAGTGTTCGTAGACTGACGAAAATGTACAATATGGACCGTACACTACGTCTGTATTCATGAATACGTTGACTAACGAAGTTCCATCGTTGTATCTTAACTCCTGTTATCGAATATGTCTCTGGCGCATGACTACTTAGTTCATCATATCAACAATATTAATTATGTTGAATGAAGACACTTGAAGAATAATGATAGTCATTCTGATACTGTTTATGTGTTGCGCCAATGTTACAAGTGCTTCGCTACTGTTCACTTGAACTGCGTTCGCCAACTTCACGTTGCAATCTAAAATGATATTCAGCTTTATTTCCAACACATTCGAAAATCTGAATTAACAGGCTTATATTGTTGAAATGGTAAGTTTTAGAACGCTCGACTTTTCACAGAATGTAGTCTTCAACCTGTTCTTTATATATATTCGCTTAGTTAAATTCAGATCTCGATTATATAAGAGATATAATTATTTCAATGTTCCTCACAACTTCACGTAAAATGGAAGTGCGGCAATCTCCTACGTTCCACCTAGCTATCCTCGCGTCTCCACAAGTCGACAGTCGTCGCACTCGGACAAAGCCTTGGGACCTCGGTTAACCCAGTAAAAACACTTCCTCACTCTTCAAAGACTGCTGGAATAAGAACATCGATTCTTGGATCTCCCCCTCCAAGTCGAAATTTTGGCGGCCGTATCAATCTCCCACCATAATTTTAGCGCGTAGATTACTAATGCTTATTACTGCGTAGATTAACCGATCTGCGGTTTCTAAAGTATCAGACATAATTTATTTTAATATTCTCTTCATTACCAAATAAGAAAATCTTCTTCTAAGGGCCTAAATGCATAATTTCATCACATTATGTAGTTGAAGTTGATCCCGTCTTCAATTGGCTCTGGGCTGGGATCCAATAGCATAATTTATAACAATATTTATAATATTAATTTCCAAACTCGCTGTTGCTATGCCAATTTTAACCTTCTAGAAGCGTCTATTGTGCAATATATCACGTGATCGGGCTCTCCCACAGCCTCGAGCTTGTAACACTACACTCCTGTGTCACACTTCCAGAAATTATATTTTCTGGTTTAATTTTATCATGGGGACGGAAAATACTCACATTTTGTCCCAAAATAATTCAATTTCCGGGGGCAGTACGAAAACTTAAATTTTCAGCAGTGCAGTAGGCTAAGAAAACTGACTCAAAAGGCTAAGCATATTCCAATATGGTTATGTTTTTGCCTCACTCTAAAAACATTCCTAATTTCTGAGTAAAGTACAGGTACGATAAATGTTGACACGCATACAATAATTTTATAATGTTACATTACTCTAAGACATGTATTAAATTAAATGTTTATTATATAAATTATGCGTACATCAAACCATTTATTGTATTTTGTTGCTTTTCAGTCGGTCAACACAGTTGTGCCCAATGAATTGGGAGGGGTAAAAATTATAATATGAGGCGCCTAGAATCAAAACCCGCCAAGTCCACCGAACATGAAAAATGAGATGAAGTTGCCTTTATATGAACTTGCACGCGGGCCACTCAATGGTGACATTATCTTCCGTCAAATGACGCTATTTTCCTATGAAAATGGCGGTCAAATATTTGGGTTAATTTCAAAATCCGCTAGTTTCAATTGAACTTCCGCCATTGTTAGTTTCAAAGTCCACTAAGTCATTTTCAGCCAATCAGCACATATAATTGCATTACCCTGGATTCCTTCATATTGCTATCCAGTGGCGTCACTAGGGAAGTGCGGCGGGTGCGGACCGCACCAGGTGACACCATCACAAGGGGTGACACCAAAATTAGGGCACAGCAGAACATGGATTTTTTACCAGTACTAAGTGTCTGTCTTGTCTGCCTTCACTTCATTGGTTATAAAATATACATTACCAGTGACGCATTGCACTATAATTTCTTTAAAAAATGACTTTTAAAAAATTGTACGAAGTGTGCGATTTTCAGATACTGTTGCTGCAGGAAGATACGCTCTATAATTGCTGTCCACTTGACGTTTTGGCCGCTGTGACACCTGTTTCATGTCATTTTAACATTCTAAGGTCTTTCCTTTATCATTTTGCATGGATTTTAGAAACAGTAATTTAAAGGAATGAGTAGGCCTACTCAAATCGTATAATTTCATAAATATCGAATAACTGGTGAGTGTTACGGCTAAGCTGACAATCAATGGACTCAGCACAGAAATGACATTAGCATTGACAAATTGCATTCTAATATCATAAATATCAATTTTTGTAAAAAAAAAAAGTGTGCGATTTGCAAATACTGTTGCTGTAGCAAAATACGTGACAGCTTTGCTGATCAACTCGCAATTTGGCCGTAGGGACGCCTGATAAGGAAATAGTGTGCTATGATCATTTGGTTTAAATAAAATCATATCAATCTTTCTCCTTAAGTCTCTTATTATAAACCTATTAGAGAAAGTGTGACTTATGAAAATGCGAGATTTTTTTCTTCTTCTATTGCCTTCGTAAATATAGGACCTATGTTTATAAACCTTACTAAGGATTCGGTATGTTTCCGTTATTTGGCACTGGCGGACTCGGAAGAGGTCTATGGGGTCTCGTGAGAGGGGTGACACCATGAGTTACCGCACTGGGTGACGCCACTGCTGCTATCAGCTGTGTTGTGATTTGTAATGTGTTGTTAAGTGTTTGTTAAATTTAAAATATAAACATATCGTACCGTAATCATAATGCAGGTCCGGTATTCATTTCATGCAATATTTGGTTGGTTCACGTTTCCTTCTTCCCTTGATTTTATTCTTAGAACTCCTTTTCTTACTTTCAAAAACGTCCATATGTACATTTCTCTTTCAAAACCAGTTAACTCCTAATTAATCTTAAGAACTGTGTTACTTTTCATTTGTCGGAATGCATCTTTTGATGACAAAGTAATTAATAGGCTAAACTAAATGTTCATATTCTAAGGATGATTTTATCATTTAAATGATCTAGTCGACTTACTTCGTTACGGCAACGTCACGAAATGTACCGAGAATGCACTGAGGTGTGTGAGGTCTTAGTACCGCTTGGTGCATGTGTACTAAGTTCACTGGTGAGCTCTGGCGTTACGAGACGGCAACGACACGGCGAGCGTGACAACATCCAGCCAGCTCCCTCCTCTCACCGCGATGACTTGTAACTTTCTAGCGTTCTGATTGTTTCTTGATCATCTAACATGTCAAGAGTCTTTGGCTTCAAGCGAAGCGAGTAGCCTCCAGCGTTTCTAGCATATTTCAGCATTTGTAGCATTAAAAATGATAAAAAGTCCAGTCTTTCAGACTGACTGTCTCTTTTTTCATATGTTAACAGTTTTCCTCATTTTCCCACAAATTTTGTTTTGTGGCCGTGGCTGGTTTTGATTCTAGTTGCCTCATATGTAAACACACTCCTGGGAAAAATTACATGTATTTGTTAGTTATCACACTTAAATGGGCAATTTAACTAATACATGTAATTTTTTCCAGGAGTGTGTTTACATATTTATAATTTCTACCCCGCCCAATTCATTGGGCACAACACTGTGTTGACCGACTGAAAAGCAACTTGTACAGGCAACACTAAAAACGTATGGCTTCAATTTTCCACACCAAAACCATTAAAACTTGACATTAGCTACTCCTGGCTTTTTACTGCTACCTGGCAGATTACTGTAAATAAGATTCACATAAAATTGTGTGAGTCATTAGGAATTGTAATTATTACCCATTTAAGATTTGATTGCCACTGAGCATGGCTGCGCCGCCGTTTGTTGATTATTGTAGCAGGAGCCCCGAGGGGTAAAGAGGAGGACACAGTGATGACACAGTGCAGTCTGCACATACGTCAAGCAGCATTGCGAGCGCTACCTGTCTTAGAAGCGCAGATAAGCGTCAGAGGAGCTTATGTCACCGCGGACAGCTACTGGAGCTGAGTCATATCCTACACGCGCAACTGAATCTGTCAACAATCCATGTCTAACTTAGTGCACTTTCATATTAACTTGCCGGCGCTCTTTTGTTTAACGATACCGCATATGAAATAGTACCTAATGCGTGGGGTTGGCAATACTGTACATGCTGCTAAATATGCGGAAAATGGCGAAATCAGCTGGAATTGTATCTACTTAAGTCGTGATCAAATTGGGACCGCAGGTGTGTTATAGACAGCGGAGGAGTAAACATCATATACTATATCATCTCCAGATTTTCTTCCCGACTATTAACTCTGGTATTTTGACTAATTTGAATAGTTTAAGATTTTTCCCACTAGGAGTAGCTTTTGTGAAGCTCTACCATCAAATCAGGGCGATCAAACCGACCTTTCTAACGCATTGCATCAGCAATCAATTTTTAAGTCTGATTATTGTAGAGATTATTCTTAAATTTAGAATCACCTAATCATAGAGCCATTTTCTTTGTCTCACAAGATCTATAAAAATATCATTTTCGATGTGATGATCTTGTGCATCAGACATTTCTACGTTGAAGTTTGAACAGCGCAACTGAAATCAGCTGTCAAATATCGGCGCGATGCTCATGATGTCAAGTGTTCGCACGACACAGAACATCAACGTGATGTCAGTTTCTGACCTGCTCTGATTGGCTATTACATTACAGTTGGTCGCTGTAGTCGAGTAGTTGGCAGTAGAAGATAAAATTCTCGACTGCCGACAATTGGCTACCAACTGCAACTGCAAAAATCTGTGATGAACAAGAGGGAGAAAAAGACTGCATCTACATCTATCTGCATGTTGGGTATGGTGCCGTCATACCAGGTAAGGCGGAGAAAAGGGGAGCAAGAGGGGAGAAAAAGAAGAAAGAGAGAGAAAAAGGAAGTGAAAGAAAGGGGAATGTAAAGAAAAGAGAAAAGAAAATTGGCGAGCAGCCAGCAGCGACGAGTCGAGCCCGCGCCTGTACTGACAAGTCTACGCTGGAACCAAGCCGAGTCGAGCCTCGCATTCGGTTGCGGAACTGGACTGGATACCGGTAGTGATTGCAGCGTCGACGGTGGTCCTGAAATTGTTGGTGGCAATGTTGGACTCGGCGGCGACGTACGCGCTGGAAACGTCGCTGACGGCAGAGGGCTCGGTGACGGGGCAAATGCAGGAGTCGGCGATGGTGGTGGCAATAACAAGACCAAACAACCTACGCCCAGACCCCCCACATTCACTTCCTGCGGAACAGCTGGTTTCTCGTCCATCAAAGGATTCCTGTCGAGATGCTGCTGCCTGTTACAATCTTGGAAGAGACGTCGGCTTGTATATAGATACAGGAAAACACAGGCCTGAAGACGGAACACTTTCTACCCTTTTGACGACTCACTGGCAACCAAACGCGAGTTATTGTTTTCCTTTCTCCGTTCACACCAAGAGCGGAAGCAAAGAGAAACGACACCTTCCCCTGCAGCACCTACAGAAGTTTCCCTCGGTCGTTCTCTCTCCATCACGTAGAGGACTCTTCTGTTTGTTCTGCCCTTTATTTGCAAAGTCTACCGGTGGCCAAGGAAGAACGATTCTGTTGAAGACTCTGGTCAAGGAACCTCTGACGAAGTTCGCCAAGCTCCTTGGGAAAGACGGTGACCTCCAGAAGCATGAGGCGACGAAGTACAACGTAGAAGCTCTCTTGTGTGCTGAAGACTTTTTGCTCAAGCAAAGAAATCCGCAAGACCAGCTACCCAACCAAATGGATAGCTACCGCCTGGAAAAGATCCAGGAAAACAGAGCAAGACTTGCTCTCATCTTGATGAACACCGAGTTTCTAGGCCGACAAAATATCGCCTGCCGAGGTCATCGTGATGATGGCCCAATTGCTCAAGAGGAGTCTACACAAAACGACGGCAATTGCCGGGCTCTGCTTGGTTCCGGATGAAAGTTGGAGAGGTCTAACTGGCCAAACATCTTGCAACGGCGGGACGTAGAAGCCTTTTCACTAGTAAAACGATCCAGAACGAATTAATTGAGCTGTGCGGGGAGGACATTCGCGAGCAGATCATAAGCTACGTTCAAGAAGCCCGATTTTATTCTGTCGGATTTGACGAGACGACAGATGTAGCGCACATCTCCTAGCTGACTTCATTCTTGCGGTATCTCTGGAGGAACGAAAGCAGGGAGGATTTTGTGGGCTTCCTAGATGCTCGTAAATCTGCGGTGGAAGAGAAAGTTACTCAAGGAAGTGAAGAAGAAGAAGGTGATTTCCCTAGTGAAGACGACGATGAGAATCCTCAAGCAGCCGCAGAGTCTGCTGTTGAACCAAAACTGGCTGGGGTAAAGCTGGGAGGCATCGTTGCCAAGAAGATCGACGACTTCAAACTAGACCTCAAAAGCTGTGTTGACATCGGAAATGATGGATGTTCGGTGAACATATCGGAAGCTGTAGGGGCGGTACAAGAGCTGCAGAAGACTACAGTTCATGCTGTTCGGCTGCCCTGCTACAACCACCATCTCAACCTGACGCTTTCGAAATCGTCCAAAGTGCAAGCAGTTAAAAATGCATTTGGAACTGTGGAAGAGGTGACGAATTTCTTCACAGCGTCCTCGAAGCGGAATTTTGTGTTGAAGAAGACTATCAAAGGCCAGCTTGTCGCGCTGTGCGATACGCGTTGGGTTGAAAAGCACGACGCAGTTTTGAAGTTCCTGAACCAATTGGACGACATTGTGAACGCGTTGGGAATCGTGTCTCAATGGGATGAAAATCTGTCAGCGCACAAAGCCGAAAGTTTGGTGGCCAGCATCACTAGTGGACAATTCATCGTCACACTGTGCTGCATAGCAGAAGTGCTGACAGACGGAACCTCTCAGCCGTCTGTTCCAAAGCGAAATTCTGGACGTCCAAACCACCTCCGAAACCACTCGGAATACCATCCGAATCTTCAAAGAAAAGCGGTCAAACGTCGAACAAGAATTTTCATCGGTATTCGACAACGCCAGCAAGCTTGCGCGTGAGCAAGACGCACTATCGACCTGCCGCGTCTTGTCCAGAAGCAAAAGAACAGGGCTAACGCGCCGGCTGACTCGCCCGAAAAGTACTACAGAAGGAACATCTACAGTCCTCTTCTTGACTGGATCTTGGAAGACCTCTCAACGCGTTTCACAGACGACGTCTTAAACGCATATCAGCTCAACGTTTTCCTTCCCCGCGTCGTAGACCCAGGATTGAACATGGATCGTCAAATCCACTGCACCGAAGAGGACATCAACATCCTTTCCGAGCTCTACGCTCAGTGCTGGATTAACCATAAGGCACAATAAGCAATTGCCTGGGGCCCCCGGCTCAAAAGGGCCCCCAATGCAGGAAAAAATCCCACCCAAAAATGGAAAAAAATATGAATTTTAGAATTAGAATTAGGTACCGGTACCGAAAAAAAGACAAAAAATGTGAAACTAAGTATTACAGTTCTAATTTTACAGTTTAAATTCTTTGTTTATACTTCGTAAAGTGCTGTTCATAAATTCTCTCTGCCCGGGTTTTTTCCATAAACTTTATCTTCTTATTATACTTCCAATTCATAAATTACTCAACTATTGTTTGACTCATTCCAAGTCAATCGAAATTTCAACTTTCTGTTCGCTCTATTGTGAAAGGATTGGAAGCAATTAAGGTAAATGCACAAATGGTCGTCATGTAAAGACAGATTTAGTCAAGAAAATATATATCCCTTATACATTTTGGAAAGTTTAATGAACAAAAGCACTGTACCTAACCTCAAACTCTACTCAAACACTAGGTAAATCTAAATATCGAAGATATTTGTTTTAGGAAAAATTACGTATTTTTTAAAAAGTGTGTATTTACGCTAGTCCTCGGCACGATGTCTTTGGATTTTTCCTATATTCGTCACCCGTTTGCTCCAATTGCCGTCACATTGTTAGTTTTCAAAACCCGCTGTTTATAATGCATTTCTGTCAATTGTTGCGTAAGACACCGATTTATCAACTTGGAGGCTAACATTTACGAATAAAACATTACCAGTAATTATGTTTTTTAATAAAAAAAAAATGAAAAAAAGAAGAAGAAAGACGGAATCGGGAAGCGGGAATGGTGGGTAGAAGACATACGGGCATGAAAATATCGTAATTCTGCTCTAAACAAGCATAACAGCCCGTAAAATGACCATTCGCCGAGGCCTAACACCAATTGTTGTTGCCAATAGTTTCGAAAAATCCTTCTTCTTCAGTGCAGTATCTTCGCTATTAGCAATCCTCTGAATTCGCCACTCATGTACACTTTTCTTCCATGCAGGCTTTAGTGGCTTAAAAAACCTTCATCCATGGGTTGAAGTACGTGTGTGGCATTAGGTGGTAATGCGACCAAAACAATTCCATGATCCTCACAAAATTTACTAGTATGTATGGTCAAGTGTGAGAAGTGCCTGCCTATGAATAGAATGACAGGGAGAGGAATCTCTTTCTCAACCAACCAAGGATGAAATAT
This sequence comes from Meconema thalassinum, assembly GCA_946902985.2. Classification (NCBI taxonomy): domain Eukaryota; kingdom Metazoa; phylum Arthropoda; class Insecta; order Orthoptera; family Tettigoniidae; genus Meconema; species Meconema thalassinum. Next base: position 1,432,570,368 of record OX336389.2, on the reverse strand, counting down.
GTTACTGAGAAATTCGTAAAACACGTCCCCCGTCATCCACCCATTTGGCGATTTGCCAATGCCCCAGTGTGCTGGCATTGCGGCAATCATGTTTTGCGGCAGACGTTTATACTTGAACACTGCAAGGGAAGGACAAATATCGCCGTGGGCATTGCCTGTTACAAGTACCGTTACGCATTCTTGCTCATCCTAATTCACTTGCTGATATATTGTCTTGTCACCCCTGTTCGCCAGCACTTTGTTACCTTTCGGATTGAGAAAGAACGCCGTTTCGTCAGCGGTGAACAGTCGCCGAGGGTCTGACAAAATAGACTGGAAGTCGTTTTCCACCAAATAGCTGTAGACTTCTGAAAACCAGGTTTTAATTTGATGTTCTGTAATTTGCGCACGGCATACTGTCAAATTTCGAGGGGTTCGTAAAGATAGACCTGGATTTATTTTTAGGAAAGATTCACACCATTTCCTTCCTGGCCGCCCATCTTTGAAAGGAAAGTCCCTCTTCAATTCTTGTGTGAGGCACTGGACGCTATTTTGCGAATCGTCCTTTGTTACCAGGAACCCCGCTTTTCCTATTGAGATTACCCTTTGTTAAAAAGGAACTTACCCCCATCTTCCTCTCTCTAGGAGATTTTCCTTTAATTTTGTCCGAGAGGATGTTTCTCGGAACCGCGGCCTTTTTAATACTCATGCCGTCCTCCACAACAGCCTTAATAGCAGCTTCCATTTGCTGAATATTATAATTCAGAACCGTGCGTTTCGACATATTGCCTGAAAGCAAAGATTTAGTCTTATAATAATATAATATTTTTCATCTCAATAAAAATATTTAAAAAAAAATTGTAGCACGCCTAGCCAAAAAACCTAGACCTACTGAGGTGCGGCCGTCAAGAAGAGATACTTACATAATAATAACAATACACTGTAAATGTTTATTGGTTGCGAAACGTTAACACAAACTTTATCATTATCGTGCACTAGTGTTCGTCACGAATGTACTCTAAAGATCGTCAGCTATGACGACTACTGGACACGATGATCAAATGTTAATTTAATAATACAGGGTGCTATAGAGCTACATTATAAGTATATTGCCGCTGTTAGTTAGGTCTTACAACGAGAAATGACAGTGTGCTAGTTTTCGTCACAAATGACGAGCATTGGTAAAGTGCGTTTTTTTTAATCCAGTGTTCGTCACAGGCATTTTTAACAAAACTAGGCACGTGAGCACGAAATTACAAATCACATATGTTAGAGAAACAATTACCAACTATATCACGCATTTGTAACATTTTAAAATGTCGGAACATACTGTAACACGTATGCACATAATTAACTCGCGTGCCTGCTTAGCACATGCGAGAAGCAAATGGCGCGTCAAGACAGCTCAGCTCACAGGAGATGTTTGACGCTGGGAATCACCTACTACACGCATGATTTCGGAAAGTTGCTCCTTATCGGCAACGAAGGTATGAAGCATCTCGTAAGACTTCGTGCGTTGAGAAATACCAGTTGACATGCTGATTTTTTGTACTTATATATGAGAGTGACGACGACTGGATCAGTGACGAAAACCGGTACAGTTAGCTCAACTGATACTCTCACGGTCGGGTCCCAAAATTCCCAATATGCCATGACTATTTCAATTAACTGATAAGTCCCCCGCCATCCCCTCCACTTTATTAGCCATAGATAAGCTCGGAAGGAGTTTTTCCCAAATTCTGGCATTTTGATCTGTAGAGTATTTCGGAAACAAGTAACGTGCTCCCGCTTGAGTTCAGACTTCAAATCGACGGTTTTGTGATCGACAATATTAATTCGTTAGTGTTCGATGAACAGATTTATGTGTGTATTATCGGGTTGAATTAAAACCCCAACTCAAAAATGTCTTCACGTACATATTTGAGTGGTGCACAAAAAAGAAAACTTGCCAAAGACAAAATATTACCGAAAAAGTGTGGTGTTAGAGGAAGTGCCAAAACTGACTAAATTTTTCCTTCGGAATGAAACCTCTTCAAATTCATCGGAAAATCAAGGATCTGCCACTAGCGATAGATCAAAGTACCAAAACAAAAGAACACTGGTCACTCAGAAGACCCGGATAATGATCCGGTCATTTAAAGGTCTCAAACCTCCAGTTCTACTTCCGAGGAGGAAAATGAAGCTGGGCAACCAGGTTCCGAAAATTTGAACCGTTTCACTTATCCAGGACATTGGGGAAAATTATCCAGTGAAGACATACAGTTTTGGGTTACACATGGTCCGTCAAATTGTCAAAATTTGACAGGACCGTTTGAATCGTCCAAGCGTCGATATGATAAGTAATCAACGTCAAGATGTTGCTCCCAAGATGTTGCTCCCAAAATGTATTCTTTGGAAAGAAACCAAATGGAGAGAATACAAAACGAGATTGGCTCATTTATTCACCTGCTAAAAGTAAGCTTTGATTAACAATTGCGCCATTCATGTATTTTTGATACATTGACTGTTTTTGAAATGTTATGCTATTTTTATCAAAAACGATTTTAAATTATGTTTATTTTTCTGTTTTGGGAATTCTAGTTCAATTTTATTCGTTTCCAGACTTCAATAAGTTCTCCCTTATGTGTAACATCGCGCTATTTTTGAGCACCATATGCACTTCTGGTAGCTTGGTCCAAATTATCAGCAACGAGAGTATATTAAACGCAACCAAAACTCAAGAATGTTTGACAAGAATAAAATCATATTTTTTAGATAATTTTTGTTGATCAGTTTTTTTTTTCGGAATTTTAGTCAATCGTATTCGTTTTATTTTTAAATTATTATAATAATTATAAACGCTTTTATTTAACGTCATTTGTGGCAAATCAAATCTTGCAACAACAATTTTGAATATTTCTTTTACCAAAACGAATCAAATGTTGCATAGTTGTGTAATTTGAAATTACAAATAAATTGTTAAAACCCCGCTCTTTTAGTCAAAAAAAACAATCATACAAAAATCAAAAAATACAAAGTCAACTGAAGCGCAAAAAAAAAATACAAAAAAAGTCAAAAGTAATTTTAAAAATTATAAACCTTTTCATTAAACTTAAAACGCAACGCAAAAAATATATAAACAAATAAAAATTAGATAAATTTATTAAATTCATTGATATTCAATAAATGATCGAAATTTGTATGATCAATAAATGATCGAAAATACATCGTTTTTGGAGAGGTACGGTGCTACGTTTTAATCTCCAAACTAAAAGGGTTAACATTTCAGTCACGGGTTTTATGTCTTGAATACCGTTTAATTCATTTTTGTTCTCAAATTATAATAATATTTTTTTGTTTTATTCTCAGGCCGAGTCTATTGCTTTTATTTTTGCAAGTTATTTTTCCCACCAAAAAATCGAACAGACTTGCGCGTGAAGGGTATGATGATTGGAAGATCGTTGGGATTCATTTACAGCAGCATGAAAAAGAATTTGAATCATCTGGAGAGTGTGCTAATTTTCGATAATAATGTTATTGGTTTTACGTCCCTTTTAACTACACTGGCTTTTAGAGACGCCGGGGTGCCGGAATTTCGCCCCGAAGGGGATCTTTAACGTGCCAGTAAATCTACGGACACGGCTCCCTCGCATTTGCGCACCCTCAAATGCCAGCTGACTGCGCCAGGATACGAACCTGCAACCTCGGGTCCAGCAAGCGAGAACGTTACCCCTGAGCCACGCAGCCAGCCAATGCTAATTTTCCTGAAAGAAAAAAACGGAAACATGAAAATTTGCAAGATCTATTCAGAAATGGACTACTTGAAGAATAAAACTATTAACGCGATGTTATAAAACGAGAAGTTGCTGTTATCATCACTCTGGCAGAACGAGGATTGTCATTCCGAGGTACGAACGAGCACTTTGGAAAGCCGGATAATGGGAATTATTTAGTTATACTTGAACTTCTTGGGCAGTTGGATCCATTTTTTTTGGTACGATACGAAAATGCTGGAAAAGGTGTTCAGTCGTATTTATCCAAAACGATCTGCGAAGAGTTGATAAACACCATGGGCAAAAAGTTAGATCATATATTTTAGAAGAGGTGTCTCTAGCTCTATATTACAGCGTTTCCGTTGATTCAGCTCCCGATGAATCGCATATAGGTCAATTGTCAGATGTGCTACGGTATGTTTCACCAAAAGATCACAAACCAGTTGAAAGGTTTATATCTTTTCTTTAAACAGAAGGTCATACTGGCGAAAGTTTGAAAACTCAAACTGTGAACTTTGTCACTGAAGATTGCGGTTTGGAAATTCAAGATTATAGAGCACTGTCCCATGACAACGCACCAAACATGTCTCGAAAGTATCAGGGTCTGCAAGCCAAAATATTAGAACTAAATAAATATACGATTTATGTTCCTTGCGGTACCGGTACACATTCCCTCGATTTAGTTGGGCAATCTGCTGTTAAATGCTATTTTTACGCAGTTGATTTTTTTTTCGATAAGTTAAAGCAATCTTTGTATAACTTATTTTCTTTAAAACCCTCACCGTTAGGGCGTGTTGAAAAATTATATAAAAAACACAAAAACTTTGAAATCATTGTCAGATACGCGCTGGGAAGCACACGCTAATGCAACGAACGCGGTTTAGGATTCGTTTCATAAAATGGTCGAGGCTTTAGAAAGTATGAAGCGGGGTGCATCGCAAACAGAATTCAAAAATCCGAATTCGGGTTCATGTTAATTTTTCACTTCTATGCGTGCAACTATTAAATCATTACAAGCTGAACAGATCGACTTAAAAAAAACGTGTGCTGCCTTGTATAAAACTTCAGACGAAATGTTAGGCAAGTTTCGTGATAAGTTCGATATTTTCGAGGAAAAAGCTAAGAACTTGTTACCTGATGTATCGTATTCTAAGAAAATCGTCGCGTAGAAGAAAAAACAACCGAACGACGGAGGCGCTCCTGAAGTCAAATTTTCGCATCGTGAGAATTTTAGAATAACAGGTTTTCTCGATATCATCGATAAACTCAACGTCGAAATGAAAAAAAGGTCAACAGTATATATATGGACGATTCCAAGAAATTTGCATTTTTGTATAATTTTGCAATGAGCGATGAAGAACTCTGTGAAGCGGTAAACAATTTGGTTGGCTTTTCTGATAATGATTTGGAATAATTTTCAGCTGAACTGAAACATTTTCAGTCTCATATAGACAGCAGATACACCGCTGCTGAAAAATCTCATAGTCAGTTGTATGAGATTTTAATGAAAGACCAATTGGCAAATATATTTCCGAGTGTAGAAATGGCTCTCCGAATTTTTTAACTTTAATGATAACGAACTGTACTGCGGAACGTTCTTTTTCACAGTTGAAACGAATTAAAGCGCCCCGAAGAGCTACCATGCGACAAGAACGACTGGACATGTTAAGTCTTCTCTGCATAGAATCAGACATTTTAAGGAAAATCAACTTCGATTATGTTATTGAAGCTTTCTACGAAACAAAATGCAGAAAAAAGCGTTTCTGAAAATGTACATTTGATCTAAATTGTATTCATTATTGTAAATGTGTAAATAAAATCTCATTCAAAGTTATGATTGACTTTTTTATGAAAAAGAAGGGGGGGGGTGTTGAAGAAAAGGGGAAAGGGGCCTCAAATTAACAATTGCCTAGGGCCATTGTGACTCTTAATCCGGCACTGGCTACGCTCCTCTACTTCAAAAATCGCTGTCGGAACTCTGGGCGAAGATGCAAGCCGAGACATCCCTTTGGGCGGCGAAATGGAGAAGAGAGAGCGAAGCGGGACGCCCAATCCCTTCAAAGGCGATGGAGGTCTACACAGCTTGCCATCCACAAGTTGTCCCTAGCATCAGAACAATGATTAATATTCTTTTTACTTTGCCTGTCAGTATTTCGACCGGGGAAAGATCATTTTCTGTTCTGAAGTTAGAAAAAACTGAGAATAGGTCAAGATGCAGCGAGGAAAGATAGAACGGCCTAACTTTAATGTACAGGGTGCGGCAGAAATAACTGACGAATTTCAAACGAAAATAATACAACAACGCAACACGATATTCACAAATTTATTGCGCAGTTTAAAAGAGCAGTGTTTGCCATTGCATCATGTACACATACATACTAGGTTATGAAAATAATGTCATCCTAATGCCGACCACCCTTTTTGATGCACTTCTGAAGCCTCTCCCTGAAGTTCCGCTTGACCGTCCTAGTCATGTCTAGTGGTATTGCCTCGATTTCCTCACAGATAGCAGCTTTCAGGTCGTGTAGTGTTCGTGGCTTACGTTGGAAGACCCGAGCCTTCAGGTATCCCCAGAGAAAGAAATCGCAAGGGGCGAGATCAGGGGAACGGGCTGGCCATGGAACGTCACCCCGTAAGGAAACATCTCACTGAGGACGCGCATCGATGCCCTGGCTGTGTGTGCAGTGGCATCATCTTGTTGAAACCACACAGGAGGATTCCCTAAGTCGTTGAGTGTTGGCTGCAGGCAGTTGCGAGACAATTGTACGCAACGAGCAGATGTTACTGTCACAGTTTTATCCACCTCTTCAAAAACGTAAGGGCCTATAATTCCGAATATAGGTGTTAGATCTGCCGCTCCAATCTATGTGACAACAATGCCAAACACTGCTCTTTTAAACTGCGCAATAAATTTGTAAATATCGTGTTGGGTTGGTGTGTTATTTACGTTTGAAATTCACAAGTTATTTCTGCCGCACCCTGTATGTACATCGATACAATAAATTAGACTACGATAGAATCATTAACCGTTTTGTTTCCAAGAAAGCCCGAAAGCTAAGACTTCTGTTGTAGTGTTACGGTAGGGAAGGAACCTAATGTGAGACCATTGTGAATTGTGAGGTAATAAATATTTTTCATGAGATGTGCTTTTGATTTAAGTTCATTCCCGAGACCTGTTCTTTTTTTCGTTGGTTTGTTTTTTCGTTGAAAGCATTTTATGATGTTTAGATGCTTATTGGATCGTTACCTTCTTTTAAAAGAAAAACAAAAGGATCATTGCCGGTAAAAATCGTAATGAAATATGAAATAAAAGTACTGGTGCATATTTTTCCAATAGTCTGGATTACTAGCAAAACTATTCTCTTATATTGGCAAAGACACGTGGTGATAAAATACAACAAAAAAAAAAGAAGTTCCGTGACGAACTAAAGAGCCTACTTTTCTTAAAATTTAAGATTCATGCCAATATTAATCTATATGGATCTACGGTATCTAGAATAATGACGAAATTAAGTTGGTAGTATCGAAATATCTAATTTGTTCGAAATACTGTATATCTGGCATAATGTAGCCTAATAGAGAACTACAGTTGGCAGCCCTGGTGACTGAATATATTCTTAGTTCCATCTCTTAAGGTACAGAATACAAAATTTGGTTGAAGTCCAATGGATAGCATGGACGTTACATGCAGTTAAACATTGGATCTAACAGCGCGCGTAAAATCATGTTGGCAACAATGACATGCATGTATTGGTCAGAAATAATCTGACATAATATGATCTATTGTTGTGTCAATTTTGAATGAAATCCATTAGTTACAGTAGTATAGAAGTGACATGCATTTCAAAATTGGACCCATCAGCAGGCTTAGAATCATGTTGGCAGCACTGACGTATATTACTTACTACAAATTAATCTAGAATGCTAGGTATTATACGTGTGCAAAGTTTAGAGCTATTGGCTTGCATACTTTCTGATATATTGATATTAGGGAAACAAAAATAGAGACAGTATTTATTAACAGTTGGCAGCCCTGGTTACTCTTAAGAATCGTGATAGTCATATATGTTATGGTACACATAGCACACACGAAATTTGGTTGAAATCCAAATGATAGTAGCCTATAGAAGTTACATGTATTTAAAGTTGGACCTCTCAGCAGGCTTGGAATAATGTTGGTAGCACTGACGTATTTAAGTTACTCCAAATTAATATAGAATGTCAGATACTATACGTGTGCATAATTTAAAGCAGTCGGCTTGCATACTTTCTGATATATGGGTATTTGGTTAAAAAAAATTGAGAGCATTTATTAACAGTTGGCAGTCCTGGTGGCTCTTAAGAATACGCTCAGTCATACCTGTTTATGTACACATAGAACATACGAAATTTGGTTGAAATCCAATTGTTAGTGTAGAAGTTATATGCATTTAAAATTTGGACCTATCAGCAGGCTTATAATCATTTTGGCAACTCTGCCATGTATGGCCTCCTGGAAATTAAACTGCATTATTATTATCTATACGTGTGCCAATTTTGAAATAGCTCCCATACATACATTCCAAGATATCCAACATGGAGCTCAAATTTCAATTGCGATTTTTCAGCAGTTGGTAGCACTGACATCATTTTCAAATATGGCCTTGAGATATTCAGGTACAGATCTTTACTCCTACCTAATTTTGTTTCGATTGCTGCAGCCGTTTAGGAGTTGTTAGGGGGGGGACACACACACACACAGCCAGACAGACAGACAGAAGGACAGACAGACAGACACCCACACATTTGCCCGATCTCATACGGTAAGTCTACTTTTTCCTCATTTTTGCAAAATGTGAAAAGTAGGCTAATTAAATAGTAATAACTAAAATAACAAGCGAAAATGCTTTCTACAGAGATGATGACGGTCTACTAAAAATGGTACTGCCTTCGTGGAGACCTCCTACAAATTGTTCTGATGTAGCTCCCGGAACATAGGCAACCTAATTAAAATTCATACCCCTAAATCCGCCCCTGCGTCATACGTATAGGCCTACACAGGGAAACCACGACTGCCGACTGTGCATTGTGGATGACTTTAATCATCTGAGAATTTCTAAGGATACAGTTAACTATCTGGTTAATGTAGGGATATTTGAAATATACTGTAGGAACGTGAAAAAATCTAATCTTGTTGATAAGTTCCACAACTGCTCCTAGTTGTCCGTACAATGTGTGGAATAATTTACAATATTTAAGTGTCCAAGGTACAGAGAATTTGATGTAAACCAGGAACTTCTCAATGACGACGGATATACAATTTACCTCCCGTTAATTGTATTATATGTGCAGGGTTTAGTACTTCTTTAATTCACTTCCGATAAATGTTGAGTCAATGAGATGGAGATTTCATGTTTTACTTTTGAAGTGTGTTTCTTGTAGCTCGAGGTGGAGGAATTGTTTTTTTTTTTGTTTGTTTACTGATTCTCTGTTTCCAGTTGCTGCCATTCTAAACACTCATTCAGGAAGTTGAGTGTATTTTCAAGTTGCTAATTCGACTTAATGATAGGTTTGTAATGTACTTAAGTGTCTGACTATTATACTTACCTAGTTTTGGCTAATTTAAGTAGTTTGTACATGCTAAAAAGTCTACCCACAATGCGCAGTCGGCAGTCTATTAGTTGGTAGTTGACAGTCCGTAGCTCCAGTCGGAAGTCGGTAGTTCACAACCTAGCCACCCACAATGCGCAGTCGTTAAAATGCTAGGAGTAAATAATAACTTGACTTTCATTTATTCCTTGAGAAAATTTGTCAATTGTAGATAACCTTACCTAAAATTTGCAAGGATGGATTACTTGGAGCTGTACGGTTTATTTTTATTGCTGCTAACTGGTACAGCATTATTAAAATTGAGGAAAATTACTCATACATCCAGTATCCACTCCTGTAAATAATTAATAACAAATCCAACTCTGAATTAGGCATACTGATTTTTGAACAGAATTGTTTTTGTGTAGCTGGTCATTTTTGATTGAATGCCCGAAGGCTCCCAACACGTTCAATCTATTACTACATCATTTTCTAATTTATTTTTTCGTCATTAGAAAATGTATTTTGGCTAATTTCAGTACCGGTTACCTTCCACTGCATTACATTTGCTACAAAGGAAAACATTATAATCAATGAACTTAAAACAATTATCATAAATACTTGAGCTCACTCATGTCATACAGCCAACGGCGTTCCCTCCCAAGGTCGCCACTTTCAGTCATCATCTTTTTATATAATTTAATATATAATATAACAACGAACTTATGCGAAGAGTATACCGCGAATACAACTAGTCAACTAAACAGATAATGACGAGCGGGAAAACGACAAAGTGACTTCAGCTTGTGACCTTTTCTGATTGACTCTTAAATATGAAGTTGGCAGTCAATGATAAAATTGGCGACAGCTGACTACTCGCTGCCGATTGTCAACTATCAACTTCCGACATACAACTACACATTGAGAATGACGCCATAAGAGAGCACGGGTTTGTCTTCAACTGCCGACTGTCAACTACCCACTACCGTCTGCCGACTGCGCATTGTGGGTAGAGCTTCACTGTAATGTTACTCACCATTTACTCGTCCTGATTGCTGAGATTTGTGTAGGTTTGAAATAGATAAACGGAAAATACAGCATAATGATTCATTTCACTGCTATACAAGCTGGGACCAATATTTCCCCGGATTATCGCTGTGATAGACTTGATATTTTACTCGATATTATACGCTAACTCATATCCTATGAAGTCAAGCGTCAAGGTCGAACAAGTTTTTTCGTTAAGTTCTCCTTATCACTGTTCGGATATTTGGGTTCGGATTGCCAGTATTAGCTTCCATTCGGAGGTCTTATCCTCATTTGATTTCTAATTGAAATGAGAATGAAATGGCGTGCCGGTATAAGTTTTGCATATTGCTGGCCTAGAGTCGTTGTGGTCTCAAACCCATTAGTCGTTCTTGCGTGCGTGTACATAGGCTGTGTACACTCGCCTGTGTCAATGAGGATAGATCTGTGGGGGTGTGCACAGAACGTATGCACGACAAATATATCGGAGACGGATACCAACAGGGAGGAGGTGGCGCAATGTTTTGGGGTGGCATCATGTATGGTCGCCGAACCCCTCTTGTGTACATTCCAGGGCGTATGCTAGGAATACTATCCTGGTGCCTGTAGTGAAAGGCTATGCTGACAATTTCGGCCCAAATTTCACTTTCGTGGACGATAGCTCTCGACCGAGCAATGCCTTTCTTCAGGAGAATGGTATTCACAATGGAATAATTTCAGATGTATGGACGTGGACGCTGCCTAATAAATAAGGCGTCCTCAATTTCATCCCCACTGGGCTCCATGGCAATGTGCAAAATTTTTTGATGTGTGTAATTAATTCTGAACACTTTGTGTGTTCCAGGTTCCTGCATATTATGGAGCAAAAACCATTTATCAAGAATGAGCCAGAATGTCTGAATCATACTGATGACTTTCCTATCATTGTAAGTTGTATTTTAATGTGTATATTGTAACACTGCATTCTTAGTGACAAACAAAGTTTAGTGACTTAGCTTAATACCTACTACCAAATAGTAGGAATCTGGATCTGTTAACATTTTCGATAAACGTTATTTAACACTGTCATTCTGTCTGAATACTCTGCGTTGCGTCAGACATATACAGGGTCTTTATTTTTGCTTGGCAAGGCTATTCCGCTCCACATTCGCAGGCTGCTACAGGTTGGTGCGCACGGTCTCCGGCCGTATTCTCACGCTCTTGCTGCGTTAGACGTGTGTACTCCGAGCTAATTGGGTGTTTTATAAAGCTAATGTGTACTGTATATCGTATTGTATAGTGTTTTATTGTGATTGTGTATAATGCTGTAACGACTTATGTGAAATATTCGTTACGTAAACGTGTATATCTGCACAATACGTACGCAAAGTGCAGGAAATCGTGCACTAGAACAAGACCAAGGTTTCGAGTGAAATTTCCAGGGAGAACCATTGCTATCAATTGGACAATAAAGCAACTGGCTAAGAGATTCAAACCTACAGGTTCAGTTAACAATAAAAATAGACTTCATTATTTCCTTACTGAGGCTAAATTAACCGGAATAACCGGAAACTTAATAAGGAGATACCGATTATGTTTGGCAGCGGATGGGGAACATTTTCAGCATCTACTCTGAACATGGTGAGTAAAAATGCATGATACTGATTTTAAGCACCGTACTCTGCCGCACCTATGCGCGCGCGATCGCCGGCAATTGAGCCGTCATTGGTGGAGCGTGTGAGCGAGAATGTCCTTGCCAAGCAAATATAAAGACCCTGTATAATACTTTCCAGGAGTCACATGATCTGTTACCCACTGATAACCTGCTGAATGGCTTGCCATGGCAGGTGAGTGGTTGCAGGTTCGCTCCTGGCCATTGTAAGTGATTTTTGAAAGGCGACAAAAATCACGACACTCATGTCATACGTTGTTAGCATGTTAAAGAACCCATTTTAATTCAGTAGGCCGTGGCAAAATGAATCTTGTGATTTTCCGCCAACACAAAAGTTCCTCCATTCTCTACTAGAAATCTATATAGTGTCAAAGAGCTGATATATCTATCCTCCTTGACTTTCATAGCCCTCCAAAGAACAAGAAAATTCGACATGCAAGCTGCCCTTTGGGCGTAAAATAACAAAGTTTGCACACGGCACCCGAGACCATACTATATTATTATGATTATACCTGCTGGATGAGGCTGGTGATATATTTGATGATAAAAGAATGGCTGTCAAAGTGGGACATCAAATACAGGCGATCATAGGTTCTATATTTTCTTTCTTAAAACAATGTGAATGATCTTCACATTAAACATTACTACGATGTTTGGATTCTTTAGTGATTCGTATTTGTTATTGTTTTTGTGATGCAGTTTCTCTGTGTGAACACCCTCGTCCCTATAGTAGGTGAAGTCTACACCACATGCTGTGCATACAGTAGCTAATGATAATGTATGTGCACTCCACTAGTGCCTGGGCAGAGGTGGAAGAGGAAATAATGTTCTTGCAAACAGTGACTGCAAGTTGTATTGGGACATAAACATTCCAACTGATCAATCGGTATCGCACAACAGGTTGGAACTAGTGGTTGTCAGCAAGAAGATAAAGCAAGCCACATTGATTGATGCTATAATACCTAACAACAAAAATCTATAACCTATGTTCATTAAAAGGATTTGCAAATATAGTGAGTTGGTCGGCCCTACCAAGACGCAATAGCATGTATGTAGACTCACAGAACACCATATATAATAGAAGTGAATGACGCATGGTAAGGTATGGAAACAAGAAGCTACTGCAGCACGCCTAGTGGTATTGCAGCCAACACTACCACTATGAAAATATTAGCTCACAAATAATATGTTTTATTTTTATTTAACCAGGTCTCTCCAATCCGTATTTAATTTAATTTCCATTTTTAAAAATCGCACCGAATTACGAATTTCGACTGGTCGGTTTTATTCTGGACTGTGTACAAAGACGTCGTATGATCCATATTCTTTGGTGTGAGCAACGCCACGTTTTAATTATAATATGGTTTACGAATCAAAAGCATGGAGCACGATTATAAGCTACAGAAATATGACAGTATGTTGTTATCCAGGAGCAATATTTGCTATTGCGAATAGTTTGAAAGTATAATTGACTTAAATATCTCTCAAAATCGGGATAATGAACAGGTAAAAATAAGACTTTTTCAATTTTCCGCCTATTCAATACTTTTACTTTTAACACACTTCAAGGGGACATGTTTCGGAACCTATTGATTCCTTCCTCAGCCAATCCTATGTTTAGGACACATCATGAAATAGAACGTCGGATCTCTCAAAACAATGGCAAAATACACTTTACACAATAAAAACATTTAAAAACAATAATTTATAACTAATATAAACAACATGCAAGGTTCTCAAGCTCTCAGGTCCACTCATTACACATGCTTCTGTCCTGTGTTATGATCAACGTCATTTGGCACTCAATAACACTTTGTTGAATACCAAAACATGAAGTGACGTTGAAGATTGTTCAATGTCTATAATTCAATTATGCTACTTGTGTAGCGTATCATATACTGGTTTTTGAAATATACTTGATGTACCCCTGAAGTGTGTTAGATGTAAAAGTATTGAACATGCGGAAAATTGAAAAAGTCTTATTTTCATTCACTGTCAATGCGGAACCTAAAATTAACATTATTTCTAATAATGAACAGTTGCCGTAACGTGCTTCAAACATGCACAGTCGCCATGTTATCAACAATATAATACATTTGTTTGGGCCGATCTCTAAACCAATTTGTGGTAATAAAATATAATACTTGGGTGGGCGCCAGTTCATAGCTGAAGACTTATGAACGATAAACCTATTGAACCCTTATTAATCTGCGATAAATAAGTGTTCATGATTTATTATTATTATTACTGCGGCCCAGGCAGTACTTATGGATGGTGACAAAGAGGAAGGCAAGTTAGCGTGTTGCAATGATTGCCACAGAAACAGAGCTTGGTAGCTATTCTTGAAAACGGCCGGGTAAGCTGAGTTCAAGGCCAAATTGTGTAACAACATGCACCAGAATTGGAGTCATAAGGGGATGGTCACGAGTTTCTTGCAATCGACCTACGATTGAATCACCCAATCAGGAGAGACCAAGCCGAAACTACGCGATGGGTGGCGTCACTGGTAAAAAGCGCGCGGAATTGATTATCTAAAGAACCGCCGATCCGAATTATCTCCGCATGAGTGCGCTGAGACGTTTGAATTAAATGATGAAGATTGACACTAGTCCCATGTGTGTGAGATGAAAACTCTAGAAATTTTTTCTTAATTCACCCCACTCCACCTCACTCTGTCAGTTTCCAATAAATTGATCGACGAGACGCTGTTTCGATGACTATCTGTTTGAGCTCTGGTGAGCTAACTTCACGCCAGTTTGCGTAGTGATTTTAACGCTCTAATATTATTTGAAGTTTAACGTTTTGAGCTCTGGTGAGCTAACTTCACGCCAGTTTGCGTGGTGATTTTAAAGTACTTAAATATCTTGGAGACAACTATTTTCAGCTCTTAGGGGCAAGACTTGAGTAACATTCCAATTAGCGCTCAACCCGACCGAAGGTCCACGCAGAGCAGTAGAGATTACCGAGCGAGATAACGACTGCGAGACAGGCAGATTTAAAACTTGTATTGTCAAGCCAGTGACGATGGGTTTGAAGTGTACATTTCATGTAAATTTTTATTCTAGTTTTCAAGTGTTGTATTGTGCGTGTGTAAGCGAGAGCTAGGGAAAGTCTTCGTTGATTAATCGCATAGGACTATCGTGGGCGAAATTAGTAACTCACAAGCGATTATAGCCAGGTCATTTTGTAATAACATTGAACTTTTCTTCCAAAGAGACTACACCAAGATGTCCGACGTGTGGTCAGGAGCCGGAGTGATGTCCAACGCTTCTACGAAGACAAAGATGGAGGGCTAATTTTCCCGTAGGGAAATGGGCCGAGATGCATGTCATATGTTCTACAAGCTGATACGGTGATGTACAAAAATTGATTATTCAATATGTAGTTAGATTGGCGGGGGAACTTTGTAAATAGTTCATTTTATTTATTTTTCTTGTTTTAGATTGTTTTTCTTGTACCGACACTAAATGTTTTAAATGTACGTTGGCGCGTGGCCAAAGTTGTTTGTTGTGTATTATTTTTCTTTGGAGTCATATTTAAAGTACACAGCGCGTGTACGTGATTTTTATCCATGCGAATGCGAAACCCGTTACATTCGATAAGTGGTGCTTGATTAAAGTTCATATTTTTTTGATAGGAAATGGAGATAATTACTGTAAGATGTTTGCTGAACAGGTTATTATTCATATTAGGGTTGCCGAGCGCAACAAAATTAAGAAGTAATTGTAGAACACCTTAGTTCTAATTTTTTTAGATTTTTTGAGTCCTTTTCAGGTTCGATAGTCACTGGCATAGAACGGAAAACCCAGCAGGTGGAATATATTTATGTCATTTTATTTCAGGGTCTGTCAAACCCATACGTGTGATTCTGTGTGTGTTATTGTGTCAGGTGTGTGTTTTGATTCTACGTGAAGAGGGGTAGAGGTCCTACCGCCCTCATATTTTGTTGTTGTTGTATTTTGATGGAAAGGCAGGGTGCTCTGAGGAGACCGCTGTTCCTTGTCCATATGCTGATTCTTGGATTTCCTTGAGGAAATGCTGAGATATTATTTTGTTCTGACACACACACACGTATTATTGTGCTTTGGAGCACGCTTCTTCGAGACTCGATCCCGTCCCTTGGGAGGTCGAGGTTATTTTGACACGTGGGTTGACAGATATGCAGATTTCCACGAATCGCCCGTCTAGCCTGGTGACTTATTTTGTTAGGCAGTCCTGTTTTCCGACTGGCCCCTCGAAGCTTTCATTTAGAAAACCTGTTCTTTGTGATGGTTATTTTGAACCATAATTAATTGGGGAGTTCACCATGTTTGTGACGGATTATTGCATGTCGTATGGGTGAAATGTTGTGTTAATGATGTAAATGTTGGCTTTGAGCCTAGTGATTTGTTTATGACTCAGTTCATGTAAATTAGTATGTGACGCCCGTGTGGTGTAGTGGTAGTATACTTGTAAAAATGACGGCGGTCATATGTGTATTTGTTTTGTTGGTCGCGTGTTAACTTACTTGTGTTGATTTGTGTGAGAAGTCCTAATTTTTAGGCAGTATTGTTTTGCTACGGCAGTTTTCATTCCAATTTCATGCGGAAATTATTGTGATGTTTATTTTAAGTATAGGAAGTGTCGGTTTAGTTTTAAGTGTTGTATAGTTGTTCCCCGCGTCTGTCGAGCTCAAAGTAATGCGGATTCGTCTTCTGAAAGTTTATTCCGGATGATGACGAATCATGCATTCAATTGTACTCATCGTGAAGCATGTAGAACCGCACTCGCGCATACATTGTCATTATTGTTGATTTTTGGGACACTTGGTCCGAGTAATAATCTCTCCTGAGATTTGGCCTCGTTTTGGCAAATTTAATTTATTCAGTGGGAGTCATTATGGGAGTTTGTTTGTTAATTCTTTTTGTAAATAGCTGATCTGTTATTAAATTCATTTGTTATAACCCTGGCTTCTCTTTTTCCTGCATGTTATTTTGTTATATGTTACCCTGCATGTTAATGAAGCGCTTTAACAACAACTTACGATATGGACTGTTACACCCCCCGAAACTGAGTCTCATAAGCTTCTTTGCAATGGTTCATAAAACAAAAATGGCTGCCCAAGTGGGGATTGTTGTTGTTGTTGCTTCGCTGATCTCATATTTATTTCTTTGAGAAATGATGCCAGGTCAAGCGGGCAAAGTAAATTCAGTAAATTGAGGCGATGTTGTACCGCCATGTGCATTAGTAAAATCACTGAGTTCCTAATGTTAGAAATATTGAACAAGGTTAGAATTTGATATTGTATTTGTTATAAACTTGTTCTGGCGCCCGGCATTAAAATTAGAAAAGTTGCATATTATTGAACTCAGTCAAAGCAGGAAGGTGTTGCCTTATATTTGTACATCTAATTAACTTCGGTTAATTGGTGTTGTTCGTAAATTCTGTTGGTTAGTAATTTAAAAGCAGATCACTAGGGAGTTACTTTGTTGTTTGGAAATAAGAGTAATTTATTCAGTAAATTTTGATTACTGAAATTTTTATTAAATTAGAATCAGTAATGTTTAAATGTTATGACATGTATGCGTGTGTATGACTGAAATCTCGGTGCATGACCCTGTTTTTCTCTGGTTATATTTGTGTATTGTGCAATGGCGAGTGTTGAAGAAATTAAGGGATTGTTAGAGCAGATGTCTATACAAATGTCAGCGAAAACGGAAGAACAGTTAGTGCAGATGTCCGCGAAAACGGAAGAACAGTTAAAGAACATGAAGGAGGAAATAAGCGAAGACAATGATAAACAATTAAATAAACAATTAAGTAGCATTACGATGCAATTGCAAACACAAACAGAACAGTTAGAAATTCATCGTGAGAACAGTGAAAAACAGTTACAAGACATGGGCGGTAACATTACGGTCCAATTACAGGTCCAGAAATTGGATACTGATAAACAATTTAACGAATTGAATCATAAACTATCAGAACAGGCGGTAACACAAACAGAGCAATTAGAAAAGATCACTCACGACATAAATCAAAGTGTTAGGGAAGTAGAGAAACTGGCAGATGAGGTCGCGGAGAATAATGCCATACAATTAGGTGAAATTAAAAAGTTGGAGTCGAAATTTGACAATAAACTCATACAATTTGATGAAATGGTGGCCGATAAATTAAAGCAAATCGAGGCAGCATGCGTCAACAACACGGCGGGAATAAAGAGCACACAGGATAAATTACAGCAACAGATTAATTCAGTAGACAGCAACGTACTTGAATTAATAAAGGAAATCGATAAACTTGAGATCAAAACCGAAACAGAACGTATGCACTTGCGTGAAAACATGGAAGACCAATTAATTTAAACCCAGCAGGTCATAAGAGAAGAGGTCGGAGAACAATTAGTTAAAACACAAGAGGTAATACGAGAAGAGGTAGGAGAACAGCTCAATAAAAATCGGGACAATCTGGAAGACCAATTAATTAAAACCCAGCAGGTTATAAGAGAAGAGGTTGGAGAACAACTAGTCAAAACACACGAGCAGATACGAGAGGAGCTAGAAAAGAATCAGGAAAGGAGCGAAGAGAAAATTAGCAGTTTGAAGAGCAGGATCCGAAGAGATTGGGAGCAGCAGGTCAACGAAACGAAAGAAGACAGACTGACAATTTTAAAGCGCTTAGGTGAATACAATTCGAGAATGCAGACTTTGGAGGAAAACGTAAAATCCAAACTCCAAGAACGCACAGATCTCATAATTAAAAATAAAATCAGATCATTAGAGAACGCAACATTAATTTCGACAGAAAATACAGTAGGCAAGCAGGGAAGCATTGGATGTCCGGTGGGCTTGAAGTTGGCTGAGGATAACAGCCGAGGTCAAAGTCCTAAATTAACGAGCAACTCATTCCAACAGTACAGGGGGCGAGACGTCCACACCGCAACCCGACTTGGGACCTGCCCAAGTAATTCAGGTCATTAGGGGGAATGATTTCAAACCCGATAAATTCAGGGAGCACACAGGAACCACTCCCAAAGCTTTTTTACGTCAGTTGGATGACTATTTTAATGATCAACATATCAGTCCCGCAAAACAGTTGCGACTTGTGGAAAAGTTTTTAGAAGGCCTAGCTTAATCTGGTTCTTGAGCTTTAAATATACATTCACCGACATGGCACAATTCAGAGAAGCGTTCTTAAAGAAGTTCTGGAGTCCTTCTTTGCAGCAGGGATTAAGAATGGATCTGTATACTAGAAAATATCACAGCACGCATCCGACCAGATTTTCAGAATTCTTTAGCCAACAGCTGGTTAAATTCCTCGATTTTGACGACCCCCCTAGTGAAGAAAACATGGTTCTAACCATCGGGACTCAACTTCCTATGAACATTCAACAGCTGTTAGTAGCCGGAAACATTAAGACCGCAGTGCAGGCTGAAGAGTTACTCCGACATCTAGACGAGACAAGTATGGTTAGTCCACAGACAGGGAGAAGAAACATGGAATGTGTCAACACGGCAGAAGTGGTTCAGGGACACCAAACTAGTCACAACCAGGGGAAGCAAATAAAAACCCAATCTACGGGAACGCAGTTTACACCGAGACGGCAAGACTATGATGGCCGAAATCAATTCAACCAGAATAATCGAAATTTTCAGAATCGCCGAGATAACTATAACCAAAACAATCAAAACCAGCAAAATCAATGGACGTACCAGCGAGAATACACCAATTGGAGGGGAAACCAAAGGCAGGGTAGACCTTACCAAAGGAATGGAGATGGCAGGTGGAACAACACGAGGAACTATCGCCAAGATAATCGGGGAGACTATCGCACCAATTGGGATGAGCAGTACGTCGAATCGCAGAAGTATTTAGATCAGTTAAACGCCGAAGAGACGGAGAAAGAGAAGTGGGGGCGTGCAATGGCAAACAGACAGAGCCCGGATAATCACCAAGGAGAGGGGGCGGAAAGTTTATTACGGCAGCAGGAGAGGCGCGATGACAACCGGCGGAACTCAACGAATGGGTCCCGGGATTTAAAAAAAACTCAAATGAACCAAAACCTGATAGCCTGAAAATGGAGGATGCCAGGGAGCGGGAAGAGCTGATTGTTGCTAATATAGAAGAGTGGGTAGCATTCCCTGATGATTGCCTGGAGGAAGTGGTGAAGGACCGAGGAAATGTCATCAGACAATTGCCGATTATTTACGCACATATTGGAGGTATGAGGGTGAGATGCTTAATTGACACAGGTAGCCAGGTGAGCCTAGTCACAGAGGTATTGTTAAAAGAAATCAGAAGTAAACAAACTGTTCCAATTATGCCTGTACCATTAATGAAAGTCAGAGGGGTCATTCCTGACAAGACCATAAGTTGTAAGCAGCAAGCATATTTAGATCTGGAAATATTGAACCACACATTTTCGCAAACATTCATTGTCATACCGAAGATGAATTATAACATCATTTTGGGGGCCAACTTTATCTGTGATTTTCATGCTGTAATTGACTTACATAACAACATTGTAAGTTTCAAACAAGTTGAGGGGTTGAATCATGTGGGTTTAAACATGGAGGAGAGTCCACTAGAGAGAGAGGCGAAAACTTGGGTCATTGAAGAATGCACTAATGAGGTGATCAGAGATAAGAACTTGACGGAGGAACGAGTAAGCCAGACAGCAGTAGTTGAAATTGACAGCCGAGATATTTCGCAGGAACTTTGGGTACATTTGGCGGAAGAAGAAATTAGCGGATCCAAATTTGAAATTCTACTTCAGGAGCGGCTTAAGGAGGCAATAGTAGGGGAACCTGATAGAAGAAAACTGGAAGAAATTTTGAGATTTCATAAAGGAGCTTTCGACACCATCCCTGGAAATGTTTTAAATTTCCAATATGCCATGCAAGTTACTGACTGGACCCCATTTAAAAGTAAATTGTACCCGATCCCAGAGAAACATTTTGCTCAGGTGAAGGACATCATTAGTAATTTATTAGATTCCGGCATGATAAGGAAAGCAGCAACCCCGTACCTAAACGCAATATTGGGTGTGGCCAAGCCAAATGGATCAATTAGGTTATGCCTAGACGCGCGAGTTTTGAACAGTAAACTGCTAGTTGAGCATGACCAAGCACCTAGGATCAAGGATGTTTTGAAGGGCTTCCGTGGGAAGAAGATTTATTCGAGCGTCGACTTGACAAATAGTTTCCACCATCTTGAACTTGAAGAAAAATCCCAACTATTGACGGGATTTTTATTCGATAACCAAAGTTATATCTGGTCTCGGATGCCCTTTGGTGTAAAAACAGCTGGATGTGCACTGATAAGAGCACTAGATAGGAATCTGACTGAGGAGGTCGAGAGCTTCACTACGAGATATGTTGACGACATATTAATTGCATCTGAAACAATGGAGGAACACTTGGTAAACCTAAACAAACTTCTGGATAACTTGAGAACCATGAACTTCAAAATTAATCTAAAGAAATCACACTTTTGCCAGAGCGAGATTCTGTATTTGGGTCATATAATTGATGTTGAGAGCGTGAGACCTAATCCAGCGAAAATTGATGCCATCAAGAAATTTCCCACACCAACTGAAGTCAAACATGTAAGAGCGTTTTTGTGAGTGACAGGTTTCTTCAAAGAGAATTGTCCTGGATACACGGAAACAGTAGCACCTATGCAAGAGATGTTAAAGAAGGCAAATCGATGGTCGTGGAATGAGGAGTGCGACAGGTCCTTTAGAGCTACGAAAGACTTACTGGAGAACTGTGTGAAGCTAGGGTATCCAGACTTCGAGAAAAAAATTATTATTCAAGCAGATGATTCATTGATTGGAATCGGTGCTATGCTGTACCAAGAGGACGCTGAAGAACCCAAGAAGAGATCATATTTGGCATTTACGAGTCGTAAATTGAGGAAGCACGAGAGGAACTATACTGTGACGGAGCTTGAGCTGCTAGCGATTTTATATTCTCTTCAACAATGGCGCAAGATGATTTTCGGTTATGCCATTATTGTCAGAACCGACCACCATGCACTGACATTTCTATTCAAGACGACGATGGCAAGTGAGAGAGTTACGCGTTGGTCCATCTACATACAGCAGTTTGACATTACAATAGAGCATTGCCCTGGAAGGATGAACGTCATACCAGATGCTTTGAGCAGGAATCCTGAAGATGAGAACGAGGTAACAGCGGAAGTTCACCATATAACACTAACACCTAAGGCTCGCGAGTTTTTGGAGAAACTAAAGGAAATTCGGAAGGAGCAAGAAGCAGACCCATGGATGATGATGATGATCAAGTTCTACAGGAAGGAATTACAACCAGATTCACCTGAATACCGAGAAGCCCGTGCTAAAGAAGCGAGATTTCACTACTTAAATAACCTTTTGCATAAGTACGTGGATGAGCATCATACCAAACTGCGAATCCTAGTTCCACCATCACTACAGAGAGGATTGACGTGGCATGTCCACGAGAGCCTGGCACATATCGGCACGGACAAGACAGAAGCTACAATAGGGGAGACTTTTACTTGGCCTAAGATGCGATTCACCATTGTGGAAGTAATAAGAACTTGTGACGCGTGCCAGCGCACTAAGCCAAACAACTTCATTATGAAACAACCTCCAAGACCACTATTACCTCAAAAACCATGCGAGATGCTCGCTATCGACTGTTTTGGCCCTCTGGTTAAAGAGAAACGTGGATGCCGACACCTTCTGGTGTGTGTCGATGTATTTTCAAAGATGGTAGTGTTATGTCCAATCCAGAAGACGACATCAAAACAAGTCCTCAGTAGAATTCAGAACAAAGTTATTCCGATGCTTGGGAAGCCGGAATCGATTTTATCAGACCATGGTACTTATTTCACGAGCAATGTTTTAGGCAAGGTCTAGAGAGCCTGGGGATAAAACATATATTTTCGAGCATTCGTCATACTTGTGGGAATCCGAGCGAGAGAACGATTCGCTGTGTTGCCAAGTACTACAGAGTAATGATTCCTAACGATCACAATAAGTGGGTTGACAAAGTAGGAGATATTGAGATGTGCATGAACACCATTAAGCACGAGTCGACGGGACAAGTCCCACTAATTGTACACCACAACAGGTTGCCAGAGAGATCTTGGGACAAGATTATTCCATGTCCAAGGGATCCACTATTAGCGCATGAGTTGCGAATTCAGCGAACGAGAGAGCACATGAGGAACCAAGCGGACCGAAGACTGAGAAGGTACAGAGGAAAGACGTTTCACCGGGAATTACAGGAACAAGAGCTAGTGCTTGTCCGCAGACCACCGATATCTGATCCCAAAAACAAAGTGTTTGCAAAATTCTGTCCAAAATTTATTGGCCCGTTCCGTGTCATTAAGAATCTGGGTAACAATGCTTACAGACTTGAAGAAGTGAGCACTGGTGCTAAATCTGTCTTCAATAGCGCCAATTTAAAACCATATTACAGAAAAGAACCATTTGATGAATAAGCAGGATTATGTGTGCAGAATCATTATTGCAGAATTTATTTGAGAGCCAACACTCAAATGTACGTGGCCGTGGAGCACCTGGGGAGAGAGCGTGCTTTGTTTGTAAACAACAAGACAGCTGAGACGACAGGAGTGGTAATCACGTGACGAGAAGGGGAGGTCTACCGAGACGTATGAATAACATTCCGGCAAGGAGCGCGCACACTAATTGGGTCAGTGGAGTGTACACTCGAGCAGCTGAGCGAGGTACTAAAGAGATGTTGTTGTTACTACTGTGGATATTGTTTTTGAAATCCAAATCAATCACTTGCTTCGAATTTCAAAACCTTGCTGAGGTTAAATGAACCCTTATTAATCTGCGATAAATAAGTATTCATGATTTATTATTATTATTATTATTATTACTGCGGCCCAGGCAGTACTTATGGATGGTGACAAAGAGGAAGGCAAGTTAGCGTGTTGCAATGATTGTCACAGAAACAGAGCTTGGTAGCTATTCTTGAAAACGGCCGGGTAAGCTGAGTTCAAGGCCAAATTGTGTAACAACATGCACCAGAATTGGAGTCATAAGGGGATGGTCACGAGTTTCTTGCAACCGACCTACGATTGAATCACCCAATCAGGAGAGGCCAACCCGAAACCACGCGATGTGTGGCGTCACTGGTAAAAAGCGCGCGGAATTGATTATCTAAAGAACCGCCGATCCGAATTATCTCCGCATGAGTGCGCTGAGACGTTTGAATTAAATGATGAAGATTGACACTAGTCCCATGTGTGTGAGATGAAAACTCTAGAAAATTTTTCTTAATTCACCCCACTCCACCTCACTCTGTCAGTTTCCAATAAATTGATCGACGAGACGCTGTTTCGATGACTATCTGTTTGAACTCTGGTGAGCTAACTTCACGCCAGTTTGCGTAGTGATTTTAACGCTCTAATATTATTTGAAGTCTAACGTTTTGAGCTCTGGTGAGCTAACTTCACGCCAGTTTGCGTGGTGATTTTAAAGTACTTAAATATCTTGGAGACAACTATTTTCAGCTCTTAGGGGCAAGACTTGAGTAACATTCCAATTAGCGCTCAACCCGACCGAAGGTCCACGCAGAGCAGTAGAGATTACCGAGCGAGATAACGACTGCGAGACAGGCAGATTTAAAACTTGTATTGTCAAGCCAGTGACGATGGGTTTGAAGTGTACATTTCATGTATTTTTTTCTACTTTTCAAGTGTTGTATTGTGCGTGTGTAAGCGAGAGCTAGGGAAAGACTTCGTTGATTAATCGCATAGGACTATCGTGGGCGAAATTAGTAACTCACAAGCGATTATAGCCAGGTCATTTTGTAATAACATTGAACTTTTCTTCCAAAGAGACTACACCAAGATGTCCGACGTGTGGTCAGGAGCCGGAGGGATGTCCAACGCTTCTACGAAGACAACGATGGAGGGCTAATTTTCCCGTAGGGAAATGGGCCGAGATGCAAGTCATATGTTCTACAAGCTGATACGGTGATGTACAAAAATTGATTATTCAATATGTAGTTAGATTGGCGGGGGAACTTTGTAAATAGTTCATTTTAGTCTTTTTCTTGTTTTAGATTGTTTTTCTTGTACCGACACTAAATGTTTTAAATGTACGTTGGCGCGTGTCCAAAGTTGTTTGTTGTGTATTATTTTTCTTTGGAGTCATATTTAAAGTACACGGCGCGTGTACGTGATTTTTATCCATGCGAATGCGAAACCCGTTACATTCGATAAGTGGTGCTTTATTAAAGTTCATATTTTTTTTTTGATAGGAAAGGGAGGTAATTACTGTAAGATGTTTGCTGAACAGGTTATTATTCATATTAGGGTTGCCGAGCGCAACAAAATTAAGATGTAATTGTAGAACACCTTAGTTCTATTTTTTTTAGATTTTTTTAAATTCCTTTTCAGGTTCGATAGTCACTGGCATAGAACGGAAAACCCAGCAGGTGGAATATATTTATGTCATTTTATTTCAGGGTCTCTCAAACCCATACTGTGCCCGTTTAGACCGGAGTCCGCACGACCACATATGCATTTTACCAAGAATCAGTCAGCATGAGAGTCAAAATATCCCGGGGCGCCAGATGGGTTAAAGCTAATCGCAAAAACGACATCAGATGAAAAAATGCTTTACTGATTTTTGGCTCAATGCAACAATAAGGATAGAAGGAGATTCAACTGGGCATAACACATCATGTAAAAATTATCTCATTTTATTTTGAATTTAAAATTGACTGCAAAAATGCTCAAAGTAGCATCATTCACGTGTGGCGACCCACATCCTATTTACACAATGTACAGAATTTTTCCAACACATTGGACAATTATCTTTGGAAACACAAGTCTGATTATTAGTCCTGTAGACTGTGTTCCAAAATTATATTGATTATTTGTGATTAAATCCAGTTCAAATTTAATTGTCTTTACTGGAAATACTGTAGTTCACTGTTTGAATTTTTACATAATATTAACACTCGTAGAATAATTGTTCATAGAATTTTTAACTTTCACTTATTTTTCCAGTTTCAAAAATATATTGTCAAAAAATATTATTATTTCTGAATCAACACAAATTATGTACACATATTAATAACATCTGAAAAGTATTTGACCTTTGAGCATAGCATCGAAGAACTGTGTGAAGCACAACAAAAATTAATTGTTCTTCTGACATTAAACGTTTCGAGAAGTGACTTGATTATGAACTTCAAGTTCCTAACAAAATATATGATTTCTGAATCATCAACTTGATCAATAAATTGTTGGACCATTCAACTATTCAATTTTCCACTTGGAATCATTATTATGAAAAATATTTATATTTGTGGCAATTTTTAGTAACTTTCACAACTTGCAATTCTTCGACAGAATGCGGAAATAAGAATTGTAGCTTCATAATAAATTCATTTAGTTCATGGCACTAGGATTGAAAACATCCTTCAAATTATTCGTGGTTATAAAATTATTTTTTAATTGGCAGTGGCCCATTCTATTATTTTCATAAGAACACAATATTACAACAACAACGGCAAAGGTCTTCTTCTGAAGAAGAATAAAATACTATCATGACAAATCCGGGTTCTAGCAAAATCAAAGTCTTAAATGGAATCCGTAAACAAGGTTGAAATAAGAACTGATGGTTTCCAAGAAATAACCTTCGGGTCATTCATACGACGAAATGTGTAGTTCCAATACTCCTTCTATAAACCTGAGCCATCGAACCTGCTGTTTGATTGATGCTCCAATAAAAACCTCCTCATTCCTGCGACTTAAACATGCGCACCTGGGAATGGCATTTCAACTACTCTACACACATAAATTTTCTTCCCAAAATTTATACAATAAATCAAGCCTCTGCTTGTTATAAACACTGGAAGATTTATAAACTTACAAGTATATTTTATTTTACCATTCAGTTCAACCCGTGAAGTTACCATACTTATGATACTCATTATTTCACTTTCGAATGTGTATCTACGTCATGATTTTATATAAATACAAAAATATCCTAATTGATACAAATATCATTTGCTTCCCGTTTCATGCCTCTCCGTGTTATCTGAAAAATATACTTTGCTCATTGCAAATATCAACTGTTCAACCAGAACTGAAATGTTGGTTGAATGCGGGCTTGCGCTAACCACTCTCCTTCGGAAAATCTCCTGTTCCAAACTAGAAATGATTAAACTACTTCATAGGCTCTTTCTCAATACATATGATTATTATAAAATATAATATCCAAGAATTATTTAGAAAAATTATGAAAATTATTATTATTATTATTAGTGGATTATTATTATTATTATTATTAGTTATATTATTTTAAAGATGTTTAATTACCATCTCAATATGAGAGAATCCACATGTTCGAACCTTCGAATATGGAAAAAAAATCCATTCCTCAACAAAAAATAATTATTAACGTTTACAGTTACATCGGCTGATTACCGTGATTTCCCAAAAATATGAAATATTCAAATAAATGTTCATTATGCTCGGTCATCGATCCTAAACTGTTCTGAGTGCTGAAAATACTCAGAATAACTCTAATATGTCTTGCGTAAATCATTGCAAGATTTAAATACGAAGAAAAAAAATGTGTTGGTCATCTGCAGAAAAATAGTTTGTTCCAATTAGCTAGGCATAGTATAAAGTCAAAATGTGGCTTACATTTCTCGTTGGTATTGAAGCGTAGTGAACCTGGTCTGTACCAGATTTATCCAGATACATGCCCTATCGGACACGCACGTCTAATCCTTGTATCGGCCGCCATTATATACCCACAATCTGTCTAGCAAGACATAGTGGTAATATCTCTTGACGTTTGAAGTAACTGTTGATCCATTTTAATATTGGCTTCTATCAAAACCATAGCCGTTCGTTTAAATGGGGTCAGATCTAAATGATCTATTCTCAAATATGTCAGTTGTAACATAACTCACGGTAATCTTTTCAGTACAAGAAAACACTGACAGTCTAAACCAATCAACGGCTGTTCTGAAGATCGTTCCCTGGGCATGGCTTCACACCATCTATCATGCGCGAAGCAACATATAGTTTCCCATCGTCGGCTAATGAACAACACCGTGATAGACTGGCCTTCAATATACTGAAAGATCGGAGTGGTTATCAAGTTACAAATATAAAACTGACTAAATTGGACTAAAATATCCAAGTATTAAATTATTACTGGACTGTGAAAAAGTACTTTCTAGACAAAGTCTAGCATATGTCCATAAAGAAATAAAGTATTTCACCAGTGTCCATAGAAAAATATCAATCACCTTAGTGATTCTCTCCGCCGGAAACTTACTATGTTCCACGTGTATCGCAGTACTTTTATAACTATCACAATTTGAAATATCTTCTGCGTAGATCCGGCAACCATGTGCCTTGGCTCAGCGTAGCAGCAGCACCTTGCCTAGCAAGTGCTTGTTTCGAAGTGAGCTCAAGTTGCTTGTGCCGGCCGGCTTTTATTCAAAACTGTCAGGGTCACGCTGAATCAGCTGAAATCTGGAAATCCTCATATCTCTGGTATCCCTGGTCCCATTTGCTTCATACTAAGTGCATTCTCTTTCATTTGGCCGTGCCAGTAATCTGATCCAAGTCTCAAGTCTCTACTCCATGGCTAACTATTTAATCAATAAATAGTCTCGACCTCTGCTATTACTCGCTACGTCACTTGACATGTTCTTGGCTGCATATTCTTTCCATTTCCTTCTGGAAGCAATGTAGCGCGATATTCAAATATCTCAACTTTCAAAAGAGGCTGTAGCCTTTCCCTTGATATCTAGGTGTCTGAATCTTGGAATACCCATTCCTAGAGTTGGGCACAATACGTGTGATTCTGTGTGTGTTATTGTGTCAGGTGTGTGTTTTGATTCTACGTGAAGAGGGGTAGAGGTCCTACCGCCCTCATATTTTGTTGTTGTTGTATTTTGATGGAAAGGCAGGGTGCTCTGAGGAGACCGCTGTTCCTTGTCCATATGCTGATTCTTGGATTTCCTTGGGGAAATGCTGAGATATTATTTTGTTCTGACACGCACAAACGTATTATTGTGCTTTGGGGCACGCTTCTTCGATACTCGATCCCGTCCCTTGGGAGGTCGAGGTTATTTTGACACGTGGATTGACAGATATGCAGATTTCCACGAATCGCCCGTCTAGCCTGGTGACTTATTTTGTTAGGCAGTCCTGTTTTCCGACTGGCCCCTCTAAGCTTTCATTTAGCAAACCTGTTCTTTGTAATGGTTATTTTGAACCATAATTAATTGGGGAGTTCGCCATGTTTGTGACGGATTATTGCATGTCGTATGGGTGAAATGTTGTGTTAATGATGTAAATGTTGGCTTTGAGCCTAGTGATTTGTTTATGACTCAGTTCATGTAGATTAGTATGTGACGCCCGTGTGGTGTAGTGGTAGTATACTTGTAAAAATGACGGCGGTCATATGTGTATTTGTTTTGTTGGTCACGTGTTAACTTACTTGTGTTGATTTGTGTGAGAAGTTCTAATTTTTAGGCAGTATTGTTTTGCTACGGCAGTTTTGATTCCAATTTCATGCGGAAATTATTGTGTTGTTTATTTTAAGTATAGGAAGTGTCGGTTTAGTTTTAAGTGTTGTATAGTTGTTCCCCGCGTCTGTCTAGCTCTAAGTAATGTGGATTCGTCTTCTGAAAGTTTATTCCTGATGATGACGAATCATGCATTCAATTGTACTCATCGTGAAGCATGTAGAACAGCACTCGCGCATACATTGTCATTATTGTTGATTTTTTGGGACACTTGGTCCGAGTAATAATCTCTCCTGAGATTTGGCCTAGTTTTGGCAAATTTAATTTATTCAGTGGGAGTCATTATGGGAGTTTGTTTGTTAATTCTTTTTGTAAATATATGATCTGTTATTAAATTCATTTGTTATAACCCTGGCTTCACTTTTTCCTGCATGTTATTTTGTTATATGTTACCCTGCATGTTAATGAAGCGCTTTAACAACAACTTACGATATGGACTGTTACACCCCCCGAAACTGAGTCTCATATGCTTCTTTGCAAGGGTTCACTATAGAATGGTAGAGCAGATAGGGAGTTGGTCGACCCTATTACTCCTCGAGCCGTAGGGTGTTATAACCACCAACCAGAATGCATTCGATAAGAGGTAAGTTAGTTATTGTTGTTTTAAGGGGAGGAACTACGAGGTCATCTGCCCCTAAGATAAGAGGTAAGAGACCATATACTGTAATCTAAAAAGAGCAAGGAAAATAATAGAAACTGATGAAAAACGAAGTTACTTTAATAAAATACAAAAGTTAAGCCAAAATTTATAGAATACACAAAGGAAAGAAAATGTAGATTTAACTTGTGCTAGGTCATGGGTACATTTTGTTGGTTATTAGTATCTCTGAACTATGGAATTTCTATAAGACACTGCTATATGGGTTAATTTTCTAGTTGCTTTTGTTAACATCTTGAGCATTAGTCATGAAGATTATATTTCTGAAAGGAACGTGAGGTTTCTTTTCATATGTCCACTAAAAGGTTTTCTTTTACTTCCCTTTGTTATATATACCGCCTTGTCCCCGAATAGTCAATTAGAGTAGCTCTCTTATCTTTACGATCTTATTCCTTAAGTTCACGATATCACCACTACAAAAGTTCCAAAGTCATAGCCGCCTTCTTGGTGCTACCTATATAAATTCTGTTTAGTTCTGCGTATTACCACTATGATACTTTCTCCATAGTGACAGTATAAGTACATCCATGCATTTTCTCAGGAATGCTACAATCACATCTCCTTCCAACAGCTCATCGCAATTGCACCACTTCTCACATAAACTGTCCCAATCAAGATTGCTGGACTCGTTACAACAACACAGAACATCAAATATAACAAGGCCTCTCAACCAATTACAAGGCGGCCTTTTGCCTAGCAGCGCTTGCAGTGTGGTGGCGCTGTAGTACCCAGTGTTGTCAATTACTCGTATTGTAGCTTTATCCCCGTGTGTGGACCATACCTATTATTTTAAGGGGCCTACTTCTTCATGGGTTCATAGCTAGTGGGCCCTCTCCTCTTTCCTATAAGAGTTAGTGTTTGTCCACTGTTTACAGCCTCCTGGGCTTGCTATGGCTGTCAGTATGTTGTCGGCTCACCCTTTACCTTAACGACAGCCTCCAATATAACAGACATAGTGCTTATTTTGTAGTCAAGTTTTCTCGTTTTTCCTCCGCACGTCGAACGTAGGAGAAAGTGAGATGTGGGTCGTTGTGGAATAACACGAAGTTCAGGTGCGAAAACATATCAGCGATGGCCTGTGGACGTAGGTCTTTGATTTTATTAGACTGCGGTCGGCAATTTCGTTAGGAAAACCTGTGCGGCTGTTGTCTATAAAAATATTCATATTTTATTCTCCATTTTTAATACAGTGCCTAATCATCTTGATTAGGTCAAGGGGTCAAGTATTATATATTATAAGTGAACTGGTATGAAATTTGATTTTATATAGCTGTCCCTGTACTTACGAATAAGTCCCGCGACGTAGTCATGAAGGCACTTTTAGCAAATCCGGAGATCGTAGGTTCGAATCTCGGAGCTGAGAGCTGCTGTCCTGAGTGTGGTTTCTACCAGTCTTTTTTTCA
The DNA here is from genome assembly GCA_946902985.2 of Meconema thalassinum. Lineage (NCBI taxonomy): Eukaryota > Metazoa > Arthropoda > Insecta > Orthoptera > Tettigoniidae > Meconema > Meconema thalassinum. The sequence continues at coordinate 1,432,538,761 of OX336389.2, read as the reverse complement.
CCCCCTCTCCGGGCAAATGCTAGGATAGAACAAGATCCGAGGCACCTACTTCATCCCTGCCCTTAATATAGTTACACACACTACTACAGTCAGCATATAAATACAGATCATCAGACAAATTCAACACACACCCAACTACACGGGGCTGATAACCAAGATGTCCACATCCCCTACAGTAAATTAACAACAAACTTAAGAATAAACCTAGATTCGAATATCGTTACTATTAAACCTCTCACGACCTTGAGTATCCTTGAGATCATTGTTGCTTGAATCTGGTCTCAAGAGAGAAACTACACAACGCTTGTTACGAGATCTTTCAACCCAACGTTGCATGTCTCTTGTTCATGATAGCAATTAACGTTATATGGTAACTGACTCGCACCAAGAGGTCTTAACACACACAATCAACGTTGCTTGTCTCTTGTTCGTGATGGAAATTAACGTTATATGGTAACTGACTCGCGCCAAAAGGTCTTAACACACACAATCAACGTTGCTTGTCTCTTGTTCGTGATGGAAATTAACGTTATATGGTAACTGACTCGCGCCAAGAGGTCTTAACACACACAATCAACGTTGCTTGTCTCTTGTTCACGATAGAAATTAACGTTATATGGTAACTGACTCGCTCCAAGAGGTCAACACAATCAACGTTGCTTGTCTCTTGTTCACGATAGAAATTAACGTTATATGGTAACTGAGTCGCGCCAAGAGGTATAACACACACAATCAACGTTGCTTGTCTCTTGTTCACGATAGAAATTAACATTATATGGTAACTGGCTCGCGCCAAGAGGTATAACACCCACAATCGACGTTGCTTGTCTCTTGTTCACGATAGAAATTAACATTATATGGTAACTGGCTCGCGCCAAGAGGTATAACACTCACAATCAACGTTGTTTGTCTCTTGTTCACGATAGAAATTAACGTTATATGGTAACTGGCTCGCGCCAAGAGGTATAACACACACAATGAACGTTGCTTGTCTCTTGTTCGTGATGGAAATTAACGTTATATGGTAACTGGCTCGCGCCAAGAGGTCTTAACACACACAATCAACGCTAGCGACAATCTGCTAGGCTTACATTTGGCAAGTGTACACTGCGCCGATCAAGGTCTGGGTAATAATAATAATAATAATACGCGTCAGAGTAGCAGAGGAAGATAAAATCAACAAGGTCGCAAATGGATGGGGGAAAAGACGTCTTGCTCGACCCGGTGCTGGGCCCAAGGTTTTCGGAGCGAGCAAAAGATGATTTCCAAAAAACCAAATGCAAACAAATAATTGCTTAATGCAACAATCAAAAGTGCAAAAATGAGATTCCCATAAAATTAATTAAACAAATCCCAGAGGCGTGTTAATCGTGCCTTTGTTACGTCACAAAGACAAGATTGACGAAATCGAGATAAGGATAAGGATAAGGAAGGGGAACTTAAATATAAGAAATGAAAAGACAAGGGAGCTATATTACTTAAAATATAAAAATGTATTGAGGATAAAAGAAAGAGCGTGTACACGAAATAAACAAATTATTTAAAACAAAGAAAAAAGGCAAGCTAAGACAAGATCAATAATACAAAAGAAACCCAATACCAAGAATAAAGAATTCAAAAACTAAAAAAAAACTAAAAAGCACGACAGAACCTGAGTACCGCTCAACAACATGAATCTAACGAAAAGATACAAACTTGAAAGAAAATAAAACGAAACTTACAAAAGTTAGAGAGAAACGACAAACTTGCAAAAAGTCAAAATTCGAACTGCTAAGACGCGAAGCTTTTCATGATGTTATTGTAAACATACCTGAGGGATGGGGGAGGAGTGAGGGGAGTAAAACAAAGGGAAGAGAGATTTCACGGAGGTAGGAAGAAGGGGAAGAAAAGGGGGAATATCATTAAGTTATGTAATACGGCGAAAATCGAAAGATAAAAACAAAACAAAAGGAAAATGAGATATACGGAGATACATTACATTACAATTGACTTGGGACGAAAGAGACCGGTAAAAATCGAAAGCACGCTATAAAAAAAACAGGCTTATACTCCAACATAATGCCGCAACAACACGACATATAAAAAAAAGAATAATATGACATCGGAGCTGGAGAAAATCCCAGTTAACCACCGTCACATATATTCTATAAACAAAGGGGACACGTATTAGTGGGACGTTGGACATAAGTCCCGTTACCTCACACATACTGTCCGCAAACAAAGGTCCAATTGCTACCAATCAAATGAAACATTTGTGGTACAAAAGAGACACCGACGCAAAAGACGAGCACCAAGGCCCGACAGGAAAATATACATAAGCCAAGACGCAGAAACGCAATACTTTCGAATCTTACAGGTATTAACCAAAATAATAAAACTGTGAGGAGGGCACATAACAAAAGCAACAAAAAGAACTCCGCCGTATGACATTACGCAAGGTCCCGGAGATCTGGTTCAAGGATTAAAATACTAACAGTAACATCTTGAAAAGGAAAGAGAATTAAGCAAAAGAAGGAACGTTTAACAAAAACAATTACATTGCGTTAGATAGAAATACATTGAGCCGTACTCACATTCCGCTGCGCCATGAGGGTGGGCCTCTGCCCGAATACACACGTTCGCCTTACATCTCGGCGCGTCTAAGACTGACTAAGCTTCTGTCCCCCAGAGAGGGGAGAAGCCTCTCAGAAATATCAAATGCGTAGTTTGGGAGTGCCCCCAAACTCGCGTCAAATATTGTCAGAGCCAATGGCAGAACGAATTGCACAACAAAATGCAAGGTAGCAACAACACTAGCCAATACGAGAGAACAAGGCAGTATGTAGCCAGGGGTTGCACAACGTTAGACAGAGAGATACATACACACAAACTGCGCACTTTTAAACTCTCGAGGCGTAATATAGAGATGTCACAACACATGACAATAATAATAATAATCATGATGATAATAATAATAATTACAATAAATTCTGAAAAGTGGTTCAAATTCCACCGCTTTCTCCAAAAAAAATTCTTTTACATAACAAAGGCATAAAAGAATTTTTTTCTTTTTCATAACAAAATTATATAAAATAACATTCTTCGATTAGATACATTTGAACAGGGTGAAGGAAAGAAAATTACATCATGTACACTAGATACATACATGAAAATAAAGACATAATAAAATGTTCTCACATTTCTCTTATTCATATGACGCAGCTTAATTAAAAGTTCTTTAAACGTCATAACTTCCATAAAAGGCTTGACGAAACGCAAGTCTCTTTTCTCAAACACACATATATTTTCATACACACGTATTCACGAAGATGTTCACTGATGAGGAAAATTATTCCTTTTTGGTACGAAAGAAAAAAAACTTTAAGATGAAATTAAAACAACAAAAATTCAAATTATATAAGGATCAGTACAGGCGTGAAATAAAGGCGGATCCTACCTCTACTGCACGTCAATACGTCACACATATTAAAAATGGATGTACCAAAAAGAAAATAATGATAATAAAACGGTCAATCTTGAGCTAGACTCTGCCATATGACGTGGAGAAAGCGAAGTCTTCTTAATGGCGACCTTCTGGAAATCAGCCAATTTTCTAATAATAAAAGAAAGAAAAAGGTTAAATCATGATCACAAAAAAAATATAAAGGGGAGCACCCTGTATACAAAATAAGGCTTGCGTCAGGGGAAATATTTGGGGTTACATAAGCTGCGTAAGAGGGAAAGTAGATTCATTCTGCCAGCTGGAAAGTAAAAGTATGAATAGGCAGGGTCGTCAGACCAAATGAAAGAAGAGAAAACGAGCCGTGAACGGGGTCTAAAGGATACACCGGCCACTTCTCAGGTACTTGGAGACTAGCTATCGCTACCGGAAACACTCTCCAAATATATGACAGATACAGGAAAATAATACACATTATCTTAGAGAAAACATTAGATTGAAATGATTTATAAAAACATGATATCACAAAAACGTAAAACAGAAGTTACGATAAATAGTAAACAACTATATCAATAAACAAATCACTGTCACTACAAGAAAAGAATGTAAGTCAACAGACCATCTCAGGCGTTGTCGAACAATAGCAAGTCGTGTCTGCAGCTCGGACAATGGGCCGGCCGGCTCCCTACAACAAAAGCAGGCAGGTACCGGAAATTGCCTTAGGCAGAAGTATAGTTCAACACATCTTTCGAAATCCTCCGTGTAACTCAGGCGGCCACGGGTGTCTCCTGCCTAACTAGATACATAGTAGGAGTAAAGGGGAAAAATGTACTAATAACATTCATCAAAAGACATTAGATACTAACAAATGAAAAGGAATAATAACTCAAAGTAGCTGTCGAAACAAAAAATACCATTCCGGACAGAGAACGAAAATCCAAATAATTACGTTACAAAATACCTTCCAAATAAAAGGAACAGACTGGAACCTCGCATAAAACCAATCAAGACCAGACATACAATCAATCAAACTCGAAACCCAATAATAAATATTACCAACCCACAAAAATAAAATGGTTACAGCGTCAATATACGGGCCGTAGACCTCAGAGGTACCGCATAAAAAAAATTAAAGACAGAGAGGGTATGGCCTATCCCATACAAATATAAGAAAATTGGGTAATGCACGCCAGAGTAGTTCACACGAACATCAATGTCCCATACCAAGGATGCCGTAGACCTAAAATGGTTGGTATCTCTGAGTAATACTTATCGTATATTTGGTTTGCCAATAAAAACGAATAAATAGTTCGTACGTAATATATATATAGTTTAAATTGAATAGGGTATAAAATCAAAATTGAACTAAATTTGAAACCACCCACAAATAACTGTTGATAAAAATTCATTAAACTCATTGACACACACATTCATCTCAAAATACAACCAACAACAACAACACTACATACATACTCCTTCCCATAAACAAATCGAAATTTCCCCATTACATCAGAATGCTAATATGAGTCGTTGGAACACCATGGAAACTCAAATAACGGACTACAGGTCATCGTGACAAACTTCATCCCATACTAAAGATTGACGACTCGTGTAGAATCTATGTACACCCTAAGTGGGCGTCGAAGCCGTGGGACAGGTCCCAAACCCTAATTCCGACGGAGACCTCACCTAGCAGGTTTCCCAACGAAATACACACTGCCATACTGAACATATAGTAACATCAAGCTTACCGTATATAAACAATTTTAAATGAAAACCTACATTGAAATCCCCTGACAAAAATAAAACCATCACCCTCCCTAATTATGAAACAAACTTAACTCCCAATCATAACACACATAATAGCTCAACAGACCATTCATAACTGAGACAACAAACACTTTACTAACATCAAACGTTAGTATAATTACGCGAGGCTCAAGGGGGGGGGGGGGGTCGGGGTGACCGTAGGATTTAAAGAGACGGTTCCCATAAGTGGGCCGGGGAAAACTTCGGAGAAAGAGGGGCGGGGGTTTTAGGCTGTACGGTAATGACAAGAAACCTGTCAGCAGCTGTTCCAGACTGAGACGTGTGAAGGGGTGAGGTGAGTTCTGAGAAATATCACAGTTAACAAAGCGACTATTAACAACAAAGGTAAGGACTCAAACCCTTGAGAGAAATGCGTTTTCTACTTCACAGAAAGTAAAATAAAAACGTCCACAACACTGACGAAATGAAAAAGAAGAGAAAGCAAACAAAATTTCCTGTCGCCTTAAAATCACCGTTAACTAAACAAATGTCTACTAGAGGAAGCAAATACATAAAAGTAGGTTACAATACCGTGACGTGTCGTGTTCCAGCGATGCGATGTACTCACTGATATGTTGCCACTGTTCACCTCGAAGCTGGGTCTTTTGGATGTCTTGTTTACTTGAGGGACAAAACCACCTTTCCTTGGAGATGGGTTTCCTGGATGCCCGTAGTTCACACAGAAAGTAACTTCACCCTTTCTTCAGGGGTGGGGAAAAAAACAATTCACTGAATTCCTTAAACTCAAAGAAAAACAAATTTTAATACAATGTAAATGAAGAGAAAAATAATAAAAGGTTAATAACTTGAGAGAGGAGAGGAGGGAACGATTTCGCACGCAACCACGCTCTGCTACCATTGCGCCGATCAAGGTCTGGGTAATAATAATAATAATAATACGCGTCAGAGTAGCAGAGGAAGATAAAATCAACAAGGTCGCAAATGGATGGGGGAAAAGACGTCTTGCTCGACCCGGTGCTGGGCCCAAGGTTTTCGGAGCGAGCAAAAGATGATTTCCAAAAAACCAAATGCAAACAAATAATTGCTTAATGCAACAATCAAAAGTGCAAAAATGAGATTCCCATAAAATTAATTAAACAAATCCCAGAGGCGTGTTAATCGTGCCTTTGTTACGTCACAAAGACAAGATTGACGAAATCGAGATAAGGATAAGGATAAGGAAGGGGAACTTAAATATAAGAAATGAAAAGACAAGGGAGCTATATTACTTAAAATATAAAAATGTATTGAGGATAAAAGAAAGAGCGTGTACACGAAATAAACAAATTATTTAAAACAAAGAAAAAAGGCAAGCTAAGACAAGATCAATAATACAAAAGAAACCCAATACCAAGAATAAAGAATTCAAAAACTAAAAAAAAACTAAAAAGCACGACAGAACCTGAGTACCGCTCAACAACATGAATCTAACGAAAAGATACAAACTTGAAAGAAAATAAAACGAAACTTACAAAAGTTAGAGAGAAACGACAAACTTGCAAAAAGTCAAAATTCGAACTGCTAAGACGCGAAGCTTTTCATGATGTTATTGTAAACATACCTGAGGGATGGGGGAGGAGTGAGGGGAGTAAAACAAAGGGAAGAGAGATTTCACGGAGGTAGGAAGAAGGGGAAGAAAAGGGGGAATATCATTAAGTTATGTAATACGGCGAAAATCGAAAGATAAAAACAAAACAAAAGGAAAATGAGATATACGGAGATACATTACATTACAATTGACTTGGGACGAAAGAGACCGGTAAAAATCGAAAGCACGCTATAAAAAAACAGGCTTATACTCCAACATAATGCCGCAACAACACGACATATAAAAAAAAGAATAATATGACATCGGAGCTGGAGAAAATCCCAGTTAACCACCGTCACATATATTCTATAAACAAAGGGGACACGTATTAGTGGGACGTTGGACATAAGTCCCGTTACCTCACACATACTGTCCGCAAACAAAGGTCCAATTGCTACCAATCAAATGAAACATTTGTGGTACAAAAGAGACACCGACGCAAAAGACGAGCACCAAGGCCCGACAGGAAAATATACATAAGCCAAGACGCAGAAACGCAATACTTTCGAATCTTACAGGTATTAACCAAAATAATAAAACTGTGAGGAGGGCACATAACAAAAGCAACAAAAAGAACTCCGCCGTATGACATTACGCAAGGTCCCGGAGATCTGGTTCAAGGATTAAAATACTAACAGTAACATCTTGAAAAGGAAAGAGAATTAAGCAAAAGAAGGAACGTTTAACAAAAACAATTACATTGCGTTAGATAGAAATACATTGAGCCGTACTCACATTCCGCTGCGCCATGAGGGTGGGCCTCTGCCCGAATACACACGTTCGCCTTACATCTCGGCGCGTCTAAGACTGACTAAGCTTCTGTCCCCCAGAGAGGGGAGAAGCCTCTCAGAAATATCAAATGCGTAGTTTGGGAGTGCCCCCAAACTCGCGTCAAATATTGTCAGAGCCAATGGCAGAACGAATTGCACAACAAAATGCAAGGTAGCAACAACACTAGCCAATACGAGAGAACAAGGCAGTATGTAGCCAGGGGTTGCACAACGTTAGACAGAGAGATACATACACACAAACTGCGCACTTTTAAACTCTCGAGGCGTAATATAGAGATGTCACAACACATGACAATAATAATAATAATCATGATGATAATAATAATAATTACAATAAATTCTGAAAAGTGGTTCAACACGAACTGAAATGTTTTCAGATATGAACTCCACTGATCTTGTATGTTTTTGCTGTGTCTCCGTTGACGTAATGAATCTATGAAAGCGAGGTTGAATTAACTTCAGTTTGAATACTTCAGTTCAAGTTTACAAGTCATTTGTAAGATGTAATTCCAACTATGCAAAGGAACATATTTGTGAAATAATTTCTGCATTTCTCTGCAGGACGATCCGGATATTAAGATAGAGGAACGTTCTATTCCCGAGATCGTAGCATGCACCAAAACCGAAATACAGTCTTCAGATCTCAAGGAGGTAAGTATCTTTATGCGTCTCCACAAAATATGACATCTCGTTATCACGTAATCGCGTTTGTATTGATGACAAACGACAGGTGATGGAAGGATGGAGAAATAAAACATCTGACTTATGCGGGACTTGAATCCACGATCGTCCGCATTGTACGATGTTGCTCTGATGATTTATGGGGAATGCATTTTGGCAGAAGGTTTATTATGTGAAGCTAGCATATTATGTTGTCACAATCATGTTGTAGTAGTTGCTTATTGTGGACTTGAGGTCTAGGTGTGTCAATTGGTTTAGGATTTCTGTATTTAGGTGAGAGAGGAGGGTTTGACTACCCTCAGCAGTGGTCTTCTGTGGTTTACCACTTTAATTCCAGGCAATTGTTGGGATGGCTCTAAAATATGTCAGTGAACACCTGCTTCCAAATCATGATCATTGCAATAACATGCATTTGACCGCATAAATATGTTTCACAATTGAATATATGAGATAAAATAAGAATGTTCTAGAACCATACGCAGAAACTAATAGTTAATTCTTAAATCCATTTACTTCAACTTGTACGTACGTGCTGTAAAAATCTTCTTCCTTATCATATTTCTAGTTTTTAAGTTGTTTCTCATCCCCTTATTGGTTGCAGAGGGGAGGCGAAGTGAGTTTTTATGTGGTAGTGGTTTTACAGCAGTTCCCTCTTTTGTTTAGCCCATAAGAGGTGTTAATGAGGATTAAAATAAGGCAAGGAGTTGAAAGGAAGCGACCATGGCTTCTTGGGAGGTACCATCTCAGCATTTTCTTGGAAATTTAAATGGTGTAACCATGAAAAACCATTACAATGATGGCCGAAAGGGGGATTGCATAGCCACTCGTCTTTTGAGACTGGTCACATGGCCTGGAGCATGTAAACTGTGTAATATTTGAAATGTGATCAGTCCTTATTTTGTTCTAAGAAAGGTTGGATTCAATATACAAATTAAAAATGGGATTTATGTACAGTATATGTTGAATTTCAATAAATAATAATGATGACAGGAAATCCCCCACTTTATAAAGCACTTGAACTGATGTGTAACTACATTCATAACAGCATTTGAAATAGACTTTTCTGTCAGTACTCCATTGCTAACTATGTGTTCGTGCACACCAGTTAGTTGTAGTTGCTAGCATTATGTAGCACCAACATTAATGTAACATTCTCTACAATAGATCCCCTCCAGAGGCACTTAATTGGCTTACTCTAATTTAATCTATTAATCCGAGAATGCTAACATTCCTTTGACATATGTTGAGGCTAACCATTCGTAAATCTTACGACCTCTGATTTTATTAGAATTTAATAAGGATGAAAAATTATTTATCTGTTGCGAACTTTCATTTTATTGAATATACTGCATATTGACATGATAAAATCTTGATTAGATCATCAAAACATTATTTTCCATAGTTATTTATAATTCGTCTACATGTTCATCATGTGATACTGTCTTAAAATGAGATTGTTGACACATGAAATGTTCGGAAAATTTTTACTTTTGTATTCAGTGAGTAAGCAATGGTGTACTTTTATATGAATATGAAAAATATGAAACATGAAAATTTAAACACACAACGTTAAAGCTCATCACTCGTAAAATGTACGATCGCGACTGAGTAACGGTGCACACATACAGCATACTGAAGAGTGGGGAGTGAGCGAGGAAGGTACTGAGGCACTTGGCGCTATCAAGCGGCCGGAATTTGAAAAATAATCGAAAAGGTTTCCTTGATCGTAAAATTTACAAAAGGTTAGCATTCCAGGGTTAAAGAAAGCTTTTTCCAGTCCGTCAACACAAATTGTACCCAATTATATTTGGCGGTAAACAAGTATTTACATGGCCTAACCTGAAAAGAAAAGAGATATTATTTCAAACTAACTCGCTTCTATGTACAAAATGGGGTACCTTTGGATGACATGTTTTGAATGTCATGCGTTCATCTTCAGATTCTGTTCACTTGGCTTAAAATGGTGTACGATGTTTATGAATGACACTTAAACACAAGTATATATTGTTACAACCCAACCCTAAAAGGGGTTGTAACTACATAAACCCAAAAATTAATACAAGCATACAATGAGTCTATTACACCCAGTACACAAGCAGCCAGATACATGAGGCAAGGTTGAGCAACAATCATAACAGACGAGGATTGCAGCCACGCGGAAATAATGCTCCTTATCACTACACGTATGCTGCTGACAAAAACAACAAAACATAGAAGAACCCTTAAATACTCAAGCCGACGGGGGCTCGAGAACAGTCGCCCACGGAGATGCTGCCCGTACACTCAACACGAAACATCTACACCACTACCCTTCGAGACTACATCATGCTGGTAAGTTGTGCTCACATTCATCCTAAACCTACCCTCGCTAGACCTACACTACTCTGTATCATCTCATCACACCTCAGTTCCAACGTTGACACATAAACATCGGTACGAACCATCTATTTCTGCCTCCATTATTTTTCGCACCGCGGCTATTCAGCCTTGCCCAACACTCACCTTCACTCCACGTTCCCCGCAAGGTCATGAGCTCCGCTCTGGCGACTAGGTCGGCTGGCTAGCTCATCCGCTCCTGGCGTAACCGCTATTCCTACCTCTCCCCGTTTAAGCCCCTAGATGCATCCCCCACGTCTTTTGGAATACCTCCCCTAACACAAGCCAAGCCAAGCGAGTTAATAGCCTTTCAGAAGGGACACACGTTGGTGTTGCAACAATATATACAATATTTAGATTATATAAGTTTGTAAAAACTTGTGTAACCCGTTACAAACAGTATAGTTCACTTCTATGGTTGGCGCGTTATTATTATTATTATTATTATTAATATGGTTTAAATATGTAGCCTGTGACCTATTGATTTTATAATACGAATATAGTTATTGATTTTACGTTCCTTTTAACTACTCTGGCTTTTAGAGATGCCGGGGCGCCGGAATTTTGCCCAGAAGGTAATCCTTAACGTGCCAAAAAATCTACTGACACGGCTCCCTCACATTTGCGCACCCTCAAATGCCAGCTGACTGTGCCAGGATATGAACCTGCAACCATGGGCCCTGCAAGCGACAACGTTACCGCCGAGCCACGCAGCCAGCCCCTATTGAATGGTTATTGTGAATAACTTCAGTACCGATGTTGTCAACACTATTCATAAACATCCTATACTAATTAAACTTAAGTGAACCGGATCTGAAGATGAACGCTTGACGTTCGAAACATGTCATCCAATTAAGTGCCCCATTTTGTACATAAAAGCGCATTAGTTTGTAATAATATCTCGTTTTTTTTAGGTTAGGATGCATAAATACTTGTTTCCCGTCAAATGATATTGCGCACAAGTAGTGTTGACCGACTGAAAAGCTTTCTTAAATAGAATTTGGCAACACTGAAATTTGGCTTCTATCACTACAATTACTCTAAATTGTTAATTAAATAGCTTTAATTTGCAGCCTTTTTTTGTGAAAAACTGTCCTGTATAACGGTGGCATATCTGAGTTATTTATGACTTGTTGCTAGTTACTCAGTAATACGCGTACGTGTTAGATGTAATGACCTCTTATAGTCTTACAGCTAAACATTTGAAATGAAATGTTCATTTGTTCTCAATCCTTAAAGCTATTACGTCCATTAAGACACTGATCTCAGCAATTTTTTTTTGAGTCTCTAGAAGTCTCATGATCCCTAGATGAGGTGGTGAAGTTATAGGAGTAGGGTAGACATGACAACTTATTTGTATAATATTCATCTCTAGCATTAGGATGTGATAGAAATTATGAAAGTCCTTTAGTGAATATATCTTCTAAGCTGTGCCGTACAATTGCATGGTTTGTTATTGTGTAAAAAATTATAAGGTAATAGCAAAAGAATTAATTGTTTCATCTTATCCGTAGGGAGTGAAAGACGGAACCCCGGATGAAGAAAGTGAAACAGGTGGAAATCATTTAAATGAATAAGTGTACAACATACACAGTACAAAAAAATTAGAGGAACATGTTTTTGAACGTATGCCATGCTCCACAAAACAATACCTTACACCCAGGTATATTACCAACTAAGCCTTTATTGTTTACAGTTGCCGTATACAAAGGAATAGCGATGAACTCTCGTTCATTTTCAGAACACAAACGGAAATGTCCAAATAGTGGTGAAAACAAAGTGAAAACAGTACTCCAGGGTGGATTTTATCACAGTTGGAGAGCTTCAGTATGGTGTGTGTCTTCCGCGAGCATTTATCACAGCTTGGCACCTACGTGGCATGCTCCGTATAAGTCGACGGAGGTCACGTTGTGGTATCAGGTCCCATTCTTCAATGAGAGACTGTTCGAGGTCTTGGAACATCTGTGGTGGAACAGGAGTCCCACGAACACTTCTGTCAAGCCTATCCCACACATGCCCGATGGGATTAAGGTCGGGACTCACTACTGGCCATTCCATCTCTTGAATGTCCAGTTCTCGCAAGACAGCTCTGGTGATGCGCGCTACATGAACCCTGGCATTGTCGTGCATGAGGACGAATTCAGGGCCAACACCGTATGCAGCAGCCAACACATGCTGTAGCAGTATCTGCTCGATGTACCCTGCAGCAGTAAGATTACCATGGACGACGACAAGATCCGTACTGCCATCAATACTGATGCCACCCCACACCATCACAGAACCTTGTCCGAATCGGTCGACTTCATGGACAACGTTTGGCATGTACTGCTCCCCACGGCGTCTCCATGCATGTTGACGTCCATCACGCTGTGTCAGGGGAAATCTGTACTCGTCTGTGAACAACACAGGTCTCCATTGGCGAAGTTGGCAGTTGACCTGGGTATGGGCAAACAGTAGGTGAGCAGCGTGATGTTGCTGCGGTAAACGGGGCAATCGAACAGGACGTCTGGGTCGTAAGGACACTTCTCTTAACCCGTTCCTTACTGTCTGGTCGGACACCGTGACTCCCGTGACCCTCTTGAGGTCTTGTTGCAGTTCTCTGGCAGTTGCTGAACGACGCCGCAACGCACAGATTGTAAGATATCGGCCATCTTGTAGGGTTGACATGCGTCCAAGACCTTGTCCAACCCTCCTTGTGAACTGGCCTGTCTCGTTGTAGCGATTCCACAAGCGTTGAATAACTGACGGAGAGACATTGAGATCCATAGCAACACAACGAATAGTCCATCCTTCCCGGATCAAAGTGACAGCCCTTGCGACTTGAACCTCGTTAAGATTTCTCATGCCATGTGCTGGTTTACGTACAACGTGCTCAAATGACCGCAGTAGTCTGTACATCTCACAACAACACACGGACGCACCGCTATTCACTTTGATTTGAGGGGTCACCTGACAGTTTAATGCATGGCTACGCGTACAGATGGAGTATAACTTCGATTTGACATACCCTGAGTAGCTAAGGTCTCAAGGCATGCTTGACGACCATTGGAACCCCATCTACGTTTACATACCAGACGTAACAAAACATGTTCCCCTAATTCTTTTGAACCGTGTACAAGGAAGCATGTTCTTTCACTTTAATGTATGCATAACTGAAAGTTATCTTTGTGAATAAGTATTTATATTGGGAATTTTTCAGTCTGCCAACACAAGATAATTCCTAATACTGGAATATGCGAAAAAATAACCTGGAAAGAATTACATGTGATTAAGATACATAGCCTATTATTATTATTACTTTCGTTAATTCCCTCTTAGAGCCTCTGTGGCTTAGGCGGCAGCACGCCGGCCTCTCACCGCTGTGTTCGTGGTTCAAATCCCGGTTACTCCATGTGAGATCTGTGCTGGACAAAACGGAGGCAGACAGGTTTTTCTCCGGGTACTCCTGTTTTCCCTGTCAAAATTTCATTCCAGCAACACTCTCCGCTATCATTTCATTTCATCTGTCATTCATTTAATCATTGCCCCAGAGGAGTGCGTCAGGCCTCGGCAGCCGGCACAGTCCATATCCTCGCCGCTAGATGGGGGCTTCATTCATTCCATTCCTGACCCGGTCGGAGACTGGAAGCTGGCTGTGGATTTTCATTTTCAATTCCCTCTTAAAGAGAGCGTTAAAACACAATCAATTGTCATGTCATTCTGTCCCTTTCTTCTTTCTTCCCATAAACTTCTCATATATTCATTGTGCTTCTTCTTTCTCTCTTTTGTCCACCTCTTTCCTGTTCCTTTTACTTCTCTCTGAGCGTTTGCTCAAATTTCTGTTTTCTGATTTTCTCTCTGTATATTTTCCTGTCTTCTGTAGCGATGTTTAGTTTCTTGAGGTCTTCCACGGTTTCTTTTACCCATTATTGGTTTTCAGTCTGTCTTCGTTCATCTTATGTATGTGTCCATGAAATTTTGCCCGTATTTTCCTGTTGTTGTTTGCAATCGTCTCTGTTTGAATAGTTCCATTGTCGGTCTCTTTATCCATATTTCCTCTTTCTGAACTGGCCCGTAGATCTTTCTCAGTATTTTTCTCTCTTGTTTTTCTAGTTCCTTGATTTTTGTTCTTCCCTTGATTGCTGTCGTTTCTGAAGTTTATAAGGCTACTGGTAAGACTACTGTATTATAGTGTCGTAGTTTGGCATTGATGGGGATACTTTTTGTTGTTGTAGTGGTTCCATGTAAGTCTGTATGCTTTCTCTAATTTTGTGATCCTTTCTTCATTGGATGCCAAGATATGCTTTTTTAGTTTTGGCAACGATGCTGCTGCTTTATGTTGCAACGGTGTTGGACTCTGCCATTGTTACTAAAAGTTGCTAACCTGCATCCCCTCCCTTAGAGCACATGACCTCGTCCGTCCCCTCCCCCATTCTTATGCAGTGTTGCCTGTTAGGTGAGTAGTTGTGGGCAAGCGCTCGCGCAAGACGGTCGCAATGTTTTCGAAGCAAAAGCTGAGAACCTGGATACAATTCAGTGTGCTAGGGGTCGCACGGCTCGAGAGTGCCACCAAGGACTGCACGAGGCGTGCGGTGCAGCTGCTTTACCTTACAGAACGGTAGCAAGATGGGTTGCAGCCTTTCGAGATGGGCGCAAAAGTGTGTAGGACATGCCTCGATCGGGTCACCCACCAGTAAGTGATGAAAATGTACAGATGGTGTCCGCATTAGTGGAGGCGGATCGAAACGTAACGCTTCGTCAATTAGCGCAAGATACAGGACTGGTGAATTCGACTGTCCTCCACATCCGTAAGGACTGCCTGAAAATGAGGAAAATTACGCCAAAATGGGTTCCGCATGACTTAACCGACATGCAGAAATGGCTGCGATATGACGCTTCTCGTACTCACTTGCAGCGTTATGAGCGCGAAGGAGAGGACATCTTACGGTGTATCATAACCATTGACGAGACGTGGGCCAAATCTTATGAGCCACAGTTGAAACGCCAATCGAATGGGTGACGGCACCACGGATCACCACGAAAACAAACAGTTCGACAAACCCCCACCAATGTGAAGGTATCGTTGATTCTTACCTATGATTGGGATGGTGTGATCATAAAACATACCGTTCCCCAAGGGCAAACCGTTAATGCGGCGTACTATTGTTCGTTTCTGCAAGACCATCTCCTAGCAGCTGTGAGAAGGAAACGGTGACACCACATCGATACTCCGCCCATCGTTCTGCATGACAATGCTGGGGCACACACAGCAGTTGTGTCTGCATTGTTGAATCGCTGGAACTGGGAGGTACTCTCCCGACTTAAGTCCCTGCGACTTTGATCTCATCCCGAAGATGAAGGAGCCACTGCGCGGGAACCGCTACCCTACAATTGGAGATGTTGCGCAGGCTGCCGAGCGCTCTTTTCGCACCATAGTAGGAATAATAGAGCGGTTCTGGCGCAGGGGCTAATGGGCACGATGGCCGCCACGCGCAACCAGCCTTATATTATTCTTATGGAGGGGTCATTCAGAGCTGGCGCAGTGGCTAATGGGCAATATGGCCACTACGCACCGAGACCGTGAATGACGTCACAGGGAGAGGTTGGCCGTGTAGTTGCTAAATGGAACATTTATTATTATTATTGTTATTATTATTATTATTAGGTAATTATTAATTGATCATGTGCACTCCAGACCAGCTTTATATTGTCAACCACTTGGTGTAGTGGCTAGCATTCTTGGCTGTTACTACGAAGGCCCGGGTTCGATTCCTGGCTAGGCCAAGAAATTTAATTTCTGGTCTCACGAGTGGAACGGGGTACACTCAGTCTTGTAAGGCAAAAGTGAGAAAAGTCGGGTTTTAATTCATACCTCTGCCATTCAGCCTAACCCAACTTCATTTAACCTCACCTAACCTAGCCTAACCTAACCTAACCTAACTTCAAAGTGAGAGCAAATATGAGAGCAAATGTGACAGAACAAATAATAAACTTAGTTATAACCTAACCTAACCTAACCTTACCTAACCTAACCTAACCTAACTTCAAAGTCAGAGCAAATATGAGAGCAAATGTGAGAGCACACATAATAAACTAAGTTATAACCTAACCTAACCTAACCTAACTTAACCTAACTTAACCTAACCTAACTTAAAAGTGCGAGAAAAAAAATGAGAGCAAAAAGTGTGAGCAAAAAAGTGAGAGCAAATGTGAGAGCACAAATAATAAACTTAGTTATAACCTAACCTGAGAAGCCTCTGTGGCTTAGGCGGCAGCACGCCGGCCTCTCACCGCTGGGTCCGTGGTTCAAATCCCGGTCACTCCATGTGAGATCTGTGCTGGACAAAACGGAGGCAGACAGGTTTTTCTCCGGGTACTCCGGTTTTCCCTGTCACAATTTCATTCCAGCAACACTCTCCACTATCATTTCATTTGTCATTCATTTAATCATTGCCCCAGAGGAGTGCGTCAGGACTCGGCAGCCGGCACAGTTCATATCCTCGCCGCTAGATGGGGGCTTCATTCATTCCATTCCTGACCCGGTCGGAGACTGGAAGCAGGCTGTGGATTTTTCATAACCTAACCTAACCCACAGAAACCTCATTTAAAAATTTTAGATTTTGCATTTTAAAATTTTACATTTTAACATTTTAGATTTTTGATTTTTTCATTTTATATTTTTTAGATTTTACATTTTACATTTTTTATTTTTTTGTATTTTAGATTTTAGTTGTTTTAGATTTTACATTTTAAATTTAAGATTTTTTGATTTTAGTTTTACATTTTACATTTTCCGAAAAGAGTAAACTACAAGGTCACATACCTAACCTCACTAAACCTAACTATACCAAACCTAACTTAAGCTAATCCAAAGGCTAATGCACATACACAAAGTATATAAGGGCTCATGCAACTATCCTTATGCTTGTCTTATAAGCTACTGTACAACAAGATCACTACCCCAACCGGGTATTTTTTTCTTTCATTTTGTTGTTTACGCATTTGTCAATTTTCTAATTTCCCATTTTCAGTTTTTTTAATGTCAGTTTTAAGTTTTACAATTTCATAATATGGAAACATGGAATTTGCATTTTGTTGTCTACACATTAGTCAATTTTCCAATTTTCCATTTTCAGTTTTTTTTATGACAGTTTTAGATTTTTCAATTTCATAATATGGAAACATGGATTTTGCATTTTGTTGTTTACACATTTATTAATTTCACAATTTCCCATTTACAGTTTTTAAAATGTCAGTTTAAAGTTTTTCAATATCATGATATAGAAACATGGATTTTCCAATTTGTTGTTATACATTTGTCAATTTACGAAATTCCCATTTACAGTTTTTAAAATTTCAGTTTAATGCTTTTTCTATTTTGTCAATATGGAAACATGGATTTTCCAATTTGTGTTTTACATGTTCATTTTCCATTAGGAGTGGAGAGAGGTGGGTAGTAATTAAAAATGTACAAGCAGTGTCCATAAAATATTTTTTATTTTAAATACATGTACACTATTTACACATAATACATTTTATATATGTATATTCTTTTTTTTTGTTATAAATTGTACAGTTGTTTTATATTTTGTTTTCTATTTATATTAATTTTTTTATTATGATTACCATTTTATTTTATTTTTGTAGTGTTATTGTTTTATTTCCTAAATTGTTTTATGTATTTGCTAGTTGCAGGCAGAAGATTTTGATATTCATAACTTAACTCTTTAAGCATGGTCAATAATTGAGTAATGACCATAGGCATGTGTACCTATACCATCAGCATCAATCACTCTTTTATCATCACCAGGACACAAAGCAATTTTGTTTAGTCTTATAGATGATATGTCATGTTGGTTAGAAGCGAAAATGTTCATTGGTATTCTTTTTACATTGTTTTTCATGACACAATCCTTATAATCTTGAAAGCTTATACAATTTTTGACAACACCTTTGCTAATACCTTTAATATTTTTGTATTCTTTACCATTTATGTCTAAAGCGTACATTTTAGCTCTAAGTCCAACAAATGCTTTTATAATTTGTCCACAAGCCTCGTCTTTAAATTTCCCCAACGTTTTCTTGTTTGATGTAGAGTAACATATGTGATTAGTAGGATAATCTGATGTGTCCAGGTGTTCTAGGAAATCCAAATTGTCTTGATATACATCTGGGGTGTTAACCAAATAAATGAACGAGTCGGTATCCATATACATGAGTTTAAGATTGTTCATTCCATAATAGGGTAGCAGGACATCATAGTGGTGGGAATACATTAGAGTTTTTGAAATATCCAGTATACACATTCCAATATATATAGGCTTATTGAATACAATGTTACGTTTAGCCATGTGGAAAGCAGCTAGGTTAGGACCATAAATTGTTCTGTCGATGAATGTTGGTTTAGCTATTAGCTTTTCTGCCTTTTTGCTGTCAGTCACAAGACGTATGTCTATTCTTTTACGGATATTTTCCATTGTTTTCCCAAAAATGGCATTGTTGAATAAGTTGTACAGATTTTTCTCAAAATCATTTTTGGCTTGTTTTCGAAAGTTGTTATTAAAATCAACGTATGCCTTTAACCAAGGTCTTTGCTCAAACTTTAACACACGATGATTTTTTATCAATTTTATTCCATGATCTAAAGCCTGTTTTAATGCCATGTAGTGAACAACATATCGCCTTCGATTTCCAAGATGAGGAATTAGTTTTTTCAGAGACGAATCCTTGGGTTGTGTACACTCTGGTAGGAAAGGTAAATCGTTGTGTAGATCATGAAGGTCAGATGGGTAATCAACATCAACGTCTAGAATGTATCCCACAGGATCGTCTTTCTTTAGTTTTTCTAGATCAACAGTATCTGGAGAAACCCACTGAAATCCACCATAAGGAAGGGAGTGGCACATTGCCCACCCGTATTGGTTGTTGGCATCATCATAGGTAATAAACTGCGATGGTTTCTCAGAATCATAGGTTTCCATGTATTTATTGTTAGCTTCAGCATACCGATGAGATACCTGGCATATGCCTCCACGTATTCCAGACTCGATTAAAAGAATCTGATCGTAATCCTGTAGCAATTCCAGTTCAATGCCTGTGTAAAGGAGCATTGCCTCGAAACTTAAACCAGGCGAAGTAAAAAAGTGTGCAGCATCCACTCGGTGTGTTTCTAGTGTTTTGTTTCTAAACGTTTCAAAGCTGTCTGCATGAAGGAGTACATCTGATGTTAGGTAGAGGTCACTATATTCCCCTGGAGTTTTAATGTTGAACTAATTCCAGACATTTTTGGCATGTTCATAGTCTTCTTGACTAACATCTTCTTGACTTAATTTGTTAAAGAATGCCTCTTTTGGAGGTAAACACGTTTCACTTAACTTTTCCCATGAGTCAATGTAGTCATAACAAAATACCCCTTTGCGAGTCATGAGCATTGCATTTTCTTTTCCAAAGTACTTGTCTGATTCAGGGTATGATGTTAAGTTGGAAACTAAGTTTTCCAAACTACTCGGCATTAACCGAAACGTATCCACAAATCTAAGCTTAACATTTCCTACATATTTGGTAAAGGAAATGTACTTTCCTTTGGAGTTAGCGATAACATCCACTCTCTCAGTAGTACACCCCAATTGCTTTACAATGAAATTTGCGTCGTAGCCACTCATATTATGTAGAAACACAGGAACGGGGTTTCGTGTTTTACACCTCAAATTACAGTTATTGTGAGCACTTCCACGGTATTCCCCTGTAATATGGCAGTGGTCTCGAACTTTCCAGTCCTGTTGGGTAAATGGTTTTTGACACAAATAACAGGTTTCAGAACATTGGAACTCTGCTTCTTGAGCCTGAGTTAAGGCCTTTGGAACATTTAAGCTGTAAAGGCGATCAATTTCATTAGCTATTGAGATCAAACAGTCCATAAACTTTTCTCCAGCGTCAGGCCCACGATAAATAACAGGTTGGCTTGAAAGATTTGTCTTTATGTGTTCCACAGCAGGTGAGGGTTTAACGTATATACCAAAGCTCATAGGAACATCACTCTGGTATGGCACTGTATAACTTGCCTCAGGATTAGGTAGACATGTTTGATAGGGTAAGAGTATACTTTCAAAATCTGCATAGATAACGTAAGGTATTCTCAGCATTTTTTCAACATTTAAGAATTTGACAATGGGGTTTTTAATAGGCATTTCAACCCTAGCAATGTCATGCTGGACACACAAAGCTCTATGTTCTTTCAATTTTTCCATTCCTTGTTGTCCATATCGATTATCAAAGTGTGTAAAACACCGTTTACACGTATATATTTTATGTTCATAGCGGGTAATCTGATGTCTTACTAGTTTATCAAAATCTTTGATAAAGACGTAGTGGTTCTGGCCGGATGATGAACTTAGCAGAAGGAGGTCGCGATGATCTTGCAGCTCTTGATCCACAACCTTCAGAGGGAACAATTTGTTGTCTTGTTCCAATCCAAATACATTAATGGATATATCGTTGGCTTTTTCAAATTTGGGAATGTCAGCTAGTAATGTAGGAAATGATATTACAGAAAAATCATACTTGTTTTCCAGGTCCTTGTATTTAATAATGCGTTGAGCATCCTTTTTAACCAGTTTTGCTAAAATGGCATACATAAAACACCTTTCATCATTCAAATTTTCAGGATTAATGCAGGCTTTTCTTGCTTTTATAGCTGCTGGTAATGGAATATATGTGCTGCCACGCAAGGGATTGTACTTATTTATTTTCAATCGTACTCCTTCCACTGCTAACAAAGCCCAATTACTGCCTTTTAGCTCAGATTCTTCCATTTCCGTAGTTAACTTTGTAAATTGTGTTTCCAAGAAACTACTCAAGTCTGTTTCCAAAAATAGGGCCTGATTTCGTGTTTTAAAAGCACGATCTGTAATTTCATTGGTACATGTATGAATGAATCTACATTCAGCCACAAGATTAACTTTTATCGACTTGTGCATTGCTAGTTCTTTCTGCATAGCTTGTATTATTTGCTGTTTGGACTCTTTAAGGTATGAATTTAAATCCTTGCACGTATCGCAACGAATGAAATAGGATTTAAGTCGACCTTGAAAAGATGTCTCATATTCAATAAGTCCATTTTTGTCAGGGACCGATGACAGTAGGTAATGTTTTGTAGGCTCAGATTTTTGTCTTTTAGCTGCCGACACAACATTACAACATTCTTCATGACGACGTCCATTGTAGGCATTGTTGAATTTATTGCCACACGTTTTACACTCATGAAATTCACCACACGATACTTCATGTCGCTTCCTATGATAGTCTCGAAGAAAAGTCTTTCCACACCCTTTACACATATAGCTAGGAATGGCTTCTTCCATTATGAATGTTGATTTCTGCAAACAGCTGCTTACTGCGTATCACAAGGCTAGAGGTTGGTCAGTGAGACGGTCTTTCACGATGTGAACACCGTGAGAGGTAGTAGTCAACTGGTGATATTCTTGTGAAGGGTCCTCTAATATACCCCTATTCTAGACCAACAGCTCTTTACAGCGTATGACAAGGCTGTATACTGGATAGTGAGACGGTCTTTCACGATGTGAACACTGTAACAAGTAGTAGTCAACTGATTATATACTTGCTAAGGGTTCTCTAATATACAATAGTCAAGACCAACAGCTACTTACTGAGTAGTACAAGGCTGTACAATAGTTGTTTTGACAGTCTTTCACGATGTGGTCACTGTGAATGGTGGTAGTCAACTGATGATATTCTTGATAAGCGTCCTCTAATGTACCCCTGGTTAAGGGTAACAGCTGTTCACTGCTTATGACAAGGCTAAAGACTGGTTGCTTCAACAGTCTTTCACAATGTAAACACTGTGACAGGTAGTAGTCAACTGAAAATATTCTTATGGCCTACTCAAGGTTATCAGGTACTTACTGCATATCAAAAGGCTGTACACTCATGTGTGTTAGGCACTCTTTCTTGCTAAGGACCCCAATATTCCCTACACAAGGCTATACATGTTAGTTGTAAACACTTAGTGGTTAATTGTATATTCAATTTTTGTACAAAGCTTATACAAGCACGTTTTTTATGAGGTAAAACTTTGTTAAATAGCTGCATGCGACACGCAAAGTATGTTTCCGCTATCTAGCGGTGACTATGAGAACTACTTGAACGACCAGCATGCTACCTAGCGCTCCATTTCAACACTCGCTCACTGAACGAACAGCATGCTATCTAGCGGTCGATAGCAATACTCCTCAACTACCAGCCTGCTATCTATCGGTCAATATGACAACTCACTCAACTACCAACATGCTACATGGCTTTTTTGGTCAGTTTTTGTTGGCTTTTTTTTGTTGGCCTTTGTTGGCTTTTGTTGGCTTTTTTGTTGGCTTTTGTATTAGCTCTTTCATATTTGCTCTTGCTTGTGGGGGGCTTATTTGGTCTTGGAAAGTATGTCAGTCCTTTTTTATGGCTGCAAAATGTTTACAGCCATGTTTGTAAACAGCAACAACAACAACACACAATATTCCAAAACAATCCAAGGTTTATCAATGACTCTCAACTCTTACACTTACCTCTATCCCATGCCTAGTCAAAAAATAGTGTATTTTTCAAATTTTTCAAAAAATATTTGGAAAGTAGGCTATATCATTAAACTAAAAATCCTAAAAAGACATATGTTAACTCCAACACCTACCTCTATACCATTCTTAGTCCAAAAATAGTATATTTTTCAAATTTTCCAAAAACATATTTCCAAAATGGGTTATATTTCCAAAATTTAAAAGTTTACAAAAATGTTTGTTTGACAGAAATGAATGGCCTTTACCCCCTCTACCACGGTACCAAGTCCCAGGTCTCTAGGACAACAAAATAAAATTTTGAAAATGGGCTATATTTCCAAAATTAAGAATTTTACAAACAAGTTTGTCTAACGTAAATCAATGGTCTTTACCCCCTCTATTCCCATACCAAGTCTCAGGTCACTAGGTCAAAAAAATAAAATTTTGAAAAAATGGTCACTATTATGGAAACTAGGAATTCTACAAAAAAGTTTGTTTAACATAAATGAAAGGTCTCTATCCCCTCTACCTGTAAACCAAGTTACATTTCTGAAGTCACATTTCGGGGCGGGGCCAGAAACCGCCTCACTCCACTACTGTTACTTTTTGCCCTAGCGACTTGAAATTTATTTAGGTGGTAGATGTGGTCAGGGGCAGTCATTGACGTCAAACAAACTTTTTTGTAAACTTTCTAGTTTCCAAAATATAAAAATGTCAAAATTGAACTTTTTTCAAAAAAGTGTAAAAAATAAAAAAGCTTTATTATAAAAAATAAAGGACATAGAGGCCATTCTTTTAAGCCCATAGAACACTTTTTAGAATGTTTGGTGTTATGAAAAATCGCCTACTTTCCCAGTTGAACTTTTTCATTTTAGTCCTACAGACCTGTAACTTGGTTTACAGGTAGAGGGGATAGAGACCTTTCATTTATGTTAAACAAACTTTTTTGTAGAATTCCTAGTTTCCAAAATAGTGACCATTTTTTCAAAATTTTATTTTTTGACCTAGTGACCTGAGGCTTGGTATGGGAATAGAGGGGGTAAAGACCATTGATTTACGTTAGACAAACTTGTTTGTAAAATTCTTAATTTTGGAAATATAGCCCATTTTCAAAATTTTATTTTTGTTGTCCTAGAGACCTGGGACTTGCTACCGTGGTAGAGGTGGTAAAGGCCATTCATTTCTGTCAAACAAACATTTTTGTAAACTTTTTAATTTTGGAAATATAGCCCATTTTGGAAATATGTTTTTGGAAAATTTGAAAAATACACTATTTTTGGACTAAGAATGGTATAGAGGTAGGTGTTGGAGTTAACATATGTCTTTTTAGGATTTTTAGTTTAATGATATAGCCTACTTTCCAAATATTTTTTGAAAAATTTGAAAAATACACTATTTTTTGACTAGGCATGGGATAGAGGTAAGTGTAAGAGTTGAGAGTCATTGATAAACCTTGGATTGTTTTGGAATATTGTGTGTTGTTGTTGTTGCTGCTTACAAACATGGCTGTAAGCATTTTGCAGCCATAAAAAAGGACTGACATACTTTCCAAGACCAAATAAGCCCCCCAGAAACAAGAGCAAATATGAAAGAGCTAATACAAAAGCCAACAAAAGCCAACAAAAGCCAGCAAAAGCCAACAAAGGCCAACAAAGGCCAACAAAAAAAAAGCCAACAAAAACTGACCAAAAAAGCCATGTAGCATGTCGGTAGTTGATGTGAGTTGTCATATTGACCGATAGATAGCAGGCTGATAGTTGAGGAGTATTGCTATCGACCGCTAGATAGCATGCTGTTCGTTCAGTTAGCGAGTGTTGAAATGGAGCGCTAGGTATCATGCTGGTCGTTCAAGTAGTTCTCATAGTCACCGCTAGATAGCGGAAACATACTTTGCGTGTCGCATGCAGCTATTTAACAAAGTTTTACCTCATAAAAACGTGCTTGTATAAGCTTTGTACAAAAATTGAATATACAATTAATCACTAAGTGTTTAGAACTAACATGTATAGCCTTGTGTAGGGAATATTGGGGTCCTTAGCAAGAAAGAGTGCCTAACACACATGAGTGTACAGCCTTTTGATATGCAGTAAGTACCTGATAACCTTGAGTAGGCCATAAGAATATTTTCAGTTGACTACTACCTGTCACAGTGTTTACATTGTGAAAGACTGTTGAAGCAACCAGTCTTTAGCCTTGTCATAAGCAGTGAGCAGCTGTTACCCTTAACCAGGGGTACATTAGAGGACGCTTATCAAGAATATCATCAGTTGACTACCACCATTCACAGTGACCACATCGTGAAAGACTGTCAAAACAACTATTGTACAGCCTTGTACTACTCAGTAAGTAGCTGTTGGTCTTGACTATTGTATATTAGAGAACCCTTAGCAAGTATATAATCAGTTGACTACTACTTGTTACAGTGTTCACATCGTGAAAGACCGTCTCACTATCCAGTATACAGCCTTGTCATACGCTGTAAAGAGCTGTTGGTCTAGAATAGGGGTATATTAGAGGACCCTTCACAAGAATATCACCAGTTGACTACTACCTCTCACGGTGTTCACATCGTGAAAGACCGTCTCACTGACCAACCTCTAGCCTTGTGATACGCAGTAAGCAGCTGTTTGCAGAAATCAACATTCATAATGGAAGAAGCCATTCCTAGCTATATGTGTAAAGGGTGTGGAAAGACTTTTCTTCGAGACTATCATAGGAAGCGACATGAAGTATCGTGTGGTGAATTTCATGAGTGTAAAACGTGTGGCAATAAATTCAACAATGCCTACAATGGACGTCGTCATGAAGAATGTTGTAATGTTGTGTCGGCAGCTAAAAGACAAAAATCTGAGCCTACAAAACATTACCTACTGTCATCGGTCCCTGACAAAAATGGACTTATTGAATATGAGACATCTTTTCAAGGTCGACTTAAATCCTATTTCATTCGTTGCGATACGTGCAAGGATTTAAATTCATACCTTAAAGAGTCCAAACAGCAAATAATACAAGCTATGCAGAAAGAACTAGCAATGCACAAGTCGATAAAAGTTAATCTTGTGGCTGAATGTAGATTCATTCATACATGTACCAATGAAATTACAGATCGTGCTTTTAAAACACGAAATCAGGCCCTATTTTTGGAAACAGACTTGAGTAGTTTCTTGGAAACACAATTTACAAAGTTAACTACGGAAATGGAAGAATCTGAGCTAAAAGGCAGTAATTGGGCTTTGTTAGCAGTGGAAGGAGTACGATTGAAAATAAATAAGTACAATCCCTTGCGTGGCAGCACATATATTCCATTACCAGCAGCTATAAAAGCAAGAAAAGCCTGCATTAATCCTGAAAATTTGAATGATGAAAGGTGTTTTATGTATGCCATTTTAGCAAAACTGGTTAAAAAGGATGCTCAACGCATTATTAAATACAAGGACCTGGAAAACAAGTATGATTTTTCTGTAATATCATTTCCTACATTACTAGCTGACATTCCCAAATTTGAAAAAGCCAACGATATATCCATTAATGTATTTGGATTGGAACAAGACAACAAATTGTTCCCTCAGAAGATTGTGGATCAAGAGCTGCAAGACCATCGCGACCTCCTTCTGCTAAGTTCATCATCCGGCCAGAACCACTACGTCTTTATCAAAGATTTTGATAAACTAGTAAGACATCAGATTACCCGCTATGAACATAAAATATATACGTGTAAACGGTGTTTTACAAACTTTGATAATCGATATGGACAACAAGGAATGGAAAAATTGAAAGAACATAGAGCTTTGTGTGTCCAGCATGACATTGCTAGGGTTGAAATGCCTATTAAAAACCCCATTGTCAAATTCTTAAATGTTGAAAAAATGCTGAGAATACCTTACGTTATCTATGCAGATTTTGAAAGTATACTCTTACCCTATCAAACATGTCTATCTAATCCTGAGGCAAGTTATACAGTGCCATATCAGAGTGATGTTCCTATGAGCTTTGGTATATACGTTAAACCCTCACCTGCTGTGGAACACATAAAGACAAATCTTTCAAGCCAATCTGTTATTTATCGTGGGCCTGACGCTGCAGAAAAGTTTATGGACTGTTTGATCTCAATAGCTAATGAAATTGATCGCCTTTACAGCTTAAATGTTCCAAAGTCCTTAACTCAGGCTCAAGAAGCAGAGTTCCAATGTTCTGAAACCTGTTATTTGTGTCAAAAACCATTTACCCAACAGGACTGGAAAGTTCGAGACCACTGCCATATTACAGGGGAATACCGTGGAAGTGCTCACAATAACTGTAATTTGAGGTGTAAAACACGAAACCCCGTTCCTGTGTTTCTACATAATATGAGTGGCTACGACGCAAATTTCATTTTAAAGCAATTGGGGTGTACTACTGAGAGAGTGGATGTTATCGCTAACTCCAAAGAAAAGTACATTTCCTTTACCAAATATGTAGGAAATGTTAAGCTTAGATTTGTGGATACGTTTCGGTTAATGCCGAGTAGTTTGGAAAACTTAGTTTCCAACTTAACATCATACCCTGAAACAGACAAGTACTTTGGAAAAGAAAATGCAATGCTCATGACTCGTAAAGGGGTATTTTGTTATGAATACATTGACTCATGGGAAAAGTTAAGTGAAACGTGTTTACCTCCAAAAGAGGCATTCTTTAACAAATTAAGTCAAGAAGATGTTAGTCAAGAAGACTATGAACATGCCAAAAATGTCTGGAATCAGTTCAACATTAAAACTCTAGGGGAATAGTGACCTCTACCTAACATCAGATGTACTCCTTCTTGCAGACAGCTTTGAAACGTTTAGAAACAAAACACTAGAAACACACCGAGTGGATGCTGCACACTTTTTTACTTCGCCTGGTTTAAGTTTCGAGGCAATGCTCCTTTACACAGGCATTGAACTGGAATTGCTACTGGATTACGATCAGATTCTTTTAATCGAGTCTGGAATACGTGGAGGCATATGCCAGGTGTCTCATCGGTATGCTGAAGCTAACAATAAATACATGGAAACCTATGATTCTGAGAAACCATCGCAGTTTATTACCTATGATGATGCCAACAACCAATACGGGTGGGCTATGTGCCACTCCCTTCCTTATGGTGGATTTCAGTGGGTTTCTCCAGATACTGTTGATCTAGAAAAACTAAAGAAAGACGATCCTGTGGGATACATTCTAGACGTTGATGTTGATTACCCATCTGACCTTCATGATCTACACAACGATTTACCTTTCCTACCAGAGTGTACACAACCTAAGGATTCGTCTCTGAAAAAACTAATTCCTCATCTTGGAAATCGAAGGCGATATGTTGTTCACTACATGGCATTAAAACAGGCTTTAGATCATGGAATAAAATTGATAAAAATTCATCGTGTGTTAAAGTTTAAACAAAGACCTTGGTTAAAGTTGGTTTTAATAACAACTTTCGAAAAAAAGCCAAAAATGATTTTGAGAAATATCTGTACAAATTATTCAACAATGCCATTTTTGGGAAAACAATGGAAAATATCCGTAAAAGAATAGACATACGTCTTGTGACTGACAGCAAAAAGGCAGAAAAGCTAATAGCTAAACCAACATTCATCGACAGAACAATTTATGGTCCTAACCTAGCTGCTTTCCACATGGCTAAACGTAACATTGTATTCAATAAGCCTATATATATTGGAATGTGTATACTGGATATTTCAAAAACTCAAATGTATTCCCACCAATATGATGCCCTGCTACCCTATTATGGAATGAACAATCTTAAACTCATGTATATGGATACCGACTCGTTCATTTATTTGGTTAACACCCCAGATGTATATCAAGACAAGTTGGATTTCCTAGAACACCTGGACACATCAGATTATCCTACTAATCACATATGTTACTCTACATCAAACAAGAAAACGTTGGGGAAATTTAAAGACGAGGCTTGTGGACAAATTATAAAAGCATTTGTTGGACTTAGAGCTAAAATGTACTCTTTAGACATAAATGGTAAAGAAATCAAAAAGATTAAAGGTATTAGCAAAGGTGTTGTCAAAAATTGTATAAGCTTTCAAGATTATAAGGATTGTGTCAAGAAAAACAATGTAAAAAGAATACCAATGAACATTTTCGCTTCTAAACAACATGACATATCATCTATAAGACTAAACAAAATTGCTTTGTGTCCTGCTGATGATAAAAGAGTGATTGATGCTGATGGTATAGGTACACATGCCTATGGTCATTACTCAATCATTGACCATGCTTAAAGAGTTAAGTTATGAATATCAAAATCTTCTGCCTGCAACTAGCAAATACATAAAACAATTTAGGAAATAAAACAATAACACTACAAAAATAAAATAAAATGGTAATCATAATCAAAAAATAAATATAAATAGAAAACAAAATATAAAACAACTATACAATTTATAACAAAAAAAGAATATACATATATAAAAATGTATTATGTGTAAATAGTGTACATGTATTTAAAATAAAAATATTGTATGGACACTGCTTGTACATTTTTAATTACTACCCACCTCTCTCCACTCCTAATGCAAAATGAACATGTAAAACACAAATTGGAAAATCCATGTTTCCATATTGACAAAATAGAAAAAGCATTAAACTGAAATTTTAAAAACTGTAAATGGGAATTTCGTAAATTGACAAATGTATAACAACAAATTGGAAAATCCATGTTTCTATATCATGATATTGAAAAACTTTAAACTGACATTTTAAAAACTGTAAATGGGAAATTGTGAAATTAATAAATGTGTAAACAACAAAATGCAAAATCCATGTTTCCATATTATGAAATTGAAAAACCTAAAACTGTCATTAAAAAAACTGAAAATGGAAAATTGGAAAATTGACTAATGTGTAAATAACAAATTGCAAATTCCATGTTTCCATATTATGAAATTGTAAAACTTAAAACTGACATTAAAAAAACTGAAAATGGGAAATTAGAAAATTGACAAATGCGTATACAACAAAATGAAAGAAAAAAAATACCCGGTTGGGGTAGTGATCTTGTTGTACAGTAGCCTATAAGACTAGCATAAGGATAGTTGCATGAGCCCTTATATACTTTGTGTATGTGCATTAGCCTTTGGATTAACTTAAGTTAGGTTTGGTATAGTTAGGTTTAGTGAGGTTAGGTATGTGACCTTGTAGTTTACTCTTTTCGGAAAATGTATAATCTAAAATCAAAAAATCTTAAATTTAAAATGTAAAATCTAAACCAACTAAGATCTAAAATACAAAAAAATAAAAAATGTAAAATGTAAAATCAAAAAAATATAAAATGAAAAAATCAAAAATCTAAAATGTTAAAATCTAAAATTTTTAAATGAGTTTTCTGTGGGTTAGGTTAGGTTAGGTTATGAAAAATCCACAGCCTGCTTCCAGTCTCCGACCGGGTCAGGAATGGAATGAATGAAGCCCCCATCTAGCGGCGAGCATATGAACTGTGCCGGCTGCCGAGTCCTGACGCACTTCTCTGGGGCAATGATTAAATGAATGACAGATGAAATGAAATGATAGTGGAGAGTGTTGCTGGAATGAAATTGTGACAGGGAAAACCGGAGTACCCGGAGAAAATCCTGTCTGCCTCCGTTTTGTCCAGCACAGATCTCACATGGAGTGACCGGGATTTGAACCACGGACCCAGCGGTGAGAGGCCGGCGTGCTGGCGCCTAAGCCACAGAGGCTTCTCAGGTTAGGTTATAACTAAGTTTATTATTTGTGCTCTCACATTTGCTCTCACTTTTTTGCTCACACTTTTTGCTCTCATTTTTTTTCTCGCACTTTTAAGTTAGGTTAGGTTAAGTTAGGTTAAGTTAGGTTAGGTTAGGTTAGGTTATAACTTAGTTTATTATGTGTGCTCTCACATTTGCTCTCATATTTGCTCTTACTTTGAAGTTAGGTTAGGTAAGGTTAGGTTTGGTTAGGTTAGGTTAGGTTATAACTAAGTTTATTATTTGTTCTGTCACATTTGCTCTCATATTTGCTCTCACTTTGAAGTTAGGTTAGGTTAGGTTAGGCTAGGTTAGGTGAGGTTAAATGAAGTTGGGTTAGGCTGAATGGCAGAGGTATGAATTAAAACCCGCCTTTTCTCACTTTTGCCTTACAAGACTGAGTGTACCCCGTTCCACTCGTGAGACCAGAAATTAAATTTCTTGGCAGAGCCAGGAATCGAACCCGGGCCTTCGCAGTAACAGCCAAGAATGCTAGCCACTACACCAAGTGGTTGACAATATAAAGCTGGTCTGGAGTGCACATGATCAATTAATTATTACTTAATAATAATAATAATAACAATAATAATAATAAATGTTCCATTTAGCAACTACACGGCCAACCTCTCCCTGTGACGTCATTCACGGTCTCGGTGCGTAGTGGCCATATTGCCCATTAGCCACTGCGCCAGCTCTGAATGACCCCTCCATAAGAATAACATAAGTCTGGTTGCGCGTGGCGGCCATCTTGCCCATTAGCCCCTGCGCCAGAACCGCTCTATCATTCCTACTCACCATCGATAGGTTGGTCAATGCCAACGGAATCCAACGGCTTCCGCGTCGCTGGGAATGCGTTGTACGCAGTGCTGGAGACTACATCGAGGGCCTATGAAACTTCGAACCATGTAGGTGTGTTATTTATTAATTTATAACGTAGTTGCCTAAACGTAAAAAAGCAACCTATGTATATTGAGCCCGTTTAGTCCGAAATTCCATGTGACATGGGACCACTTCAGTCACCATGAGACTCCTTTCCGAACGAAGCATATAGGGAGAAGTTCAGATGTGCATCTTGACTAGCTCCGCACAAGAAAAATTAATCTAGGGCAGTTTCCGGGGTTTTGTAAGAGGCGCTAGCTCAAACTAACCCAGGATGCACACCCGCAAGGAAAACACAATGCTACTGAATGATCCAGGCTGACTTAAAAGTTCCTATAAATGTATTCAAAAATCAGACCCCTACCTTACTCTATGACTAATCCATCATTAATCTAATGTATTTAAAAAAATCCCTTAACTAATTCCCTATAAATATCCTCTAACGAAGTCCTATCCAAAAACATAAAACAATCGGCAACGAAGCTAAATATGTTATACGTAAAAAAATCCCTAAGCAAATGTATGCCCCTTTTAGAATAGCAATAATCACACATGGTCCTACTAGGAAATCAAAACATCCTTCTTCTACAATAATTCCAAGTTACATTTAATTCAATTGCAAAGATAATGATACCTAAGATACGATGGTATCGCATACTACATTTATCTTGACGTTAATCATCCTAGCCAGTCATCGGGGGCGTGCTGGCTCAGCGGTCTAGCTGTATGCCTCTCACCAAGGCGGTCCGGGTTCGATTCCCGGTCAATGCATGTGATGATTTTCGAAGTGAAATGCCATGTCCTGTGGTTCGGATTCCACGTAAAAAAGGAGGTCCCGTGGCTCATAATCACAAGATTCACGGTCACGTAAAACTACAATCTTCCTTCCTTCTTAGCCAGTCCTAGTTTACGTTAAAACAATTAAACTAACATTCAAATCCTCTCAGGATTCAAAAAGAATCAATGAAAGAAACAAATCTATGTTTCCATGACATTCAAAGAAAAACATTAAATTTCTGTACAATAATAACACAGGTTGGAAAATCAAATAAAGACAACACTCATAAATAAATGGTAAGAACTCCTGGCGTCGCTCACTTCAAGCACTATCTGCCCAGGCATGTTAGTCCTTGTGACACACGGTCATCTACTTAAGTGGAAATATTACGGTGGTGATTGCGGAGGTCGGAGACAATCCTATCTCACGCCACTGATCTTGTCATGTCCATGGTATTCAGTATCCTCTCGTGACATAGGATCTCTAAGTTCAGATTGGGTCTGTCCTGTTTCAAACAGCTAAATTGCTAGTATTAACATTCACAGCTGCATGTCGAAGAAAGAAAAAATAATATGAATTAGTATTATTAACATTAAATTCAACTTTTAATTAATTTATTTTCAAGATGGGATGTGTGAGGTAAATTGGTCCACCTCTACCTATCCATCTATCACCGGATCTGTTATTTAGGAGCCGACGGACATTAACAATAAAATGAGGTGGTGCTCCATCGTGCATGAAGTACATGTTTTGTCGCACAGTTGGAGGCAAATCTGCTAACAGATCAGACAGATCATTCTCTACGAAATTATGGTAACTGTGTCCGTTGAGCCTGAATGGAAGAGCATGAGGCCCCCACCAATCAGTCACCAACAATGCCGGCCCTAACATTGACAGAAAATCTTTGTTGCGTGAGGATTGTCGTCAGCCCATACATGCCGATTGTGAGAATTCACAGTCAGATCTCGTTGAAACGACGCCTCGTCTGTGAACAGCACCGTTGCTCTAAAATTAGGGTTGACACTTTGTTGAATTAACAATTCGCAGAAGAGTACTTGTGCAGGAGAATCAGCTGCTGATTGGGCCTGCACACGCTGTAAATGATATGGATACATCTGGTTCTCGTGTAACACTCGCCAAACAGTCATGCGGTCAACATTCATTGTTGCAGCTACTTGCCTTGTACTGGCTCTAGGGTCGTCTTCAAATGCATGAAGAATTGCCGCCTCCCGTGGTGGTGTCCTCGTCCTTCTAGGCTTCCCCCGGTCGTGAGTATCAGGCTGAAATGTGCTATGTTCCCTCAGACAATGATCAATGGCTTCGAACGTTTTCCTGTCGGGGCACCTTCGTCCTGGAAATCTCTCTCGGTACAAACGTTGAGTGCGAGCACCATTGCCGTCTGCTAATCCATACATCAAATGGGCATCTTCCATCTCTGCATTTGTGTACACTGCCATTGCACGAGCCAAGTCTGGGATGAACTCGACGTAGTAATCCGTGTGCTTGCCAAGGTCGTACTCATCACTGGAACAGCTGATGTTACCGTAAGTCGCATGGCAACAGGGCAATGTAAAACAAAACACTGGCGGTTGTTGTTGTTTGAGTGTTCAGTCTTTTGACTGGTTTGATGCAGCACTCCATTCCTCCCTGTCCTGAGCTAATCGTTTTATCTCTACATAGCTACCACACCCTACATCCGAGGCAATCTGTTTAACATGTTCGAACCTTGGTCTACCCCTACAGTACTTGACCTCGACCCTTCCTTTCATAACTAAGCTTGCTATTCCTGGGTGTCTTAGTAAGTATCCTACCAACCTATCTCTTTTCTTCATTAGCAGTCGCCAGAAACATCTCTCCTCTCCTACTAGTCTTAATACCTCTTCGTTTGTAACCCTATCTACCCATATGATCTTCATCATTCTCCTGTAACACCGCATGTCAAACGCTTCAATTGTCCTCTTTTCTGCTGCACCAATAATCCAAGTTTCACTTCCATAGAGTGCCACGCTCCAGACAAAGGCCTTCAAAAATGACTTCCTAATACCTAAATCTATATTCGATGTCAACAGATTCCTCTTCGTATAAATGCTTTCCTTGCCTGAGCTAACCTACCTTTATATCCTCTTTGCTTCGTCCATCACTGGTCATTTTGCTTCCTAAGTAACAGAAGTCTCCTACTTCCTTTAGTTTTTCACTTGACAATTTGATGTCCATAAAGGTTTCTGATTTATTTCGGCTTCATTCCAATATCTTTGTTTAACATTTATTCATTTTCATCATGAATTCTTTCCTCAAGACAGAGTCCATACCATTCAAAAACTCATTCAAATCCTCAGGCGTATCGGCCAAGATGACTATGTCATCGGCAAATCTCAGAGTTGAAATTATTTCTCCTTTAATCTTCACTTCCACTTTAAATTTTTCTCACATTTCCTTCATTGTTTGTTCAATGTAAAGATTGAAAAGTATGGGTGATAAGTTGCAGCCTTGCCTTACACCTTTCTGAATACCAGCTTCTCTCTCATGTCCTTCAGCTAGAATGACTGCTGTCTGGTTTCTGTATAGATGGTATATCACCCTCCTATCCCTGTAGTTTATTCCAATCGTTTTCAAAATGTCAAACAATTTAGTCCAATCAACGTTATCAAAACCCTTTTCTAAGTCTACAAATGCCATGAACGTTCTCTTATCTTTCCTTATTCTACCTTCCGAAATCAGCCTAAGACTTAGTACAGCTTCCCTGGTTCCTACATTTCTCCTGAAACCAAACCCAACTCCATTTCTATCTGGCTTTCCATCCTCTTGTAAATTATTCTAGACAGGATCTTTGAAGCATTAGTAATCAAGCTGATTGTACGGTAATCTTCTCACTGGCGGTGCACCTACGATAATGACAACGTAACAAGACGTAACCAACAGTATATGTATCCTATGATTTGAACGTTCTGTTCTTGTGTGTTAGGGGCCGATAACCTCGATGTTAGGCCCCTTAAAACAACAATTATCATCATCATCATCTTGTGTGTTTCCCATGATTAATGAGTTGCACACAATGAGGTATAACATGGAAACAAAGCGTTACCGGACCCATGTTCATATAATATAATTTCGTCTTGTACGTGTGAGGAATGTGACTTGCAATGTGTTCCATACATGTTTGTGACACCCTGCTGAAAATTAATTCCTTAAGTCAACAATAAGTACTTTTAGTTACAATACCGGTTTCGGCCATATTGTGACTCTCCCCAGCGGCAATATATACTATAAGTCAAGTTGCAGGTCTTACATTTTTATTTTTTTCTAACAAAGGTTGTTTTTGAAAAAATATCGAAAAATTCTAGTTGTCTAAAGGTTAAAAGAAAACGATCTATTAACATTATAGAAAGTCAAAGCCCGCCATATGAATAGAGTCTTAGGTATTGGGCAGACAGCGCTGTCCAGACTGACTAACGTCTTCACAAAAGAAATGTTCTTCATAGAAGACATTAGACTGCAGATGCTACTGCCGCGCCCCGAGGTCTATGAGAGTGCCCTTCAAAATCTCAAAGAAAAGCAAAACGCTATCTGGGATGATTTCTACTCAAGTGACGCCATAATGACTGACGAATGGAAACAGGCAAACAATGAACTCCGACACATAATGATACGATACGCTACACATGGCTTTCACTACAAGTTCTGCCAAAACAAGCGATTCCACCAACCAACTGAAGAATGTGTGTGTGATCTATGCAGCGAATGCTGTTCTCGATATCATGCAAAAAATTGCCGACAAAGACATACATCAATAACCCAATTGGGATTGGAATAATGTACAGTACGTTACTCACCTTTGTATTTTGCACATTGTGCGCTGTTTCAATAATAATAAGAAAATATTAACATTCTAAAAATCAGACCTGTTACACGTATAAATGAAGTCGAAAGATATAGTTCTTGAATAGAAACCAGCTGAAGTTGAAAGTATGAGTAATGTGGATATTATTATGTGTTGAAATGTTGAGGTTGGGTATGATAAGATATTGTGTTTCAGGAAGAATGAATATATGTGTGATGAAGTTACCGTGAAAGTATAATCGAGGAAAATTGAGTATTCAAAGTTAGAGTTTTCTATCTTTGAATATTCAAGATATAGTTTTCTATATTTGAATGATCAATTTTCCTCGAGTATACTTTCACAGTAACATCATCACAAAGATATTTATTCTTACTTCAATACAATATCTTATCATTTTCAACTTCAAAATTTCTACGCATATAAAATATTCTCATTAGTGATAGTTTCAATTTCTAGCTTTTTTCAAGAACTACTATTATTATCTTTCGACTTTATTATATACCTGTAACAGATCTAATGTTTTGGAATTTTAATACTTTTTTTTGCCTTTAGACAACTAGTATTTTTCGAAATATTATCCAAAAAAATCTTTGTTAGAAAAAAAAATGAACGTAAGACTTGCAACTTGACTTATATATTGCCGCTGAAGCGGCTTCGTTGGCGTAGTTGATAGCATGCTGAGCTTCTATGCCCAAGATAGCGGGTTCAAACCCGGCCGAAGCCGTCGGATGTTTTAAGAGCGTTAAAAATCCCTCAGTATGCCTTCCTTCGGAGGGGAAGTAAAACCGGCGGTCCCATGTCATAGATTTATGGCATGTTAAAGAACCTTCCACTAATTGCACCTGTGTGAAGCTAAATTGGATAGGTTAAGAATGTAAACAACGCTCTTAGGTTTCTACGTTCGTTGCCAAGAGCCGACTGCGGTGGCGTCTAGTAGCTAAGTTCTGAACTTGGCCTAGTAGTCGTTGACGGTGGCGCTTGGCGGCAAAAGTAGGAACTATTTGAAAAATTCTAAGTTGCAGTACTTAAATTTAAAAAAAAACAGATAACACACACTATTACAGTCATCACAATTAACACCGGTTATCAGAAAGATTCTACACACACCCAAAGTACACGGGGCTACATGACCGCGTTGTCGCAGCCCCTAAACTTAAGAACCAACCATATTGCCGCTGAGGAAGGTCACTATATGGCCGAAACCGGCACTGTGACTAAAGGTACTTATTATTGACTTAATGTATTAATTTTCAGATTATACAGGGTGTTTCAGAAATACTTTTACAAACTTAAGGGATTGGTTCCTTACACCAAAACAAGAAAAAAAGTTCATATACCCATATGTCCCAAAATCCTTCATTTTTGATTTATTAATGAAAGAACATTGTACCAAATTGACAGCCTGTTTGTAAGTGTTTAACACATGAACTCATATCAAAAAAGGTTCCTGACACCGACAGACGTAAAAACTGTCAAATGCACAGGTGTCCAGACAAGCTCGCCATCAGCACCAGTTTAGGATTAATGTGTGGGTTCGCATTGTAGGTCCATACGTTCTACCAGCTCGTATTACAGGTGTTGTCTTCAGAGATTTTATCCAGAACACCCTTTCAACCTACTGCATGACAATGTGCCCCTGCAAATACGACAACGTATGTGGTGGATGCATGATGGAGCTCCTGCACACTTTAGTCACTTTGTTCGCACTGCACTGATGGAGATCTTCCAGGACAGATGGTTGGGCAGAGAAGGACACGTTCCATGGCTTGCACGGTCCGTTAGACATTTATCTGTTATAGTTGCCACACTTGCTAATTTTTTTAAGAGGGCAGTGAATATTCGCGGATGTCATTGTAGTTTTGATAGTGTTTTGTAGTGTTTTGTAGAGCTATTTTGTCTTGTATACATTTGACTGCAGCGCAATATTGCTTGTTGTATCATATCTCCTCTCAGAGCTCTAGAGCTATTTGATGTCAGTCACAGTCCTCTCTCTGTGGTGGTGATTATTGACTAACAGGGTGGAACATTATAGTTTACTGCCAATCAGAGCACATTCACGGAACATAATGCAAAAATAGTATTTAGTTATTATCTGTCTCATTTTGGTACAAGACTTAGTTCCACGTAAAGGCCACGCGCATCATGAGACGCCCATAATCTCAAGTCACCAGCCCATCGGCAATAGCAATCCCACCACATGAACCTCAGCTATGTGGATCGAAAATTCTAGGTTGAGCGATTAGCAGGAGTTATACTTCAGGGATGCTAAGCTACGGAATAACAACAGCAAATTATGGATAAGAGGGGAACAATTAAAACAACGAATACGGATGAAATGAGTCGATGGGAATAATTTGAACTAGGGGAGCGGGTGGTGTGATCAATTTCCGGTACTCCAGTACTACAGTATACGTCTGACATCAGTTCAATACAATCACAAGAACAGTCTGAAGCCCAATGTTTTTCAAACAAATAACATTAGCCAGAATTCTTCTTTTTGGGTTTAATTTACAATATTGAAGGGGAGGTGTACCGGGAAAAAAACGGGGATAGTGCTCACAAAACCAATAACAGAGTTGCGTACTCATGGGGCAATCTGAGCAATTCGGGAGATTGAGAATTCATGCAGAAATGAGGTATGTACTTGTATCTTTAATCATCAGATTGGAGAATGCCTGCTGTGGTCGGCCTGCACTAAACTATTGAAATCAACGAGTATATCCCGGACCTACCAATCCTAACGTAAGAAAGTCCCTAACCCATCATATAGGCCTACAGTACTCAAGAAAATTTTTCATATTGCGATTTAGTGACTTGTTTATTTTGCAATGTTTATGTTATCACATTATACACAATATAGGATATATATAACCGGGTGAGTTAGCCGTGGTCGTTACGGAATAACTGTTGGCAGTCGCTCACATCCGGGAGGCGAGGAGGTTCGAATCCCCCCGCCGGCAACCTTGAAGATGGTCTTCTGTGGTTTCGCATCTTCCTTCCATGCAAATGCCGGGGTTGGTCCCTAACTATAGGCCACAGCCCCTACCTTCCAACTCCTTGTCCTTACATTCCAACTTCCCTCCCCAACGGTACTTGTAGCTCACCCATTGGGTGTCCGTCTCGAAGCAGCTACAAAACTGGCGAGCCGAACATGTCCTCGGACATTCCCGGCACTAACAGCCTTACGCTTAAAAAAAGGTATATGTAAAGAAGAAACACTCAATCTGCTGTACAAAAGAGCCAGAAACACACATCGAATAACAAATATGATAATGTGGGACTGAGCACACAAACAACATTTCATGTTGAGCCATATCTATACCGGGTATGGCTACTACGAGGCATGATTGCAGACGAGGAGGCATTCAGAGCACCAACGAATCCAACGTGGTATGGGGCAGATTATCCAACTCGCGTGCAGCAGCTTCAATTAGTTGCTGAATGTGTGTTGGAGGATAGGGACGGCGCGAAATTGTCCTCTTAAGCT
Source organism: Meconema thalassinum (assembly GCA_946902985.2). Taxonomy (NCBI): domain Eukaryota; kingdom Metazoa; phylum Arthropoda; class Insecta; order Orthoptera; family Tettigoniidae; genus Meconema; species Meconema thalassinum. The sequence continues at coordinate 1,432,498,805 of OX336389.2, read as the reverse complement.
CCTTCCATTCATGTTCAATATAGTTCATGTCCGCAGAATAGGAAGCCACTCCGTTTTCTGTATGCCATGCATCTGAAGGAACTGACTGACCACTCTAGCTGGATGGGCGCGAGCATTATCATCCACTAGGGTAAAGCCCTCACCCATTGTGGCAGCGAATCCTGTAACAATAGGTTATGGATGTTATCTCTGTACACCACACCAGTCATGTTACTCTGGAGAGGAATTAGAGGTATACGTCGACCAAACACGATTCCACCTCAAATTATTACTGAACCTCCTTGCTGTTGGTGGCGTTCCTGGATTAAGGGCTCATAAAATCTCTCACCCACACTTCTCACCCGACAGTTCGATCTCATGCAGTGCATCTCTAGAGTAGAAATCACCTTATATATTTTCTGCTTTCTCCTTCCTTTTTTCCTTATTCTCTAGTGGTTGGCAGTAGCTCTGGTAATGTTACATTTCCATTAAGTAAGGTATCTGGCTTCTGTTCAGTCCATAACTCTTAGATTTGTGCTAGTTTTGGTGGAATATTCACATTAGGTAGTACGAGAAAACGGCATTTTAGCTCTGAATGTGGTAGAAATTCTCTTGATAAGCAACTTTTTTTTTCTCAGGGCTGTGAATACCTCAACGAGTGATATATGCGATGTCAAATTCATTCCAAGTCGTAACTTGAAAAGAAACATGCAAATCGATAGTGACCAGGAGCCATATTCGTGTGGTACGTGCGGAATCAAATGTATACGAAAGTCTACTTTGATGCGTCACATGCTGATTCATAGAGGTTTAAAACCACACTCTTGCAAAACATGCGGATTCAAATTTATTCGAAATTCTGATTTGAAGGTGCACATGCTCATTCACACAGGATTAAAACCATATTCATGTACTACATGTGTAACCAAATTTAGTCGAAACAACGATTTGTAGTTGCATATGCTGATACATACAGGGTTGAAACCATATTCATGTACTACATGTAACGCTCAGTATAGTCAAAAGATATATTTGAACAGACACATGGTTATTCATAGTGATCAAAAGGTAAATTTATCTAATACATGTGGCGCACAGTTCGCACGAAAGGACATAATGGAGAGACATCAGTCAATTCATAGTGGCCAGAAACCGTTCTTATGTAGTACATACGGAGCACAGTTTACACGGAAGGTATATTTGGCAACACACATGTTGATTCATAATCGACGGTAACCGCATTCATGCAGTACTCTCGGAAACTAATATGCCCCAAACAGTGATTTGGTCTAATCATTAAACTGTACTCTTGTAGCATATGCGGATCGACTTTTACAGAAATTGAAAATTTGTATAGGCATGCTGACTCACATAAATGTATATTATACATACTGCGAACTTTTACAAAGCTTTCCAGAAACTTTTTATTCTCTGTGAAAAATATTTGTGATTGTGTCCTTGTAGTCAAGTAGGTTTACATCGTAGTCCACACAGCGTACAGATACATTAATTTTTGCCTGGATGAATCCACTTTGGTTGCAGATTCTGTAGTGAAAACCTTGTGTAGCATTTCTTATGTGTGTCGCAGCGAAACATTTGGTTCATTCCATTCATCCGCATTCATGGCTGGCAATAAATAGAATTCTTAAAGTATTCTATTTGCCTTTTCTTTCTTTTCCTATGTGGGCTTTATATGTTGGTGTTTGCAAAAGGTTGTTCTCTATCACTATATGATGAAAAAATCTGTGGAGGGAATGAGTTCGTAACTTGTTGCTCATGTTATTTATTTTTACGGACGAAGCAAAGAAGATTTAAAAAACAGGTAGGCTCAGGAGAGGAAAGCATTTCTGCAGAAAAGGAATCTGTTGACATCGAATATAGATGTAGCATATGCGGATATGTATTAGGAAGACATTTTTGTAAATCTTTGTCTCGAGCGTGGCACTCTGGCAGTGAAACTTTGACTGTTGGCGCAGCAGAAAAGAGAGTATAAGCGTTTGAAATGTGGTGTTACAGGGCAATAATGATCACAATGTTAGGTAGAGTAACAAATGAAAAGGCATTATGATGAGTGGGCGAAGAGAGATGTTTCTGGTGACTGCTAATGAAGAGATAGGAAAAGCAAACTTAGTTATGGGAAGAAGGGTCGGGGATAAGAACTGTAGGGATCGAACAAGGTTAGAATATGTAATCCAGATTGCCTCAGATGTAGGGTCCTCTAGCTATGTAGGGATGAAACAATTAGCTCAAGATCGGGAGGCATGAAGGGCTGCGTCAAACCAGTCCAATAACTGAAGACTAAAACAAAAAGAGCTGTCACCTTACGTAAGTCTATTGTTTGTTTCAGTGCTTTCATTGTCTCAGCCCTCTCTTGAACTTTTTCCTTTACCATCATGTCACATTTAACAAAACCCTTCTCCACCTACTCCTTCCCAAGGGGTATGCCAGATGATGTCTTCAAGTGTACTACGGTACTCGAACCAGATTTGAACTCCTCCACTCTGGGCGTTTCATGTTGTCGTTTCCAATGAGTACGATTCCTCCACTTGCGCCTAGCTAACGAGATGTCAGCGGGTCATCGGGGCCCTTCGCTTGCTATCGGCAGACCTCGCATTAGTTCGGTACTCTCAGTGCTAGCGTGTAGATTAGCTGTATATTGTACATCATCCTTGGTACATTGAACTTAGTGGCGGTTCGAGATTGAGTGTGGCCACGGGCTTTGGTGTGCGTCAATTGTATTATATATGTACATTAAAACTGCATTCATAAGATTCTGTAAAGACATGAATAATAATAATATTCCATTACGGTACATCTATTATTTAGTGGCTTATTCGTGGCAAAGAAAACCAGTATCCAACACGCCGAAGGCCTCTGCTGCACCTAACAAGAAAATCACAGCACAATAATGGATTCGCTTTACCACGATGAAGCCATCAAAGGAGCTCCGTAAATTGGCTTTCGTTAAGCCTAATGGGTAGGAGTGCGATGATATTTAAACTTCATTAATAGAAACGGCTCATATGTCCCTAAAAAGCACACCAAGGACTCATTTTGGTACATATTTCATTCATTCATGATTTGTCTTACGAACACGTGTGTTAAATGTGTAATTCTTCTGTGATTTAACTGTTCAGTTAACGAACTACCGTGTTAATTGATGTAATGGAAAAATATTATTATTCTTGTCTTGACAGAATGTTGTGAATGCAGTTTTACATTAGCAACGTGAAGAAAAGTTTAATCACTGAATGGATAAACAGCTCTGTAGCATTTAAATACTTCAAAGAACAGGATTTCACGTTTACTGCATTCCTCTACCAGCGTGAAGCACGGCTCAGTAGCACGTGTTAAGCTTACAATGGAGGGAAAATCCGAGCTAACGAGAGGTTTGCCGATAGCAGCGAAGGGCCCCAAAGCCCCGCTGACATTTCGGTAGCTTAGACGCAAGTCGATTCCTCCCACTTTTTAATCTGCCTACCCCTACATTTTATTACTCGTGTGGCGGTATCTAGCAGGCAGCGGAAAAGAAAGAGAAAACATAAAGACCCTTTGTTAAGTTAATAAGTCGTGCTTTAGCAACAGAATATTTCTTTACTTCAGTATCGGTTATGATATCCCAAATATTTTCAAAATATTTCGAGTAGTTACGAAGAGATGGGTCTGGTGGGTTTGTGCTGTGAAGTGCAAAAGGTGCCAAAATGTAGTTTTTTGAGGCTTTTTTTCTAGGTTTTTGTACATTCTGAGTGCTAAATCTTCAATAATAATCACTTTTGGCAGATTGGCTACTGTGCAGGAGCAGTGTTTAGTGCTTTGGATGGTAAATTAGCAGTCTATATTTCAGATTTCCCCAGGATGAGGTCTCCTTCAATTCTACAAGTAGTTGTAATGGGTCAGCTCGAATCCGGAATCGTCAGCCCCGCCCCATTGGACCACGTGACCGCAGCCCCGCCCCCATTGGTCCATGTGCCATGCCCGTCACCCCCAGGCTGCACCCCATAGTTCCGCGTAGCACGCCTCCACCCCGTTGGTCCATGTGCCCCCCCCCCCCCAATTGATCCACGTGACCCACCCCCATGTGCCACACACCCGTAGTTCCACACAACATGTGTCACGCCTCTCACCCCCAGGCCGCACCCATTGGTCCAAGTGCCACGCCCCCATTGATCCACGTGACCGCAGCCCCGCCCCCTTGGACCACGTGACCCACCCCCCTGTCCCCACCCCATGTGCCATGCAACATATACTTTGGACCCATGTGCCACCCGTGGTTCCACCGTCATGCATCAGTCCCCACGTGACATGTTCCACAAATTGACGGTTAGTGCTAGCATCCAACTTTTTTTTTTTTTACTTTGCCCTGTGCCTAAAACAATTTCAAGATGTCACATGTGTCCGTATTACTAAGGGTATATCTAGAATGCATCCTGAGACACTATCAATGAAATTGGTATGAATGAGGCAATCTGCAAAGATTGCACACTAGGGTGCTCTTGTGAATTTGCCTTAAAACTATGTGTAGCAAAAACTATATGACGTGTGTAGAGCTATAACTAGAGTACGCTAAACAAGACGATGCGATGCGAAGTGCAGTTACCGCAAATTTGTGGCAAATTTGAACTGATTTACTGAAATTATGGCAATATGCAATTAGTACCTGTAACTCAGGCACTAATGGCAATTTGCCGTAAAACTAACATTCTGACATGACATTTGCAGCAAAATACTATATTATGCGTTTACTTGAAATAAAATGGTGTACGTTAAACTAGACATTGCGATATGTTTAGCAGTTAGCCTACCGCAAATTGACAGTGTAAGTGAGCTGATTTATTGGAATTAAAGCAATTTGTTAATGTTACTCCAAATTGGAGCACCCTTGAGAGTTTGCTCAAGAACGTGGCAATCTAACACGTTAATTATGCTATAACCCACATTATACGTGTAGGCTGGTAACTTGCTTGTCTGTGTAGGGGAATGTCTTACAGAAAGTACAATTTATAAATGCTGACGTTATTATTTTAGCCTACTTTTCACATTTTGCAAAAATGAGGAAATGTAGACTTATGAGATCGATCCGGGCAAATGTGTGTCAGTCTGTCGGTCCTTCTGTCTGTCTGTCCATCTGTCTGTCTGGCTGGCTGTGTGTGTGCCACCCCCCCCCCCCTATCAACTCTTAAACGGCTGCAGCAATCGAAACAAAATTCAGTAGACGTAAAGATCTATACCTGAATATCTCAGCGCCGTATTTGAAAATTATGTCAGTGCTACCAACTGCTGAAAAATCGCAATTGAATTTTGAGCTCCATGTTGGATATCTTGGAAGGTATGAATGTGAGCTATTTCAAAATTGGCACACGTATAGATAATAATATTTCAGTTTAATATCCACGAGGTCATATATGGCAGTGTTGCCAAAATGATTATAAGCCTGCTGATAGGTCCAATTTTTAAATGCATATAACTTCCACACTATCAATTGAAATTCAACTAAATTTTGTATGTGCTATATGTAAATAAACAGATATGACTGAGCGTATTCTTGAAAGCCACCAGGGCTGCCAACTGTTAATAACTGCTCTCAATTTATTTTATCCAAATAGCAGTATATCAGAAAGTATGCAAGCCGACAGCTTTAAACTATGCACACGTATAGTACCTGACATTCTATATTAATTTGGAGTAACTAATATACGTCAGTGCTACCAACATGATTCTAAGCCTGCTGATAGATCCAATTTTAAAATGCATGTAACTTATATACTAACTCATGGATTTCATTCAAAATTTGCACATGAATAGATCGTATTATTTCAGATTATTTCTGACCAATACAAGCATGGCATTGTTGCCAACATGATTTTACGCGCGCTGTTAGATCCAATGTTTAACTGCATGTAACGACCATGCTATCCATTGGACTTCAACCAAATTTTGTATTCTGTACCTTAAGAGATGGAAATAAGAATATATTCGGTCACCAGGCCTGCCAACTGTAGTGCTCTATTAGCCTACATTAGGCTACATTATGCCAGGTATACAGTATTTCGAACTAATTTGAAATTTCTATATTACCAACTTAATTTCTTCATTATTCTAGATAGGTTCATATAGAATAATCATAGGCATGAATCTTAAATGTTAAGAAAAGTAGGCTCTTTAGTTCGTCAAGGAACTTCTTGTTTACTATGTGCTGAGTTTAAGTTGTATTTGGATTTAATTATATCATGCTATTATAGAGTGATTATAATTTTTGTTGTATTCACAAGTTGAATAGAAGTAGCAATGAACACGCACATCCGAACCAAAATCTTCAACCCAAGGGATGCTATAATTCTAAACTGTGAGCTGTGTAATGAACGAGTCTTGGACACTCAACACCATTGCATCAGTTACAGTCCGCTATTAAGACGACAACAGGTTGAAACGATACTTCATTCCGACATGAAGGTTATATTTACTTGTTGTATGACAGGTAGGTCTAAACGCTTTTTTTTTTATCACCAGTTCGCGAAAGTACAGTTTTAGCAGACCTGTTTCTTAATCTGGTGAATTATTTGGAAGACAATCCACATCTTGCTCCAAGATATATTTTAGATAAATGGGTGTTGTAACATGTTAAGGAAACAAATTTTAAAAAATATATATAATAATAATATACACCCAGACACAACATTTGTGATTGAAATTGGTATGAATTTGTTTGTTTTGAGTTCCAACAGACCTGTTTCTTAATCCAGACAAGTATTTAGAAAACAAGTCACATCCTACTCCAAGACATGGGTGTTGTAACTTAACATGTTTAAAAAAAGATAACGTTTAATGTTTGATTCCTGTGATGTGTGCTCATATGAGCTGGGCAAACACAAACACTATGCATAGAACTAAAACCTAACGTAAGGTGACTTTCCTTTTTGTTAATAACACTGTTTGATTGCTTTGTTGTATAATGCGTCCTTCTTCAAATTGTACTGGGGATGTTCCGTTCTGAGTGTCTATAAATCCAACGTTTAGAATTAAGCACTGGTTAGATGGGGGCATTCATCTCTCTTTCTGTTACACGTGAGACATGCATGATGCTGTCATTTTCTAGCAATCCACTGTTGCCATATCAGTCGAAAAATTTTCTTTGTCGAAACAACAGCATATTCGGGTAGAACTATGTTTTGCCGATCTTTTTTGTCCTATATTAGAACTACGTAAACTTGATAGAAATGCTAGAAAAATTAGATATCCATATTTTAAAAAAAACTATAAACTGTGTCCCCTTTTTAGTAAAATCGATCTTATATCATGTTGCATTGACTCTGTGATGCCTATTTTTCACACACGTGTAGCTAAATGTGCCGTCTTGATGATGGATTATTGAAATATTTTATACTGGCAATATTACAATTTTCATGTAGGTAAAACTTCTGAATATTCTCTCATAACCGCATAGCAGAATTGAAAAAGTTCGTATGCTGCTAACTTTTCTATTTTTAAAGATAACCATGTCATGTCAGTTGGAGAGTTGTAGAGGAATGTTGGAACAATTTTCTACCTGCTTACCTAGAGTGTAGGTTTAATTGTTTACACAGGTCGGGCTGTTCATTGACCGCGGATTATATGAATGACGTTTCGAAGGACAGCGGGGTGCAGCATGCTACTCACAGCTATATTACAGTGCCCTTCAAGCTTGTATTTCAGTTGTTCAGCTGTCTCTATCTTGAGTGTGTGTGCAGCAGTTCTGTTGTATTTTACGTATTTCACGTACAACGATGGATAGTTTTGTGAAAAGAAAGCGTGGTCAAGTGCTCAGAAGAAGGGAAAAACAGGTCGTAATTAATGTGTTCAGTTATTTTAAGAATCTTAAACCTAACGAAAGTATAAATAATTTAGTCAATGAAACTGCTCTGGCCACAGGAATATCAAAGACTACCGTTTTTAAAATACGTAGTGAGAGTGGCGTACTGTCGCCACGCAAAAAGAGGCTAAGTAATACACTTCGCAAGAATAGCAGGAATGTTAAATATAATGACTTTGTGAGGAGCAGCATCCGTCGCAAAATCCACAAATTTTACTTTCGAAACCAACCACCAACTTTACATTCAATCCTGGCTGCAGTTAACTCAGATTCCGACCTTCCAGATTTAAAAAAAAATCTACTTTCCATTCGCTGCTTAAGGACATGGGATTTGAGTACGCGAGAAGAGGAAATAAAGCCATAATGGTGGAGAGGAGTGATTTAGTGATATGGCGTCATGATTATCTTGTGGCAATAAAATGTACAGAGATGAAGGGCGGAATGTTGTGTATAGTGATGAATCATGGGTCAATACTGGGACTACAATTGAGAAGATATGGCATGACATGACAATAACAACACCAAAGCAAGCGTTTCTGGCGGGACTTTCGACAGGCCTAAAGGCTCCTATTGCACGAGGTCCGCGGTTTGCAATAGTCCACACAGGAAATGAAAATAGATTTGTACCCAACGCACAGTTAGTATTTTGTGCAAAAAGAACACCGCAGACGCGCATGATGAAATGGATGGTGAAACGTACGAACATTATTTCAAACACCAAGTACTACCTAACCTGCCGGCCAAATCTGTGATTGTTATTGACAATGCGTGATATCACAGTCGTACAGTTGAGGCTATTCCGACTTCGGCATGGAATAAAGGAAAAATGCAGGAATGGCTTTCGTCGCATGGGGAGCCGTATGAAGAGCATATGCTGAAGAAACATTTAATGGAAATTATTAAAAGTGTGAAATATAAATACGATAAGTACAAAATTGATGAAATGGCTAAAGAAATAGGTCATTTAGTTCTACGCCTTCCACCTTATCATTGCGAACTAAGTCCAATAGAATTAGTGTGGAGTCAGGTCAAACATCATGTTAAAATGAACAATTTGCACTTCAAAGTAAAAATATGGAGCAGTTGATACAGGAAGGATTTAATAATGAGACAACCGAAAAGTGGAAAGACTGTGTTGAGCATGTAAAAAAATCGAGTCTGAAATGTGGAAAGCCGATGAAATTCAGGATGACATTGAACCTCTACTCATAAATCTGGGTGACAGCTCTTCATCAGATACTGAATCAACTGACTGTGATGACGAACGGGATGCCTGTCTGCTGTCATCATGAAAGGTAAGCCAATGAGGAGTATTTTCTTTAATAATAACGTACTTCAACTTTAACTGCAGTCAAAACTTCACACATTTCCTTGTGCTTGTACTTTACTTATTTTATTTTGATTGTTTTCTTTATGTTACATTCAGCATACGTTATAGTTAATTTAATTTAATTTCGTTGTATGTGTTATGTTAGCCTATTATTAGTATTATTATACAGTACTTAATTCAAGTCATCGTCACTGCACAATCGCCGAATGCGCGGAAAGTGTACGCGAAGCGCTTTGTACTGCCCCCTCTCATGGAGTGGCAACCCTGTCGTAACGCGCCATAAGACCAATGCTTCATTCTAAACGTTGGATGCCCTATAGATATTTTAAAATGAGGTCTCGGCTAGTTAATGATTCTATTGTTGCTGGTGTTAGCGAGGCAAAACGTGCAGGACGGAAAACAGAAAACTCATCACATTGGCAGGTGAGGCGAGGACCGTACTTGGTTTCAGTTTTTCGCAGCTGTGAAATTGAAAATGGATAGTTTATAGGGAGGTTACAAAGCCATCGCAATTCCAGATCAGAAGCCTGTCCTAGTCTGTTCAGCTCGTTCAAATCATCCATCGTGTGCAAATATTTTTAGTGTCTCTATGTAAGGAGAATATTTTTGCGAAGACGAATGTTTATATTCTCTAAAGTCTGTAAAATTGTTAGTGATAAATCTAAAATTTAATCGTTAATAGCCCCTTTATTGCTGAGTATGCAACAAGTAGTGAGTAACTGTTTGTGTGTATATTCTATGAATCCCTTTTCATTTTTATTCATTTGCCGTTCATCGATGATATTTTGAAGGCAATTTCATGCTTTCTCGTAATCTATAACGTTAAGGTATTCAAGTAATGTGTCGTGCATTTCTTTGTCTCGTTTTCAATGTCTCTATGTAAGCTAAAGTTGTTTTCTTTACTGTGTTTAATCAAACGAGATCCTTTTCATCGATCCAGAAATTGAATGCTGAGCTAAAACCCAACCAACGAACATAGAATGTTTTGCGTAAAACCTTCTCTACTAGATAATGCTTAGGATAGTTTGTTAGTTTGAGTTCTTAGAGATAAAACCTGCCTTTAATGGGCTGGTCGTTAAGGTCTTCCAGCAAATAAGTAACAGGCTTCCTTAGTTTCAGTTCTTTAATGCGAAAAAGGTCTGTGCTCTAATTGGGCGTATATCCCTTGTCGAAAACGAACTTGTGTTTACTGATGCGAACGAGGTCGTCTATTTTAAAACAGTGTCGTCTAGGATCGACTGTTTTCATGGAATTAAAGAGCCTGTCCAGCCGTGGAATATTTTTTTATTACGAGACGTGGTTTTGTGCCAATGGTTCTGTGTTTGGTATTATTGTAACGTGCCACTAACTCTGCTAATAAGTTGACCCAGCGATAGGAGCCCCATGCGGCACACTCTCGCCACATGTGTTTTTAACGTTCGATTGAAACGCTCTACCACATTTGCTTTTACGTTTCTGTACATGGTATAATGCTTAGTGCCTAAAGACTGTAAATAGGTAGAAAAATCCTTGTTAAAACACTTTATCCTGGTCTGTTTGCAGAGGCTTGGGTTGGCGCCCTGAAATCTGAGCGATGCGTTTAAACGCCTCGGTTACTCTTTGTCCAGTTTTATTAAGCACATGTTCTACAAATGTCCTTTTTGAGTAAGCATCGCTGACCGTGAGCATGCACTTGATACCGTTGTTGGTTTTAGGATAGGGGATCATTTCAACAAGATCTGCTTGCCCCAGTTCGTCCACGCCACGTGACATAACTTTGAATCGCCCATAGTGACGTCTGACAGGGCTGTGCACCTCGTGAGCTATTTCCACCTTGGACTTAAACAATGATTTTGGCATGGCGAAGCTCCTCTTCTATCTCCAGGAGCTCGGCTTCGTGCCCGGCCTCTTGAGATGCCTGTAAGAGCTCCAAGCGATTGATTAGCTTATTGGGGTTATTCCAATAAGATACGTCGACGTGTGCCTTTAATGCTTTTAATGCAATGCCCGACGCCGAAGCTGTGCTTGCACTGCTTGGAAATAATTTTGCGATAACGGTTCTATACTTAATGCCAGTTTCAGCTAAGCAAGCAAGGTGAACAGATGTGTAGTGAAATGTAAGGAAATAATGGGAGTCGCTATTCAGCAGTACCGGGCGGTCATCGGCCGCTGGCAGGCTAGAGTGAAATGCGATTTTGGTGTCGGGAAAGTGATGGTGGGCAATGCCACTGAGCAGATAGGGGTTTTGGTGATGGGGATTGCAGTGGTGGTTGTGGCGACTCTGCTGATAATTGGAGGAGTGGAGTCAAACCCAGGGCCTGGACAGTTAGGATGGCAAGACATTGAAAGAAAATAAGGGAAATTGTAAAGGAAGCGTCCCAAAATGCCCAAATCTTGGATATTCTACGAGAGCAATGCAAGGAATTTAAGGAGATGAATACCTGTATAAAGGAAGAGATGGGATTAGTGACAGAAATTCTGGCTGAGAACAGTAGTGAGATAAAGGATCTAAGAGAAAATGTGAGGATATTAGAAGGAGAGTGACAGGAATTAAGGAAAAATGTCTTCATTTATGGTTTAAAGGAAAATGTCAATGAAAGCACCGAGGATCTACTGTCCAAAGTGCTCCGAGTGATTAGCGATGGTATGCAAATAAACTTTGGGGACTCAGATATTGACAATGTGTTCAGGATAGGTCGAGTCAAGAGCAAGAGGCCCGTTAAAGTGTCATTAGTTTCCTCACTGATGGCACAGAAAATTCTGGCGAAAACCAAGAATATGAAAGGGGAGAGGATATGGATAAGTAGGTACATGAGCATAGAAGAGTTAGCGATCAGAGGTCCTTGCAGTTTCGTTTGATGAAGTCTAAAGACTCACGTCAAGTGAAATAGGCTGGCGGTAACAACTGGGAGCGGATATGGACAGTGACACAACTTCAGGATATAAAGAAGCAGCAACAGGAGTCAGCTAATCGTAGCAAGTAGATGTAAGTAAGAACTGGAGAATAAGCGGAAGGTGTGGTATTGACACATCAGGGAGCATCGACCTCAAAGTCTAGTGAGGAAGTTACACGATCGGGAACAACACTAAGGAAGTGCGTGACATACAGCAAGGTGAGAGTAGCAAATGGCGAGTAACAAGTTTAAAGGAACTCTGGGGCAAGAGAGTCTCTGCAGAGCCTTTGAACGTGGAGAAAGAAGTCATCTCTTCTCCATCTGGTAGTATTCTAGAGCTAGAGAAATCTAGAATTACTAGAAGCAAAGCCACCATCAGCGTAGAGAGTAGGGGGAAAAAGTAACTGAATTGGAAAATTGCATGTGTAACTATAGAGGGTTTTTAAATAAGAGAAGAAATGATGTAATTAAGAGTTTAATAGAAGATATGCAGATTTTAGGATTTGTGGAAAGTTGGCTCCCTGCAGGTTATGAGGTTAAATAGATGGCTATAATATATATATGCAAAAACTAAAATTAGAAAAGCTCGGACCGGTAGGTTCCCGGGTGGGATTGTTGTTCTAATTAGAGGAAGTGCGTGAATTATCGGAATTTATTGATTCAAAGCTGGAAGAAGTAATGTAGTTATTGTATATGAGTGATTCATTTGGTTTTCGAGAACCAATAATTCTTCCCATCGACATCCGGCTGTTGATTCAATTATTCTGAAAGCACATAACCACAACTCACTTGGTAGAATTCAGTTTCTCATGGGACACTTGCGGGAAAGATTCTGGATCATCCAATGTAGAAGAGCTAATCGTCGAGTGGTTAAGTCCTGTATCACTTCTGCTAGAGGAAGAAGGTAGAAGTCCCTAAACCAACTCAACCAAAGCGCCGTGTTGCAACAGCGAGAGTCTTTGAAGTTTGTGGAGTAGACCTGGCAGGTCCACTGTTCCTGAAAGATGGATGTAGGGCGTACATTGTCCTGTTCACTTGTGCAGTGTACCGGTGTACTCATCTTGAACTCACAACTTCACTCAGTACTTCAGCATTTCTGCTGGCTCTACGTCGGTTCATCGACAGGAGAGGAAGACCGACTACCCTCTACAGTGACAACAGGACAAACTTTGTAGGATCTAATAACCTCTTCATAGAACTGAATTGGGAGGAGATTGAACTTGAATACAGTGCCATGAAGATACAATTTTGTCTATTCAGAGGTGTGGAAACATAAATTCTTAATCTAGTCACAAGCGTAAACCTGTACAGTAAGTCGTGAGGTAAAGAGAAAGAAAAGTGCTCTTTTAAATATTTACAAACGGTGTATGAAGAATATAGAAGAAAGTGAATGTTATGTGAAGAAAACTGATTGTGAGCCTAAAGCTGTTGCAGGTCCCAGTTTTAGCAATCAATTGCTTAGGTCGTAGTGTGACATACAAACACACTGATATTAGGGAAGCCAGTAAATTTAATGTAAGAAGACTCATAAACCAAAGAACGTCACTAGCCTACGGCTTTATTTTCTATGCATACACATCAACAAACTTGTCGCTGAGCAACCGTTGCTATGTACATCTTACTTGCCAAACCACTGCCTCTTTATTCAACACACTCTCCCACCTTCTCTACAGAGAATAAGAAACATGAACATATGACTGATATGACACCCTCGAGGTGGAACAACATTGAAACTTCCCACACTATTAACACAGAAATGTACATATACTCCAAAAGTTTATCATGTACCTTAGTTAATGTACTATCCCAGTTTGTAGCTGGTCGTTTAGCTTCTCTACTGCATTTAGTCTTAAGGGGTTCTTTCTCATTACTAACCACTTGACTTACAGATTCACCACCTTTTTTCTCCTGACCCTTTTCTTTTACCACAGCAAAATATTTGTCGACTGTTGAAACCTCTAGAGGATAGAGACGTTGCGAAAGACGAACCAACACTCCTAAACTGGTCTTGAGTTTTACCACCCGAATGTTTCCATCTGCGCCAGGTATTAAGTCAATGATTCGAGTGGTGGGCCATTCGATTCTCTTCTTGGCTGTCTCGACGAGCACCACATCTCCCACCTTCATTGCTGTTGAATTCTTCTCTTTCCCGTTATGGATGAGGAGTCCTAGATATTCCTTCCTGAATCTTGACTTGAAGTCTTCTCGGACTCTATTAAGGTGGCGGAATTTTCGTTGAGTGTTTGTTTTCTCCACGATATCCAAATCTGGGGTTCTATCTATCTCTCTATTAAGGTGGCGGAATTTTCGTTGAGTGTTTGTTTTCTCCACGATATCCAAATCTGGGGTTCTATCTTCCACCATGTCCTTGAGTAACATAGCTAGAGTCAAAGGAACCAACTCATCTGGATCTACTGTCACGTACAGTAAGGGTCGCCTGTTGATCACAGACTCGGGATCACAAGCACAAGTTAGCAATTCCTCATAACTTAGAGTGGCTCTCCCCAATACTCGACGAATCACATCTTTGACGGAACGTATCAATCGCTCCTACCATCCACCCCACCAAGATCGAAATTTCCTTCAAAAACACGCCAACACGAGACTAAACATAAACATCAGCACGTGCTCCCCATTATATTTCTGAGACAATCGTCACTTATTGACAAACAAATAAAATTTTAAAATGAAAATGGCTGGAAATATATACAATACTCCTTTAAGGTTACAGCAAACAACAAAACGAGAATAGGTATTACGTAGAAAAATGTCACATAAAAAGGATTTAATTTTACTATTTCTAATGTTTTGTTGTGTACATTATTACGGAAACCATCCCCAGATGGCAACTTAATCAATAGCCCGGAAATCCAAAAGCAAAACTAAGTAATACAGTGAATTTCGAAAGGTGTTCGTGACCTCACGAGGGGATGTGTTTGCATGATTTAAATGCCTCTACAGGACATTTAAGGGGGCTCATACACTGCCAGTGGGAATTTTCGTATACAGTTACGAATCATATCATAGCTTCACTAATATGTAACATAGAGTTATGAGAACTGACATATGTATAGTAAATACACAGAGCTTTCATCTAATTTAGAGAGAGGAGCAGTATATAAAGTATTTCGTGATTTATTGAGAGGACCATATTCGTGATTTTTTAAACTCCGTGAATCACAAAAAACACGATTTAACAAGAAATACCAGTCTGAATTGAATGAAATTTTTTTTCGTGTAAAGTAAACGCATAAATAGCGAGGATGAACCACCATGAATGTTATATTGTAAATAGTATATTTAAAAAAAAAAAAAAAAAATTGTATTTCAAAAAATGAACAGTTTTTGGTTATTTTTCCAAGTATATCTCAATTATTTTTTAAGATAATTTCATAAATAAGGTTCATCCTCTAGGGATCATATGTTGGAATGTATCTACCGAGTTTCATCCAGTTTCATCACATAGTTCACGAGATATTGTGTTTTTCCTACCAAAAAAGCAACATTTCGGGTAAACAGCTTTGAATATAAAACACTCCATCGACAGATAGGCGCATGGTCTCACGTAATACGCTATATCTCTGTCAAAACTCTGAATTTACTTATAAAACTTAACAGATATATTGAGAAATGTATTGTCTTTCAATTAAACGTAAAAAGAAAAAAACTTAAATTTTGACAACCGACGGTGTATGAGCCCCCTTAAAAATAACCGTACACGGGGAAAAAAAATTACATCGGCGTGTGCCCCAAGGAATGGGGTAACTTTTAGGGTGAAAATCGAATTTTCGAACCATCTACACCACTTCATTAAATTTACTAATGAACCCGAAACTGATCATCAGAATATTCAAGCAAATAACTAAAGAAAATAATCTTCCATCCAGCAAAATAGATCAAATTGTAGCCAGGCACAGGAGTAAAACTATTCAAAAGCCGGACAATAATGAGAACAGATTCGCGCGGTTGAATTACGTGAACACATACAAAATTACCAATTCATTCAAGAAAGAAGGCATTAAAATAGCATTCACAAAATAAACAACACAGTCCGAAAGCATCTCCAAAATAGTAATCTAAAAAACAAAGACCCGGTCTTAAAGTCAGGGGTATACTCAAAAACCTGCCAAGTCATAGGGTGTCAAGCAAATTAAATTGGCGAAACTAGTAGAAGAATGGGCTCGCGATACAAAGAACACCAAAATGCGATATCATATGGAACACTCGACCGAATGCGAACACAGATTCAACGCAGGACATAGGCTACTGCAGTTTCACTAACAATGAAACGGACTTAAAAATCGAACAACACGAACAAAAAAATGAACCCTTGACTTAAAGGAAGTAATCGAGATACTCTTAGCTAAAATAAACTACCATAATAATTAAAAAAAGAGCAGACATTCATGAGGAATTCACCCATCTACGAAAAAAAAGTCCCCATTGAAAACAAGAAAAACATATCTTGGCAGCCAAGCTAGATAAGGGAGCAACAAGGGAAACGTGTAATTGGATCAGGATGTACTTTTACCAAATCTTCAATACACTAAGGCTGGCATTAGCGGCAGTATTGAAGTGTTCAGGACATTCGCAACATACCGAGTGCGTTTTAACAGGGTTGATTAGCTTACGCGTGGCAAGAATGAAAACTTGCCTTTAGTAGTTGAAGATGTCGAGAATAAAGTAACATACAGCATATAGGAATGCGGGGGATAAGAAATAACAAGTACATACAGGCAAATTAACTAGGAAATGATGACTACTTATGCTAGTTTAATTACTAATGCAACTAAATAAGTGTAATTTAATGTAAATACTTGTAGACATAGATTTAATAGCATATGTGTAATGGATCTGGCAATCGCTTGACAATCGAAACTGGTCATCCAGGTGCATTTATTAATCTCATGCATTTTTGTTTTAGTGAACAGGGAAACATCCATTTATAATTGGGTACAATCATGTTGAGCAACTGAAAAACATTAAATTTCAATTATTAGGACAACACTGAAAAAAGGCATCCAACGCGATTATGAAATACTATCACTTGACTCCGCCTTGAGACAATTTCACATCAAGATTGTCCCGATAATAGAGTTAAGCAATTAAACAATATTGGGGCCACCTCACTCCTAAAAATTTTAGGAGACTGGAGGCATTTAAAGTAACCTACCTACGCAGAGCCCTCCGAATAACATGAGCAACAAAGTACAAACTATTTCCCTCCACAGACTTTCTCATCAGATAGTGATAGAGAACAACCTTTTGCATACACCAGTATATAAAGCCACATGAGAAAGGAAAGAAAAGCCAATACAATACTTCAAGAATTTTATTTAATGCCAGCCATGAATGCGGATGAATGCAATGATCCAAATTTTTCGCTGCGGCACACATACACAAGAAAGGCTACACAAGGTTTTCACTACAGAATCTGCAACCAAAGAGGATTCCTCCAGGCAAAATGAATGTATCTGTACGCTATGTGGACTACGATGTGAACCTACTCGTCTACAAGGACACAATCGCAAAGATCTTACGCAGGGAATAAAAACTTTCTGGGAAGCTTTGTAAAAGTTCGCAGTATGTTTAATATACATTTATGTGAATCGAAATGTCTCTTCTAATTTTCCATTGTTGTAAAAGTTGCTCCACATGTGCTACATGAGTACAGTTTTATGACAACCAAATCACTGTTTGGGGCATATTAGTTTCCACGAGTACTGCATGAATACGGTTACCGTCGATTACGAATCAACACCTGAGTTGACTAATATTCCTTCTGTGTAAACTGTGCTCAGCATGTACTACATAAGAACGGTTTCTGGCCACTATCAATTCACTGATGTCGTTCCATTATGTCTTTTCAAGTGAAATGTGTGCCACATGTATTACATAAATTTACCTTTTGGTCACTATGAATAAACATTTTGGCTATACTCAGCACCGCATGTAGTACATGTATATGGTTTCAGCCCTGTATGAGGCAGCATGTTCACCTTCAAATCAGTATTTCGATAAATTTGATTCCGCATTTCATGCTAGGGTGTGATTTTTAACCACTATGAATCAGCATGTGACGCACCAAAATAGCCTTACGTATAAATATGGTTCCGCATGTACTACACGAATATGGCTCCTGGCCACTATCAATTTGCTTGTTTCTTTTTAATTTGCGACTTGGAATTAATTTGGCATCGTATATATCACTCGTTGAGGTGTTCACAGCCCTGAGAAAGAAAAGTTGCTTATCAAGAGAATTCCTTCCTCATTCAGAGCTAAAATGCCGTTTTCTCTTACTACCTAATGTGTATATTCCACCAACACTAGCACAGATCTACGAGTTATGGACTGAATAAAAGCCAGATACCTTTCTTAATGGAAAAAGTAACATTACCAGAGCAACTGCCAACCACTAGTGAATAAGGAAGGAGAAAGCAGATAAAATATAAAGTGATATCTACACTAGAGATGCATTGGATGAGGTCGAACTGTCGGGTGAGAAGTGTAATCCTGCACGATTGGCAACGAGTGGGTGAGAGATTTCACGAGCCCTTCATCCAGGAACGCCACCAAGGAGGTTCAGTCATATTTTGGGGTGGAATCATGATTAGTCGACGTACGCCTCTAATTCCTCTTCACGGTAACATGACTGGTGTGGTATACAGAGACAACATCCTTCAACCTATTGTTACAGGATTCGCTGCCACAATGGGTGAGGGCTTTACCCTAGTGGATGATAATGCTCGCGCCCATCCAGCTATAGCGGTCAGTCAGTTCCTTCAGATGCATGGCATACAGAAAATGGAGTGGCTTCCTATTCTGCGGACATGAACTATATTGAACATGCATGGAAGGAACTTGAGATGACAATTTCGTACCGCCCCAATCCTTTAACACATATGCAGCAACTGATTGAAGCTGCTGTCTATGAGTGGGATAATCTGTCCCATACCACGTTGGATTCGTTGGTGCAATATGCCTCGTCGTCTGCAAGCATACCTTGTGGTGGCCATACCTGATACTGATATGGCTCAACATGAAAAGTTCGTTTGTGTGCTCAGTCCCACATTATGACTTTTTTTTATTCGATGTGTGTTTCTCCCCCTTTTCCACAGCAGATTATGTGTTTTTTTCTGTGTATGTACGGTATATTGTGTACTAGTAGTAGTGCCCGTCTTCGCCCGGTGGATTTATTTGTTTCATGGATGATAATGAATACTACTACAGAACTGGCACATGATACTTGAATTAACAGAATAAAATTTTAAAAATATAACTTTTTGTGGTTGCGGTGGTAGTGAGGGTGATAAGTAGTATAGAATAATGGACGTAACATTCAGGTCATTTTCCCGTGATGATAATGATAATAGTGAATAGGGAAACGGCTATTTACTAACTACAGTACTGAGACATGTAATTTACAAACGAATTGAAAAATATGATTAGAAGGAGGAGTGTGTGAAATAAAAGACTCTGTCTTGGGCCTATATCTCATTGGCTGTTAGAAAAGTAGTGATCAATAGTGTCGTCTTTTGACGCATAGCGCCGTAGGAAAATAATCAGCGCATTTTGGAAAACTTCGGCTGTGAGCTCCTGACGTAGCTATAGTGTCATTTATCACCACATATTACTCAAGGATAAGAATCGGAATAAATGAAAGTAAATTTGAAATCACTAACGCTTATTGCATCTATGTACTGCACCAACACCATCGCACTTATAAAGAAGCATACTATTTTCATGATGATAACTGTTTTAAGGGGCTTAAGAAATCTTCTTGCACTAATTACCCCCCCACCCGTGACTCCAATTTATAAGCAGCGCAAGATGTAACTATTTTCGCAATTCTGAACCAGAAGACTGGTAGGGTCGACGGGATGCAGCCCGCATTGTCAGCCATCAATAGACTTATTAAAATAATCTTACAGTTACACTACTACGGACATGAATGATTCTAGGGCCTTAAAACGTAGTTTTCAAGTTCATTTTGTCTGTTGTTCTAAACGTAGGGAATTGAGAGAGTTGTCCAAAATATCAAGTGGACAGTGTTACCCGCAGGGTTCCGTAGGGTAAGTATATGAAATTTGGTTCAGATCGGTGAAGCGACGTAGATTTGTGCTAAAGGGCCTAAATGCAGGGAATGGAGTGGTCTGTCCGAAGTTTCACGTAGATGGTGTTTCTCGTCGGGTTCCAAAGGGTAAGTATGTAAAATTTGGTCCAGATCGGCGAACGGTGTAGATTTGTGCCTAAGGGCCTAAATGCAGGGAATGGAGTGGTCTGTCCGAAATTTCATCACAATTAACACTGTTATCTGACAGCTTCTACACACACCCAAAGTACACGGAGCTCCATGATCGCGTTGCCGCAGCACCTAAACTAAGGCACCAACCAACCAGAGCATTATTTATCTTGATACAGCCATGTGCTGTAAATGCTACATTATTACAACATACTGTAGTCGAATAAAAATAATTGTAAATCACAACATGAATCGATATGCTAAGGAACCTTTCATTTGAGGGGCTTGGATATTGTGGTATTTTAGCCCCATGTACTTGCTTCTGTGGAGAATTTGTCTGATAACCTGTGTTATTGTGGTGATGCATTTGTAATTCAGGTAAGGTTTGGGAAGGAGGCGGCCGTGATATTTTGTTAAGAATCATTCCAGTATTCGCCTGGAGTAGAAGGGGGAAAGCACGAAAAATCACTTCGAGGATGGCTGAGGAGGGAATCGAACCCATCTCTTTTCAGTCTTTCATCACGATGCTGAGTGTACACCATTCCAGCCCTCAGACCAGAATTATTTCTTGGCAGAGCCGGTAATCAAACCCGAATCTCCGGTGCGTGTCCCTTATTCTCTTGCCTTTCAAATTGCTGGTGTTTGCCCGATTATTTGTCATCAGTGTGTAAACCAGTGACAATTTATACGGACTGCTTTTCCTTAACTCGTCCCATCCTGATAAAATTGTCCACACAGTTAATTTTCAAATCGTCCGTAAGCACCGAGAGAACTTTGGTCAGTAAACCAGTGGAGCTTTCATTTTCATCTTCCCTTAACCCATAAACGAATATCGTTTCTCCCCCCTCATGCTGCTTGCTCCTCTGGTTCTGCCTTCTTACGGATGCTTAAAACCAACACCTATTGAGAAGATCCAACTTCTAGCTGGTATTGCTGCTGGTGAGATTTGTAGAGAGGTAGCAGCTAACAAAGAACGGCTCCATTCATATACTTCAGAAGCACATCCCCTCTATGGATACCATCCTGCCACACGGAGGCTGAAATCTAGAAAGTATTTTCTCCGCACATCAGTTAAGCTTCAAGGGAAAGCAGATAATGCTAGGATCAAGATGTGGAAAGAAAGAACTAACCACCTTTCCAACTGGATGGAGCCAAAGGAAAGTCTTCCATGTGGACACCAGGTGAAATGGACAACCTGGAAAGCCCATAACAGACTCCGTACAGGAGTCGGCAGAACGAATGTAAGTCTGCGAAAGTGGGGTTTCTCAAGCGACTCATCACTCTGTGACTGTGGAGAGCAGCAGACAATCCAACATTTATGTCAGTGTGACTTATGTCCTTCAAAATGCACTATGAAACATTTGATTACAGCCTCCTCCAGCGCTAATGACGTCACCCAATACTGGACAAAAATCATCTAGCTCTCAAATTTGTTGCTCAATATGTAATTTGTTTTTATAATAGGCCTGCTTATATGTATGGTAGAAATTTAGATATTCTGTATTTTTTATTAATATTCTTTTTTTAATATTTTTATGTAAAGTTTATACTTCCGACATGAATAAAGAATGAAAGGAAGAAAGAAAGAAAGAGTCGTATACTTCCTCGAGAAGCTTCACTTTATATCTTAAATACTTTCTTCGCTGTTTTGAGCTTACCTTTCTCAGGTACGTTTGGTGCCTTTGTGTCGTGAGGCAAAGAGTAACGGCACCTTAGATACGTTTGGTGCCTTTTGTATCGTGAAGCAGCATGGTCTGTGGGCTTTGTGATGCAAACATGCGACAATGGATATAATAGTGCTGGCAATAAGAATATGAATGACTGAATGTGTGTTTCATTTGACGGGAATGGTGAATGGATTAAATCATTAAAGCATGCAATTTCATTAGATGTATGATATGCGCGAACATATGGCCTATACCGGACCGGATACGAAAACCATAACTGTTCATTGAAATACAGTATTTAGAAGTCCTCATTGATGACATAATCTGCCAGTTCCTGTATCGATGTTCCATCACCAGAGGTTAAGTAAATAAGTAATTCAGGCCTCCTTTTCCTTACATTCATTCTATTAATAATGGATTGTGCCACAAAACAGAAACTGCTCAAGCAGAGGGCACGGCTAAGAGCTCAGCTTACGCGCATGCAGAACTTCGTAGAAAATCTAGGCGACCAGCAGCGATCTAATTTGAATTAAATTAAATTGAGATATGAGATATGGGTGCTATGTTCAGTCTGAACTAGAAGATACCGAAAATGAGCAAGTACATGAACAAGCTAGATTGGAATTTGAAACTAAAAACTATAAGACTAAGGGTGATATGGGTAACACAGTCACTAATATTGAAGAGGCATCACATCATTTAGGAAGCTCAGGCAGAACCCAAACAGGCACTATATCAGGGTTGAAACTTCCGTCAATCAATATTCCTAATTTTAATGGGAAGTATGAAAACTGGCTCTCATTTGCAGACAGTTTCAAGGTTATGGTGCATAACAATAACCAGGTACCGGTTTTTCAATAGTTCCATTATCTCGTGTCAGTTCTCAAGGGGCCGCCAGCCGATTAATACAAAACCTTCTTATAACTGAAGTGAACTATGATATAGCTTGAAAACTGCTACAGGACAGATTGGATAATAAGAGGCTTATAGCAGCCACGCAAGTTAAGGAGCTCTTAAGCCTAAAACCACTTGCTGGTGAAACTGCTAAAGGGCTCGTAAGTTATTCAAATACATTCAACAGTCATTTAAACGCACTTATAACCTTGGAACTAACAATTCCACTGCACTAAATAATACTGACTCAAGTGTATGCTCGAGGGCTTGATATCAGTACTAGGCGAGACTGGGAATTATCGCATGTAGAGACTAATTCTCTGCCCCTCAATGAATTATTATCATTAACACAAACGACAAGCCCTAGAGAACTTACCAAGCACACAACACACCACTCTAGTGCCTAGACAGCAATTTGAGCGGAGTAAGGTCAAACCACAGGAAGACACTCAAGAACGTTATTCTTATGTCACGACCAGCCACATCAAACGTACTGTACGCGTTTGGGGAGACGAGACAGAAAATTATACAAGTAGTTGAAAGTTTTCTAGATTAGCCCATGTTAAAATTTATCGATGCTGGAAGCGAACACAAAACTGGTTTGGTTAGCGAGTGAATTAAATGAGTTAATTCGGCCGGCCAATAGCAAATTAGTAGTCGCAAGGGGACTCGGAACAAGCTTCGCTAGGATGACAAAGAACCCGAGCAGTCACGAGGACGCCCGAGTGAAAAAGAATGGGGAGAGGAACTAAGCGTGTGGCAAGAGAAAGAAGAGGGGAGCCGACGCGAGGCCGACACGCGACCATGACCAATGGGAGGTCGCCTATTAAAATTAACACCAACGGAGTAATTAACATATATGATTACTAGGACAAAGTTATTACATTAAACCATCATGAAGAGTGTTAAATGATAATTAAGAACGATTGAATATAATTACAGCCGAGTTCTTAATTTATTAATGAAGAGTTTGATCAATTAATATAAGCAACCAATCAGAGCCATGGATTGAAAAGGACGCGGTTTTTGGAAAAGAGACGCGGAGAAAAGACGAGAGGAAGCGAGGCTCTTATCAACCACGACTTCGAAGTAGAAGGACGCTACAACGAACTAGTCTCCAAGTTGAACGAAAGAGATCGAATTATTCATCGAAGGCACTCAGTAATGTGCATGTAATATTAACATAGATATTCAGCGAGGAAACAATTTTAAATTTATACGATAAAGCTACAGCTTCAAGATGATAAAAATTCAAAAGTTGAGGGAGGAATTTCATGAAGATTTTACAGGCGTCGTGATGAACGCTTAAACAATTATGGGAACAACGCTATGATTGCATCAAGAACATCCGAAATGACTTAACATCAACATCTCGGGTGAGATTAACATCTCATCTCTCCCGTAATAGAAAGTCTACAATCATCAGTCATTTTACCATCTCAAATGACGATCTACAGGGAACTATGGGGGAAGAAGACTGCAAGTTATTCATGTACGAGGGCGACCAGGGAATTACCCGGTGCCGAAGAGAGAAAGGGCTATCCCATCTCAATCAGAAGAGTCATTGGCGGAAGGAGGAGACAGCACGATGATGATCGAGTTCGAATCCCAGTACCTGACCGCACGAGATATTCGGAGGGAGAATTGGACAAGAATGCTGACCACCACGCAGTCTTAAGCCGCTAGAAACATTCCGTTTCTAATGGGTAACCAAAGGGAGTCCACTTCATGTCAACTCTAACCCAGCACAAGGTAGTCCAAGGACCAACGCTAAATATCCCACTATGTAGAAATGTAGATCTTGAATATCCGACAACTATTGTTGAATGCCATTTTTCTATATTGTTTATTAGTTTGTTGCAGTTTTCAATGTTATATTCGTAAAAACATCATGCGGATGTTTGATAGTATTTTTCGACGACTTCGGAATTTTAGGGATTTTTCATTTCGATTTTTCGATTTTTGCGATATTCGAAATTTGAAGGGAGATTTTATAGTTTAATTCAGATTTTATACTTTAACTCAGGATTTTATAGTTTGTTCAGAATTGTTATTGTAAAGTTCAAACGTGTATTAAATCGAACGATATTTATGTTTTATTAATAAATGTAATAGTGGAAATGTTTTCCTAGTAAGTGAAAGGAAGTATATGTCAAAGAATGTAATTACGAAAGATCTATTGTAGAGATCTAGAGAAAGTCACGAACTGAGAAATAATGAAACGAATTTAGTGAAGAAAGTTTGTAAGTAATGTTTTTTTTTTTCTTTTTTGAAAGTATTAGAATTTGTTGAACAGACATTAAAGAAAGAATTTGTGAAGTATTATAATGTGGAATTAACAGATGCGAACGAGAGCATATTTTGAAGTAAGAAATAACGTAATGATGAAATGGAAGAAATGTTACAGTTTGTTGAAAGAATTTTGAGAAATGTGAGTGAAGTAAAGAAATAAGATTTTATTTTAAGATTATCATTTTATCGCATTACCTATTAAATTGAGGCAGGGAGAGAACCAGTATTTTTATTGTATGTTTATTAAGATTGTGATGACTGAAAGAAGAGTTTATTATTGGAAAGTGTAGAGAAAGAAATGTAATGGAAGTTTGCGAAGTATCTCGATGGATGAGATTTATTATTCCCGTTGTAGACGGAGGTAATTTTTGTGAGAAAATGAGCCGGTGTGTAGCCATTGATCTATTTTTGAGGAAATGTCTGTAGGGACAGACGCATGTATTTCATGAAAGTAAGAAGTTATAAGAGAATTGTTACGGAAGTTTATTAATTGTGGATGTTATTGAAATAGTCTCAATAGCGTTGAAACTCCTTGAAATTCACAGGACAGCGGATCCTGGATGAAGTTAAATCTGATAGAAATTATAGGGTTTAATGGATCTTTGTTGAAGCTGAGAGTAAACTGAGATCTATTAAATGGTTCTTATCCTAATGTTTGTCATTTATGGTAATTATTCAACAAGTGGAAATGTGTATTTTTATTAAGTATTTTTATTACATGAACAGATAATTTGTAGGAGGTTTTTGAACTAGTCTCTACTTAATTGTATGGATTATGGAATCCAAGATATTAACGTTAAACACGAATAAGACTAAGTAGAGTGAAGTAAGATTTTTCTGAAGCCCGTTGAGATTTAGAAGTAATGTGGAAAGACAGTTACATGTTGTATTGTCGGGAGAAAGGAACGAACGTGTTGTAAATATTTTATTTCTAAGTAAGTAATTGACGAACTACCACGTGATTATTTTCATTGTATAGAATGTTATATTAAATGTATTTCAGATAGATTCGTAAATAGATTTAGGAGTGTTTTATATTTTAAATTTAAACCTTAAAACTTTGTGTAGAGATTTTGCACTTCTTAGAGGAAAAAATATTAACGTTAGGGTGCGGGAGATGAATTGTATAGAGTAATGATTAGTATTTGTAATGACGGAGATCTACGTCATGGGTAACGTCATTTATTTTTGGGATTATTAAAATGTTTAACTTATAACATTTTTCTTGTTATAAACTCCCGTCACCTAGGGCACAGCAGTTGTTCGCTGTATAGAAGCTTATTTAAGCTTACACGTAACAATTTTTACGGTTTCTTAGCGAAACAATTTGTACTTGTATATGGAGTAATGACACTTAGTCATTCATATTCTATTTCATGGTTTATTTTCGAGAGCATTTAATCAAAGCTTTTTTAATAAATAGACGGATTCGTGTTGACGATTTCCTGATTGTTGTATAGGAGACTGGCATTATACTTGTAGTTAGATGGTAGAGGAATGTGCTGTAGGGTGGAAGTTCCCGAGAGACCTAATCCGTATCCTTACGCCCGAGATTTTTATAGAGTTGTTTTTTTTTTGTCCTAAGTAGTTAGATGACCCTACCGTTCTGTAGTTAGATACTGCAGCACATTCCGTTTGAGAAAATATCTGTCCCTTATTCTGAGGGTTTTCGCCAAGTGGCACCATGTCGTTTTTAGCCGGGGCGTCAAGATGCTACAATCCCAGATTATTTCCAGCCGGAGGATATTGGTGGATCATCCAGATATAATGGTACAGTTATTTTAATGGCGCTACCAACGTGGTCGCTCGTGTTTTGAGGTCCTCAGTTGTCAGCTAAGATATTTTAATGGCGCTGCCAACGTGTATGGCTAGTGATTTTGGCCCCTGGTATAGTGCATAGAGTTTTTTTATAGCACTGTGAATATGTTGGTTAGTGATTTTAACCCAGATTCAGTGTCTAGTCTGTTTTTATAGAATTAACCATATGTAAGTTACTGGTAAGTCCAATAGTTTGTTGGCAATCAACTCATTTGGATGATTAGGAGAAGGGAGACGCATTATGGATCCTTGACATGATGTGATAGCCTCAGGAACATCGTTGATTATACACGAGAGTGTGAGATAGAAGGAGGAAGACTTAAAAATTTATCGAGCTACCAATATTTATCGAGGTAAGAAATGAATTTCTGAAAGAAATCTAACCTGAATAATTAACCATGTATTGTGTTTGAAAGAAGACTAGTCTAAAGGAATAACCTTAGAGAGCTCATGGCTAGGTCTTATTTATTTAATTTAACGGTTTTCTATGGTTATTTTGAAGCCATAAGTCATGTTAGATTAATATCGTCATTTAGGACTGTTGTGAGTTTATTTTATTTGTCGTAGACCGTTGACTACAAATGATAATTTGCCATATAGAGAGTAAGATATTATTGAAATAGATTAAGTAACTGACAAACGGTAAAATCTCCTTCATTTTAATATAGTGGTATAAATGGTAGTTGTTTCGGATATTCTTGATTGTTGTCATAGTATATGTTCCCTATTTCTCAAGAAAGAAGATGCCAGGAGATCTGGATGCTATTAGGGCAATGTTTGCTACGTTGCAGGAGACCCAGGGCAAATTAGATAAGGACTTAGAAGCCTTACACCAAGCCACCCGCCAAAACCAGAAAAAGTTAGAGCATTAAGAAAAATGCAGAAGAAATTAGGAAAGAAGCGAAAGCTGACGCAGATAGGATAGCTAGGGAATGTCAAACTAGTGCTATCGAGACCCAAAGAAGGTTAGCTGAGACCCAAGCCATTGTAAATACTTCCCAAGCCACATTAGCTAACACCCAAGTAACATTAGCTACCCTGCAAACTCAGAATAATGAAACCAAAGCTACTTTAGCTACTTTGCCAACCCAGTCCACCGAAACTAAAGAAACATTAGCTAACACCCAAACAATGTTAACTACCCTAGATACTAGAGCTACAGAAACACAGAATACTTTAGTTAGGACCCAAACATCTTTTGCAGCCTTAGAAATTCAATCAGAAGATAACAGTAAAAGATTAAATGAATTTCAGGATAACATAACCCTCCAGTTAGGCAAGCTCCAATCCGAGAACACAAGCATCAACTCGAACCTGGATGAGTTGAAAACAACTGTGGCAATGCTACAGATACAGGTGAATCAGAAAGCTGATCTTGTAAGGGCTGACATTGAAATTGATATTAAACATGTGGTAAGTGAAAGTGTTGATAAACTCAAAACTGAGTTAATTGAAGCCTCAGGCATAACTGTTAAAAGTTTAGAAAATGATTTCTCTAAAAAACTTGTAATGTCAGAATATCGTAATGCAAAAGACGTTGAAGAAATTAGGAAAGACTTTATAGAGAGAATTCATAGTTTACAGAACATATTGTCAGTAGATTTAGAACCAGATCTAAGTGATAAGATTAAGGGACACTGGGACTGAGTTTTAAGCATATTTTATTAAAAAATTCAAATTTTCGATTTTGACATATTATTGTACCCCTGACCATAACGGATGATTTAGATGTATCATTTTCCACATTCCGCCTTTTTTTGAGGCACGGCGAGACGTTTAAATGCCGGCCGCACTGCCATTTAAACGCCCCTTTCTCTTGGTACATTATCCTGTACACGCATTTATGCATTCTTTTATCGGAGTTGTTTGAATACGGATTTGAAATTCCCTCTGGTCTACTGTTTCTGCATTGTGCTACCATCTACCGATGAATATTGACACTATTTACTACGTAAGCTATACAAATACCTCCAATGTTTGAAAATAAATAAATAAATAAATATCTCAAACGGTCGACATGATGAAATTTTGCATTTATATTGTATTTTATAATTTCATGAGAGTTCCTAGTCGCTTATAGAATGTCAGTAGATGCATAATTTATCTTTATTTGATATTTGTGTTGACTTTAGAAGTGTAAGCATGGTCAACCTCTGTTTATGAACAAGATATTGGAGGCTAGGCTAGCACGTTTTCGAAATTTATTGTGTTTGTGAAGTTTCTGGCGATTTGTATTGCTTTCTGTGAGTGTATTACTTTTAGTGTATACAGAATGGATTCAGTCACTTCCCGCTGGCATAAGCCGAAATGCAAAAGCAAGAAGAAAACTGTCAAGGCTTTCAGACTTGCTGCTGCTCGTTGGAAAACATCAGGTAAGGGAGCTGTTATTCCTGAACAAACTAGTAATGAACATGTGATCTCACCTCTTGTCACACCCACCGATTCTCAGAACACTGCTGATGCAAGAGATAACATTTGTAAGAGTGTACAAAAGTTAGGGTTATTTGAACAATTGGGTTCTGAAAGTAGGCCTAGGCCAAATTTACATCCAACAAGTGATGAATATTTTCTGGTGCATTCTTCCACTTTGCATGAACTAGTGAAGAATATAAAATGCAATGAGTGTGGGGAAACATCATTAACTGTTCAAGTACGAGAAAGGCATGGTTTAGCGCATAAGCTATGTGTCAAATGTACCCACTGTGGCTTTTGTCCAACTCAAACTTATTCAAGCCCTCGAGTAGAAGATGACACTATTACACAGAGGCCTCCATTTGATGTCAATAGGAAGAGTGTCGATGCATGTCTCAGTTTAGGTGTAGGGCATCGGGGAATGGAGAAATTTTGTGCCACGTTAGGAATGTCGGGTATGGATTCGAAAACATTCACAAGACATATGACAGTTTTAGCTGCAGAATCTAAGACTCTAAAATGTCTTACTCTCTCCAAGTCTAGGAAGGTGGTACGTCGGGCATATGATACACTTGATTGTAACCCTGAAGGTAGGCCTACTGATAATGATGTAATTGACATTGCAATCTCCTACGATGGGACCTGGCACAAGCGAGGCTTCACTTCTGCTTATGGAATAGGGATAGCTATAGATCTTCTCACAGGACTAGTCGTAGACTATGAGGTGGTATCCAAATACTGTCCTATGTGTGTTATCACTTCTGCTGAGCTTGGTTCGGAGTCCCCAGAATTTAATGTGTGGCATGTAGGTCATAAGAAGAGTGGGGAGTGTCAGGTGAATTATGAGGGTAGTTCTGTTGCAATGGAAATGTTTGCTGCTGGAATTTTATGGAACCGTTCCATTTCAGACTGCCAGATGCGTTATACAACTGTCCTTTCTGATGGTGATTCTAAAACGTTCAACCATTTGGTCAGTACAAATGTGTATGGCAGCAACACAGTACTGAAAAAGGAGGAATGCGTGAATCACATTTCAAAGAGAATGGGGACAGGTCTGCGACAGATGGTACAGAATTGGAAAATAAAGGGTGTCCAGTTGGGTGGCAGGTCAGGCGGGCTTACTAATGCTACGATTACCAAGCTTACCAGCTATTATAGGAATGCCATAGTACAACACACACCTAATGTTGAAGACATGAAAACTGCTATCTACGCCACTCTCTACCATTACATGTCCACTGACAGTAAGCCCCAACATAAGAAGTGCCCCCAAGGCGTCGATTCTTGGTGCTTCTACAACAGAAGTATAGCGACAGGTAAGGTACCTATGAGTCATAACAAAATGACTGTCAAGCTTTCGGAGTCATTAGTGTGTAAAATAATGCCTGTTTATCAGAGGCTGGCCTCTAATGAATTACTATTCCGATGTGTCCGTGGTGCCACGCAGAATCAAAATGAGTGTCTACATTCTACCATTTGGAGGAAGTGTCCGAAAGAAACTTTTATATCAAGAAAGAGACTTGAAATTTCTGTATGCAATGCTGTAGCAGAATTTAATATGGGATGCAGTGCTACAACAGACTTGAAGTCGGACATCAAAAGAACTTCAGTTCCTTATGTGACTGAACAGGCAGTCCTTAGGCGTGATGCTCGCAGGAAGTATGAGAGTCAGCGATCGTCCTCTGAGAAGAAGAAAGCAACTCGACGGAAGACTAAGGTCACAAAGATGAAGAAGGAGGTTGCAAAACAGAAGAAGGAAGGTGTTACTTATGCTGCAGGAGAGTTCTAATGGGTACGTTGAATGGAAATATTAAAATATATGCATGTTTTTAGAAAAATGCAGTTTTCTCAGTTTCACATTTTCTGATGTATAAAATCTAGTACGCGTTACTGATGTAATGCAATTTTCTTGTAAATTAACATGCATGTTCCTTAGTACTTTATCCACAAACGTGTGCATTACTTTTTGGATTGGAGTTCTGGTTTGCCTGTAAAAAAAAATCAAACCTTCAAATTTCAAGAATTTTACAAAAAATAAACTTCATTGGGGAAAAAAAATATATCTTCATAGTAAACAATACAATCTCAAATTCGATGCACTATTTTATTTGTATAAGAATGCGGAACTAGAAAAATATAAATAAATTGTGCTATCTACATTAGTTTGACGCGCTTGACATTTTGAATATTTGAATAATTTGCATATAAATATTGGAAAATAATTAATTTCTATGCAGCTAGTAAAGCTACATTGATCAAATTTGGCACACATGTTTATACTACAGCTTAATACCAGCAAACAAAATATCAAGACTGTACCTTAATATTTACAGGAATTATAAAACTCAGTCCCAGTGTCCCTTAATGAACGTATAGATGTTGGATTGAAAGATAAAATCTCCCATTTAAATAACGAAATCGAATCGATGAAAAGTAAAATGCAGGAGTTAGAAGTAGGCAATTCTCGCATTGTGGAGGATGTGATTAAAGGTCGGACTACCGAGTTAACTAACGAAAATACGTCAATGTCAGAACGAACAGAAAATAGTAGCATCAGAGAAGAACGGAGAATTTTGCAAGAAAGAATCGAGAAATTAGAGGAGGAATTATTCCAAGCTAGGAGGTTAAATACACCGCAAGCTAGGGAGAATCAAGTACGTTTTTCGACACCTATAGAAAACATGTCACGGGGAAACACATCATCAAACATTCCAAACGTTATGATAATTCGGAATATTGACCAGAAATCACGCACGTTTCCAGAAAATGATGGAATAACACCAATAGAGTTTATTAATGACATCTCAGAGTACTTTTTGGAGAATAATGTTCCCGAGGAATTAAAGTGACGATTGGTAGAGCGCTATCTAAGCAATGTCGCACTTCAGTGGTTCAGAGCATTCCGATGGACTTTCCTAAGTTTTGAGGACTTTGCTAATGCCCTCATAAAACGATTTTGGTCGGTAGATGAACAGCACAATGTTAGAGCAGAAGCATACTCACGAAAGTACGCGGGTTCGCACAACACACGCTATGCTAGCTACTTCGCGACACAATTAGCACGTCTTCAATATTTGCAACCAGCACCGTCATACGTAGAAATGATACAAACTATATCACGGCAATTTCCAGTGGATGTTAGGAGAAACATAATTGCATCTAGAGTATCAAGTCTCCAAGAAATGGATGATTTACTGAGACAGCTTGACTACACTTCAATTGTAACGAATTCTAATTTTCGTAGCCCAAGAACAGACATTCGAGAAGTCAATACTATAATGATTGACGAAGTACAGCAAACGGAAGAAAATATCGCCGATAACAGGAGAGGAGGACCGGTAAGAAATGCTTATATTCAGAATCAGAGAAACGAGTATCAGAAACGAAGGCAACAGGATAACAGGCCATATCAGAGATACGCCAGAAATAATACTCAAACCAGAAGATCGGGTTATCAGTATAATAATAATTATCGCCAGAATAATTATTACCAGAGAGGTAACAACAACGAAAATTACAATAATCGCCAAGGATATTCTCGGTACAAGAACTGGAATGACGATAATCACAATCGCCAGAATTTCCAGCAGAGGAGAAATCAATAGAACCGAGATTATATCCGAGATCAACAGGAGGAAAATCGGAGAAGTAGAGAAGAGAGACCGAGAGGACGAACCGAAACCAGGCACGAGTAGGCAAGAGAATAGAGGTAATAACGAGGACACCTCTAGACAAAAAAAAACTTCAAATGGGAAACAACAATAAACGGCAGAGAAACTTCACCTACTAATGAAATCACGGTAAATGAAATATATCAGACGACGGATGACGATTTGTTCGAGGAAGAGATCCCAGAGAAAGAGAGAATGGCTGAGTTGCCTATTATAAATAGTGTAGTGGGAGAAACCACGTTAAAAACATTGTTGGATACGGGCGCATCAATTTCGATACTTTCACAAGATTCATATGAAAAAATTAAAGACGGAGAAGAGATTACCTCCATTCCAGTCTCAAGGTTGAAAATACGAGGGATTTTCAGAGATAAGTCAGTAAAATGTCGAGTCCAAGTTCTAATGGAATTCACCATTAATAAGCGTCGTTATGAACATATTTTCATTGTGGTAGAAAAGTTTAATTTCGATGTGATCATTGGGATTGACTTTATCACAAAGGTAGGAGCAATAATTGACATGCGGAATAGAATAGTGAAATTCTATGACGAGATTGACACAGAAGAGTCTGAAGAACAGGACACAAAAAACCTTCCAGAAAAGGAACCAAGAGAGATTGTTTTGAATCAAGACATTGCGGAAGTAGAAACAGAAACGAGACGTTTTGGATTGAAAGTGGATGGTTTTACAGAGTATGAAGAGATATTTGGAAATTTAATTCAGGATTACACAGATATATTTGATGATAAACCTGGATTAATCAAGGGATTTAAATACCACATAAGGCTTACTGATACTACTCCTTATCAGAGAAAACCTTACCCAATTCCAGAGAAGTATCATGACGAAGTAGCTGATATTATTCGGAAGATGGAAAGGGACGGAATAATTAGGAAACAAGCTACGTCATATATTAACCCCATCACTGTGGTAAAAAAGACAAATGGGCAATTAATGCTATGTTTAGACGCCAGACGAATTAACAGTCTCATTCTCAAAGAAAACGACCGCCCGCCGAAAATTAGGGAGCTCCTAAGGCAGTTCAAAGGAAAGGAATGCTTTTCAAATTTGGACATGACTTCTTCTTTCTGCCATATTGAGCTCACCGAAGAAAGTAAGATGTATACTGGATTTTTATTCGACCAGACTACCTGGATTTTCAACCGCCTTCCTTTTGGTATCATAAACAGTGGACCAGCACTGATTAGAGCACTGGATAATCAGTTAAACGAGGTCGTAAAGAAGAAAGATATCTGTTACATAGACGACATTATCGTTTCTTCGACTACGATTCACGAACACTTAATCCATCTCAAGTTACTTTTTGAGAATCTCCGGAAAGCCAACATCAAATTAAACTTTGAGAAATGTAATTTTTTCCATGAGAAAATCAACTTTTTGGGGCATACTATAGATAAAGATGGTTACCACCCGAGTCAGGATAAAGTGGAAGTAATAATGAACTTTCCGAAGCCTACAAGAATAAAGAATGTTAGAAGTTTTCTGGGTGTTTGCCAGTACTTTTCCCAGCATTGTCCACGCTATTCTGAGACAATGGCACCGTTGTATGAACTCTTGAAAAAGAATAATCGTTGGCAATGGAATGCAGAAACAGAGAGAGCTTCTCAAGACGCCAAGAACATGCTTAAGGAAGATGTGAAGTTAGAATACCCTGACTTTGAAAGGACATTCTATGTGGAGTCAGACGCATCTAAAATCGGAATTAGTGCTGTCTTATATCAGCTGGATAACAACGGTCAGAAACATTACATTGCTTTCAGCAGCAGGAAATTGAAGGCGCACGAAGCTAAATATTTCACGACGGAATTAGAAGCTTTGGCTTTTATTTCGGCCCTTCAACAGTGGAAAAAAGTACTTATCGGACACCAGATAATCATTGTTACAGACCACAAAGCATTGCAGTTTATGCTGAAGACTGACTCGTCTAGCGACCGACTTGTCAGATGGTCACTGTTCCTCCAACAGTTTAATGCAACAACTGTGCACAAGCCCGGGAAAGATAACCTACTAACGGATGCATTATCTCGCAATCCGACGGACAGTATTCAAGTTAATGCTATCCAGATTGAAAGGCAAGATGAAGAGACGATTGACCGACTAAAAAATATTGCAGTCACGCAGAAAAGGCATGCACCTACACGATGAATTTTTCGATTCCTGAAAGGCAGAATGGACCAACAAGATCCTGATTATGAAGAAACGAGAAAGCTAGCACGAAAACACCTACTCTGTGGAGAGATTGTATGCAAATATAAAGACCCAGAGAAAACACAGATTAGAGTTGTAATTCCACCGAACCTTGTCAACCGAGTTATATGGTTAACGTATCACAGCATTGGTCACGCAGGTATAGACAAAACCCTC
This sequence comes from Meconema thalassinum, assembly GCA_946902985.2. Taxonomy (NCBI): domain Eukaryota; kingdom Metazoa; phylum Arthropoda; class Insecta; order Orthoptera; family Tettigoniidae; genus Meconema; species Meconema thalassinum. The sequence goes on along the minus strand of OX336389.2, from coordinate 1,432,463,396 downwards.
GCCACCGTGAAAGAACAGTTCATTTGGACTAATATGAGAGTTACCGTAGCCAATGTTATTAGGACATGTAATAACTGCCAGCTAAGTAAGTAAGCCTCATCATTACTCAAGGAAAAACCGAGGTCTATAATACCCGAAAAAAACCGTGATATGTATTCGATGGACATATTTGGCCCAGGACCTAAGGGATATCGCGGTAATCAGTACTTGCTCGTAACAATTGATGTATTTACAAAGTACGTGCTTATAAATCCAATGCAGAAAGCAAACTCGAAGAGCGTGATCAAACACATCGAAAGAAATGTAATCCCAAGAGCAGGAAAACCTGATAGTATTTTGACAGACCATGGAACGCAATTTATGTCAGAAGAATTCAAGAGCGCGATGGAGAGGCTTGAGATTAAACATATTTTCTCCAGCTACAGGAACCCAGAATCGAACCTGGTGGAGAGATCGATCAAGGAGATAAGTAAATACGCAAGATTATACTGTTCAGATAACCACAGGGAATGGATTAGAATTGTACCCCTCATTGAGGAATGTCTCAACTCTACAATACATGAAAGTACGGCAGATATTCCAACTCTGCTACATTTCAATAGAAAACCTGAACGACCATGGGATGATGTTTTCAGAGATATACCGAAGGATCACCTACCCACGAGGGAAAGAAGAATTGAGAGAGCCCACCAGAATCTAATCACATCAGCGGAGAGACGAGAAAAACGCACGTTAGGAAAACGCTACGATACACCGCCGAGACCAGATGAATTAGTGGTTATTTAAAGACCCACAAAGGCTGATGTGTCAAAGCAGATATACCTCAGATTTGCTAAGGCATATTATGGTCCCTTCAGAGTAATGGAAAGTTATGGTAATAATTGTTACAAGATTGTGAACATTCATGACAATCAAGATGTAGGAAATTACAACGCTAAGAATTTAAAACGCTACTACAGGAAAGTAGAATAGTGAGTTAACTGTAGTCTAATTCAGTGTAAAAGAAGACATTTCAAAAGCTTTGTTCCACGCTTTTGCAATGAAAAGTTGAGTGAGGATTGTACGCGTTTGGGGAGACGAGACAGAAAATTATACAAGTAGTGGAAAGTTTTCTAAATTAGCCCATGTTAAAATTTATTGATGCTGGAAGCGAACTCCAAACTGGTTTGGTTAGCGAGTGAATTAACTGAGTTAATTCGGCCGGCCAATAGCAAATTAGTAGTCGCAGGGGTACTCGGAACAAGCTTCGCTAGGATGAAAAAGAACCCGAGCAGTCACGAGGACGCCCGAGTGAAAAAGAATGGGGAGAGGAACTAAGCGTGTGGAAAGAGAAAGAAGAGGGGAGCATACGCGAGGCCGACACGCGACCATGACCAATGGGAAGCCGCCTATTAAAATTAACACCAACGGAGTAATTAACATATATGATTACTAGGACAAATTTATTACATTAAACCATCATGAAGAGTGTTAAATGATAATTAAGAACGCAGCCACGACTTCGAAGTAGAAGGACGTTACAACGAACTAGTCTCCTAGTTGAAAGAAAGAGATTGAATTATTCATCGAAGGCACTCAGTAATGTGTATGTAATATTAACATAGATATTCAGCGAGGAAACAATTTTAAATTTATACGATAAAGCTACAGCTTCAAGATGATAAAAATTCAAAAGTTGAGGGAGGAATTTCATGAAGATTTTACAGGCGTCGTGATGAACGCTTAAACAATTATGGGAACAACGCTATGATGGCATCAAGAACATCCGAAATGACTTAACATCAACATCTCGGGGGAGATTAACATCTCATCTCTCCCGTAATAGAAAGTCTACAATCATCAGTCATTTTACCATCTCAAATGACGATCTACAGGGAACTACACACATCAAAAAAAGTTTTGCATCACCTCGGTTCCAAGAGTTCCGGAACCGTTAAATACAAAGGGAATAGAGATCAACACAAACAACATTTCAGCTCGTTTTATTGCTCATGAGACCCACACATTGCATGTTGTACCATCATACAGCTAGACTTTCAGCATTTGTGGTCCAGATTGCAGTACACACCACTACCTCTAATACCCAGTAGCACGTCCTCTTGCATTGATGCATGCCTGTATTCGCCGTGGCATACTATCCACAAGTTCATCAAGACACTGTTGGTCCAAATTGTCCCACTCCTCAACGACAATTCGGCGTAAATCTCTCAGAGTGGTTGGTGGGTCAAGACGTCCATAAACAGCCCTTTTCAACATATCCCAGGCATGTTCGATAGGGTTCATGTCTGGCGAACATGCTGGCCACTGTAGTCGAGCGATGTCGTTATCTTGAAGGAACGCATTCACAAGATGTGCACGATGAGGTCGAGAATTGTCGTCCATGAAGACAAATGCCTCTCCAATATTCTGCCGATATGGTTGCACTATGGGTCGGAGGATGTCATTCAGGTATCGTAAAGCCGTTTCGGAGCCTTCCATGACCACCAATGGCGTACGTCGGCCCCAGATAATGCCTCCCCAAAATATCAGGGAACCACCACCTTGCTGCACTCGCTGGACAGTGTGTCTAAGACGTTCAGCCTGACCAGGGTGCCTCCAAACACGTCTCCGACGATTGTCTGGTTGAAGGCATATGCGACACTCATCGGTGAAGAGAACGTGATGCCAATTCCGTGGGGTCCATTCAGCATGTTGTTGGGCCCATTTGTACCGCGCTGCATGGTGTCGGGGTTGCAAAGCTGGACCTCGCCATGGACGTCGGGAGTGAAGTTGCGCATCATGCAGCCTATTGCGCACAGTTTGAGTTGAAACACGACGTCCTGTGGCTGAACGAAACGCATTATTCAACATGGTGGCATTGCTCTCAGGGTTCCTCCGAGCGGCAATCCGTAAGTAGCGGTCATCCACTACAGTAGTAGCCCTTGGGCGGCCTGAGCGAGGCCTGTCATCGACAGTTCCTGTATCTCTGTACCTCCTCCATGTCCGAACAACATCGCTTTGGTTCACTCTGAGACGCCTGGAAACTTCCCTTGTTGAGAGCCCTTCTTGACACAAAGTAACAATGCGGACGCGATCGAACTGCGGTATTGACCTTCTAGGCATGGTAGAACTACAGACAACATGAGCAGCGTACCTTCGTCCTGGTGGAATGACTGGAACTGATCGGCTGTCGTACCCCCTCCGTCTAATAGGCCCTGCTCATGCATGGTTGTTTACATCTTTGAGCAGTTTTAGTGACATCTATGAACAGTCAAAGGGACTGTATCTTGGATACAATATACACAGTCAACGTCTATATGCCGGAGATCTGGGAACCGAGGTGATGCAAAACTTTTTTTGATGTGTGTATGTGGGAAGAAGACTGCAAGTTATTCATGTACGAAGGCGACCAGGGAATTACCCGGTGCCGAAGAGAGAAAGAGCTATCCCATATCAATTATATGGGATCACCTAACACTCGCAGACCTCCGATCCATAGAAAAAGTGAAGGCAAGGTTTCTTAAAAGAGCACTCTGTGTTGGAATAAACACAAAGTCGAGACTGGTATATGAAATGGCCAACGAGACTTTCTATATCGATGACATAAAGGCAAGTTTCTTACTACCATCCACTCAAAATAGTGCCAAGGTACTTGAAGAGAGAATACAAAAAAGAGAGGATATTTGGCTTGAATTTTATTGTACAGACGCCATGTGGGACCGACACTGGACGGAGGCAAATCAAGAATTAAGGCATGTCATCACATGTTTAGCGGTTCATGGATATCACCACAAACTATGTGCGACGACACATTTCCATGACGTAGGAAATGAGTGTGTGTGTACTTTGTGTGGTGAAAGATGTGAACGCTATCACATCAACCGATGCAAAAATAGGACAAAATCAATTTTAGAATATAGCAAAGATCAATAGCCTAAATAACCAACATCAATATTGTATTTTGGCCATTCGGCTGCAATTAAATTTATTAATATCAATCACAAGTGTCATCGGCGGAAGGAGGAGACAGCACGATGATGATAGAGTTCGAATCCCAGTACCTGACCGCACGAGATATTCGGAGGGAGAATTGGAGAAGAATGCTGACCACCACGCAGTCTTAAGCCGCTAGAAACATTCCGTTTCTAATGGGTAACCAAAGGGAGTCCACTTCATGTCAACTCTAACCCAGCACAAGGTAGTCCAAGGACCAATGCTAAATATCCCACTATGTAGAATTGTAGACCTTGAATATCCGACAACTATTGTTGAATGCCATTTTTCTATATTGTTTATTAGTTTATTGCAGTTTTCAATGTTATATTCGTAAAAACATCATGCGGATGTTTGATAGTATTTTTCGACGACTTCCGAATTTTAGGGATTTTTCATTTTGATTTTTCGATTTTTGCGATATTCGAAATTTGAAGGGAGATTTTATTTTTTAATTCAGATTTTATACTTTAGCTCAGGATTTTATAGTTTGTTCAGAATTGTTATTGTAAAGTTCAAACGTGTATTAAATCGAACGATATTTATGTTTTATTAATAAATGTAATACCGGTAGTGGAAATGTTTTCCAAGTATGTGAAAGGAAGTATATGTCAAAGAATGTAATTACGAAAGACCTATTGTAGAGATCTAGAGAAAGTCACGAACTGAGAAATAATGAAACGAATTTAGTGAAGAAAGTTTGTAAGTAATGTTTTTTTTTTTTTGAAAGTATTAGAATTTGTTGAACAGACATTAAAGAAAGAATTTGTGAAGTATTATAATGTGGAATTAACAGTTGCGAACGAGAGCATATTTTGAAGTAAGAAATAACGTAATGATGAAATGGAAGAAATGTTACAGTTTGTTGAAAGAATTTTGAGAAAAGTGAGTGAAGTAAAGAAATAAGATTTTATTTAAAGATTATCATTTTATCGCATTACCTATTAAATTGAGGCAGGGAGAGAACCAGTATTTTTATTGTATGTTTATTAAGATTGTGATGACTGAAAGAAGAGTTTATTATTGGAAAGTGTAGAGAAAGAAATGTTATGGAAGTTTGCGAAGTATCTCGATGGATGAGATTTATTATTCCCGTTGTAGACGGAGGTATTTGTTGTGAGACAATGAGCCAGTGTGTAGCCATTGATCTATTTTTGAGGAAATGTCTGTAGGGACAGACGCATGTATTTCATGAAAGTAAGAAGTTATAAGAGAATTGTTACGGAAGTTTATTAATTGTGGATGTTATTGAAATAGTCTCAATAGAGTTCAAACTCCTTGAAATTCACAGGACAGCGGATCCTGGATGAAGTTTTTTTTTTTTTTTTTTACGAGCAATCATTTTTATTCACTGACAGAAAACATGTACATATACAGATGTTGTATCAAAAATACAGGGTGAATCCCACATAAGATAAAGATAAAGTTAAATCTGATAGAAATTATAGGGTTTAATGGATCTTTGTTGAAGCTGAGGGTAAACTGAGATCTATTAAATGGTTCTTATCCTAATGTTTGTCATTTATGGTAATTATTCAACGAGTGGAAATGTGTATTTTTATTAAGTATTTTTATTACATGAACAGATAATTTGTAGGAGGTTTTTGAACTAGTCTCTACTTAATTGTATGGATTATGGAATCCCAGATGTTAACGTAAAACACGAATAAGACTAAGTAGAGTGAAGTAATATTTTTCTGAAGCCCGTTGAGATTTAGAAGTAAAGTTGAAGGACAGTTACATGTTGTATTGTCGGGAGAAAGGAACGAACGTTTTGTAAATATTTTATTTCTAAGTAAGTAATTGACGAACCACGACGTGATTATTTTCATTGTATAGAATGTTATATTAAATGTATTTCAGATAGATTCGTAAATAGATTTAAGAGTGTTTTATATTTTAAATTTAAACCTTAAAACTTTGTGTAGAGATTTTGCGCTTCTTAGAGGAAGAAATATTAATGTTAGGGTGCGGGAGATGAATTGTATAGAGCAATGATTAGTATTTGTAATGACGGAGATCTACGTCATGGGTAACGTCATTTATTTTTGGGATTATTTAAATTTTTAACTTATAACATTTTTCTTGTTATAAACTCCCGTCACCTAGGGCACAGCAGTTGTTCGCTGTATAGAACCTTATTTAAGCTTACACGTAACAATTTTTACGGTTTCTTAGCGAAACAATTTGTACTTGTATATGGAGTAATGAAACTTAGTCATTCATATTCTATTTCATGGTTTATTTTCGAGAGCATTTAATCAAAGCTTTTTTAATAAATAGACGGATTCGTGTTGACGATTTCCTGATTGTTTTATAGGAAACTGGCATTATACTTGTAGTTAGATGGTAGAGGAATGTGCTGTAGGGTGGAAGTTCCCGGGGGACCTAATCCGTATCCTTACGCCCGAGATTTTTATAGGGTTGTTTTTTTTATCCTATGTAGTTAGATGACCCTACCGTTCTGTAGTTAGATACTGCAGCACATTCCGTTTGAGAAAATATCTGTCCCTTATTCTGAGTGTTTTCGCCAAGTGGCACCATGTCGTTTTTAGCCGGGGCGTCAAGATGCTACAATCCCAGATTATTTCCAGCCGGAGGATATTGGTGGATCATCCAGATATAAGGGTACAGTACCTACTGTCAGGACAATCATAGTATTCACAGGTGTGAAACATTTGCAGCTCTCAGCCTAGGGGGAAAGTTCCAAATCGTTAAGGAAAGAGGCCTATGCTATAATTGCTTGCGTACTGAGCATTCATCCAGAGACTGCAAATCACGTGATTGTAATTTGTGCAACAAAAAGCACCACACATCATTACACAAGCTAAACGAAGGTACTCTGTCAGGTAGAGATGATGGCTCAAGTCGACATCCAGTGGCTTCTAACCCAAAACACACATACTGCAACGTAGGAGATCGATACTCGGCTAGGGTGATGTTGTCTACTGCCTTAGTAAGAGTCATGGATTCTGACGGGAAAGTGCATGTATGTAGAGCAGTGTTGGATAGTGGCAGCCAGACAAATCTCTGTACGGAAGGCCTTGTTCAGAGATTACGCCTAAGAAAATACAAAAAAACCTATACCAATTAGTGGAATAAATAACTCTCTTTCACAAACTAAGCACAGTGTTCAGTTGCTGCTGCAATCCACTGTGAGTGACTTTACAATTCATATGTCATGCTCTATCCTTGCACGTATTACAGGGAGCATGCCTAGCAGCTTTATTCAACACGATAATTGGGATTTGCCCACTGATGTAACACTTGCTGACCCTAAGTTCTTTCAGCCAGGAGACATAGCATTATTAATCGGCGCGGAACATTTCCTTTCATTACTGAAGCCTCGTCATCGTACACGATCACCAAATTATCCAGTCCTCCAAGACACTGAATTTGGATGGATTCTTTCAGGACGATTTCGACCACAGGGAGAAGAATGCTTAGGAGTAGCCTCATGCTTTTTGCGGATAGAAGACAACTTAGATGCCCAGTTACAACGGTTCTGGGAAATAGAGGATCTCTCTTCCCCAATCAGAACTCAGGAAGAAAAAGCCTGCGAAAAACATTTCACAGATAACACTACGAGGGATGAATCTGGTAGATTTGTAGTTCGCGTGCCTCTTAAAAAAGAGCCTGAAGTATTAGGAGACTCCTTTAGTCAGGCTATGTCAAGGTTGAATCAGCTAGAGCGGCGCTTTAGCAAACAGCCCACACTAAAGCAGGACTACACATTCTGCATGAATATGAAACGTTAGGGCACATGGTGAAAATAAATAACTCTTTGACGTTAGGTGATGACAGTGGATGCTATTACTTGCCATATCATCCTGTTTTTAAGCCGTGTAGTACTACAACCAAAACTAGGGTTGTTTTTGACTCATCTGCAAAATCATCAAATGGCTTATCTCTCAATGACATACTAATGGTTGGTCCCACATTTCAAGAGGATCTATACTCCATTATTCTCAGATTAAGAACACATACTTTCGCCTTCATCACCGATATTGCTAGATGTATCGACAAATCAAGGTGCATGTTGGTGACAGAAAGTTACAACGGATTATATCGAGAGAATGTCCAGAGGCGCCACCTAGTTGCTATGAACTAACTACCGTAACATATGGCACAGCTGCTGCACCTTTTCTCTCCACGAGATGTCTGCAAGAACTCGCTGAAGTAGAAAAATCAAGGTTTCCTAGAGCAGCACAAGTTCACCGCAGGGATTCTTATGTTGATGACCTAGTTAGTGGCTGTAACGACCTTCAGGATACTCTAAAGCTTCAGTCTGAAAGCATGACATTGTTGGAGAGTGGAGGCTTCCCTCTCAGAAAATGGTGTGCCAATTACTCAGCAGATTCAGAAGAGAATAGCGAAACTCAGCTGCCTCTTAATCTAGACCAAGGCAGCAGTGTGAAATCTCTAGGCTTATTATGGCAACCATTATCAGATCAATTCCTGATTTCTGGTAACCAGTGTTGCAGTTCGGATCGTGCTGATTCCACTGTCACAAAGCGCAAGATCTTGTCAGTTATTGCTTCTATTTTTGATCCCCTTGGTTTGGTCAGTCCAGTGGTGATATCCTATAAGATCGTCATGCGAAAACTATGGATGGTTACACTAAATTGGGATGATGAACTCCCGTCTGAACAAGTTGTAGATTGGGAAGGGCTTCATTCTCAACTCCCTGTAGTCAAGGAATTTAAGGTGAAACGATTAGTCACTTGTAAAGGACCCCCTTCAGATGTTCAGATTCATGGATTTGCCGATGCCTCGGAACGAGCGTATGGGGCTTGTATTTATGTACGGTCTGTCGACAAGGAAGGGAGGACGTTTGTCAATTTGTTATGCTCCAAGTCCACAGTAGCCCCTATAAAGAGACTGACACTGCCTAGACGGAGCATTGTTGCTCGCACAACTGGTAAAAAAAAACACTGCCAGTATTGTCATTCCTAGTCAGCAAGGTGTTCCTGTGGACAGAATCTACCATTGTTCTGTCCTGGATCGCATCCCCTGCTACGCGGTACAAGACTTTGTGGCCAACAGGGTTTCATCAATTCAAGAATATACTCACAAAGCAGAATGGAGACCCATTCCCACCCATGACAATCCAGCAGACTTAATATCGAGAGGCGTTGCTCCAGGACGACTACAAGACATGAAGCTCTGGGGGAATGGTCCAATTTGGCTACCCGAACCCATTGAATTTTGGCCTGTGAAACGTATCTCCCATGTACAGAAGGATGAGTTACCTGAATCTCGAGATACCCATGCTGCGGTCATCTTAGTAAGTACCGAGGCAGTTGCATTTTTGCACAAATAATCATCGTTGTCTCGACTGACTGCTTATTGCCTAAGATTCATGCTCAACGCTGCCAACCCACAGGAGAACAAGAAGTTCCGTGACGAACTAAAAAGCCTACTTTTCTTAAAATTTAAGATTCATGCCAATGAACAATCTATATGGATCTATCTAGAAGAATGACGAAATTAAGTTGGCAATATCGAAATTTCTAATTAGTTCGAAATACTGTATACCTGGCATAATGTAGCCTAATAGAGCACTACAGGTGGCAGCCCTGATGACTGAATATATTCTTAGTTCCATCTCTTAAGGTACAGAATACAAAATTTGGTTGAAGTCCAATGGTTAGGATGGACGTTACATGCAGTTAAACATTGGATCTAACAGCGCGCGTAAAATCATGTTGGCAACAATGTCAAGCATGTATTGGTCAGGAATAATCTGAAATAATATGATCTATTGTTGTGCCAATTTTGAATGAAATCCATAAGTTAGTATAGACGTTACATGCATTTTAAAATTGGACCTATCAGGAGGCTTAGAATCATGTTGGCAGCACTGACGTATATTAGTTACTCCAAATTAATCTGCCTTACTCAAAGTGACTGAGGATATCAGGCAAGCAATGGACGAAAGACAAGTGACAATACTCACACTCCTTGACTTCAGTAGGGCTTTTGGCACGATACATATCCAGACATTTTTGAAGAAACTTGCATGCCTTTTCGGTAATGGGGCTTTAAAATTTTTCACCGCATACCTTACAGATCGTATGCAACGCATAATAACACAAGATACTGCTTCACAGTGGCGACTCAGGAAGGCAGGAACCCCTCAGGGTTCCGTTCTTGGTCCTCTTTTGTTTATCCTTTATATTAATGACATCTCTCCTCAGTAATAAAATATAATAGATATCATCTTTATGCGGATGACCTCCAAATTTACTGTCACGTTGGTATCAAAGATATAGCGAACGCGATACGAGATGTAAACACCGACCTCCAACAACTCAGCGTGTATGCTAGTGATAACGCTCTCCTTCTCAACCCCAAAAAGACCCAAGTTATTATATTCGGCTCGCAGGGATTATTGAATTCCATGTATAAAAACTACACTATCCCTCCTGTGACTTTAAATGCAACCGTAATCCCGTTTAGTAAAAGAGTGAAAAACCTCGGCATGACTCTGACTGAAACTCTTGACTGGTCTGCACATGTAAGTAATACTTGCAGGAAGATGTACGCGACGCTACACCCACTCAAACGGCATAAGGACATTTTACCACAAGACGTGAGGATAAAACTTATTGAGACTTTGATATACCAATACTTGACTATTGCGACGTGGTCCTTGTTGATGCAACTAGCGAACAAACTAAAAAACTGCAACGAGCATTGAACTCTAGTCTTCGGTTTGCTTTCAACTTGAATTACGATTCTCACGTAACCCCTAGCTAAAAAGCTCTTTCTTGGCTGAAACCTGAAGGGCGTCGAAATTTTCATATTTTGACGTCGGTATATCGAACCCTCAACAAAAATCTCCCACTGTATATTTCTTCGAAATTTCATTTCCTGTCCTCATTTCATAATATTAACACTAGATCTGGCTCTTCCCTCGCTATTCCCGTTAACCACTCTTCCAAGTACAATAAATCCTTCGTTGTGACTGGGTCGCGACTTTGGAATACACTCCCAGCTGACGTAAGGAAATGCAAGACCTACACAAAATTTAAGACTGCTTGCAGAGATTTCCTTTTGAACACCGCCGACTGATTCGTGTGACTGGTGATTTATGATAGACAGCATGATTGAGCCATTATGGTATGTAAATAACTTTGTCGATTCAAAATTAAAATACCTAGTTATTTACTAGTTATTTACTGACAGTAGTGGCTACGCGGGCTAAAGCGCTGCGTTAGGTCAAGGGGCCAAGCTCTCTGCTGACTCGGCAGACGCGTGGGTTCGAGCCCCACCGTCGGCTGTCCTTGAAATGGTTTTCCGTGGTTTCCCATTTTCAACACCAGGCAAATGCTGGGACAGTACCTTCTGACAGGCCACGGCCACTTCCTTCCACATCCTTGCCCAGTTTCATTCATCTTCATCCCTTCCATCTCTCATCCCGACGCGCAGGTCGCCCACGGGCGTCGACTAGAAAGACCTGCACTCGGCCTCTCAGTAGGCTACACGACAAAAAAAATTACTAGATCTAACACTATCACTTATTATTATTATTGTTTCAGGTAACAATTTTATATGTTTCTTTGATTGATGTGCATTGCTATCTTTATTTTTTATGTTCTGTATTATTCTAACTTAATTTCTAGTTTACGTATCTTATTCAATGGTAGTATTTGTGTATTTTATTATAACTACCCTATGTGGTTAAGTGTAAGAGAGGGCCACGAGCCCTAACTTCGCCACTGCAAAAGACATAAATAAATAAATAAATAAATAATGCCAGGTACTATATGTGTGCAAAGTTTAGAGCTATTGGCTTGCATACTTTCTGATATATTGATATTAGGGCAACAAAAATAGAGACAGCATTTATTAACAATTGGCAGCCCTGGTTACTCATAGGAATACGCGTAGTCATATCTGTTATGGTACACATAGCACATACGAAATTTGGTTGAAATCCAAATGATAGTATACAAGTTAAATGTATTTAAATTTGGACCTCCCAGCAGGCTTAGAATCATGTTGGTAGCACGGTCGTATATAAGTTACTCCAAATTAATATAGAATGTCAGGTACTATACGTGTGCATAGTTTAAAGCTGTCGGCTTGCATACTTTTTGATATATTGGTATTTGGATAAAAGAAATTGAGAGCATTTATTAACAGTTGGCAGCCCTGGTGGCTCTTAAGAATACGCTCCGTCGTATCTGTTTATATGCACATAGCATATACGAAATTTGGTTGAATTCTAATTGATAGTGTAGAAGTTATATGCATTTAAAAATTGGACCTATCTGCAGGCTTCTAATAATTTTGGCAACACTGCCATGTACGGTCTCCTAGAAATTAAACTGAAATATTATTATCGATACGAGTGCCGATTTTGAAATAGCTCCCATTCATACCTTCCAGGATATCCAACATGGAGCATAAATTTCAATTGCGTTTTTTCAGCAGTTGATAGCCCTGACATCGTTTTCAAATACGGCATTGAGATATTCTTTGCTCCTGCCAAATTTTGTTTCGATTGCTGCAGCCGTTTAGGAGTTGATAGGGGGACACACACACACACATCCAGACAGACAGACATACAGTTGCCCGGATCGATCTTATAAGTCTACTTTTTCCTCATTTATGCAAAATGTGAAAAGTAGGCCAAAAAAAAATACAGGAATACTTCCTGTGCAAGAACGTCAGTCGGCATTATACACCTGTATTAAAATCTTACAACAAGAGTGTTATACTAAAGAGATAGCTGACCTTCAAGCTATTCGCTGCGTCTCAAAGAAGAGCAAGATTGCAGATCTGCACAGCGATTCTTTATTTTGTTATTTATTCACCCTTGTAATGTATTTAACTTTATTTGTGTTATTGCTAATTGTGTCTTGTTTATATTTGTTATAGTGACCTTTCAATTTTGTAATTTCTATTGAATCAACTGATTCAGCGGCGGGGAGCATGTTCCGTTCCCAGTCACGGCATCATAGATACGTTTGGTGCCTTTGTGTCGTGAGGCAAAGAGTAACGGCACCTTAGATACGTTTGGTACTTTTTGTATCGTGAAGCAGCATGGGCTGTATGATGCAAACATGCGACAATGGATATAATAGTGCTGGTAATAAGAATATGAATGACTGAATGTGTGTTTCATTTGACGGGAATGGTGAATGAATTAAATCATTAAAGCATGCAATTTCGTTAGATGTATGATATGCGCGAACACTTGCATTGCTCACGGAGATTGTCACGGATGCGATCTGTCTGGGACGTGTCCTTAACAATCTCTTGCCATTCCAACTGTCCAGGTCCTGAGATTGTCTCCCCTCCTTCAACAATCAATTGTGTCACTACAACAATCATTTTCCCGGCACTCTAGTAAGATGACCTCCCAGTACTGCAGAATCAAGATTCCCATGCACAGTAGGCATACATGTCCGTTCACCATGGTTGCAACTGTGATCTACGTCACATTATAGACCCTACCAAGAGATTTGAGACCCATGAAAGCCAAAGGAAGTGGATGTTGAGAGGAGATAAATCTACGAACGGACATCGGAGTATTTTAAAGAGAAGTACCAATGACAAAGATAGGAGTAAGAGGGACCATCTCGAACAGTGGGTCTTCCTAAATCCTTCACTGAAACAACTGCCATTGCTGTGCTGAGGGATCAGCTTCTATCTACAGCAGTGGTTCTGAACCCATAGAAGTCTGCGGACCACTCAGCCTGAAATTGAATCATCTACGGACCACCCCTCCCCCAATACACATAATCAGTTGTAACCTTTCTTCGTTAACACTTATTTTAAAGATATTTCAATTCAAAATCTGATAGTCATCGCCGCAAATACATTCGGACGATTCTCGTTCAATGCATACCGTTTTCGAAATCCCCATTTATTGGCCACTTTTTTATACGTGTTGGTGGACCCTCTTCTCCCGCGGTCCACTCCCGAGGCACTCGCGGACCACCGGTTAAGAACCACTGATCTACAGGAACAATGCATATGGTTGTTAAAGTACCAAACAAGCCACGTTTACATTAAAATGCATTTTTATTTGCACTTAGATGAACATGTTAAAATATTTAGACACTAAGAAAGGTTCTCCACAGCCTACAACAGTTGTAGGAAGAATTCAATATAGATAAACAAAAGCTGGCTTTATACATTGTCAGATAAGCATAAATCATTTTACTAACAAGGGAAGTATCAGGTAAGACAGGTCAAAACCTATCTTGAAACGTTGTGGACACAATCAATGTACTATAAGAGGACAGCGTGCGGAACTGCAAGGCTCCAAAATAATGTGACGAAGCTCTCATATAAGTCAATGGCCTACATGTTGGAGGGGACAGCCCTGACGATCCAGGCACTCAAGGCCGGTGGGAAGCAGCCACACGCTCCAGTCAGCTGGGGCGTGTTGCACTGCGTCCAGCAATGGCAAGCAATAAACGAGTGCCACAGGGATGTCCAGATCCACCAGCCGTCATGCCTGGGTACCAGGATGTCAGGTACGATTTGAGAGCCTTGCAGTTCAATCTGGAGGCTGATCTTCCGCACATGTTCCTCTTATAGTACAACGGTTGCGCCTACAAAGTTTTAAGATAGGTTTCGGCCTCTCTTACCTGATATTTCCCTTGAAAGTACAGTATACAAATTTTGCAATTTATTACATGATAATGAAAAATGTAACTTTGCCACCTTTCCTTTCCAAGAAATCATTTTGCACCCTTTCCTATCTTAACTAAAGCAATACATCAAAATGATACACAAGTGTGATAGAATAGGGAAATGTTTACCCGGCATTAGTGCGGCTCTTAGACAGAGCAGTTTCGTCGCGGCGATCTCTTAGACCCTCTAGTTGTAAAATTAGTTTAAATGCCCTTATACATTATAAATATAATCTAGACTGAATGAAAGAAATAGAAAAGAGACCAGGAAAGTTTGCTATAATGATCAACTTAAAGTATTCAGATGATACTATTCAGAGAGAAGAGTTAGAATTACACATGAATTGCCTTTCTCCAGCGTCACTTGCAAAATAATGTCTTATGTACTGGATTCCAAAAATACATCAAACATAATGGAAGGTCAAATATGCTGGTCTGTAATTAGGACATTATGACATCAGCAAGGACTCCCGCAAGAGTTGCGGCGATCTGTGAGATCAAACTAGCTCCTGTACGTAATACAATTGATAGACGAGGAATTTGAATCACACAGACTGGTCCCAACTGCCAAGCTAGGAAGATAGGGGAGGGGTAGAGAGACAAGCCTGCCACTCTTCAAGAAGCAATGAATAAAAAAGTCCTTTCCCGATCTGTGAGATCAGCCGCGACCAATGCTGGCTTAAATATTCGTACAGGATTCTCCAGAACGCTTTATTAATTGCTCGAAGGCACATATAGAAGGATAACAATTTAATCTTAAAACCCTAATCCACATAGTTCAATGCTCCTGTGAAGGAAAATCAGATATTTAGAGAGCATTTGAAAAATGTCTGGAAATGGATGAATCAATTTATAAGCACAGCCACAAGACGTTGGGAATGCAATCACTAGATCCAAACTGGAGGAAGGTTTTAACACATTATTATCAATGTATTTGCACATAAAGAGGTCGCAAATGTAAATCATTATCACCAGATCATTTCAAAGCACAAGATATACGATTCTATGAGTTATAATTAAGGTGAGCAAGAGTCATAAGATAGGTGTGAAATTACCATTAGTTATTTCACGAAAAACTTTTCATCATTAAAACATATATTTACGTTCCTTACCGAGACTCTGATACATAAAACTTGAGAAACAAATTCAAAAGATGTCAATGTGATACCCAGGGTCATTGAAAGATAATGCCTAGATTTTAATAATTGCTATTACCTATTCAGGATTTGATTGCCGCTGAGCGTGGCTGCGCCAGGGTTTGTGGTTTTTTGTATTAGTATCCCCGCGGGGCGAAGCGGAGGACACAGCGATGACAGAGTGCAGTCTGCACATAAGTCTAGCAGCATTGCGCGCGCTACCTGTCTTATTAGAAGAACAGATAAGCGTTACAGGAGCTCATGTCACAACGGACAGTTAAACGATGACTGAGACTACTGGAGCTGAGTCATATACTACTCGCGCAACTATACCTGTCAACCAAGCAGGCTGACGTGTGGCACAAGTAAACAAAGGATAGTTTCAAACTCGGCCGCCGGTAATCAATTCATGAATGTAAAAGAAACCGATTACAGGTAATGTAATGGTATTATCCTTAAAATGCGTGGAAAAACTAACTTTTTTCATTTCCTAGTAAGTTTCAATGTGAGCTCCGTTGTTTCAATTCCTCTGCAGACGAGCGTCGAATGTACGCGTACCGTGTGAAGGTAGTGTGGCATAAACATGACACACTGTCCAGTCTGTTGTCCAATATCTTCTATTTCAGCAAACACAAACTGTTCAAGCATGTCGAGGTAAATTAGACTTGTAATCGTTTTTTCTTCGGCGAAAAAGAAAGGTCCAATACCTTGGTTATGAAGTAACCCACACCAGCAACAAACGGAATTGAAACTTACTAAGGTATGAAAAAAAAGTTATCATTGCCACGCGTTCATTATATGGCTAAAACCAGTACATTACCTGTAATAGTTTTTACATACTAATTATTCAAACTCTAGGCATCATTTTTCGATGACCTTGTATAACGACGATGTTGCATGACAAACATGGTGAATTCCTGAGTATTCTGCTGCATGTTAGCACACAGAATTCTGAGTCGGCATAGTACAGAAAACACGAAGGCTTGGGTCTATTTCGAATAAGTTGTTGTCGATTCATTTAAATGTTTTATGACATCGTGGTCATGTAGCTCCGTGTACTTAGGTGTCTGACAACCTGTGTTATTGTGATGTCTGCTGAAGTGTGTGTGACTAGGATTGGAAAGAATGTGGCCTTGGAATTACGTTAGGAGCCATCCCAGCATTTACCTGAAGCAGAAGTAGGAAATCATGGAAAACAACTTCCAGGATAGCTGAGGTGGGAATGAAACCCACCCCTTCTTAGATCTGCCCCACGAGGCTGAGTGTACCACATTCCACCCCTCAGACCAGAGCTGGTACTCTAATCAGGACGTCAGGGGTGACAGCCTAGAGTGTTAGCCACCGCGCCTCTTGGTAAAGCAGACACTCTAACCAGGATCTCAACGGTGACAGCCTAGAGTGTTAGGCACCGCGCCTCTTGGTAAAGCAAGCACTCTAACCAGGATCTCAGCGGTGACAGCCTAGAGTGTTAGCCACCGCGCCTCTTGGTAACGCAGACACTCTAATCAGGATCTCAGCGGTGACAGCCTAGAATGTTAGCCACCGCGCTATGGGAAGTGAAATGAATGGTAACTTTCACGTGGTCAACATGAGTATAAGTACATTTAACACAGTGTTAGTAGACGTATTCACAGATGGTTTATTTTCCTTTAAAGGGGGTTGTCGCTTAGTATTCCACAGTAATAGCACAATGAGTGCCTAAAAGGATGGCTTGAGGTATCACAACAAATTCAGAAAATATTAATGTATGTCAACTTTTCAACACACTTGTAGACAATTACTACATAATAATTTGTGTTTAGTTTGAGGGCCGATGTCCAAGGGCTCCATCACCTTACATTATAAGAAACACCAGTCAAAAAATACGGTGCTGATGATCAAGAAATCCATCACCTTACATTATAAGAAACACCAATTCAGAAATACGGGGCTCATGACCAAAGGATCCATCATCTAACATTATAAAAAACACCAATCCAAAAGTACGGGGCTCATGACAAAAGGATCCATCACCTAACATTATAAGAAACACATATGAAGTGTGACCAACACCAAAATTACGGGGCTGATAATCAAGGGATATTTACATATTTGATAATTACAAAACACTAGTGATATGTAATGAAGACCTAAAATACGGGGCTGATGCCCAATTTAATGTGAAACTTACGCTGTCTGAAGAAATTCACGAGCATATTGACATGAGCATCTGCTGATATATCAAGGAGTTATTTTCTGATTTGGGAATAAAGTACTTGTCTGGAAGTCTTTCACTAGCAGCAAATGATTATAGTTTCTATCAAAGTTAGTATCAATATCTCCATCGATAATAAGCCGTTCTAAAAGCAAAGCACACTGTTGTGTTATCCTATTATACGAATGGAGAATCTGAAATCAAATCATAAGACATCCTCAACGGATCATAAACTATTCTGGTGTGAATATTTAGATGCCAGTGTGAAGGTGAGTTGGGAGTTAACTTATTCCATCAAACACTGGACAAGAACTCTCTCACGGCCCCTTCACTAACATCCTTAGGAGTATGACCACTCCTATTTGTCACATTGACATTAGCATGACACTCAATCACCAGGTTGCGCACCACCTCAAGGTGACCAGACTGTGCAGCACAGTGTAGAGGAGTGTCCTCATCACAGTCTGTAACACAAGTGTCTACATGACACTCCATCACCATGTAGCGCACCACCTCGAGGTGACCATACTCTGCTGCACAGTGTAGAGGTGTACTCTGATATTTGTTACTAACATAAGTGTCTACATGACACTCCGTCACCAGGTTGCGCACCACCTCAAGGTGACCAGACTGTGCAGCACAGTGTAGAGGAGTGTCCTCATCACAGCCTCTAACACAAGTGTCTACATGACACTCGGTCACCAGATAGTGCACCACCTCGAGGTGACCAGACTGTGCAGCACAGTGTAGAGGAGTGTCCTCATTACAGTCTCTAACACAAGTGTCTGCATGACACTCGGTCACCAGATAGCGCACCACCTCGAGGTGACCAGACTGTGCAGCACAGTGAAGAGGAGTGTCCTCATTACAGTCTCTAACACAAGTGTCTGCATGACACTCAGTCACCAGGTAGCGCACCACCTCTAGGTGACCAGACCCTGCAGCACGGTGTAGAGGAGTGTCCTCACCACAGCCTCTAACACAAGTGTCAACATGACACTCGGTCACCAGATAGCGCACCACCTCAAGGTGACCAGACCCTGCAGCACGGTGTAGAGGAGTGTCCTCACCACAGCCTCTAACACAAGTGTCTACATGACACTCGGTCACCAGATAGCGCACCACCTCGAGGTGACCAGACTGTGCAGCACAGTGTAGAGGAGTGTCCTCATCACAGTCTCCAACACAAGTGTCTACATGACACTCGGTCACCAGGTAGCGCACCACCTCGAGGTGACCAGACTGTGCAGCACAGTGTAGAGGAGTGTCCTCACCACAGCCTCTAACACAAGTGTCTACATGACACTGGGTCACCAGATAGCGCACCACCTCAAGGTGACCAAACTGTGCAGCACAGTGTAGAGGTGTGCTCTGATATTTGTTTCTAACACAAGTGTCTACCTGACACTCGGTCACCTGGTAGCGCACCACCTCAAGGTGACCAAACCCTGCTGCAAGGTGGAGGGGGGTATGCCCACCGCAGTCTGCAACAAGGGGGTCCAAGTGATGGTCTTTTATCAAGTGTTCGACTACTTCAGTCTGCCCCCACTGTGCAGCTGTATGAAGCAGGGACCAGCCGGGACTGACCAGGGACGCACCATTTTCTGCCAAGTACTGAACTACACAAACGTGCCCTCCTTTAGCAGCTAAGTGCACCGCCAGCAGTCCTTGGAAATGGTCGCTCGTGTTAGCGTCCATGTAGCACTCCCCGAAAGACAGGCTGCCCTCCCGCTCTACCACATACTTCACTACCTCCAGGCGTCCATATTCAGCGGCAGCGTTAAGAGCAATCCGCTTGTCATCTTCGGTGGTAGATCTCTGCAAGAGGAACTTTACTACAGAGAGATGCCCCTCTTTAGCTGCCCAGGGAAGCACCTGCTCCTCTTGAAGCACATCCTGCCATCTTGGTCCTTCGCTCCTCTTGTTCCACTCCTGATCGCGCGCTGATGACAGGTCCTCTCTCTTCTGTAGCAGACGTTCCCTTTCCAGAACCACTCTCTCCACTTGCTCTTCTCTCTCGGCAAGAGCACTCTCCAGTTGCTCCTTTCTCTGGAAAAGAGCTCTCTCCAGTTGCTTCTTTCTCTCAGCAAGAGCCTTCTCCACTTGCTCTTTTATCTCAGCAAGAGCTCTCTCCACTTGCTCCTCTCGCTCGACAAGAGCTCTCTCCAGTTGCTCTTCTCGTTCGGCAAGAGCTCTCTCCACTTGCTCTATCCTCTCGGCAAGAGCTCTCTCCAGCTGTTTCTCTCGCTCAACAACAGCTCTCTCCACTTGCTCTTTTCTGTCGGCAAGAGCCCTATCCACTTGCTCTTTTCTCTCGGCAAGAGTTCTCTCCAGTTGTTTTTCTCGCTCGACAAGAGCTCTCTCCAGTTGCTCTTTCCTCTCGGCAAGAGCACTCTCCATTTGCTCTTTCCTCTCGGCAAGAGCGCTCTCCACTTGCTCTTTCCTCTCGGCAAGAGCGCTCTCCACTTGCTCTTTCCTTTTGGCGAGATCTCTCTCAAGCTCAACACAGGAAGACTCGCGCTGAGACACCACTTCTTCCCTTGCTGCAAGAACTGATTCCCATGATTTAAGATGTTTCTCTGTCATGATAAGTTGATCTTGCTGTTGTTCCAGTGCCATTCTCTGAACAAACAGATGCTGCCCTCTGTCTTCTACACCTCGTACTAGTGTGTTGTACACTGCACCACACAGCTCGCACTGACTCTGCAACAATGGACAAGGAGTTTTAATGCAGTGTTATTAAGACAAAGAGAATAAATAAGTGCCCTGATCAGCTCACAGGTAACCTCCTATAAGCATGTCAGAGAGTAATTGGGAAACTCCTTCGACTGAGGCAGAATTGCGACTTCATTAGTAGGGGTGATGTTGCAGTTGTGGTTCCGGCACATCTTGGAACCAACAACATCCACCTTAAGTTTTAAAATAAAAATGTCTGGGCTGGGTGGGATTGATATTGCAACTTTTCAGTTGGCCAATATACTCCCATATACTGGGACATGCAAAAAATAAAACTGAAAAGAATTACATGCCATTAATATATATTTGTGTGCCTGTTATTACCCCCCAGGAAACAGCCGTGAGGTAGTCCATTCCCACATGCACCAGAATCCCAGTATGTATCTGGACTAGGCCTAAAGGGACAGGATTCTAATCTCAGAATGCGCCGGGTAAAAGATTGTAAAGTGGGAAAAAGCCCCAGTCCAGAAACATTCTAATAATTGCCAAAAATACAAATAAAGGATGAAAAAATCATCAGGTTTTATTCCTACGTTCTGCATAACTAAATCACAAAAAATCATCCAAGCTGTTTATACAGTGAGATTTATTTGCTGGAGTGGGGTCGGCGACCGGCTGCCGTGCGCGCACGCTTTCCGCCAGCCAACCGAGCTGGGGCCGCCGATAGCGCGCAGGTGGAAACCGTAACAATGTACATTAATTAATGGTAAATTCAGCAGCAAAACATGATTAAAGAACTTACCTTTTAACAGAAGATGCTGAAAATGTTCTCCTTCAGCTGACAGACAGGCGTTGTACCGTGTAAATAAATTAGCGTTTACACGTTGTAGTTCCCTTCTGTTGTGAGGGATATCTGCTGCCGTATATTGTTCTCCAGCTCCAATAGAGTACGGGTAATTGATATGTACACTTTTTATTTTAAATTACCCCACAATTAAACATCAACGGGCAAAGGTCCATGCTTCGATTAATCACAGTAAACACGCCGAGGGGAACAGGAGTAGCTACATAATGTAACGATGTAGCTTCCAAAGTTACTGTCTGTCAGCTGAAGGAGAACATTTTCAGCATCTTCTGTGAAAAGGTAAGTTCTAACCTTTAACTGGTGACGTGAGGTCATCCAGATTACCAAGAAATGAAACAAAACATCTGTGCTTCTTTAATTAAATCTTTCAAGATGCTGCTGTTTAAGTTACCTACCTATCTGTGCGTTGACACTACACACCCTCGTTGATAAAAGTTTAGTGACTTAATTACTTTAATGACCCTTGTTATTTTGCCTGCGCGTATTCCGCGGCCCGAGCTCGGTTGGCTGGCGGAAGGCACGCACGCCTGGCAGCCGGTCGCCGGCCCTGCTCCAGCAGAAGAGTCCCACTGTATAAAATCCATGTTTTTGGAATAACATACCTAGTCTATCATGAATCCCATCTTACTCTGATTATTAGACATTGAATATTAAGAAACACAACACCTGTTGCTAATATATAGCAACACAGCTGAAAGAGAAACAACCCACACTGATCAAAAAACTTACATCTATAGGAAGCGTTAGATCGCAAGAAAAAGCGTGCATTGTTCCACAAAGTGGACCCCGTTTCAATGGGAAGACATTAGGAAGAAGAAGAAAATTAAAAATAAAAAAATTATCGATTGTTTTATAGCCTAAGTAACCGGTCCCATGGTGTTGGGGTGGTGCGCCTTCCTCGTACCCGGAGTAGCTGTCTGACAGTGAGACAGCGCCCCAGTCACGGAGACCAAGATTAACAGCCAAGGGGACCCGAATGGCTGGCCACGCGTCACCCTATAATCTGCAGGCACTGCTTGCTGGATCGCATCCCTACTGGCTGCTTTAAACTGCCTGTCCATTCAAAGATTACAGTATTGGTTTATGCGTACAACCTCGCTTCCAAACAAAGGTGCTAGGAAGCAGCACCAAGTCACTGTGGCAGAGTTTTGTATTGTTGATAATGGCGAAGTTGTATTTTGGAATGCATTCAGAATGATCTTAGAATGGTGTACTGCTGCGTGCCCTGTTGTAAATCAGAACAGGGCAAGTTAGAATACCGGGGAATCTCATTTCACGAGATACCATCGGACAATTCACTGCGTGAGAAGTGGTTACGTGCAATTATCAGAGAAGGTGCCAAGAGAGGAAGCAAATGGGTACCTTCTAATCACTCTGTTGCTTCTAGTCATCATTTTCTTCCTGAGAGCTTCAGAGAGAACTGTATAAACAACTCGCCAAGGAGCCTGCAAAGAAGAAAAGAAGAACGAGCTCGCCATCAATCACTGATGCCATGGAAGATGATCCCATAACTTATACAGGGTCATTATGTATATGCACACGTGTGAACACGGATGGCTAAGCCGGCTATAACTGGCACAGATCTCGGGTGCACGCACTGCGGTTCAGCCGTTGGAAGGCGCGCTCCGCTGACTCATATCGTTAGTTCACGCGTGTTTTGTCATTCATATGGACGTATCTATTAAAAGCTTAAACGTAAGTGTTGCACGGTTAGTGGGTATTGTGATGACTGTGATTGTTGGTCATGCCTAGACACCAATTCACATTGCGCGACGTGTGTATATCCATGATTCGTATATGAAAAGCAGAAAATCTTGTTCTGAAATAAGACGAAAATTTCGAATCAGGTTTCCAGGAACACCTGTGCCTAATGCCAGTACAATTAGGAGGCTCGCTAAACGATTCAAGAAACAGGTTCCGTAAATAATAAGAGTTGACAGACAACGTTGTGTTCTTACAGAACAAAATTTAGACGATATTGGCCAAAGATTAGAAATTCACAATGTTGTCCTTTCTTTCATCAGAAGATGTCAGGTGTGTGTTACAAGAGAGGGAGGACATTTTCAACATCACCTATGAGCACTGTACGTACACATTATTGAACATGTTTGGTAAAAGTGTGAAAGTGTACGCCACCACCGACTGAACCTGGTGCGCGCACCCGCGATTTTCGGCAGTCACAGCCGCCTTAGCTTGATGTGTTTACTCGCGTGCGGATACATAATGACCCTGTAGAACTGTAAATCCGCTGACATTAGTATCGCGTTTCAATTGAATTAAACCCCAACTGGTCCGCCATCTTGTCTAGCGGCTAGCACTCCAGGATGTCACCACGGGGGGCCGGGCTCGATTCCCGGCCAAACCAAGAAATTCAATTCTGGTCCGAGGGCTGGAACGGAGTACACCCAGCAGCGCGAGGCAAAAGTGAGAAGGGGTGGATTCGACTCCCACCTCAGACATCCTGGAGGCGGTCCTCCGCGGCTCCCTCACCTCTACTCCAGACGAACGCCGGGACGATTCCCAACTCAAGGCCACAGCCGCCTCCCTCCCAATCTTCATCTGAATCGCGAACACACCACTACAGCCATCACAATAACACAGTTCATCAGACAAATTCCACACACAGCCAAGTACACGGGCCACATGGTCCGGATATCGGAAAGCCCCCAAATGAATCAACAAAAACAACAAATGCCAACTGACGCTGCCGAGAATTGATCCTGGAGCCACACAGCAGCATTTTAGAAGTCAGTGGAGTGATTTAATAATAATACGTATTTTACATTTCCAACTCTTGAAATTAAAAAACATAACACAAGCTGATAGTGTCATGTTGGTGTTCAAACACATGGCAGTGCAAGTCAAAAATCCAGACAAAATTCGAAATTTAACAACTGTTGATAATAGGCGTCGAGTAAACATTTATAATACAGCCCCACAATAAGACGGGTTATCAGACAAATTCAAAACACACCTAAGTACACAGGGCTACATGACCTCGATGTCACAAAAGACCGTAAATAAATCAACATCCCATTCTTCGGAGGCATTTTCCCCCCTGTTTTTATTGCACTTATTCTTTTCATCTCGTCTAGTATGTAAGTTAGATTTAAGTCAGTTGGAAGCACAGGGAAACCTCTCAATAACGGACACTCTTGGGACCGTAAATAGTGTCCGCTAAAGAGGGGTGTCCACTATAGAGAGGGTTAGAGAAAATGATTGCAATTTTGCACGTGTACTTGTGCAGTATGTGTACTTACATGAAAACGTAGAGTAACGCGCGGTAAAGCAGTCCAGTTTCGTCTGCATTAATATGTTTTCCGGCGAATAACCGTCAGTGATGGAAGGCAATTTTTATTCCCAGCTTGAAACATTATCCATATCAACAGTGGAGGGTTCTCCGCAAATTGCTCTAAATTTTATATTGTGGTGCTTTCTGAAATTCTCGAGCCAGCCGTTGGAAGCTTTGAAATCTCCGATACGGTACCTAATTCAGCCGCAAAATCCAATGCTTTGGCTTGTATCATTGGATATAATCAAATGTTCTCGAAAGAGAATCAAAATGAGTATTGTCCATTGAGCCATTATAATTAACACAAAAAGTGATAAAAATGTCCAGCATAACTTAACACATTGCTAGCGTTTCGCCCCAGCCTGCCAATTGGGCTCTTCAGTTGGTAAAGGCACACCTACCAAGACGCGTAGCAGGTACACACTGCTGGACATTTTTATCACTTTTAGTGTTAATTATAACCTTTGGGTGTGGCGAACCCATCGTACAAATAGCCTAAATATGATAGTGTGCGAGTCGAGGCCTCGGATGGAGGTCCTTGATTCCCGCCCCGACCCAGATCACTGGAACCGGGAAAAGAAGAAGAAGAAGAGTGTTAATTATAATGGCTCAACGGACAATACTCATTTTGATTCTCTTTCGAGAGCATTTGGTTATATTAAATGCCAAAGCGAGGTTTATTGTCTTTGGAAGTGGAGTTTTTGACTCCCGTGGTGCACTGGCATGCTCGTGACGTGGCCACACATGTGGTGAAGCGTCTTGCATGGCCTTCTCAGTATGTACCTGCTACGCGTCTTGGTAGGTGTGCCTTTACCAACTGAAGAGCCTAATTGGCACGCCGGGGCGAAACGCTAGCAATGTGTAGAGTTATGCTGGACATTTTTATCACTTTTTGTGTTAATTGTATCATTGGTCCGGACACAGGGACATTCTGACTTCTTATTTTACTGAACCACCCTATCACTGACTTATCAATAACAGCACCATTACTACTTTGAAACTGTCTAATTTTCAGTTCATTACCATTGAGAAGCCATACCTTATCTCTTCTTGTTTTTTCACAATTTCTGCTGCCTGTGTCTTTCCAATCTTAAACACTTCGCATGGTTTCCGTACACCACATTTCTCACATTTGTATTAATCTACGATGTCTACTTTCTCTTTTTAAGTTAAACTTTTATGAGGAGCAATTTCAAATGTACTCACTTGATACTGTAATGCACAGGTCCTACAATAGATTAAAGAAGTTTCACGGTAAAAAGGAAGCTTGTAGTTTAACGTGACCGTTAATCTCGGGATCAGAAGCCACGGGACCTCCGTTTTACGTGGAATCCGAACCACAGGACATGGCATTTCACATCGAAAATCTCACATGCATTGACCGGGAATCGAACCCGGTCAGCCTTGGTGAGAGGCATACAGCTTGACCGCTGCGCCACCACGCCCCCATGTTTCACGGTAAAACTGACCAGATAGTGAAAGTATGAATTCCCTTATCCCGACCATTTCAAGTTCAAGAGAACAAATGAAAGCGATACCGCTAGGCCTAGGTTTATTTTAGGAGCAGTGCAGAAGATAGGGGATGGGAAGGTCAGCGCTAACTGGCTTCCAGGAAGTTCAGGATATGTCGAAAGTACATTAACACAACAGTGTGTTCATACGAGACTAATAGACTTACAGAGATCCCATTTTTGTCAATACAAGAGAGGTTGGTTGATATTATTTTTTTGCCGCTGGGGTGTCCGTGTCCGTAATAGCGAGTGTCCGCATAAGAGAGATTAATTACCAATATACTTAATAGGGGTTTGGTCACAAGCCTAGA
This sequence comes from Meconema thalassinum, assembly GCA_946902985.2. Taxonomy (NCBI): domain Eukaryota; kingdom Metazoa; phylum Arthropoda; class Insecta; order Orthoptera; family Tettigoniidae; genus Meconema; species Meconema thalassinum. The sequence continues at coordinate 1,432,436,784 of OX336389.2, read as the reverse complement.
AAATTGTCCGTTATGAAGGGGTGTCCGCCTTAGAGGAGTGTCCGTTATGAAGGGGTGTCCGCCTTAGAGGAGTGTCCGTTAACAGAGGTTTCAATGTAGTTGTATTTTTATTATAATCCATATACACAAGAACCTTGTTTATCCGGCCCTCATTGATCCGGATCGAAAATATTTACAAAAAAAATACTGTACGGAACAGTATTTCTTTTACGGGGTCGACTCTTCTTGAATGTCTTTTCCGCCAAAGATAGTTTTGGACTGAAATGGGAAGTAATTTTGCCACGGTCTATCAAAGGTACTGCGCCCGAATTCCTCTAGAGCACAGTCCCAAATCCGCACAGATGGTAAAAGGATCGTGAGAATGTCAACACCCGGCTAAGAGATGAACAACCCTCACCGGACGGATGACTAGGGAACCCTAGGAACACATATATACATCTCTAACTATACTACTAACTAGTTGCATACAGTACAGAAAAAATAAACAAATAAAAGTAGAGCACTAACGAGCAACTCGGCTCTCGGGCGTTAAGATAAGTTGTCGATCATCTGTCTGCATCTAGCTAGCGGTATCGTTCTAGTGTAATTAAGCGTTGAATCAAAGAAACAGTTCTAAAAAACTCAGCAAGAATAAAAATAAACTTGCCATTTATTGACAATAAAGAATATAACATGACAAAAATTATATTCCCTTCACCAAGAATAAAATAAAATATTTATCAGTGCCTCACTTAGGCCTGATGCGCTTAATAAGTGTCTTTCTTGCATCTTTACACGAATACAACATGTATCTCTTGCTTGATAATATTTACATAAATAAACACATAGTTTAATTAATGACAGTAGTGTCTGTCCTACTTGTTTACTGAAGTTATGCTTTAACCTTCATCATAACAAACATATTCCCTACGTAATACAATCGTTAAAGTCTTCAAATTTAAGATCTCAAGTTCTTAAATATAATGAAAGAAATAATTGATACTAGAATAATAACGTATTTACATTGTATACATGGTCGCGTCCCGCACAATATAAAAACAACTGCCTCTAATTTATTCGAGTTCATTCCACCACTTTCCTCCTGTCTCATCATCTTTCTTTACGTGTATCACCATCTTTCTCCGTATCTCACACAATAAACTAGTCAAAATAGGTGTTTGTGTGTCAATTCCATGTGAATCATGAATACAAACAGTGAAGTTAATATTTCATCACTAAAGTGTACAACTCCGGTATTTCAATAATCAATAATAAAATCAAACTAACAATGCACGACTGTTCAGATAAGCTTTTCAACCAAAAATCGAGTGTGTGTGGCATGAATCCTCACTCCCACATTCCTATCTTCTCCCAATACAACTTATGACTTCTCTTACTCACCACAAAATGTCACAAAACCTTTCTTCATAAACTCTCGTTGCATATTATCGCGTCTCTAGTTACGCCTTCATCAATACAAATGCATTTCATCAACCTTTCTTCTCTTGGCACGTTCACAAAACTTCTACCGTTCCATATCAGTTATCAGTTGGCAGTCAAAGTTAAAGGTCGTGTTTTTTCCCGAGCTCTCAGGTGTGCTGAAATGGGTTGTGAGTGTTATCGGGCGAGGATCGGACTGTGGTATGCGAAGGGTAGTCGGGATTTCCAGTGTTTGTGTGTGCGTACGGGACCTAGCAACTTGTGGTTCATAGCCCTAGTGATAGCTGCATTGCTAGTTATTGGTGGAGTGGAAGTGAATCCAGGGCCTGATACTCCAAATGTGAATCAGGCAAATGATCCAGTGGCAGCTTTAAAGTGTTCGGCGTGCAGTAAAACATTGAAGAATGGTGTTGAGTGTGGACTATGTGAGAAATGGTTTCACTTCGGCTGTATTAAGGTCAAGAAGGAGGATTGTGATGTCGGAAATTGGTTTTGTAAAGTATGTGATACGCCGGACTGTTTGAGGGTGCAAATCAAAGCACGGGATCAAATAATACAGGAACTTAGAGCAAAGCTTCGTGAATGAGAAGAAACGGTGAAGGATGTGACTGAACGGCTTTCTACTGGGATCAGTGTGGAAGAGGGCGTGCAGGAGCAAACTGAGGATGACGTTATCATAATGGGTGATTCTATGATACGATGGAGTGCGAATATCTCGAGGAAATCAGGTGCGAAAGTGCGGTGTTATCCTGGGATTAAAATTGACCAGCTTGCCCAAAAAGTGGAAGAATCAAATGTAGAGGATTGTGAAAAAGTTAAAGTGTTGTTGCTACATGTTGGGACGAACGATTTGAAGAAGAGGGCTACAGCTGATTACATCATGGGGGAGCTCTACGAACTAGGCAGAAAAGCTAAAAGCAAGTTTAGAAATGCAAAAATTATAATGAGTGGCATTGTTCGGCGGGGAGATGTTCCATTAAGGAGAGTTAAGACTGTAAATGACCGCATGGACTGGGTATGTGCACAACTGGGATTAGTGTACGTAGAAGCTGACTGCTGGATTGGTGGCCGTGACTTCGCCCGAGACAGGCTGCATCTAAATCGACGGGGCGCTTTCAACCTAGGGAGCCTACATGACAGGGTCATCGGTTCGTGCCGGCCATTGTGAGGAGGAGCAGGTCCAGAGGTTGCCAGCCGATGGGAACAGAAGGAGCTATTTCGAGATATTTGCTGCGGAGGTAAGACTCTAAGATTACTGCAGGTTAATTGTCAGAGTTTAGGAAATAAATTAATTGAATTTTGGAATCTTGTAGAGACGTATTCTCCGGACATTGTCATTGCAACTGAATCTTGGTTATATGAGGACATAAATAGTAGCGAAATAATTCAAGGGACCTACGAAATGTACAGAAGGGATCGGGGGAAGCGAGGTGGTGGGCTATTTATTTGTGTGCGCAAAAATATAGCTAGTTTCTTAAAGTGGGCTGATATGGATCATGAAATGTTATGTGTACGAATTTCGGATAAAGGAAATTAATTCCCTCTTCAGGTGATAGGGGCTTATAGAGCACCGAAAGATAACTTTTCTCTCCTCGAAACACTGTATGATAAAACTTGTACGGGTAATGCTATGAAAAAGAGCATAATAATTGCTGGAGATTTAAACCTCCTCAAAGTAGACTGGTCTGGTGAGTCAACTAGCTGTGGTCAAGCTCAGAGCGCTGCAAATAAATTCTTAAGGGAGGGGGGATTTTCCCAAGTAGTTGACTTTCCAACTAGAGACAATAATACCTTAGATGTTTATCTCGTAAGGCCTTTAGAGCTGTATATTAACTGTCTGTAAGTACCAGGAATTAGTGACCATTCTGGGGTTGAGTTAAATATTAGATATGGTGACATTACAAAATTAGACTCTGATGTAGCAAAAAAGATCATATTCCAGTATCGCAGGGCGGATCAGGGCAAGTTTCAGAGGTATTTGAATGAGCTATTTGTAGGATTGGCATCGGAAGGAAATCACATTAATATCCTGTGGACTAACTTTTTGAAAATTTTAAATAGTGCTGTTGATAAATTTGTCCCATTTAAATTGCTGAAACAAAACCCAGATCCTGAGTATTACACACGAGAAATTAGGAGTCTAAAACGGAAAATTAGGAAATTATACAATAAAAGACATGATAGTGACAAGTATATGTAGAAATTTAAGTCCTTATCAAGAGAGCTCGTCTTAAAAAAGAGGGCTGCTCATGACAGTTATATGCAAGGTTTACTTGGTTCGGGAGGTGATGCGTGGAAAAATATTACAGTTATGTTAGGAGAAGAAAGGGAAATTCAAATAATTTGTCGATGATAATGTCTGGTGACGGTAAATTAATTACTGAGAAACAGGCCATTGCTAATGAATTAAATGTCTTTTATGGTAGTGTGTTCAATAAATCCAATAGCTGTGTGTTGGACCTTAACGACAAATCAGGGGCTCCCCTGTTCCAAATAAACCAGTCAGCAATTGTAAAGCTAATACAAAAACTACGTTTCAATGTATCAAAGGTTCCTGATAATATTGTTAGTGAAGTACTTAAACTAGGAGGTAGGGCCGTGGCACGATACTTGGAGGTGATGTTTAATGTGTCCATAAACAATGCGCAAATCCCAGATGACTGGAAAAGAGCTACGGTAGTCCCAATATTTAAGGGAGGGAGCAGACTTGAATTGGGCAACTACAGGCTGGTTAGCCTTACGTCCATCGTTTGTAAACAGATGGGGCATCTCATTTGCGACTACTTGAGGGAACAGTGGGAAACATTATCATGGTTTAATGATAGGCAACATGGATTTCGGAAAGGTTACTCATGCGAGAGTCAGATGCTATCACTTTTTCAAGACATTAGCGAATCGTTGAACCATGGAGTTTCAGTCGACGCCGTGGTTATAGATTTTGCGAAGGCATTTGATGTCGTGCTGCATGACATGCTACTCCATAAATTAGCTTCGACGAAGATTGATAGAAGAGTAATTTTATGGATCCAAGAATTATTGACGGGTCGTTCCCAGAATGTGAAAGTCGAAGGCATATTCTCGGATGAAATTACCGTAACGTCGGGTATCCCTCAGGGCAGCGTAATTGGAACTTTGTTATTTTTGGCGTTTATAAATGACTTACCAAATGGGATTCGCAGTGACTGTCGATTGTTTGCGGATGATTGTGTAATATATCGAAAGATACATGACTCACAAGACAATGCAGTGCTTCAAGAGGACCTGAACCTGCTCTATAAGTGGGCGATTGTAAATAAAATGAAAATAAACACAAGAAAATGTAGTCTCTTAAAAATAGGAAAAGTGCGAAGGCAGGATTTTCAATATAACATTGGCTCGGAAATACTTGTAGAAGAAGATTCTTGCAAATATTTGGGCGTTCACGTAAGGAATGATATGAAATGGAGTAGCCATGTAGGATGTGTAGTTTCAAAAGCTTACAAATCCCTGCACTTTGTAATGAGGGTATTAAAAGGAAGTAGTACCTCTGCTAAAGAATTAGACTATTTGTCACTTGTAAGACCTATTCTGGAATATGCCTCGGCGGTTTGGGATCCATATCAAGTAGGGCTCATCAATGAGTTGGAAATGGTACAAAGAAAGGCCGCTAGATTTGTGCTCAGTGACTTTAATCCCAGGAGCAGTGTGAGCCGTATGTTAAAGAAACTTGGGTGGGAATCACTGGAGGCTAGGAGGATGAAATCTAGACTCTGCGCTATGTACAACACGTATACAAATCAACCAGTATGGGGTGAGCTTAGCAAACGATTGGGAAAGCCCACTTACATGGGTAGGAGCGATCATCCTTCCAAAGTTAAGGGCCGTCCACAGCGAACAAATTATGGTAAATATTCTTTTGTAAACTGTGCCATTGATAACTGGAACTCTCTACCTGCCGCAGTCTTAGAGCCTTTTCCCAAATATATAGGTGTGTTTAAGAAAAAACTGACTATTTGTGTAAATACTCCAGTTTAATTGTTGTATAATTGTTATTGAATTGTTATGTATAATTATTTATTTGTTTGCTGAGCCCAAGGTTGCAGGTTCGAAACCTGGCGCAGTCAGCTGGCATTTGAGGGTGCGCAAATGCGAGGGAGCCGTGTCAGTAGATTTACTGGCACGTTAAAGATCCCCTTCGGGGCAAAATTCCGGCACCCCGGCGTCTCTAAAAGCCAGTGTAGTTAAAAGGGACGTAAAACCAATAACATTATTATTATTTATTTGTTATGTATATCCAATTTGCCACCGGGGGACACACCCCCCATTGCAAATAAATGAATGAATGAATATCAACTACTTTCACCAAAGTATGATATTTAGTATTCCTACTAGTAATTACAACTGTAATAACGTTCATGAATACGTTTCACTTCCTCCTACAAACTCCTCTATCGATTATACGTCTCGTGCTATGCTCAAATACTTTCCACATACTTCCTCCTTCGCTTCACATATATTCTTGTTACAATTTATCGCCTAATTCTGAATTTCAAGTCTGCTTGTGCCTGTTATAAAAATAACAATAACCTTCCCTCACGTTTATGTTCACAATAAATGTTTAAATCTTTCCTTCCATCTTACAGTATCGTTTTATGATAAATATACATCCATAACATTTTATAATAACGTTTCTCGTTCAGTTATGCCTTTTACTATCGCATACTGTTCCTTTCCATACATCAAATTCTGGGTTATACAATGTCATTTCATTTCTTGCATACAAGAGTTACTTCAATGCCAATATTGAATACTCCTGTCAACTATTTCGTTTTATACATCTTATTTCGTTCCTGAAATGAATAAACTCTTTACTTATAGGATTCTCTGTCCTTCCTTTCCTCACTTCAAGTAGTAAACTAATTACTTTCATCAAACACATGACTATATTCTTTCTCTGACACATAATTTATTTATTTCTCACAAAGTTGTGCTTCATTTCTCTTGTTTCAATACATATATATTATCGTTCTTCAATATTTCCACAAATATACAAAATTCTCTAATATTTCATGGAATCTACGGAGTTCTCCAATGTTACAACAAATTTACGGAATATATGTTCGCAATTGCAACGAAATCGTTCGTAAGTAAAATTTTTAACGCTCTAAAAATGACAATGAAAAACATTAACGATGTCTAATACCATCCGTCAAGACTTCAAAATACGGACAAGTGACGTATGAAAATAACTATCGCAATTACTAAAATTTACTAAAACTTCCAAGACAATACAATAACATAGGTTATAAATGCAAATATGTTGGTCAATATTCTGGAATAACGTGAACAAAATCTAACTACAGATATGAAAAATGCACTCTTCTACCTTCTTTCTGAGATCGTTGGTGACAGACCTGATGACTCCTGTGTCCTCGTAACCTCACCGTGTGGTTTCTGGAATGCAGCGTGCTGCTCCAAACTGGCTGCATTATGTCACCTCGGCCTTGAGTGGACTGCAGTAAAGGTGAACGACCTGGTGTGCTGTCTCGAAACAGGTTACCAGCTGGCTCCCTGCTTGTCGACCCACTTCTCTCGTTCATAATGATGACACGAACTCGCCTCCGCTCTGCTTGCCTCGCATCCACCAGTCCTGGGTTCCTCGCCGTCTCCATCACGAATCCGCTCGTCTTCTTCTTCTCAGATCTAGATGTTCTATGAAGTCGGTAGTTTGCATAGTTCTTTCCATCATGAGAAATCACTTCCATGTCGTGAATTTCTCTTGTAGTAGCTTGTAACGTTATGTGTCAGCGAATACTGCGGTGGTCTGCAGCTCGCTATTCATACTGCTATGTCATCCTGGTCATCTCTGGATCTCACCGGTTCAGTATAGTTCTATCTTCCCATCAGGGTGAATTTAAAACATCATTCTCACCGCGCAATTGTGTGTAGTCGTAGTACTTCCCCTCCGACCTAAATTCTTATTAATTCTTGTCTAGATTGTTGAATTTCCAATGGTTCTTCTTCAGACTTTCCTTCTACGTAGTTACGTGTTCGATGTTCAGTCTGTAACTTGCAGTGGTTTATCTCGTCGTAGATTTCTTCTTTTAAATACGATGAATAACTTTTCTCAATACTGTTGACTTGTAATATTAATTGTTCGTTTCCATTTCTTCTTGCTTCATCTTGAAGTCTACATTTCACAAAACCTTTGTCTAATACTTTTTGAAGAGTGAATACAATTTACGTCTTGTTTTCTCGACGGTCCATGTAGAAAGAGCCTCGTCTGCTAGCGTCTCCTAGCCTCCTCGGTTAGATTTCCCTCACAAATCTGATCAACTAGCCTCCAACCGCTATGAATATTGACAAATTCATACATAACTTCTCTCTCAGTCTTTTAATTCAAAATCTGTTTTGCCAATTAAATTTATTTTTCTCTGCTGGTGAATTCAATATGCAACACTCTTATAAAATATTAAAATAATGATTTTAATATTTGTTCCTTCCTCAGTGCTCAAACTATTTTCTTATTGGTTCTCGCCTAAAAGTGGCGCGCATCAGACACACGTTTGCTTCTCCCACTCTTGATACTGGCGCACGTCTGACCTCTGGTCCACCTTCGCTCTCCCCTCGGATCAAAAACTGGTTTCTCACCGCGCACCTTGTTAAATGTGTCGACTTTCCAGGACAGTATTTCTATCATTCACTCATGGTTAAAATTTTACCAGATCATAAAATCTCCATTATTACATGAAATAAAAATATTTCTTCAGGCGAAAATTTTCCCAAAATGCTTGTATTTACGTTCTCTTCCATCTGGACTGCTAATTTAGTTGAAAATTTCAAATTTAAAATATGCCATTTTTCTGAGGTGGTCCTTGGTTCATACCTCATCCTGTCTTCTCCTCTCTACTAGACATGATTTCGAGCGCAGTACCATCCCGGCATTGGCCTGGAATTTAGAACTGATGTTATTAAAACGTCCTCGTGATCGTGCTGGGCGCAAACGCTATACAAATGTAAAACAGGAAAAACTCACACATTATTTTAGTGCATAAAACGGAGTTGTAAATGTAAGAAAAGTGTTCTTATATTTTTTGTACAATTGCGAAAATGTATTACAACTTATGTCAATAGATCATATAACATGTATTTGTTTTTAGTTTTTCCAGATTATCCGCATTTTCGATAATCCGGATAAATGAGGTCATAGTGTAATTACAAGCAAATGAACTGGACATTTGGCTACTCAAAAACATTCACTTCCACCACCGTGTATTTTTGCTTTCCTATATATTGAAAATTTGCCCGTACTGAACTCGAATTTTAAATGATTCAGGATGGACAGGATGCTATTTAAGATGTTTTGGTGGAATTTGGAGAAAATTGCAGTATTTTTGGAGGAATTACGATATTTTTTAAAACTTTATTATGAGAGGAAGCTTCAGATTGTGTTTGACGACAGCAAAATGGCGATCGAATCCGCCGTTGGGCAATCCTGCGTTGTATTTTCCCTTGGCCGCTCATAGCAACATGCTGAGTTCGAAGAGAAATGCGTTGATTGGCTAATCCAATTTCTAGAAACAAGGAGAAAGGAGAAAATGAGCGCGCTTGATGAGAAGCTTAATCGATTTATATACTGCCATTTATTAAAGAAGAGAGAATCTGAACATTTAAAACTATTGAGAAAAGATCTAAATTAAAAGGATTTATGATAGTCACCCAGAGAAGGAAGTTTGAAACTCCTGAAGAAAGATATAAGTAATGAATGATTTACCGCTCCTTCCTCATGAGGCGCCAGTCGATTGGTTTTGACGAGCGTGGTGACGCGCATCAAATCGAGGTCTTTGTGCAGGAGGATGACAGTTAATAGGGAGCGCGTGGGTCGGAGTAAGGCCCTGTACTGGATGTTCTGCCAACCAATGAAGAATTCATTTTAGCACTAAGGTTCCGTAGTTGGCACTCATGAACGTTCACATCAAACCGACTGGCGAAAGCGGGAATAGTCTGTTTTGATTGATTTTCCTCGTGGTGTTGTTGGTTGTTTTGATTTGTTCAGTATTTTGATTGTTTATTTGAATTGAATTGAGAGTCAATCATGCCCCTTCAAGGGAGGAAAAATTGCCAAGCACCGGGATGTAAGAATTATAATGATAGTAAGAACAATACGGCAATTTTCATCTTCCTGGTGTTGATCATGTGTAAAACTAGTGGGCAATATGGAATACTCTCGAATAAAAATATATAGAGAATAAATGTGTGCATTTCATCTCTTGTTTGTTTTCTTACCCATTATCCTTTGCATTGCAATAAAATTTGTGGTTTAGGGCTACGGGGAGGGGTAGGTGGCTTCCGGCATGCTAGGCAAAAAGTGAGGTTATGGCAATGTAGTGTGTGCATTTGGACAGTTTTCTTTATATTCATCGAATATCCCAACAATTCTGTAGAGTATGAGAGCATTTTTAATTAGCCTAGAGGTGAATTAAGCTCTAGAACGGCATAACTGTGTCCTTCGTGACAAATCTATTGCCAACATTGATATATAACAAAATGTATTATTTTCCTATCTGGACGTATATTTCAGCGCCTAGCGAAAGGCGCAGTTATGTTTGTGTTATTTTCATCAATAATCAATAACTCATCGCAGAACATACTGTTCATTTACGTGTAATAAACGCTACATTCACATGGCTTTTTACTTTCTATGTTGCCAGACTTGCCAGTACAATCCATAGCCTCAAGCGGTGTTCTCTCGCGGAAATTCTATAACCAAATGTGACGAATCTCTTATACTTACATGATCCTTGTCTTGGTGTAGAAGCAGTGGTAGGGAACGGACCTGCGAGACTTGAGTTCCTGAAACCAGCGTGTGCAAGATAGGGGTCTCAGGCGAACATAGTTTGTCGGCGAGGAGGTCGATCCCGTCGGTCAAAATTTAACATGAAAAGTCCGCTGAAGATGTGGGAAACAGAATATCGTCATAATATCAGTTCTCGTGTGAAACTGGTATCGAGAGTTCGACTAAACTTAAGAGAAACATCGTGTGTATATTTCGTGAAAGTTTCAGGACGATATTTGAAAGAATAAGATAGTTTTCTTTGTTGAAAGCATCCACATTATATAAGCACGTTTCACTCTGTACGTACCAGCATTACAAGCGTTGAGGGGATGGCCTGTTATATGTCTGTTCCAGTACATTTGAAGGACAGCAGCACTCAAGTATAGCAAGTCTCTGCTCAGTGATAAACTTTTTATCGAAATGTTCGATATGCAAGCGATAAGGGGAATAGTTAACATTGTGTTTAACGCATTTGTGATCATGAACTAAGCCAAGTTATGCGTAGGGAACGTGATGTTACATTCTCAGTCTAGAATATCAGGCAACCGACATTAATCTTAAAATTATAAGGTGTGGTGTAACGATTGCGCAACTACAGTCCAACATTCCGGGATGGAACTTGATTATTGCGTCATGGCTAGATACTATCAAACCCGAACTGAAGCAGTTCATCGCACTTCGAGACTTGGAGGTTCATGCGGTATTGCTGATCGAGGCGAGGTCCGCGTTCGTAACCAGCCAGGGAGATTAACGATCGGAGATCAGGGTTCGAGTCGTGATGAGGCAATTTTCCGGAGGAAGAGGATGAAGATTATCAAGTGTGGAATTACTGGTGTCGTCAGTAATTTTCTCCAAACTATTTCTACAAGATGTCATCGCAAGGTAGAGACTGAAATCTTCGTTCGTAGTTGTTGGTTCTTTTTGTAGTTAGTTGTAGAGTAGAATATCAGAGAGCATGGAACCATTTCAACGCTAAATTATTTTTATTGTGTGTGATATAGTTTAGGCCCAGAAATTATTTTTCAACGTTGGATATTTAAATATTAAATTTCTTTTAGTGAGATTTTGGGATGTTAACATTTGGATTTTTGACTTATAGGCTACGAGATTTAGGCTCATTTTATAAATAATTTAGTTTTTCGAATTTATTTCGATCCATGAATTCTTTGGGAATTTTATTGAATTTTATTTAAGTTTATCGAATTTTAGCGAATTATATTCAGCATTTTGGAATATGATATTAATTTACCCAAGCAACTCAGACTATGATAAGGATATTTCTTTGGAAATGAATTATTATTTGAACATTTCCAAGATTTTATTGCAAATCTTAGGAACAGTTATCCTTCATTTTGGAAATATAGTCATTGTGTTATAGTTATCTTCGAGTCTGATGCTGCTCAAGTAATTATTCAATCGAACATTGTGGATTCATTGGATTCAGAGAATCATGTAGACCTCTGTTTAAAGATTTAAACATTCTCCCACTGCCCTGCATATATATCCTTGAAAGTATTATGTTTTTTAAAAAGAATTTAATGAATAAAGATGTTTTTCTTAAAACAATGATGTTCATAGGCATAACACAAGACAAAATCAAAACATTCATATTTCACACACACACACACACACAAGCATATATCAAAAAGGAACTTTTCACACTGGAGTTAAATTATACAATAAACTACCCCAGTATATAAAACTGGCCCCTAAAATAAAAACCTTTGATAGAATGTTGAAAGCTTATCTGCAGTGCCATTGTTTTTACTCAGTAGTTGAATATCTTAGCGTATAGGAGCGATGAAATCTATAATTATATTTTACTTTTTTAATTTAATTGTAATACCTAGCTGTATGATGTTGTATTTATAGAATTAAGTTTTCATGTTATGATAATAGAGTGAGGTGTAAATAGTTGTGCAATAAGATTGTATCTATTAAGATTTGCTATTATAATAAGTTAAATAGTTATAATATTAGTAATATATACCTGTTAGTTCTTTTATTTTATAGATGTAAATGCTGACGTGTCCTATATCAAAAATGTATTGAATGCATGTATTTGATCAAATGGAATTAATAAAAATCTATCTATCTATCTATCTATTGGTGGAAGGATGAAATATTATTTGGACATTCCACTTTAGCCAGTCATTATTAATAATAATTTACCAGTGGATAAATTATTTTATTTTGAGAGATCTTATCTGCTTAGACAAATCAACACGTTTGAGTATTCTACGAAATTTTTGCAACACTCTTAGAGATTGTTATTGACTATTGATTGCATTAACGCAATATTTTGGAAAGACGAGAGAGAAGGAACGAATGTTTATATTTATTAAATGTTAACAACAATTATTTGAAATCAAGAGTAACTTATACTAGTAAACCATTACGTCATCACTGTTTAATCGAGTCGACTATTATGTATTATCACAACATCTGAAAGAGTTATACGCTGTAATTATTATATATAAATATATTATGAAAGCAAGGCATTATATGCAATTTAAATAAGTTGTTGCGGCAGAATACTGTATTAAGAGATCGAAGTGAAGAATTATAGCAGCTATATTTGTTTGATAACAAGCTGAGAAAAATGTTATACGGAATTTACCTATGTAATTGAGAGAAGTTGTCGTTTACGTATTCTGAGGATATTTGTTCAGTATATCAGAGAAGGGAAGGTCATTATAAGCGTTGTAAGCGTTTATTTGGAAATTATAAGTAACTATATTAGAGTAAAAAAATTAAGTAAGACCTTTGTTGTCCATTATTATTGTGAAACGACTCTCGGTTGAATTGATTAGTTCTATTGGCGGAAAATATTTGGGAAACGGATTGAAAGTAACAATGTTGTTAACTATTATTAAAATATTATCAAGAATAAGACAGTAATTATATAAGCATAACTTAACCGTCCAGCTATGTATGTATGCCCAATTATGAAACAAAACAACTATATTATGATAACAATGTGATATGATTTTGTAACAGTGACACTTTATTTAAGAGCATAAAAATTTTGGATTGTCAGTATTTGACAAGAGAAGGAAGGTTGGATGATTGAGAATCATCACGAATGATGTAAATAACATAAGACATTTTGTTAACAGTATTTAAATATAATATTATTAATTTGTTGTTTGAGTCTTCAGTCTTTTGACTGGTTTGATGCAGCTGTCCATGCCTCCCTGTCCTGAGCTAGGAGAATTTAACGATATAATAAAGTTAACTGAATAACTTTCTTGATAAACAGCGGATCCTAAAACAATAATAATAATAAGGTTTATTATTTCAATTAACACGATTAATAATTATTTCTAATAATTAATAAACATCTAAATAACGAATATTTTACAAACTTAATTAATATTTTGGAAATATTAATAGCTTGTAATTAAATATTTAATAATAATTTCTATTGTTAATCATTAAATAATTTCGGGAACCTTAGTTGACAATTAAACTTTAGTTTAATTTATTATAAAGCTTTTAAACGTTTAAACCATTAATAGGAGTGACGTTTAAAGAACGTGACGACGTTCTTTAAATACAGTAAGGTTGTTTATTGTTGTACAGAAGTGATCTTATGGAAGATCAATATAAAATTAATTTCCATTATTTTTACCAATGGATAGTTTTGTTAAAGTAAGTAGAAATGTCATTGGCAGACATTGGCTGTATTAATACCGATATTTGTTCATATATTACTAGAGAAAAAGTGTAAATTTAAGCGCTGTTGGGCTAACAGCTGTTTGATATTTTTTTAATTTTTTATAAGAAGTGGAGTACTTCTAACGTCCATGGGACGGTGATTTAATTTTATCATTTGATTATTGGATTTACGCAGAATCATTTTGCGGATCATATGTAATTATTATAGGGATATTTGTTGATTTAATTTTATTTATTATCACTTTATTAATAAATTTATTTGTTACTTTTGTAACCACGTTTTGATGATTTATTTAAGTTATGAAGAAGGATTATGTTTTGGTGCATTTGAGGTTTTTATTGAACCACTAATTTCGCCCACTTAACCAAGGATAGTAATTTTCTCGAGCTCTTCGTTTATTCAGTTAATTCACCCATTTTGCTTTACCAAAACATTATCTTAGGAAGTGTGCACCCCCCATTTAGCTATTGTTGGTGGGATTTCCAGGTTTATGAGCCGGGGACCTCGAGATTCTGTAATCCAGTTGATCTTCGTATACGTCAAGCAGCTCAAATGGTTTAAACGGGTACAGTACGTATGTGTCTGAATTAATATTATACATGATTGAATGGCAAAAAAACTAACTTAGTCATGTCCGTTAATCTTGATATTAAGCCTCCAAACTTAACAATCCGTCGTTTCAAGTATCTTAACACTTTAGAAAGCCGCGGCGATCACAGTAGGCTGGTGCTGCAACCTAGCGATGAATTAACATATATCCTGAACACAGTTTAAAGCAGCCAGTGTCTGCAGGCCAAATGGCTGGGCAGCGGTCGCTTGGTAGGCCTAGGCCCTTCACGCCTTTAGCGCCACGGGGTTTGGTTTCCTTCTTATAACCTAATTAATATGAATTTGGACAAGGAGCCGCTCAAAGAGCCGTGCGAATGACCTGTGAATATGAGTTGGATGTATTTTATTAATTTTAAGAGAGATACAGCCTAACCTAGCGTTGGGAGAGTTGAAAGTTTCTGAGGAATGTACACACAAAGGAGAAAAGCTGGGTACCATAGTGCTTTTACGTGCGAGAGAAGGTGGTTAGCCCGAGCCATGTGCCAGGGGATTCCACTGGTCGAGAGTTGGCCAATCCGCAATGAATTTGTATGACAGAAACAAAGATACAACCTTGCTTTATTCAAATGTATCACCTGGAATGTATTACTGCCAACTAGGTCAAAAATTCATGCATATCATGTGACACAGCATGAGAGCAGATCAACTAGCCAAATTTAAATAATTAAAATACTATGCGTTGGTATTACTCCGCTGTGGACAACCATGACTGGCTCATTTCAGGATTCCCCCGTAGTATTTTAAGGCGTTGGTAATACTATCCGGATTATTCAAATTTCAGCGATCGAATCCGGATAAGAAGGCAACCAGGAGAATTGGCGCAATTGTATCTACCAAACAGAGTCACTGGAGGATTTAAGGGCCCCTATGCAAATTTTACTCAGCCGCTCTCGAAATACCTTAATTTTTTATTCGTGTCAGAGGTACCAAAATATACAGACAAGAAATTGAATATGAAAAAAAAAAAGAAAAACACATAATGAAGCTCTTGCATATAACGTATAACACAAGAGCAAGAGAAATGAAACAGGTGAAAGCAGCTATTACATGATAATATACACAATATTTACACGAGTTGTGAGCAGTATTTTTCTGGTGTGAGAGAATCGGCCGTCTAGGAAGAGTCCTAGTCCGTTGCCCAGGAGACACCCGGGTGTATATCAGTATCACATGCAAATACACCCTACTGGGAGGTTTCTATCCACTACTAGCTATTCCGTAAAGACAATGCCATTGAGAAAAGCATCAGATTCACAGTCATAATTAAAAAATACATACAAATCCTATTTCATAGAAAATACTTTAGTATTTATTTTAAGAAATATAATTTGCAATTCTGTGAGTTTTCACTCTAATTTCCAGTACGTAAAGGAGCATTTTAAAACTCCGCACATGTTTGATAGGAGATTCCACAGTAAATTGTAGTACAGTAGATTATTCCTAAGCCAATATAACTCCTGACTCAGATTTATATATAGAACAAGCTGAAGTACCCGTGCTTCACTGCGGGTCATAAATAAATTAAAATGTGAAGGTGACAGTTAAAACAGGGAATAGGCGAGGTGCTGCACGGAGGGAGAGTAAGGATGGAACATTTTGTCCAACTACACCGCTTGGCGTTGACCGTGTTTTTTGCACAAATTTAGGATTTACTAGCTAACCGTTGGAGATACTCGAAAGGTGATGGGGACCTTTCGGATAGACAATTACATTTTAAACCTCGCATATCCCATCAAAAGTTTTCTATTTCTTAGCGTTCTCTTTTTATTTACGAAAGATTGAAGCAAAAGGGTGTAGTGGCGTCACTAAAATGGTCGCCATCTTTAAATAGTGCAAAGTATCGAAACCAAAAGTAGCCTATATGTTAACCAGGTAAATCAGCTACTTCCATGTAAAATTTCATGTAAATCGGACCAGTGGTTCTTGCGTGATTGAGTAATACACAGACACATAGACACACACCATCTCATTTTAATATATTAGTATAGATTTAATACTCTTCTGGGGTAGGATAATGTACATCCATTTTTTTTTTGTAATTTTCAAAATCGAGGAACATCATTTACCAAATGAATGGTTTCTCCAATACTTTTGCACCGTCATATTTGCCTCTGAAGTGTTTCTCTACCTCATTTCTCTTGACAGTTAGAAGATGGTAACATGAGAAATCTTCTGCAGAGCTGTAGACAATGCAATGCCTCGGACAGGTTGTAAGTTATAGACAACATTTTAATTAATAAAAACGTAGCTACAATAAGCTGAAACTAACGGGCCCTCCTTGCTTACGGGCCCCAAATGGACTTGCCCCCCTCTCTCGGGGATCCGACTACCGAATGACATGCTGACCTACCCGATGTGACCTCTTGGACCAGCAGAGAATTCGGAGCGCAGTGCCCAATGTGTTTTCACCTCCAAACTATAATTGACATGCGAGCGTGGCGAGGTTCAGGATTAAGTGAACTTCCTGTCAACGCAACCTTAGTAACAAGTGCTGATAGCCAGTATATTCGGTGGCAGGGCAATCAAATTGATTCACGTGTTGAGTTGAGGAGGAGAGTATTAATTCCCGAGGGACCGTCAAGGAAAGTGTGATAAAACCAAAGCCCTGTGCGGATATCCGCAACATTATTCACCATGTGGATATAGTTTGCATGGCTGTGCGGATAGCAGATAATTTTTAGAGTATATTTGCGGATAGTTTTTAGAATACAATGTTGAACTGGATTTTTTGAAGACCATTTTAGTGTTTGGTAAGATCAGCGTTTTTCGTGTTTCTCGTTATATCCCTATTTGCTTCTCTTGTATTATATGAGAATAATAGAGAAGTGAGAGAAGGCAGTCATGGAAATACCCGCAATTAGTGTCGACTAATGCCAAAAAAAAAAAAAAACTATGCCTGCGTGGGTATATCCGAGGACTAAGTACTGTAAGTGCTATAATTAACCATTCGCTGTTATTAACTTTTCACGAATTAATTGCCAGCGGTCGAGATGGGAACTATTCTCTATTTACTTGTGTCACACGTCAGCCTGCTTCGTTGACAGGTACAGTTGCGCGAGTAGGATATGACTCAGATCCAGTACCCTGGTCATCGTTTAACAACTGTCCGTGGTGACATGAGCTCCTGTCAGGCTTATCTGACACAATGCTGCTTTACTTATGTGCAGACCTCATTCTGTCATCACTGTGTCCTCCGCTGTACCGCGCGGAGCTGCTACAATAATCAACAAACACTGGCGCAGCCATTCTCAGTGGATTTGCATAACAAACGTGCGGATGTGGATGACAGTCGTACGGATGCGTTTTGATTATCCGCGCAGAGCTCTAGGTATAAGTACCGAGCCGTTCCGTATTAGTTACGCAGCGCTTCTCTGTGCTGTATTATATAATGTTGGTGTTAGAAAAGGAGGTACAAGATGATAGAAGAATGAAGCCACCAGCGATGCTAGTGAGATTTTAAACCATGGACCTGATGTGTGCGATGGATGATTAAGAGCAGCGATGATGTGGGGCGACTCACCTATGTCCTGATGACATGCTGACGTGAAAGCAGATATTATATGATAAGGACTCCATCTTTATTATTACCAATTAGTGGTAGCGAGAGTTTGGGATTTGTAAATATGTAAGAGATAGAGTAGGTTATACATCAATTCTTCTTCTTTTCCTTTAGCAATTGTCCCACAAATCAGCAGGGTCTGCTTTTTTGGTTCTCTGTCACCATATTACACGATTGTGTGCTATGTCAGGATGAAGTCGGACAAGTTTTAGATCGTCATGTATGATGTAAAGCCAAGGCTGTCTCAGTCGTCCTATTGGTCTCTCCCATCTATCCGTAATGCCGATCCGGCGTGTGCAAGTGTTGTTTCAGCAGCTCGTAAGACATGTCCATTGTAACCGAAATTATTTGGTAGCAGGGCCCATCCACATGTTTTAGCCTTGTCATAGTATTATGTTTTTTAGGTTAGAAGCATGGCCACCTGTTGATGGGGCATTACAAAGAGTTTAGTGCATTTGCCAACTAGATTCTTTGTGGTGGTCCAGCAATAGGTGGCAGGGAGCTTTGCCCAATGAAGTTTCTTTGATGTAGGTTGTTCTATATTCCTTTAAAGACAGTGTTTTTTTTTTTTAGTCTGCTTGTTGTGGAGTGTTATGTCTTATTCAGTGTTACTATGAAAGAAGAAGAATGGAGAGGTTATCTGTTTGTTAAGATGGAAAGAAATGTTGCAGGTTTTGTTGAGAATTATGGATTAGTCTGCTTGTTGGGGTGAAGATGGATGGCTGTCTTAATTGGAGTGGGTTATATAAGGTTTGGAAAATAATGAATGTATCGGAAGATTAAGATAAATGAGGAATAAGATGAAGTGTTTTGGACATATGGTCATATGATGTTTTGATGTATGCTGATGTAGAAAAAGTTGTTTTAAAAAAATGCAAGAAGATAAGAATGGAGCAGAAGAATACTAGGTATTATGAGGAGTCTTTTCCTCATGAAGGTAGTTGTGGATACTGTGTGAGAGATGCTTACATGTACACAAACAAGTATTAAAAGTATTGTATTTCTTATTTCTTTGCGTGCTTAACGCTATATCGACCCCGAACATTATTATTAGAAGAAAGCAATGTAGTTACATTGATTGCCCAAAGTGGGGCTTGTTGTTGTTGGTTGACCCCGACCAATATAAGGTGAGATTTGTCTCATTTATCGCCCAACGGTGGGGCATGTTGTTGTTGGTTGACCCCGACCAATAGAAGAACAGATTAGTTACATTGATCGCCCAACGGGTGGGACTTGTTGTTGTTGTTGTTGGTTGACCCCAACCAATATATAAAGAAATTTTAGTTACTTTGATCGCCCGACGAGGGACTTGTTGTTGACTCCCACTATTACTACTACTATTTAAATTCATTACACCATACCAGCGGAGACGGCTTTCCCTCATCTTTTCAGTAATTGACTCTACTCCATATCGCTTGCGAATGTCATTATTGCTGACATGATCATGGAGTGTTAAGCCAGATGCCCACCTGAGCATCTTGTCTCCATCACACCAAGTTGCTGTTCCAACTCCTTAGTTGAAGGCCAGCTTTCAGCCACATACAGAGCAACGAGACACCAACAGAATGATAAACTTTAGACTTTAGCCAGTGTGGAATCTTCTTATCACATCAGACACCGGATAAAGGGCACCACTTCAGCCATGCGCTGCTCACGCGATGTGATATTATCATACCTGCCAACTTTTGAAAAGGGCTATCAGTAAAACTCACGCGCGACATAAAAATCTAACGATTTTCGACATACTCCGGCTTGACGAAAATAATAATACTTCTTGGCTACAAAATACAATAATTAATGCTTTAAACAGGATACTTCAATGAAATCATATCGACTTACATGATTTGTAGATGAACATAACAATCAAGAAGAAATCCATGTTAATCATCAGCAGGCGTGGTGAATATTGGTTTGGAGCAGACATAACAGGACTTCCTTGATCGATTAAGCTGATATACGATAATTGAAAAAGGCTTTAAACAATAGAACTTGTTTAACGTAACACAGGCAAGAAATAATATAATACACACTGCAAGTCACATGCTAGTTCGACTTTTAAGTCATGGTTGTGGCCTTTTTAGCTTCCTGCAAAAAGTCTTGAGAAAATGTTTTGTCATAACAGGGACCAGAACTCCTGGTCTTCAAAATAGAAATAGACTCCAGAGATTCATTGGACATGGATGACCTGAACTGTGTTCTATTTTTCTTCACAAGGGTAAAAACACGTTCACATTCTGCATTGCTCTGGGGTATGGTGAGAATAGAGAGCAATACTCTAGAAATTCGGTTATACTTAAGAAGTCCATCGGCTCCACGAATTCTTGATATTTGTGCCCAACTGGAATTACTTGCAGCATCTTGATGTGCAGCCAAAGTGTCATCTACCTGAAGAGCTGTGAACTGCCTCTGAAGCTCATTCACCACCTCATCTGTAGTTTCATTCTCTTCCTTGCATAACATGATAGGAAACTTTTCCAAGAAAAAAACGAATGGAAGAAAACTGTGCATCTTCAATTTTGTCTAACCTAGCAACTTGAGCATTCTTTAACACGTCATCCTTGAGTGGAAACTTGTTAATGATTTAGTCACAGGCAGTACAAAAGTAGTTTCTCACTGATGAAAAGAAAAGGGATTTATCTGTATCCGGTCCGTTCTGATGGCACTTAACAACTTCAGATGATGCATTTTTTGCCATTTTATTTACAATGCATGTCGTTTTCATGCGACCACAACTATATTTCTTTGCAACTTCTGATGTGGGAAACATCTTCTTAAATAAAGCACCAGCATGATCAGCCGCACGTAAGGGCACATTGTGTTCCACCAAAAAGGAAGTAAACAGACACTCGGCCCTAATTACGCCAATGTCAACGTTTCCACACTTAGCAAAAAAGGTGTTGATTTTCTTGCTATCTTCCTTCGATTTAACATAACTTATGTGTTTACCGCTCTTCACATGATTACTTAATTTTTCCACCATGTGCAATATTAATATCACACCCACATACCGTGCAAAAGGCAATTTTTTCTCCCTTTCTTGATTTTAGTATGCGCAGAAAATCAACCGAGTATGATTCTTTAAATGTCTGGACGCCAACCTCGTGAAGAAAGAATATGCACATGGTAGAAGAAAAAAAACACACACGTGGAACGAATGTAATGTAATTAGTCCAAGGAATACAGGAAACTGCGAAGCACGAAGTTATAGCACAAAAACTCGAACGCTTAATTAAAATATGCCATAACTTTAAAAGACGAAAACATTCAAGGAACACCAACTTCGCGAACTATGAACAACTAATGTGGTCAAAGAATATGGTTTAAATCGCAACGAGCGAACGGAGCGGAACAAAGAATATGCGAAGCAGAGCCTGTCGACACTTAAGATTAACATGGAAGAACGGTTATCCCGGCTTCAAATTCAATTACAATGACGACACAAATATCACACGGTTAAAAGTACGAATCATATCAAAGAACGAGTTATCGACTATCGTGGACTTGCCTTCGACCCACGCAAACAATCGATTGTACGGAAGTGGGCGGTATTATCGAATGTAAATTATCGTTTCAAATTTTTGTCCGCGAAATCGTAAAATGACACCGTTCATCCGTAAAACCGTAAAATGCTGCAATTTCCGTAAATTTTACGGATAAACCGTAAAAGTTGGCAGGTATGTATTATATATCAACTAGCAGACCCGTGCGAGAACTCTCGCATAATAGGTTGTGCGTGCTCCATGTGTACAGACTAACCGCCCAGCTCTAGTGCTATGCGGGCAGGGTGCAACACAGTTCAGCCAGGGACTATCGTCTTGTTTATTTGTTTAAAATCACTTTATAAACAAATAAATATATTTCCATTGACTTTTCAAAAAAATGCAAGTTTTTTCATGTACTATTGAGACGATTTGGAAGATTTTGGTACAAACCACACCTTCTAACTCCCTCTGGTTTAGGAGCTTGAGTTTTATGAAACATACACCTTAGTGTATTATATAATAAGAATTATATGGATTAATTATAACTTTTATAAGACAAGTGTAGCTGTGGCCGATTATGATTATCGAATGTAGGGTGACGGTCATCAATGTAGGCTATCACAGGTTAGCATATTTTAAATTCATTTGTTTGGTTCCATACGAGTTCGCTTCCCAATGTGTGTGTATTTGCTTGATATGAGTACGATGAGGACTGATCATGCATGTATCAATTCTGCATGTTTGGGCTGGTTTACAGCACTTATCTTCTTTTCCCCAAAAGTACTCTTAATCCTTTAAAACTCAGCAATTCTTCTAGGTTTGTGCCGTGCCTTATGTGGGGTTTCGCCTAGGACACCAAGCTGGCTCATCGGCGGGCTCTTGGTGTCCCCACCCAGACCCCCACAGGAGTAACGAACTGCGCGCTACCTCCCTTTATATAGAGTGCAACTGCACTCCTTGACTGCGAGAACTAAAAGCTCAAGCAGCCTGAACCTCCCTTTGAAGGCTTCCAAACAGATAATATATTGGCTTTCACGGCCGGTGAATCTTATTGGAAGCCTTCATAGGGAGGTTCAGGCTGCTTGAGCTTTAAGTTCTCGCAGTCAAGGAGTGCAGTTGCACTCTATATAAAGGGAGGTAGCGCGCAGTTCATTACTCCTGTAGGGGTCCGGGCGGGGACACCAAGAGCCCGCCGATGAGCCAGCTTGGTGTCCTAGGCGAAACCCCACACAAGACACGGCACAAACCTAGAAGAATTGCTGAGTTTTAATTCACCGGCCGTGAAAGCCAATATATCATCTTTTTGGATGCCTTCATAGGGAGGTTCAGGCCGCTTGAGCTTTAAGTTCTCGCAGTCAAGGAGTGCAGTTTCACTCTATATAAAGGGAGGTAGCGCGCAGTTCTTTACTCCTGTGGGGGTCCGGGCGGGGACACCAAGAGCCCGCCAATGAGCCAGCTTGGTGTCCTAGGCGAAACCCCACACAAGACACGGCACAAACCTAGAAGAATTGCTGAGTTTTAATTCACCGGCCCTGAAAGCCAATATATCATCTTAATCCTTTGATAAACTGTGTCTACTTTTCCTAATTTCAGACAATTATCTATACTTGCACATTTCTCTTCCAACCATTCTTCTTTAGCTTCTTAGCACTTTTTATTTACCTCATTTCTCAGACGTCTGAATTCTGCTTTCCCCCTTTCATCTCTTGAATTCTTGTGCTTCCACCTTTCGTCCATTAATTCTAGTATATCCTGAGTAATCCACGATTTTCTACCTACCGGTATTCCTTCTGATTTTCGGCATACAACATGATTAATATAATGTTGTTGCGCCTACAAACACGTGCTATTCATTCTTTTGTTACATATGCCATTTATAGCGACAGGCGACTACTAGGGGCAGCATAGAGTTCATTCTTATCATGGTACAAGGCAGATATTGTATTGTTGTACATTGCACACCCAAGTAGTCATCAGCATATTGAAATACGGCGGCTTCGGTGGCGTAGTTGGTAGCATGCAGAGCTTCTATGCCCAAGGTCACGAGTTCAAACCCGGTCGAAGTGGTCGGATTTTTTAAGAGCGTTAAAAATCCCTCAGTATGCCTTCCTACGGAGGGGAAGTAAAGCAGGCGGGCCCATATCATAGGTTTATGGCATGATAATGAACCTTCCACTAATTCACTTGTGTCAAGCTGAATTATAGGTGAGATTTGACTAACATTCTCAGGTTCCAACGTTCGTCGCCAGAAGCCGACTGTGGTGGCATCTAGTAACTAAGTTCAGAACTAGTTGGTCGTTGATGGTGGCGATTGGTAGCAAAAGTAAGAACTACTTGAAAATTGAATGTTTGCAGTCCTTACTTGAATTAAAAACAGATAACACGGGATACATCCCATCGGACTTTAGGAAATGTGTCATAGTGCCCATTCCAAAGAAATCATCAGCTAATAGATGTGACCAATATTGCACATTAAGCCTTGTAACCCATGCTTCTAAAATACTCACCAGGATTATCTTGAAACGCATTGAAGTAAAGGTAGATTTGGCATTGACAGAAGATCAATTTGGTAGAGGGACTCAAGAAGCAATCCTAGCTTTAAGAATGATTATAGAGAAATGACTAAGAAAAGATCTTGATACATGCATTGCTTTCGTAGACCTGGAGAAGGCATTTGATAAGGTAGAGTGGAATAAACTATTCATGGTGTTGAAAGAACTGGGTGTCAAGTACAAGGACAATTTGGAAATTGTATGAAGACGAGATAGCTTTTATACGATGTGGAGATTCCACAACCGAGGCCAACATTAAGCAAGGAGTTCGGCAAGGTTGTTCGCTCTCGCCAATTCTTTTTAATGCATACATCCAAAAAGCAATAGATGAAGTAAATGATAATTCGCCAATGACTGGAGGTCTCAAGATTCAAGGAGAAAGAATTACCATGCTTCGCTTTGCGGATGATATCGCAGTCCTGGCAGAAAATGAGGATGATCTGAATTATACATTAGCAGAAATGGAATCCACCTTCAACAAATATAACATGAAGATCAACAAAATGAAAACCAAAATTCTTCTCTGTAGCCGGCTGTATGAACCTCCTCCTTGTACTTTAAATGGAGAACAGTTAAAAAATGTACAGGAGTTCACTTACCTTGGTAGCAAAATAACAGCAGATGGAAGAAGTAGACAAGAAATAGTCAGCCGCATCAACCAAGCCAAAATAGCATTCAACAAGAAAGGAAAGCTCTTTACATGCAAAAACATTAGTATGAGCCTCAGGAAACGTCTTGTGAAGATATGTGTGTGGATCTTACTGTTGTATGGTAGTGAAACCTGGACTCTTAGCTTGGCCGATAAGAAACGAATAGTAGCCTTTGAAATATGGTGCTACAGGAAAATACTAAAAATTCCATGGGTGGACAAAATCAGTAATGAAAGAACGCTGAAAAGATATTGGAATATGGAATATGCTTACTCACCGAAGAGACAATTGGATTGGACATATCTTGAGGCATGAAAGTCTTCTGCACACAATACTGGAGGGCAATGTGGAAGGAAAGAACTGTAGAGGTAGACCACGGCTAGGATACATAAAACAAATCATTCACGACAAGGGTTGTGATAGTTACGTGGACTTGAAGAGATTAGCCACAGACCGGAGTTCATGGAAAGCTGCTACAAACCAATCTTCAGATTGAACACTACAGAAGAAGAACACACACTAATACAGCCATTACAATTAACACCGGTTATCAGACAGATTCTACACACACACCCAAAGTACACGGGACTACATGACTGCGTTGTCGCAGCCCCTAAACTGAGGAACCAACCATATTGAAATATAATGAATAAAAAATTAACAATTCTTGGATTTTGTTGTGTTCTTACATCAATTAAGTTATGTATGATGCCAATTCAAAACACGAACTCACAAGTCACTGATTTAAATATCACAGAATCTTAAAATTCGAAGGGATTTGTTTCATGTTTCAAAGGAATATGAAGGAAAATATTTAAAAAATTCTGTTAAGGGTTCACTTTTACTTTCTAAATTTGTAAGGGCGATTGCAAAATAATCATTGCACTCATACTTTTTGTTTTAAATGTGTGTCTATTAATCTCTCGACACCATGTTTTTGTTAAATTTCCTGTAATTCAAGTACATTAACTAACAGTATTCTTTCTAATTATTTTCAAACATTTCTCTCCCCCACATTTTTGAACACATACAATACTGTATGTTCAGTTTGCCAAGCAACCTGAAAGATATCAAATAGAAAGACAAGTGTTCGATAAGAGGCAACTTGGGCACCCATACACATAACATTTCCTCAGAGGTTCTGAGCAGATAGGTAAAAACGATAGAGATAAATTAATAAAAAACAATATTTTATTAGCAAAAGGGGCATAGAGTTGAATCAAAATTAAAAGTATTCCAAATAACCTCCTTTTCTCAATACGCACTTTAAAGCTTTGTAAAGAATCGTTAGAACTTGGTAGTTACCTAACGGAGAGGGTCCACACTGCTCCTAGTTCCCGAATCGCCCAATCTGCAACACAACAATGACAAGAAATATGTAAAATATGAATATAGATTTCGAAAACGATTAATTAGATAGTTATTGTTGTTTTCAGGGGCAGAACTACAAGGTCATCTACCCCTGAAAACGATTGGAAGAAAGTACAAGGATAGGAGCGTTCTCTACAATCTATACAGATCTATGGATCTTTATTGATCCTAGCACGTACAGAACGGCGTTTAGGAATCTTTTTAAACTCTGTAGAACTAGATCTTTCCGTATTGACAATAACATTAAAATAAAACTGATCTAATCTATAGATTTACTCAATCACTTGGCAACCACATGTGAATGTATTGTAAAGAATGGGACCGGAAATGCATTGTCGCCATCTCTCGACAGCCCACCAAGTTATTGCCTACTACGACCTACAAATTAGATTTGAAGTAGGATCTTCTTCACTCAGTGCATAAGAGATATGTGGGCGTGGCACATGCAAACATTTGGAAAATATTCTTTTAAACGTATTTCCCCAAGGAATTCGCAAATGAAATGTCTGTAGCATGTTATTTAAACCTTGCTGATTTAAATTAGCATAGCAAAACATAAATTCATAAAATTTGCAAATTCTGACTTACATCTCCCCACCTTTGTAGGGAATCGTTAGAACTTGGTCCACACTGCTCCTAGTTCCCAAATCACTCAATCTGTAACACAACAATGACAAGAAATATGTAAAATATGAATATATAGATTTTTAAAGCGATTGGTTAGTTATTGTTGTTTTAAGGGGCGGAACTACGAGGTCATCTGCCCCTTACAAACATTGGAAGAAAATACAAGGATAGGAGGGTTCTCTACAATCCATACAGAAACCAGACAGCAGTTATTCGAGCCGAAGGTCATGAGAGAGAAGATGTTATTCAGGAAGGTGTAATGCAAGGCTGCAACTTAACACCTGTAGGCTACTTTTCAATCTTTACATTTGAGAAGCAATGAAGGAAATTCGAGAAAAATTCAAAGTAGGAGTAATGATTCAAGGAGAAATAATTTCAACTCTGAGATTTGCTGATGACATTGTCATCTTATTCGACACACCAGAGGATTTGAATGAGTTTTTGAATGGTATGGATTCTGTCTTGAGGAAGGAATTATGAAGAAAAGTAATAAATTTAAAACAGAAATATTGGGATGCAGCCAAAAGAAATCAGAAACCCCTATAGAAGTCAAATTCGCAGGTGAAAAGCTAAAGGAAGTAGGAGACTTCTGTAACTTAGGAAGCAAAATAACCAGTGATGGGTAAAGCAAAGAGTAAAAAGTAGGTTAGCACAGGCAAGGAAAGCATTTCTAGAGAAAAGGGAACTTTGGACATCAAATATAGATTTAGGTATTAGGAAGTCATTTTTGAAAGACATTGCCTTGAGCGTGGCGCTCTATGGAAAAGAAAATTGGACTGCAGAAAATAGGAGAATTGAAGCATTTGAAAGGTGGTGTTACAGGAGAACGATGAAGATCAGATGGATAGATAGGGTTACAAATGAACAGGTATTAAGATGATTGAGAGAGGAGAGATGTTTCTGGCGACTGCTAATGAAGAAAAGAGATAGGCTGGTAGGACACATACTAGCAGAATAGCAGAGTTAATTATGGAAGGAAGGATCGAGGAGAAGAACTGTAGGGGTAGACCAAGGTTAGAATATGTTCAACACATTGCTTCGGTTGTAAGGTGTGGGGGCCATGTAGAGATGAAACGATTAGTTCAGGACAGGAAAGCATGGAGGTTTTCATCACACCAGTCGAAAGACTGAAGACTCAAATAACAACAACAATACAGTTAAACTGTATTCAACTGTATCAAACAGGACTCACAATTCTTTCCATTAAAAATAGGTTCCGGCCAGCATGTGTCAGTCGCCTTCAGCTTCTTCGTTGTGAAAACGCTCCCTGGAGGTACAGGAACAGATGGAAATCGCTGGGAGCCAGATCATCAAACACCTCCCAGTCGAACATTTGTTGTGTGTCGGGCCGTGTGTGTACGAGCACTGTCATGGAGCAGCTCAACACCGGCTTGTCGCAATTTCCGCAGTGTTTCACAGTGTTCAGTACGCGACAGGAGAAGGAATAAGACCACTGCTGCCACGCTATTGGCGCCAAGCGGGACCTGGCAGGCTGGCATGTGCTTGCTACGTCATAGATCTGTTACGCCTAAATACGTTACTACATGGACGCATCTCACACATATCTTATGCAATGTTGTATTATATATTTCTGTGTCACTTTTACTCTCGTGTTAACATGAAGCACAACTCTTGATTTTGAAGCCATAATGTCTGCTGCCGAACTATGTCAGTGATGTAAGTTGTGAAGTGCTCAGTTAAAAGATGAATTTGACTACTTCGGTGGCGTAGTTGGTAGCATGCTGAGCTTCTATGCTCAAGATCACAGGGTCAAAACCAGCCGAAGTCGTCGGATCTTTTAAGAGCGTTAAAAATCCCCCAGTATGCCTTCCTTCGGAGGTGAAGTAAAGCCTGCGGGCCCATGTTATAGATTTATGGCATGGAAAAGAACCTTTCACTAACTACAATTGTGTGAAGCCAAATTTCTAGGTTAGATTTGATAAACACTCTATTAGTTCTAACGTTCCCCGCTAGGTGCCGGTTGTGGTGGCATCTAGTAGCCAAGTTCAAAGCTAGGTGTCGTTGATGGTAGCATTTGGTAGCAAAAGTAGGAACTAATTGCAATTGATAGTCTTCAGTCCTTACCTGAATTACACATAACACACACTAATAGAGCCATCACAATTAACACCGGTTATCAGACAGATTCTACACACACCCAAAATACACGGGGCTACATGACCGCATTGTCGCAGCCCCTAAACTAAGGAACCAACCAACCAACTTAAAAGGTGAATTCTAAGTTGTTTGACAAGGTAAAGATAGCTTTTAAGCCATTTTTCATCGTTTCCTTATTGTTGTTGTTGTTTGAGTCTTCAGTCTTTTGACTGGATTGATTCAACTCTCCATGCTTCCCTGTCCTGAGCTAATCATTTCATCTCTATAAAGCTACCACAGCTTACATCCGAGTCAATCTGTTTAACATATTCTAACCTTGGTCTACCCCTACAGTTCTGTCCTAGACCCTTCCTTGCATAACTAACTTTGCTATTACTGTATGTCTTAGTTAATGTCCTACCAACCTATTTCTTCCCTTCATTAGCAGTCACCAGAAACATCTCTCCTCTCCCACTCGTCTTAATACCTCTTCGTTTGTAACCCTATCCACCCATCTGATCTTCATCATTCTCCTGTAACACCACATTTCAAACGCTTCAATTCTCCTCTTTTCTGCTGCACCAACAGTCCAAGTTTCACTTCCATAGCGTGCCACGCTCCAGACATGTGCTTTCAAAAATTACTTCCTAATACGTAAATCTATATTCGATGTCAACCGATTCCTTTTCTGTAGAAATGCTTTCCTTGCCTGCAACTTATTAACAATTGATATTGTGACTCTCTGTCGGTTATTACAAAATAATTCCAATCACTGGAACAAATAATAACAAGAAGTTCCGTGACGAACTAAGGAGCCTGCTTTTCTTGAAATTTAAGATGCATGCTAATGATTAATCTATATGGATATATCTAGAATAATGACGAAATTAAGTTGGTAATATCGAAATTTCTAATGAATTCGAAATACTGTATACCTGGCATAATGTAGCCTAATAGGCGTGGTGGCGCAGCGGTCAAGCTGTATGCCTCTCACCAAGGCGGACCGGGTTCGATTCCCGGTCACTGCATGTGAGATTTTCGATGTGAAATGCCATGTCCTGTGGTTCGGATTCCACGTAAAACGGAGGTCCCGTGGCTTATGATCGCGAGATTAACGGTCACGTTAAACTACAAGCTTCCTTCCTTTTTCCTTCCTTCCTAATAGAGAACTACAGTTGGCAGCCCTGGTGACTGAATATATTCTTAGTTCCATCTCTTAAGGTACAGAATTCAAAATTTGGTTGAAGTCCAATGGATAGCATGGACGTTACATGCAGTTAAACATTGGATCTAACAGCGCGCGTAAAATCATGTTGGAAACAATGACATACATGTATTGGTCAGAAATAATCTGAAATAATATGATCTATTGTTGTGTCAATTTTGAATGAAATCCATTAGTTAGTATAGAAGTTACATGCATTAACCCTCCGTTACACGCGTCCTGGAGTGTGAGTCCGCACTTTACTTTTTTTGCTACCAGAAGGCTAAAAATGGGAGTTGGAAGGGAGTGGCTTCTACTAGCTCCATTTTACAACAATATAAGCACTCAGGTAATGTGATATTGTGTCAATAATAACCGAGCTGTTGCTGGTGGATGTTTATATCGTCACGCGCAGACTTGCGGAGTCTCAGTCCGTAGCGTGTATTGGTGACTCATAAATCGTCCTCTCATTTTCGGTAAGTAATGCATTTTTCCGGTCTTTTATATTATAATATCTATATCATATCAATCATATATTATACAATTACATAAGGTATATTGGTTGCAAGTGCTGTAGTATGTGTATTTAGAAGAATATGGATGACAATAATGACCTATGAATAATACCCGTGTGTCCTCTTATCAGGCAGATATTTTGATTTATTCCTGGAGCAATGGATCACATCGAACAGTGGTTGGACGACGATGAAATTGGAGCGAGTGATGACAGTGATTAGGATGCTGTGAATTATAGTGATCATAATTCTGACAGTGAGCAGTCTCAAGATGAAGACGTGACTAAATGTGAGCAGCAAGAAATAGCCTATATTGTGAAACACTTGCCTGGAGTAGTAGGAGTCGCTAAGAATGCAAAGACACCTGTTGAAGCACTGCAACTATTTTTTACCGATGAAATCGAAACATGCATAAATCGTTACATATCAACAACCCGTCCAAAATACTCTCGGTCCCGAGATGCAGCTTACACTAATCTTGTTGAGCTGAAGGTATGTTTAGGTCTTCTGTTTCTTGGTGGGGCACTGAAAGTCTCCCACACCAATTTACAAGATCTCTGGCAAAATGATGGTAGACTACAGGTGTCGAATATTTCAGGCTATCAATGGGCATAAACCATTTCCGTTTCTCGTTGAAGTGTTTGAAATTTGATGACATCAACTCCCGAGAGCATCGTAAACAGGTGGACAAACTCGCTGCTGTGCGGTATTTAGTAGACACGTTCATAGGTAACTGCAAGAAACACTACAGTTTGGCGGAACTAGTGACAATTGATGAAATGTTAGATGCATTTCGGGAAAGGTGCAGCTTTCACCAATATATTCCGTCCAAGCCTGCTAAGTACGGTATAAATATTTTTGAACTAACCGATGCCAAAATGTATTATACAAGTAATATGGAGATACTACGGAAGACAACCTGAGGGCCCATACCAATGCGAAAACACGCCACACCAAATCGTAAAGAGATTGGTGAAACCAATACCAAAAACTGGTAGAAATGTTACTTGCGACAACTGATTTGGGTCTGTTCCTCTTGCTCAAGATTTGCCTGCAAAGGATAAATTGACGCTTGGTGGAACGATTCGCAAGAATAAACGTGAAATCCCACCATTTATGACCACTACTAAGAACCGACCAGTGGAATTAAGCATATTTGCTTTTGTAGAATATTTTCACGTCAAGTAATTTTTATTGTATACCGGTAACGTAAAATGTATAATAAGTAATTTGCTAAATTCTGCGATAAAAATTTTTGATGAAAATATCATTTTGTATCAATTTATGAACATATAGTCATACGCTGGTCATCATACTGTAAACCAGATTGAGAAACGGAAGGAAAAAAGAACGAAAGGAACCACACAAACAGTTGCGGACTGTCAGTCCGCGCGCGTGTAGTGGTGTAACGGCTGGGCACGCGTGTAACAGAGGGTTAAAATTGGTCCTATCAGCAGGCTTAGAATCATGTTGGTAGCACTGACGTATATAAGTTACTCCAAATTAATATAGAATGTCAGGTACTATAGGTGTGCATAGTTTAATGCTCCCGGCTTGCATACTTTCTGATATATTGGTCTTTGGATAAAAATAAATAGAGAGAGCATTTATTAACAGTTGGCAGCCTTGGTGGCTCTTAAGAGTACGCTCAGTCATATCTGTTTATGTACACATAGCACATACGAAATTTGGTTGAAATCCAATTGATAGTGTAGAAGTTATATGGATTAAAAATTTGGACCTATCAGCAGGCTTATAATCATTTTGGCAACACTGCCATGTATGGCCTCCTGGAAAGTAAACTGCAATATTATTATCTATACGTGTGCCAATTTTGAGCCTTTGAGTTTGGCGAACTCATCGTACTAATAGCCTATAAAATGAGTGAGTGTGAATTGAGGCCTCGGAAAGTGCTAGGGCGTCCCCTGCAGGCGACGCGCAGTTCCCAGGGGTCTGGGGGAACTGTGAGAAGTAGGCTACCAGACACCACAAACATCGCCTTCATAAACGTGATGAGCTTAAATGGCAAGACAGAAGAATTGGTGGACTATATGGAAAAGAAGGAAATAGCAATGATGGGAGTCAGTGAAGCGAAATGGAAGGGAAAAGTTGAGAAAGAAGTCAAGAAAGGGAAGGGATATAGAATATATTGGAGTGGAGGAAATAAGGCAATGAATGGAGTTGCAATAATATTGAGAGAAGACTTAGTGCAGTATGTTGAGAAAATAGACCAAATTAATTACAGAATGATGAAAATTAGACTAGGACTTGAGAGTGGAACAAAGGATTTTATACAGATTTATGCACCCCAGACAGGGAAGGTAGATGAATGTTTAGAGGATTTCTTAGAAGAACTGGAAAAGTGTATAGAAGACAAAGAGGTTATAATAATGGGGGATATGAATGCACATGTGGGAACAGATAGGCAGGGAAAAGAAGAGATAATTGGCCCATTTAGCTATGGAAATCAGGATGAAGAAGGAGAAATGTTAATAGATTTCTGTAGAAGGAATGGATTAATTGTTGGAAATACATGGTTTAGGAAAAAGAACTCCCAAAAAAATAACTAGGTATGGATGGGGAGACAGAAAGACAAAAACAATGATCGATCTTATCCTAGTGGAAAAGGATAAACGTAGACAACTGGTAGATGTGACAGCTATGCCAAGAGGAGATTTTGAAGGAGACCATAAAGTGGTGATAGCCAAATTAAGGCTTGGGAAAATCACAAAGCTTGCGGAGAAAAGGGAAAGAAAAATAAAGGTGTGGAAGCTAAAAGAGAGAGAGGCAATGGAAAAGTTCCAAGAAGACTTGAAAAAGGAAATTCCCAAAGACGAAGCAAAAAGTGTCGAACAGGAATGGGCATGTTTTAGAAATTGTTTTGTGAAGTGTGCAGTAAACACTTGTGGAAGACTATCAGGGAAGAAAAAGGAAAGGGAGACTCCTTGGTGGAACAACAGGGTAAAGGAAGCTGTTAAAGAAAAACAAATGGCATGGAGGAAGTGGATAGGCAGTAAAAATGCAGAGAAATGGCAAAAATATAGAGAAGCAAAGAAGGCATGCCAAAAAATTGTACAAGAAGAAAAAAGGAAAAGTTGGGAAGGTTTCACAGAAACTTTGAAGGAGGATATCCAAGGAAGTAAAAAGGTTCTATATGGATTGGTGAAAAACAGTGTAAAAGGTAGGGAAAACACAAAATTTGTAAAAACTGAAGCAGGACAGATATTGTATCAAAGAGATGATATATTAAAAAGATGGGAAGAATACTTTTCAAAGCTACTAAATGTTAAATACATTGAACTGGAAGATGAAAAAGAGCAAGAAGAAACAATGGAAGAAGAAGAAGAACAAGAAAAGGAGATCACTATGCTAGAAATAGAGGAAGCCATACAGAAGATGAAGAGCGGTAAAGCAGCAGGAGAGGATGAGGTGTCCACGGAAATGATAAAAGCAGCGGGACCAATAGGTGTACAGTGATTGTATAGATTATTTAGAATAATTTGGAAGAAGAAAGAGATTCCAGAAGAATGGGGAAAGGGATTAATTATCCCGATTTTTAAGAAAGGTGACAAAAAGGAATGCAATAACTACAGAGGGATCACTCTTATCGCTCATGTAGCTAAGATCTTTGAGAGAGTTTTGGAAGGCAGACTGAGGAGGAAGATAGAAGGAGAGATGGAAGAAGAACAGTATGGTTTTAGGAAAGACAGATCAACATTTGACCTAATCTTTGCATTAAGGCAAATGATGGAGAAAAGATGGGAATTTGGAAAAGACATGGTGATGACATTTATTGATATTGAGAAAGCGTACGACAGTGTGCCTCGACAGGTGGTTTGGAATGTATTAAGGAAAAGGTGAGTTAACGGAGCTGATGTCCAAATGTTAAAAGCTATGTACAAATATTGTGTGAGTAGCGTGAAGACCAGTATAGGAGAAACAGAATGGTTTAAAGTGGAAACAGGTCTCCGACAGGGAAGTGTATTGTCCCCCTTACTATTCATCATAGTCATGGATGAAATTCACAAGAATGTTAAACAGAGATTGGGACAAGAGGCAACAAAGGCCATGCTGTTTGCAGAAGATACAGTGGTATGGGGCGAGGATGAAAAGGAAGTACAAAAACAACTAGATGTATGGAATCAAGAAATAGAGAAATTTGGGATGAAAGTAAGCACAGAGAAGAGCAAGACAATGGTAATGTCAAGAGGAAGGAAGGAAGAGGAAAGATAGAATTGAATGGGAAAATTCTAGAAGTGGTTAAAAGTTTCAAGTACTTGGGAAGTGTGATCACAGAAGATGGAAGGATAACTGAGGAAATTGGAAAGAGAATACAACAAGCGAACAGTTTTTACCAGAGCATAAGGGGTATTCTGTGGAACCGAGATGTCCCAAAGAAATGGAAAAATGTATTATATTCAACCTACTACAGACCCATACTAACATATGCAGCTGGAGCGTGGACCACTACAAAAAGAGAGGAGAGTAGAATACAAGCCGCGGAGATGAAATTCCTAAGAGGTATAGAGGGCAAGAACAGAAGAGATAGAGTTAGAAATGAAGAGATTAGAAAAAGGACAGGAATCTTGAAGCTGCAGGACAGGATAGAAACAACAAAGTTAAAGTGGTATGGACATATGATGAGAATGGGAGAGGAGAGAGTACCAAAGAAAACTTTCTATGAAAAGATGACAGGGAAGGGACCACGAGGAAGGCCCCGAAAGAGATGGGCAGATACAGTGTGGGAGTGTGTAGAGAAGAGAGGAGGAAAACCTGAAGAAGTACTAAAAACAGGAGAGGAGTGGTGGAGAGACAGGAAACGTTGGAGGTCCTTAATTCACAACCCGACCCAGGAAGCTGGAAACGGGAAATGAAGATGATGATGATGTGTGCCAATTTTGAAATAGCTCCCATTCATACCTTCCAAGGTATCCAACATGGAGCTCAAATTTCAATTGCAATTTTTCAGCAGTTGGTAGCACTGACATCATTTTAAAATATGGCCGTGAGATATTCATGTATAGATCTTTATTCCTACCAAATTTTGTTTCGATTGCTGCAGCCGTTTAGGAGTTGATAGGGGGGGGGGGGGGGACACACACAGCCAGACAGACAGACAGAAGGACAGACAGACAGACACACATTTGCCCGATCTCATAAGTATACTTTTTCCTCATTTTTGCAAAATGTGAAAAGTAGGCTAAAAATCGTTTGTACTTCTTTATAGTAGAAACATGATTTTGGCTCGTCAATGGGGCCTTCTACTGTATTGCTAAATTTATACTACATTAGGTGTATGTGAAACAATACTTCTATTTTTAGCCTACTTTTCACATTGCTGAGAGGTCCAACTTTAAATACATGTAACTTCTATACTATCATTTGGATTTCAACCAAATTTCCTGTGTGCTATGTGTACCATAACAGATATGACTATGCCGATTCTTAATAGTAACCAGGGCTGCCAACTGTTAATAAATACTGTCTCTATTTTGTTACCCTAATATCAATATATCAGAAAGTATGCAAGCCAATAGCTCTAAACTTTGACCGCGTATAGTACCTGGCATTCTAGATTAATTCGGAGTAACTAATATACGTCAGTGCTGCCAACATGATTCTAAGCCTGCTGATAGGTCCAATTTTTAAATGCATGTAACTTCTATACTAACTAATGGATTTCATTCAAAATTGGCACAACAATAGATCATATTATTTCAGATTATTTCTGACCAATACATGTATGTCATTGTTGCCAACATGATATTACACGCGCTGTTAGATCCAATGTTTAACTGCATGTAACGTCCATGCTATCCATTGGTCTTCAACCAAATTTTGTATTCTGTACCTTAAGAGATGGAACTAAGAATATTTTCAGTCACCAGGGCTGCCAACTGTAGTTCTCTATTAGGCTACATTATGCCACGTATACAGTATTTCGAACTAATTAGAAATTTCGATATTACCAACTTAATTTCGTCATTATTCTAAATAGATCCATATAGATTAATTATTGGCATGAATCTTAATTTTTAAGAAAAGTAGGCTCTTTAGTTCGTCACGGAACTTCTTGTTCTTTTTGGATTTGAATAATTAAATATTCATGGTAATTTAAAATTGTAAGGACGTCCATTTCAAAAGTTATGTTAATTTATATTCTAATTCTGTTTCACATAAGGTACACCTAATGTAGTATTAAGTTAGAATATTCAGTAAGTTGAAACCTTAAGTCAATCAATAGTTGTACTTTAATCACAGTATCGGTACTGGTTTCGGCCACATCGTGATCATCTTCTGCGTTATATTATGAAACAATACAAAAAGAAGCAAGACTTACTTACAAATAATTACTTGAAATACCAACAGTCTAAAGGGTGAAAAACACTTAAAAATTTTAAAAATCAGATCTGTTACAATGTGTTATAAAATGAAAGATATAAATCTTGATAAAAAGCAGCTTGACGTTAAAACAGTGATGTGGTTATTATATGTGCATGGAAAATTTGTAGGTTATACGAGTGACGAGAAGAGGAATGTGAGGAATATATATACAGTAAATATAATGTGACTGCGAAATTATGAAGAAGATATTGAGTTATCCAATGTATACTAAGTTAGTTTAATTTAGTTGCAATGAGCCAAAAACATGATTCTACTATAAAGTAGCAGTATTATCAGGTGTACCCATGATTTTTATTATTTATTGAAGTTAATACGTTAATATTAAGCATTTACCGGTATGGTTAATGTTTCTGCCTCACATCACTGGAATATATAAAAATAGAAAAAACTGAAATAAATTATAACAATCTCTATATATAGCCTACTGAAAGAAATGAAGATCTGTAGCCTATATGCAGACCGAAACCATTATGGTCAGAATGCGTAGAAGAAGGCTAACATTTTACGGGCATTCGATGAGAATGGGCAGGAACCGGCTGACAAAGAAAATGTTTAAATACATCACAGGGTTCAAAGTTACTACAAAATGGGTAGAAGAGGTCAAAAGAGACGCCATTGAAAATGGACTAACTGAACTTGTCATTCATGATAGGAAAACGTTTCGAAGCCGAGTTGACAATATCAAGACGTTCAATGAAAAACCACCACAACACAGGCCAAATTTGGTAATAACAGAGGAGCAGAGAAAGATTAGAAGTGAAAGAATGAAGAGGTTCTGGGAAGAACAGAAGAAAAAATTGACCAGAGAGCCTTAGGTTCCATGCGGTCCAAAGGTGGCGAGAAGAGGAAAAGCAAGTGAAGCTATGATTGGCTCAAGTTCACACGCTCTCCCAAAGGGGAAAATCGATAATAAGTTAATAATAATATTAAATTACAGTTTCAATTAAAAAGAGAAGACTAACATTTTATGGACATCTTTACAGGAGGAACAGTAATCGGCTCTCGAAGAAAATTTTTGATTACATCTCGAAATTAAAAAACCCTACAGGATGGCTGGTGGAGATACGATGGGAACTGCAATAAATGAAGATCGCGGATGCTATCATCTCGGGCAGGGAGGAATTTCGGCGCCGGGTCAATTCGGCAGATGTTACACGTTTCAAAGTCCGACGACGGCCTATGAGGGTGATGTCAGTGGAACAACGGCAAACGATTAGCCACCGAATAAAAAAGTTCTGGGAAGAAAAGGAAAAAATAATGTACCATTGTCTTAGATTCTAAGCGGTCTATAATTGGCCAAATTCTGTATATATATATATTATAATATATTTCATCTTCGACTGTCAACTACCCGACTGCAGCAATGTAACAGCCAATCAGAGCAGGTCAGAAACCCAACGTCACGTTGTTGTTCTGTGTCTTGTGCAAAGAACATATAAGTGACATACCTTCGCAACCCGTACCTTTTTAATCGTAAATACACGGTACAAGTTGGTTCTTAAGTTTAGGGGCTGCGACAACACGGTCATGTAGGCCCGAGTACTTTGGGTGTGTGTAGAATCTGTCTGATAACCGGTGTTAATTGTGATGACTGCATTAGTGTGTGTTATGTGTGTTTTAATTAAAGTAAAGACTGCAACTTAGAATTTTCAAATAGATTTATGGCATGTTAAGGAACCTTCCACTAATTACACCTGTGTGAAGTTAAATTGGATAGGTTAAGAATGTAAACAACGCTCTTAGGTTTCTACGTTCGTTGCCAAGAGCCGACTGCGGTGGCGTCTAGTAGTTAAGTCCTGAACTTGGCCTAATAGTCGTTGACGGTGGTGCTTGGCGGCAAATTTAGGAACGGTACAAGTTACTAATAACAATATAATCCGTACATCTCCGAATCATCCTTGATGCCAGTTTAGAGGTTATCGACAACACCCATGTGCCCAAGGAATAAAAGAATTTCACTGTATTTTACTCATAGCAGTCGTTAAGACTGCGCATTGAGAATGGCTAGGGTGTCAACTACCAACTTTTGACTGCAACTACCGACTGACAATTACCCACTACCGACTGCGCATTGTGGATGGGCCTTAAATAGCTTACAATTTATCAAATGTTTATAAAATCGAATACGATAAAAATATAGGTGCGGTAGGGGTTTTCGAAACTTTGGGACAGAATAATAATTTCATTGATTATGTCTCATTATGGCCAGGGACTCCCCCCATCACTGTGCCCCCTCCATCAATATAATTTTGACTCAGCTCATCCCCCTTCAGGAGCAAACCCTAGTTACGCCATTGACCGGGTTGATAACCATAAGTGGAGTAAGTGCACCAGACAAAACAAGTATGTACTGAATGTTGTTGGCAATTCTAGGCAGGCCCTCGTTTAAGGACAGACAATTTTAGATGCCAAACTCATAATTGTGTGTGGTAAAGTGCTAGAAACAGAAGATTGTATGAGACTTGAAGCTTTATGCTTACAAACTAGTAATTTGAAAGGGGTACCTCACCAGATTCAAAATGAAATTCGGTCACCAGTTGCCGAGAAAGAATTTGTTCAAGAATACCAGTATGTAATAAGCATGTAGTCGGTACATTGCTTTACATTCTACAGTAAGCAGATACAATTAAATTTGGAAGATATAGCCTAATACCGTTAAGTCGATAAATCAATGACTGTACAAGTTGACTGTAAAGATTTTTCAAATTTCAACAGTCACATGATTGAAAATATAGAAGATCTGAGCTTCACAGATTTGAATCACCAATGGGGCAAGTTAAAGAAAGACAACCACATGTAGGTCTGTGATAAAGCGACCCCTAAATGTAAGGTTTGCCACATGGGAAGAACAGCCGTCAAATCGACCTTGCTAAGTCGCCTAGTTTGTAGTGCAGGGGAGAATGTACGGTACTGGATATTGTAAGAAATTCTTTAGTATTTATTAATAAATAATTCTCCTTTGTAAAATGTGAGCCGCATACGATCATAATACTTCGAAATTAGCTTTGCAACGCCAAGTAATCGACTCCATTCCAACTGTAAAGCTTTGTATTTGAGGAAGTAATGCATTGATAAGGCAATTGTTGAAATTGAAGAGCATAGCGGAAGTGAGCAATTCTATTAATCATCATTTAGCCTCAATTATTTATGAAAATAAGTGAAAACACCCGAGAAGAACACAGCCATCAACTCAAATCACATGTCATAGCATCTGTTTGTTTATGTTTCCATTACCCTTACACTAGTTCCAGATAACGGCAGCACCGCCGCTTGTGTTCGTCAACAGACCAAGGTTATCTCGCTGAAAGTACCCAAAGGAGATAAACTACTGGAATTATGGATATTTTCATTTTTTCTGTGGTGGCAACATTAATTTGTATGGCGCTCACTCTCCATCATGGATCCGCTTAGTACTGTTGTTTCCACCATAAATATGAAATGAGAATAACCCTTGAGAGGGCGTATTTTTATATATTACTCTAGGAGGCGCGCATGGTGGTTTAGACCGGGTTTAAGGAAAAACAAAAATATACCATACCCACAAACCCAACTTTATTCTTAACATATATTTTATAACTAGTACGTTTCTATGATCACTAAAACATACCAGAGTTTCCAGTGGTCGCACACGAGTAAAACACTCAACAAAACAAAACAAAAGTGTGATCCAATTGCCATAATAGATGTCGCTCACTCACATTTACTAGGCTCCTAGTCATCGTCAGTGTCAATATCTGAGACGTGGTTTTCACAACTGATGCACGTGACCGTTAGGTGTATTTGAGGATCAACTGGCACGCACGGTCTTAAAGAAAAGTCCGACAAACAACAATTGCTGGCGGTAAACCTAATAGAACTTAATCACCCAACCCAAGCGTAACCGGCAAAGGACGAGTCCATGCAAAGGCATATTGAGGGAGGGGACGTAAACATCAGTAGTCATCAAGATATCAAGTGAAAATGAATGAACCTGGTGCTATCGACCATGTGCGCCCTCTCCAAGGTTAAAGACCAAGGATTTCATACCAAATTTAGTCAGCGAGAGTTGAACGGTGAAATGAAGTTGAATACGGTAGGATACCAGTATGTGGTGGACAAGGGAGCAGCGGAGGTGTTTCAGTGTTTCTTGTTTTATGTTTCATATTAACATGGCTTTACATACAATACCAAAACAAGCCTGCGTCTTGTGCCTCAGACCCTCCAGACCTCCCTTGGTAGGAGTGCTACGTTTCGTCCAGACAGTAGCCCACTCTAACCCAGTAACAAACAATGAATAGTGGTCTCACCAAAGACTATATAAGGAAAGATTGGAAGCACAATACAAAATGGTGGTTCCAATGCAGTCGAATACTGCAGTGGCATATGCTAGTAATGGATTTGTATTGATCGACTGAAAGCTATAATATTAATCTAGTTACCCAAACTTGTATTAAACTCATGCGGTAAGCAAAACAATCACGTATAGAGTACTGCTCGGGTCCAAGCTGCGTGAACGTGAGAGGAATGTAGATCGCGCACTATGAGAAGTAATGGTGACGAGTGATTAGGTTTCCCGGTCCGTGCTTATTAACAGAACCAAATACATTCGTCGGTGACTCACTCACTCATTCGCAACGCCACAGTCGTCTCAGCAAAGACCCTATGTTAGCAGTATTGGAATAGACTGGAATATCAGGTAACACGGCGGGCTGTTGACAGGTCGCCTGACCCTTCTCTGCCTTTCACCCCACAAGTTCACAGAGCTTAGTCCTGAGCATTGAAAGGCCAATGCTCCCTCCCCTCTCACCCAACCACTAATATGCCACTATCTACCCTCTCTTTTTATAATTATATCCTTATGAAGAAAACCACGCAAGTCCACGAGGAGGGAAAGTCACGAGACATACAGTATCTGAAATATCAGATCAACGTATATTGTCATTGCGTCAGGAGATGTCAGTTCAACACGCTGCGATGGGGCATGGGGGGCCATGCAGTATTCATGCACGGCACGCCTATTCCAAACCTAAATATATCGGCTTCCCGCATGCCAATGGTTGATATCGCAGCAGACGACACGCAGGCAGTGAAAGAAGGAATGTGATGGGTGAGTAAAGCAAGTAATGACCAACAAAATGGTTTTGGAATACGCGATACGCACAGAGCGGGAAGATATCTGCAGTTCAAACCAAACTGTCATCTCCTGGCGGGATATCAATACCTGGTAAATGTACATTAGTGGAATTTCATGGAATAACATTTTGGACAATAGTTTTATTAGTCCATTTCCTGGCCTCGTATATATCATAGGCAACGAGAACTGAGGAAAACAAAAGAGTACTGTAGCACATGGCGTGATTTCAAAGACATCCAGAAGGAAGTCGCCCAGGCGGGTGGATTCACTGTATGTATTCTTCGTAATGTGTTTGGATTTGTACTACAGAAATTTTGTTGCATTGATTGCACTTCGTGGTGTAGGGGCTAGCATTCTTAGCTGTCGGTCGGGTTTGATTCCCAGCTCTGGTAAGAAATTTAACTCTGGTTTGCGAGCTAGAACGGGATACACTCAGCCTCGTAAGGCAAAACTGAGAAGGGGTGGGTTCGATTCCTGAATCAACCATCCTGGAAGTGGTTTTCCGTGGTTTCCAAGTTCTACTTCAGGCGAATGCTAAGGCCACGACTGCCACCCTTACCAATCCTCACCCTGCACTACAAATACAGTGAGTCGGGGAATGTTCTTCGCAGCGCCTACGTGCGTCTGCGAGAGCTAGCTACAGAAGTTACGTTGGCAGCACGGCTGCCTCTTGCATCATATTAGCCTTTCACAAAATGATTGCCGGCGGTCGAGATGGGAACTATTCTTTTTTCACTTGTGTCACACGTCAGCCTGCTTCGTTGACAGGTACAGTTGCGCGAGTAATATATGACTCAGCTCAAGTAGCCTCTGTCATCGTTTAACTGTCCTGGGTGACATGAGCTCCTATGACGCGCAATGCTGCTCGACTTATGTGCAGAATGCATTCTGTCATCGCTGTGTTCCCTAATAACAAGCAAACAGTATACTTTGTACTCACCACAGCCATTCATAACATGATGGAAGTGCTGATGACACATATGCTCGCTAATTGCAATACACACTGACGATTTCGACAGGCTACAGCCCACACGTGTGGGTTTCACCTTGTCAAAGACACCGTGCTACCAACTAAACCGATGAGGCAACCACTCACAGCTGCATGTAACCACTGCGGAGAACATTCTCGGGCGCCCTGTAGTAATACAGTCATCACAATAACACAGGTTATCAGACAAGCATTTCACACCCACAACCAAGTCTTCTTTCAGTAGATCTGTCCGCAGACAGGTTTCAACTGGGCATCCTCCATTCCTCTCTGTCCTGAGCATCCTCTTGTTACTTCTTCCCTTCTTCTCATCTGTTAACATTCCAAACCTTCTTTTTCCTTCTACTTTTCACTCCATGATTCTTTGTAGTAGACAATTCCTACGTAGTATGTGACCTCTTCTGTATCATCCTCATGAAACTCCTCTCCTCTCTTACCCTTCTTTGCACCTCTTCATTTCTCATTCTATCGGTCCATTTCACTTTCTCCATTCTTCTCCATAACCACATTTCAAAACTTTCTAAATATTTTTGTTCTTTCTGTCTGACTGTCCATGTTTCCGAACCATAAAACACCACACTCCACACAAAACATTTTGCAAACCTCTTCCTAAGTTTGATCGGTATGCTTCTGGCTGTTAATAAACCTTTCACTCTCCCGAAAGCTTTCTTCCCCTGGAGATTCTGCATCACTTCTTCCGTACAACTTCCGCTGGAGGTTATCAAGCTTTCTAAATACTGGAATGATTGAACCTGTTCTAATACCATTCCATCTATTGTTATATTACATGAGTATTCTTTTTCTAATCTCATTACTTTGGCCTTGGCAATGTTAATTTTTATTCCGAACTCTTTACCCACACTTAAAATATTCTCCATCATTACCTGGAGCTGTTCCTCCGTTTCTGCTAGAACAGCCATGTCATCAGCATCTTCTTCTTCTTCTTCTGGCACTACAGCCTGGTGTGGGCTTTGGTCTCCCCAAGCACCGATTTCCATCGATCTCGACCTTGGACAGCTATTCTCCAGGGTCGTACGTTCTTCTCTCCATCGATTCCGTAGTCTACGAGGACGTCATCTTCTTTCCATTCTGGCTTTATATATAATCTTTGGTGTTCTTTTATCTTCCATCCATTCAATGTGGCTCAGCCATCATAGTCTTTGTGATTTTATATATCAAACAATGTCTTCGCTTTTGAGGCTTTCATCTATTTCCCTATTAGTTATTCTCCTCCATCCAATATAACACCATAAATTCTCCGTATTATTTTCCTCTCAAAACCCTAAGTTTATTTCAATTCTGAACCGACATATTCCATGTTTCTGAGCCATATCTAGTAACAAAGTGCAGAACTAGTGGCGTTTGGTAGCAAAAGTTGGAACTACTTGAAAAACGAATGTATGCAGTCCTTACCGGTAGCATACTTGAATTAAAAACAGATAGCACACACTAATACAGCCATCACAATTAACATCGGTTATCAGACAGGTTCTACACACACCAAAAATACACAGGGTTACATGACCACGTTGTCGCAGCCCCTAAACTGAGGAACCAACCAGTCTGAGCCATAAGTTAACACTGGTCTGATCAAAGTCTTGTAAATTTTGAGTTTTGTTTTATGCGACAACAATTGGGCCATAATGACTTTCAGATTGGCAAAATAGGCTCTGTTTTAATTAATAATTCTCCTAGACCTAATAATTTCTTCACTCACTTTGTTTTTATTATTATTTATTATTTTGATTTTATTATTAACTAGAACATCCAAATACTCAAAATTTACAACATTTTCAAATGT
Organism: Meconema thalassinum; assembly: GCA_946902985.2. Lineage (NCBI taxonomy): Eukaryota > Metazoa > Arthropoda > Insecta > Orthoptera > Tettigoniidae > Meconema > Meconema thalassinum. Next base: position 1,432,391,895 of record OX336389.2, on the reverse strand, counting down.
GCAGGAGTCTATTAATAAGTTATCCCAGGTTCTTCTTCTTTCAACAGATGTTTGGTGCATGTAGCCTACAAGTCATCAGCATACTTGACGGTTTTTATACTAACTCCTCCCACTATCAGTCCTTTTAATTTTTCCAAGGCCTTATTGAATAGCTTTTCGGCATATATATTGAAAAGTGTTGGTGACATAGAGCAACCCTGTCTCACACCTCTTCAGTTTCTTCATTTTCTACTCGAACTACCACTCTCTGAACCATATAGGCTACAATGCTTTATCAATCTTCCATCCTCCCAATGTATACCAGTATCTTTCAGAATCTCCATCAGCATATACCGGCCAAGTTTGTCAAATGCTCTTTCCCAGTCGACAAAACAAACATAGCCTACATTTCTCTATTTATTTCCAAAAATCTTTCTACCATCATCCGGAGTCGCCCAATTGTATCTCTGGTAAGTACACGGGACTATATAACCACGGTCAGTGGCGTACCGACGGGGGGAGTTCAGGGTTTAAATTACCCCAAGAGACATTTGTTGACTTGAATCCATATTGTCCCCTCATTCACCTATTTTACATTACCTCCTTCTTAACTCCTGTATATATTTTAAATGCGGTCACGTTCGTCACTTGATAAATGTCCTGCACTCTACTCACAGCGTGACTCTTCCTTCAGCGTTGGAGTTAGCCATGGATCAGTTTTGCTGTTGAAGTGTGCGATCGGTAGCTTTTATCAAATCACTTTAATTCTGTGTGTCCGTTTCGTTAAAGATAATTCGGTACATGAGGAGTTTCTGTAATTTATTCCTATCAATGATGCAGATAAAGCCATTATTATGGGCGCATTTTGAGAGCAAATAGTAATGGCAGCAAGAACATGGAGAGCAAAACATAATTTCTCTCTCACATAATATCATTATTATAAGCAATCACGAATGGACATGTTGATACCACTGCATCATTTCAGTTTTATTTATTTAGTTACTGTTTTCCATATTTATAAGAATCATTTTTTGTCATTTTTTATTGTGCTGAAAATATAACAAGGCCCAAAATATCTTTCATCCAAAGAGAATGTTTATTTAGGCCTGTTTCTGGTTCTTTATGAATATTAATCGGAATATTTAATTATTTATTTATTTATTTATCGTATGACTTTCAATGCCGGGAGTGTCTGAGAACATGTTCGGCTAACCAGAGGCTGTAGCTGCTTCTAGCAGACACCCATAGGGTGAGCTACAAGTTAAGTTCAATTTCAAGTAGTTCCAACTTTCGCTACTAGATGTCAATGATACCTAGTGGTGAACATTGGAACTTTGATAGAGCGTTCCAACGAAATCTAATCTAGAAATTTAGCTTCACACAAGTTTAGTCTGTGGAAGGATCTTTTACATGCCATAAAACTACTTCCCCTCCGAAGGAAGCCATACTGAAAGATTTTAACGCTCTTAAAAAATGCGACGACTTCGGCCGAGTTTGAACCCGCGATCCTGGGCACAGCAGTTCAGCATGCTACCAACTACGCCACCAAAGCCGCGGAATATTTTAATAACGTATGATGATGATGACTCGTTTTACGGGCTGAACAGCAAGGTCATCTGCCCCTTTAACAGTGTAGGCAAGCACAATTACCCTTCTATAGTAATGACCCCCCCCCCCCCCCCCAGAAGGAAATCCTGTGTACGCCACTGACCACAGTACCCAAGCCCTTCAAATGAAACAACAACTGTCTACTATTGAAAACTACAAAACGATGATAGCCTGGGAGAATGTTTGGCGCTATTTTCTCTGTCAAGATAGCACTACAAGAAAGTTTACTAATAGGCCTATAGGGTACTGATTAACTGTGCCTACGATAGCCTATAGAATACCAGTCTTATACAATACTTGATTTACTGTTGGCTTAACAGCTCTCCCATGTGCAACAATGTACCAGAACTTCTGTGGGAATCAATACAAGAATTACAAATATTATAGGCTACACAGTTCAAAGTACCTTCATTGTGTACATAGCCTACAGTAAAAACTATATTTTCTTTGCACTACTGTGGCTGATTTGACTTGATAATTATGGCAACTATCAATAAGAAAAGCTTTGCACAACTTAAAAGTGAAAATGTTATTTGGGCTCACTGCAGGAAATCCACACTGAATGATTTAATGACTATTCAGAATAGGGCTATTAGAAACATATTTAACCTTCCTTACTGCACTCCAGTAAAAGATCTGTACATCAGAAGTAAAATTCTACCCCTCAGCATAAGTGCAGAACTCCGAGCAGCTATGCTAATATACAAGATTAAACACAACACAATACTCTATAGCTCTCCCTACATCTTGAACTCAGACAATCATTCTTATGGAACTAGGCATGCGAAGGACGTAGCCTTATATATAATTCACTCTTCTAAATATGGTAGAAATAGTTTCAAGTTCTCTGCATCACAGTCATATAATAAACTTCCTGATGAAGTAAAAAGTGCACCAACTTTGTCAGTATTTAAGAGGAAAACTATGAAAGTATTGTGGGAAAAATTCGATGTATCTTAATACATCAAATAAGTTATGTAGTTAAAAATCCTAAGTGCTTATCATTTTAAGGGACCTTGGTCTAAACAATCTTAGATATGGTATCAACTTTATAATAGGCCTATGTCCTTATTCATCAATTTGTGTTACATTCAGAATTTTCTTCCTTGGTGTGTAAACACACATATTACTGTACAATTCCTCTGTACGAGCCTATGGCTCTTTGGAATTAATTGAATAAAAACATGTAATCACACCGAGCGCACACTAACATCTTGTTGACAAATAAAGAGGCGTGCTAAGGTTAATGTATGCCATATTTAATGCAAACAATTAAGGTACAAATAGGCCTACTCACTTGCCTTGTTTTTTAATTCACTGTGATGTACGGTAATCTCAGTAGTATAGTTTGACACAACACACACAAATTTAATTTGGTTCGTGAAATTAGTTGTCTTACGTATATTGTGATTATTAATTCAAACATGTGTTGACATTAGCCGATTACACATGAACATTGAAATGGCAAGTCTGCAGGTCTGTAGCTGCTTACATTATTTACAAACACATGCTGTATAAAGAACGTTGAATTAATAAGATTTTAAACAATTAACATATGTCGTGTGGTATTATTTGTCTCGAAGTAATCCACTCTTCGAGAATCCTGTTCTACTTATTCTATGGATCCATGCGACATTAGCGCCCGGGTGGAGGAGTTAGGAAATAAAGATATCATGACATAATTTGGGAACTGATTGCCCTATACCAGTTTCAGCCACCTGCTTTTAATCATGGATCCGCTTAGTTGTATTCTTCCTACCATTGCTATGAAACGAGAGTAAAAACCGAGGTTTCCTCACCAAATATAGTTCAGTAGTGGCAGGCGGATTATGCTCTCTCGGGGGAGCCTGTCAACCACCAGAGGGCGCGTCCCCAGGTGGGCTGGTGGAAATACCTCAGAAATGAACCCGCAGACCAACAGGCAGCCATATTCCTGGGGGGCTTTACAATACTGGGACACCCTCTCTCCACGGTTCATAAATATCAAGGGCCCCAGCTCAGAGCTATGAGTGTAGTCCACAATGGTAGCTACAGTGGAGATGCTAGAATTCGGAACAGTGCAGCTGGCAGAAGAGGCATCCTAGTACTCGGGATTAGTAAGAGTTAAAGGCCCCGAACACACGTAGCGACTTTTGACGCGACTGAGGTGTCGCGCGACTCCTCTAGTAAGGTACTTGACTTGCGACTTCTCCTAGAGACACGTGCTTTCGTAGTTGAAGTCAGTTTGCTGGAAGTGGAAGAAGTAGCTGCGATAGAGCATCTGGGCATTTTGCAAAAAGAGAAGAAGAAAAGGAAGAGAGGTTCTGGATCCATCCTATGATAAAACAGCGAACATCAACGGGTTTATTTTATACAATGTTTCCTCGGCTGAAAGCAGATGCAGGAGAATTAATTACTGCAGGATGTCTATCATATCATTTCATAAACTGCATGAAATTCTCAAAGAAAGGCTGACGCGTGAAGACACCGTCATGAGACCGGCTATTCCGCCGGAAGAAAAGTTAGCCATTACTCTTAGGTAAGTACACATTACTTGTATTATTTGTAAGAATTTCTATTATAACAAATCAAAAAACTTGATGCAATCGTGAAAATATTTATTTAATGAAATGATATGGTATGGGTAAAACAAGACATGATATAAAATTAATAACATTTCCCCCCACAAAATTACGCTAAGTTGTCATTTGTTGTTGTTATTATTATTAAGTTATCATTACTACAGAGTGCATTACATCATTACATTAGATTACATTAGTACATACAGATGAAAGGGAAGGGTACGTACAATCTACAGGAAATAATTTTTATTTAATATACAACTCTGTTTAAAATTATTGTTCTCTGCTCAAGGTTGAAATAGATCTAGACTTATGTCAGATTCGTTACTCAATACTGAGGATGTCGAGTAAGGCGATGGTGCATGTGAATCCAGACCAATCATTGAAGTGCTGGGTTGAGGTTGATACATATTCACTTGCCAATTATCCACTCGCTCATATTCATTCTGTATAGGCATAGATACTGATTGGCTTGTCGGATGATAGCCAAAATTCATTGTACGACGCAGCTGAGGAGCAAGGGGTGGGTTATACATCTGAAGTTCAGATCCAACAACATCCATTAATTTTCTCTTTACTCCAAATCTAGCATATGTTGGTATTTTTTGAGGGGATCCAATAGTGATAACAGAAACATCTTATCGCTATTATTCTCTGTTGCTCTGTCACGTTCTTGCCTATACTCTACACTCTTGTCTAAAGCATTTAATATTTTTAATTCTACTGGTGTACCTTAATTTCTCCTCTTTTTGTTTGTAGAGGAAGTTGATCACTGAGGCACTGGACTTGGTGATGTTGCTTTCTCTGTGTCTTCCAGTGAATTGGAAGTTTCCTTTGTTGTGACAACCGTTTTCAGAAATGCAAGTTGCTTGTAGTACACATAGACAGGTCAATTTTTAGACCCAGATCCCGTGTAAGTTTTTTTTTTTTGCTTCTCGTGAACTCTTCCATATTTTCATTAGATTTCGACCTAGAAAATAAAATATAATGTTACAATTAGACCTAAGTAATTTAACCTTAGCAAAATATCTGTTTCACGTATTGTTTTAGGTATTTGGCGACTGGTTGCAGCATTGCAGACCTGCACTATTTGTTTTCTTTGGGAAGATCTACTATAGGCTACATTATAAGAGACGTTTGTATTGCAGTATGGGAAACCATGAACGAAAAGTGTATACCAAAACCCACGGAAGAGAGCTGGTTGAAAGTTGCAGATGTATTTGAGTGCAAAGCAAACTTTCCTCACTGCATCGGAGCAATTGATGGGAAGCACATCAGAGTGATAAAACCAAGAGACAGTGGTTCACTTTACTTTAATTATAAGAAATATTTTTCAATTGTACCACTAGCCGTATGTGATGCCAATTATGTATTTACTTACGTAGATAATGGATCATATGGAAAGTCAAGCGATTCATCCATTTTTAAGCAGACACCATTCTACAGACGAATGACAGATAATACCTTGGACATTCCTGCTCCAACAAATATATCAGAAACAGATTTTGCAGTCAATATAGTCCAAGCATGTTGTATCTTGTATAATTTCGTTGGAATGAGAGATGGTTGCAAATTTGAAGATGTTATAGTGACACCAGATTTTGAGATGATCGATCGAGATAACGCTAGTAGAGGGAATCGCCAAGCATTTACAGTATGAGATAATTTTGCTAATTATTTTATAAGCAAAGAAGGTGAACTTGAATGGCAATATGATGCAATAAACAAGCAATTATCTAGTACATAGACCTACTTTGGCAAAATATGTCCAAATTATTATCTTAGCAGAGAAGACGTTGTATAATAATTAATAAATAAACACTTTACTTACCAAACTCAATCTTTTCTGCAGTTGTTGCTTCCTCCTTCTCCATGAATACGGTCACTAGCTCCTCCCAGGCCATTCTCTTCATGTCGGTACTCATGTCCTATATTGCTGGACGCTTCTCTTCTTCAAAAATAAAATTTTCTGTGTCCATTTCAATAGAATCCATCACGGGTAGGTAGTACGACTGTTGTCCACGTCTGACTGGACAGTATCAATTCCGTTGACTGACTGTTGTCGCACGACTCATCAAGACGCTCACGAGTCATGCATGGTCGACGGTAGCGCGCAACTCGGTGAGTAGCGCTGCTCCGTGTGCATATCGTCATATAAGACCATTGAATGAGGGTGTAGCGCAACTTGAGTCGCGCGTCACAAGTCGCTTCGTGTGAAGGGGGTCTAAAAGGTGTTTGCTCATAACTATGGGCATATATCACATTTAGCATCTGTTCTCCATGTTAGGAGCGGCTACAAAAGGCATCTGTTCTCCATGTTAGGAGCGGCTACAAAAGGTGTCAGTTCTCCATGTTAGGAGCTGCCTAAATTTCTGCTGGCAATAGCTCAAAATTGCCTGACACCAGGCTGTGGCGACAAGCCAGTCGGTACCTCTGTCGCAACCAATGGATCATGTCTATGTCAGTTTTGTTGAATAATGCTAGGGCATCCCCCAGGAGCGGATCATGTCGGCCTCGCCTGACTGCCACGACAAATGGACAAGGGCTACTGGTTCAAAGGCGGAACCAGTTAAGGAAGCTAGCCCCACATAGAGAACATTTACGCATCGCCACGCTCAACATTGGGACTCTTACTGGACGCAGCTGTGAACTCGCAGCGATGCTGAAAGAACGGAAAGTGGACATTCCATGTGTGCAAGAAACACGTTGGAAAGGACAGAAATATCGTGACATCGGAGATGGCTATAAACTAATTTACCATGCTACATCTAACAGGAATGGCACTGCCATCATTGTTTGTGCAAGCCTAGGAGATCGAGTTGCTGAGGTTCAGCGCTATTCAGACCGCCTTATGTCAATTACAATCGACACTGCACCCTCTCGACTTTGTGTCTTCTCTGCATATGCACCACAGTCTGGCTGTGATAACCTAGAAAAGGAACAGTTTTGGCAGGAGCTACAAGATCATGTTTCAGCGTGTTCTCAAGATGAGTTCCTACTTCTCTGTGGTGATCTTAATGGGCATGTTGATCACACCAAGGATGGTTATAGCTGCCATGGTGGTAATGGCTACGGCATCAGAAATTATGATGGTACTCAAATTCTGCATTTTGCGGCAGCAAATGACTCGGTCATTGGTAATATGTATTTCAAGAAGCGCATCAACCAGCTCATCACCTACACCAGTGGTGGCTATAGCAGCCAAATTGACTTCATCCTTGTTCGACGCCGTGATCTCCGACTAGTAACAGATGTGAAGGTCATACCATCTGACTGTGTGGCCCTTCAACATAAGCTGCTCACAGTTGACTTAAGGATCTTCTAATGGCATAGAGGTGGAGAGATTAAACGCCTCCAAGAAGATCAAGTAGTGGATGCTTAACAACCAGAAGGAGACCCTAGCAGACAGTATAAATTTTTCTCTCATCGACCTGAATGCCATTGACAACACAAAAACCACATTCTGAAAATCTGTCACTTCAACCGGCACAGCAACCTTGGGTACAACAAAACCTTGTTCCCACCGTATTGACAAAGAAACGTAGTTATGGACAGTCCAAGTCCAAGAAAAGGTGAATGAAAAGAAGAAGGCATATAGAAACTGAGTCTCACAAAAGACTCCAGAGAACAGGGAAATATATGCGATGACCAAACGAGAGGCTATGAAAGCTGTCGCTGAAGCTAGGCACAGTCACTATACTGATCTGTATACACACTGGACTCAAAGGAAGGAGAGAAAACTAACTTCCGGTCGACCAAAACTAGAACAAAATCAGCGCAGGATATTAATAATAGGTAAAGAAGGTTGGTGATTACAGGACAAACAGGACATACTCAAACGCTGGCAACAACACTTGGAAGAGATTTCCAACATTGAGTTCCCACATCCTCCTATTCCAGAAGGTAATCAAACTTCAGGTCCTATCTTACACATCACGTCAGAGGAAGTCACCAGCGCCATCAAGAGTATGAAGCGCCAGGACCGGATGACATTCCGGCAGTCTTCTGGAAGTTATAGGAATTAACTTAAAAGAACCTGCGATTAACTGGTTGACCAACTTCTTCAATGCCATAGTTGACTCTGGTTCTGTTCCCAATGATTGGACTACATGCATCACTGTACTCTGGTTCTGTTCCCAATGATTGGACTACATGCATCACTGTAAGCAAGAAGGTGACCCAGCGGAATGTGCAAATTACCGTCCAATTCGCCTCCTGTCGCACACAATGAAGATCTTTGAGAGAATTCTTGATCGACGACTGTGTGAAATCGTCTGCATTACTACCAACCAGTGCGGCTACGTCAAGGGTGCTGGAAGAACCGATGCAATCTTCGCAGCCAGAATGCTCATTGAAAAGCACCTAGAGAAACAACAGCCACTGCATATTGCCTTACTTGATCTTGAAAAGGCTTGCGATCACGTTCCACACCGCGTGATCTGGTATGCACTTCGTGACCATGGGATACCTGAAATACTTATCAATTGGATCAAGATGCTATACACGAACACTACAAGTCGTGTACGTTGCACTGTCAGCACCTCGGAGAGCTTCGCAGTGAAAGTCTGTGTACACCAAGGCTCCACACTGTCCCCATTGCTTCTTGTCCTTGTCATGGACAAAATCACAAAGTACCTGCAAGGAGTGTCCCTTGGACTCTCTAATATGCAGATGATGTTGCAGTTGCTGATACCACTAGAAGAGGATTGCAGTGTCAAGTTCAAGATTGGAACATCCGTCTCTCACAATTCGGTCTTAGACTTAACAAAAAGAAGACGGAATACCTGGAAACCATCCCAAGCAAAGGCTCCATCCAAGTTGATGGAGATACCTTAATGAAGACCGTAAGCTTCAGGTATCTAGGATTTTGCCTGCAGACTGATGGTGGGACAGCTGATGAAGTGCGAAGTAGGATAAAGGCAGCATGGATGAGATGGAGGGAAGTCACAGCCGTATTCTGCGACATAAGGATGCCACTACGTCGTAAGTCCAAAATATACAGCACAGTACTACGTCCTGTTGCTTTATACGGTGTTGAATGTCGACCGGCCGATATAGCTACAGAGCGACAATTAAACAAGATGGAAATGCGTATGCTCTGTTGGTGCATGGGCATCATGTCAAAAATGACACTGTTCGCCAGCAAATGGACATCGCACCCATCACTGAGAAGGCGCGGGAAAGCGTACCCATGTTATGGTCATGTCCTGCGTGTTGCACCTGGAACAGTTGCCAATTTCACCCACTCGTTTGAAATTAATGGTCTAAGTCCACATGGACGTCCAAAGCAGCGCCGGCATGACACAGTAAATGCCGACATGAAGACCCTCAACTTAAAACTACAAGATGCCCAAGATTGTACAAAATGGTGAGGCAAGATCAAAATAGCGGACCCTGCACCAGAGGGAAAACTCTAGGAAGAAGAAAAAGATTGCACTATTTACTCTAAGGAGAGAAGCCTCCGTGGCTTAGGCGGCAGCACGCCGGCCTCTCACCGCTGGGCCCGTGGTTCAAATTCCGGTCACTCCATGTGAGATCTGTGCTGGACAAAATGGAGGCAGAGAGGTTTTTCTCTGGGTACTCCGGTTTTCCCTGTCAAAATTTCATTCCAGCAACACTCTCCACTATCATTTCATTTCATCTGTCATTCATTTAATCATTGCCCCAGAGGAGTGCGTCAGGCCTCGGCAGCCGGCACAGTTCATATCCTCGCCGCTAGATGGGGGCTTCATTCATTCCATTCCTGACCCGGTCGGAGACTGGAAGCAGGCTGTGGATTTTCATTTTCACTCTAAGGACAGGTAGGGTAGGGAAAAAGACTGCTTGATGCCAGAGAAGACGGTATGGACCTCATAGGAATGAACGTTCCTGCGAATCTGGCAGCAAGCCACTGAAATATTTGAAGTGACACGTGTGAGTGGAGCAACGTGATTACTGATTAGACACACATGTTGAGGAAAGATTTCAAATTCAAGATGGTAAAAATTCTACAGAGTGTAGAAGAAATCGTTCTGTGGTAGAAGGTAACAAAACATACCGAAATATCGGTACCGTTTCGGAAGTGATGAACGTGCAAAACTACTTACATTATCCGTAATACCTTATATATTCTCTATATATGAAAATGAATGCTACGTGATAGATTGTATGTATGTGTGTCCTTTATACGTCCATATACCATTCATCTGATTGCAATGAAACTTCAGTGAGTTGTTGTGTACACTCCCGTCAAGGTTCTTGACTTAGTAAATCCATTTCACAGTTGGTAGCGAGCGCACGAGTAGATTCAACAAATGACTGACAGCACACGAATCGTTTCAACAAAGTCCTGTATGCGTTCATATACTATACATCTGATTGTGATGGAATTTTGGTGAGTTGTTGTGCATGTTTCTGAATTAGTAAATCCATTTTACAATAGTTTAGAGGCAGTTATGGAAAACGAAAAAAATATTGAGTATCCATAAGCACTTCAACAAACAAGATTACAACGCCAACACTTTCTTTGATTAGCATTGCAACGCATGCCGGGTGCAGCTTGTGATGAATAATAATAGTGGAAATGATGTTGTAGCAGATGTTTTCTCCTCTGCTGTCTATAACCCACCCACTATCCCCATTTTATATCATGACTTATATCATAGTGAAATGTCAGTAGTGTCAACCCTTGTAGGCATGGTTTACGGGACAAATGAAATATTGCCAACCCCCAGGCATACAGTAAGCGCGGCCGTGTGGTGTTTGTTTCATGATCCGCTCGCTTCATTCGCTTCGTAGTGTTTCTATGTTAAGATGCAAGATACATACTAAAACAAACCTAACCTGCGGCTTACACCTCAGACCCCCTTGGTGGTAAAATAAGCAGTAATTTTCGGCCAGGCAGAAGCCAATAGTATCTCACTCCGCTTTGTAAGACAATTGTTTCTCTCTTAGCTTGCTACGCATGACCTGTGTCTTGTATTTTGTGTACCATACATTGGCAACAAGAGGAAGGCCAAGAGATAAGTGGGTGGAGGACTGCGAGTGAAAGAAAGGAGAAGACTGGACCAAGGTGATGACGGAGAGATGGTGGGAAGACAGAAGAAGATGGAGAGGCTTATGTTCCAAACAGACCCAGCCAGTGGCTGGAAACTGTTCAAGATGATGATGATGACATTGGCAACGTGAAATGATGTCACTGAATATGCCTGTGTGCGTCTCGGTAACAGTTGAAGACACCTAATGGGCCTCGTTAGTAGCAGTTGAGCAAGGACAAGCAATGACAATAAACAATAAGTAACGACTAAAGTCATATATTTATGTAATTTAGCACATATTTCCCGTGCAGCAGTCATAATAGACAGTAATTTCATTTGACAATGACTCCCAGAATATTAAATAAGGGATGAAAATCATAAAAATCTATATTAATATAATTAAGCTGAAGAGTTTGTTTGTTTGTTTGTTTGTTTGTTTGTGTGTTTAAACGCGCTAAACTCTGAACTACCAGTCGGATTCGAAAAATTATTTTTGTATATGATAGCCAGATTCAAGAGGAATAGTTTAGGCTATGTAGCACTAGGCTACAACTCTCAGGTAACCTTAAAGATTGATTTTTGTTCAGTAAGTCGGAAGAACCAACGCTCCCGAACAGCTTCAATAATACCTAAGTCTATTGTTGCCTGGCAATCCGGGTTGCATCATGTCGCCCCTACCAGTGTTCTGGTGCAGAATTGAGAGCTGCTTATAAATTGTAGTCTCGGGGAGTAATTAGTGCAAAAAGATTTCTTAGGCCCCTTAAAACAGTAATCATCATGACAATAGTATGCCTCTGTATAAGGGCAATGGTGTTGGTGCAGTATACTGAGATTATCAGCTGCAATAAGCGTTGGTGCTTTCCGATCCTTATCCATGAGCGCTTCAGTTCTGTAGTAGTATTCATTATCATCCATAAAACAAATAAATCCACCGGGCGAACCCGGTCACTACTGCTAGTGAAATATATTATTTAAGTGCAAGTGTAGGATCACATTCATTACTCTCAAAGAATTACCAAAGTATCCATATGGAACGTATTCAGAAAAGATAAACAGTACATTCGTAGAAGAAACGCCTCCTTAATTGTGGCATTTCCAGTCAGCATTTTATAAATGGAATACTGACGAGAGGTCTTGACCGACGCAGGCACTATCTTATACAGAGAAGACAATCCCTATAGAACGGAGCCTCGGATGCACCGCGCGGGTCACTGCGTGTAGCAGCCTGTCGAGCAAGGTACTGGCGCTAGCAGGAGCGGAGAGCCCAACTTGTTTAACATTTTTTTACGTATTTAATAATCATATTTACTTACATGAATCTCACAATAGTTGCTGGAAATGCTGTCCTTCATTTTCTAAACACATATTGCACCAGCGTAGGAAGTTTTGGTATACTCGCTGTAATTCATCCTCACTGATATTTCGTATCAGTGCAGTTATATCGTTCTCGAGAGCCTCCAGAGTACGCGGATCGTTTCCGTATACCTTTTGTTTGAGGTTCCCCCACAAGTAAATATCACATGGCACTGAAAAGTACCAACACATTTACTGGAAGGCTTCTTCTTGAGAAGATAAGTTTCCACTAGCAAAATTCAATGATATGTTCTATACCTAACCATGTTCACGTGATACTGCGTACGGTACAGCACTTCACAGCAAGTCTTAATTATCACAACTAAGGTATCTTGCCAGCTGTGTATCTAATAAATGCAATGCCAGCATCCAGGACTTATATGCGTGCTGTTGTAATTGGAACATGCTATAAATGTAAAACTCAGCCTTTTTTATAGGTTTGTGCCGTATCTTGTGTGGGGTTTCGCCTAGGACACCAAGCTGGCTGAGTTTTAATTCACTGTCCGTGAAAGCCAATATACCATCTTTTTGGAAGCCTTCATAGGGAGGTTATGGCTGCTCGAGCTTTTAGTTCTAGCAGTACAGAGGCTCAGGGGCGCTTTATAAAAAAGGAGATAGCGCGCAGTTCGCTACTCCAGTAGGGGACCGGGCGGGGACATCAAGAGCCCGCTGATGAGCCAGCTTGGTGTCCTAGGCGAAACCCCACACAAGACACAGCACAAACCTGGAAAAAATGCTGAGTTTTAAGTCACTGCCCGTCAAAGCCAATATACCATCTTTATGCTATAAATGTGATGGTGAGTCATTGCAATCTGTCGGCAATACAGCATTTTGACAGCCCCGTTCTTTAGGGATGAAGCTCAATGAGATCAGTGCCAAAAAGGGAAGCGTAGCAGATTAACAGCGGGAAGAGAGGTCGAAATGAAAAATGACAGACAGTTACCCAACACGTGTGGAAGTAATGCCATGCTCAACTGGAGTCCCCTGGTCACCAATCTACGTCCTACTATTGTGAGCCACTAGGGGAATATTGACAGGGCTACAACTACTGTAACATGAAAATGAGGGCTGCAAAGGAAGTGAATTTAAATATGGATTACTTAGTAATGTGAGACTTACGACAGATATCATCTCCATAATTAGTGAAAAGACTGAGGTATAACTTTTAATATAACCTCCAAGCTAGCCACCTCAGGTTGTGGGGCAATATGCTTGCTTTTAAAAGAATCCACAAAGACCAGGACACTGTATTCTCAAAAAAAAAAAAAACACTATTTATTAATACAGGCAACTTTCCAATACCTGGCATTCCAACAAAATCAACAGCAATGACAGCATCCATGTTCCTTAGCCACTACCTATAAACAACTGATCCCATGGCAACCTGCCCTAAGATCAAGTTGGTGTCCATGTATTGTTTGAACAAATCTATACGAGTATCGTCTGTCTTCGTCTTTTGTTGGCGAGATTTCTTTTAAGTAATTTCATTAGTATTTGAAGGGTCCAGGGGGAAGAAGGCGGAGGGGGGATGTCAAATATGTACAATGTTCAGGAAACGAGCTTTAACGTTTTATAACCTATATGTACAGTACGCGTCAACTCTAAACGTCATTTTCTCACGACCCTCATTGATCTTAGCCAGACACAATTGTGCCTTCAATACGTCGCAAAGAGGCACCAGATCGCGCCGATATCTGACATTCCCCCTTCTTCCCGTGGAGCCTTCATCTTGTTGCCGACTCGTTCCAGGTTCGTCGCTGAATCTTACTACGTTCTGCTCTTGAATTTTATTATTTCACTGTTGAATATTATGTGTATTAACCAAACGCCTCTTACGTGTTGGCGCATGCTGACTAAACTGACAAGTCATTGACACCAAGCGTTAGACCACATCCTTTGTGGCCCAAATCTATCACTATGACCGCTGGTATTGACCCATACATGGTCAAATCATAATTGAAATATCTACTTCTGTGTTGAGAAAATCTGCTTCCCACAAATTGAAGGTAAAGAATCACAGAATAGATTAAAACAATCTGTAGAACAAGTTCCATTTTCAAAACAAGCGTTTGTTAGCAAGTGTTTTCACAATACCATTTAAGCCGGAAGTAATTTAATTTTGAAATATGATATAGCTTTTGAAATCATGCTTTTTGACACTATCCGGGTCTTCTAGCTTTTCAACCGTTGGCAGCATTGTCAAAATAGCTTAACTTTACGTTTTTGCTAAACTGGACCCCATAGTTTGAATATCGGCTTCGGTGGCGCAGTCTGTAGCTTGCTGAACTGCTATGCCCAAGATCCAGTGTTTATACCCGGCCGAAGTCGCTGGATGTGTAAGAGCGTTCAAATACTTCAGTATGCCTTCCTTCAGAAGCGAAGTATAGGCAGCGGGCCCATGTCATAGATTTATGTTAAAGAACCTACCACTACAAAAGGTAGTGTGCAGCCAAATTTGTGGGTTATTTGATTAGAAACGCCCAATCAAATTACGTTCGCCGCTAATTGTCAGTGAAAGTGGCATCTGATAGCCGAAGTCGAAACTACTTGAATTTGAACTTGTTAGGAGCCTACGGGCGTTCAATTAAAGTGCCCTGCTATGGCCATTGGCTGCATTCAAATGTAATATAGTCTCAACGCTCTGTCTCATTTCAAAAATGCTCTATGACCTTTTCAACACGTTACACGGGTCATTGTTTAAATTTAAATTATACAAACGTCTTGCTAATAGATCTCTTTAACAAACATAATACTCGCACATATTTACATTAAGGGGATGATCCACGTAGCAACAATGCTGTTTACACTGGTCAAAATCTTGTCAATCACCGTACAGTCATTTCATGTCAAATGGAACAAAGCTCTACTCGTATAATTCATTCTTATGAACATCAATAATATGTGATCTGACAACTAATAACTTAAGAGTGTTCTTCATTGTGTTAAATGATAAAAACTACCATCAGATTTCTGTAACAAATTCGTTTAAAATTCATCATTTGGATGTGCATTAAATATCTATTAACTATTTTTCTGGCAATATCACATTTAACCGTGGCAGTAATACAACAAATACAGCACACACCGTATCTCCATTCAACCCTGTCTGTTCTTTCCTATTTGTAACACCATTGTTAGGTGGAAACATCTATAAACCATTAAGATGTGCTTTCATGAATGCTTATCATTGGTCGCTACTGGGTCAGACCACTGTCTGGAAGAAACCATTGGTCGCTACTGGGTTAGACCACTGTCTGGATGAAACCATTGGTCGCTACTGGGTTAGACCACTGTCTGGATGAAACCATTGGTCGCTAATGGGTTATGCCAATGGTTGAATGAAACCATTGGTCGCTACTGGGTTAGCCCACTGGTTGAATGAAACCATTGGTCACTACTGGGTTAGACCTCTGTCTGGATGAAACCATTGGTCGCTACTGGGTTAGACCACTGTCTGGATGAAACCATTGGTCGCTACTGGGTTATACCAATGGTTGAATGAAACCATTGGTCGCTACTGGGTTAGCCCACTGGTTGAATGAAACTATTGGTCGCTACTGGGTTAGACCCCTGTCTGGATGAAACCATTGGTCGCTACTGGGTTAGACCCCTGTCTGGATGAAACCATTGGTCGCTACTGGGTTAGACCCCTGTCTGGATGAAACCATTGGTCGCTACTGGGTTAGACCACTGGCTGGATGAACCATTGGTCGCTACTGGGTTAGACCACTGTCTGGATGAAACCATTGGTCGCTACTGGGTTAGACCACTGGCTGGATGAACCATTGGTCGCTACTGGGTTAGACCACTGTCTGGATGAAACCATTGGTCGCTACTGGGTTAGACCACTGGCTGGATGAACCATTGGTCGCTACTGGGTTAGACTACTGTCTGGATGAAACCATTGGTCGCTACTGCGTTATACCAATGGTTGAATTAAACCATTGGTCGCTACTGGGTTAGCCCACTGGTTGAATGAAACCATTGGTCGCTACTGAGTTAGACCCCTGTCTGGATGAAACCATTGGTCGCTACCGGGTTAGACCACTGTCTGGATGAAACCATTGGTCACTACTGGGTTAGACCCCTGTCTGGATGAAACCATTGGTCGCTACTGGGTTAGACCACTGGCTGGATGAACCATTGGTCGCTACTGGGTTAGACCACTGTCTGGATGAAACCATTGGTCGCTACTGGGTTAGACCACTGGCTGGATGAACCATTGGTCGCTACTGGGTTAGACCACTGTCTGGATGAAACCATTGGTCGCTACTGGGTTAGACCTCTGGCTGGATGAACCATTGGTCGCTACTGGGTTAGACTACTGGCTGGATGAAACCATTGGTCGCTACTGGGTTAGACAACTGGCTGGATGAAACCATTGGTTCACTACTTGGTTAGACCACTGTCTGGATGAAACCATTAGTCACCACTGGGTTAGACCACTGTCTGGATGAAACCATTGGTTCACTACTTGGTTAGACCACTGGCTGGATGAAACCATTGGTTCACTACTTGGTTAGACCACTGGCTGGATGAAACCATTGGTCGCTACTGGGTTAGACCACTGGCTGGATGAAACCATTGGTTCACTACTTGGTTAGACCACTGTCTAGATGAAACCATTGGTCACCACTGGGTAAGACCACTCTCTGGTATTGGTGGCTAAAGGGTGAGACCCAAAGTAAGTAGAAGGTAGTATAAGATAGGGCCATCTGCTAATCGTGAGAAATCCTCGCCTCTTTGATGCCACTGCGGATGAAGACTGTTCGGTAGCAGCATTACACTGCACAGATGCAAACGTAATATAAACCCTATATTATTGAATTAATATCAGTTTAGACAATGCTTAAACATGGTAATTGTTATATTTGGTGAACAGAGATTGGTATTTGGAGGCAGACTTAACAGCTCACTACTGCAATAGGTTTCAGCGACGTTTTGGGTTATAAGCATGCAACGCGAACACTACGCACAGTGGCATATTTAACATTTATTATATCCTTCCGCTTGCAAGCAAGACGACAATGTCTGCAAGCGGTGGGATCTTTAGGAAACAGGAAACACGTGATAGGTGAGAGTAAGTGCCTATGGCCTTTCAATCATAATCAGCACACGTAGCACATTCTTACTCTCTCCCTTCGATGTGTACTTGAGTCTTCAGCTTTTGACTGGTTTGATGCAGATCTCCACGCTTCCCTGTCCTGAGCTAATCGTTTCATCTCTATATAGCTACCACATGCTACATCTGAGGCAATTTGTTTAACATATTCTAACCTTGGTCAGCACGTTAATACTGTCCTTCATTAGAAGCTCAGGGGTCAGATAGCCTCACTGGTTTGTTATCTTGTTAAGACTTCCGACATCTTGCACCATTCCTAGTTAAGTGATTAAGGCAATCTGATCAGCTGATGTCGCTCATATGTTCTACATTGCCACACAACTACTAGTAGCTCTGGACTGTACCTGTAATTAAACAACAGTGGCATGATTTGAAATAAGTTTGAGGGAGTTAATTCCTATGCCACTCTCCCCATAAGGCCTCTGTAATGTTGCTTTACTAGCAATTGTAAACCCTAAAATAATTGAAGATTACAAAATTGTTAGGAATTTTTTGTTAATGGACACCTCCCTTAATTGTGGACTTCTGATGGCCGCTCGTGTTGTGCTAACACAGTAAAATAGGCTGTGAAATATCTCTATCCCAGGACGGTACTGAATATATTCCAATTTACTGAAACATTAAAGTTACAATTTATGGTTTGATGTTGCAGACATTGAGTTGTTTTATTTATTGTTTGGCTTCTAAATTCGATTGCAATATGATAGTGACATAATTCTTCTGTACATTTGTCATTTATGAACATGGAAAGCGCTTACCACAAGGTTCGGATACTCCCGATTGGTTACCGAGTGTGCTTACCACAAGGTTCCGATACTCCAGGCTGGTTACCGAGAGTGCTTACCACAAGGTTCAGGTACTTCAGGCTGGTTACCCAGAGTGCTTACCACAAGGTTCGGATACTCCAGGCTGGTTACCGAGAGTGCTTACCACAAGGTTCGGATACTCCAGGCTGGTTACCGAGAGTGCTTACCACAAGGTTCAGATACTTCAGGCTGGTTACTGAGAGTGCTTACCACAAGGTTCGGATACTCCAGGCTGGTTACCGAAAGTACTTACCACAAGGTTCGGATACTCCAGCCTGGTTACCGAGTGTGCTTACCACAAGGTTCGGATACTCCAGGCTGGTTACCGAGAGTGCTTACCACAAGGTTCGGATACTCCAGACTGGTTACCGAGAGTGCTTATCACAAGGTTCAGATACTCCAGACTGGTTACCGAGAGTGCTTACTACAAGGTTCGGATACTCCAGGCTGGTTACCGAGAGTGCTTACCACAAGGTTTGGATACTCCAACCTGGTTACCGAGTGTGCTTACTACAAGGTTCGGATACTCCAGGCTGGTTACCGAGAGTGCTTACCACAAGGTTCAGATACTCCAGGCTGGTTACCGAGAGTGCTTACCACAAGGTTCAGATACTCCAGGCTGGTTACCGAGAGTGCTTACCACAAGGTTCAGATACTCCAGGCTGGTTACCGAGAGTGCTTACCACAAGGTTCGGATACTCCAGACTGGTTACCGAGAGTGCTTACCACAAGGTTCAGATACTCCAGGCTGGTTACCGAGAGCGCTTACCACAAGGTTCGGATACTCCAGGCTGGTTACCGAGAGTGCTTACCACAAGGTTCAGATACTCCAGGCTGGTTACCGCGAGTGCTTACTACAAGGTTCAGATACTCCAGACTGGTTACGGAGAGTGCTAGCCACAAGGTTCGGATACTCCAGGCAGGTTACCGAGAGTGCTTGTCACAAGGTTCGGATACTCCGGGCTAGTTACCGAGAGTGCTTAACACAAGGTTCAGATACTCCGGGCTGGTTACCAAGAGTGCTTACCACAAGGTTCGGATACTCCAGACTGGTTACCGAGAGTGCTTACCACAAGGTTCGGACACTCCAGGCTGGTTACTGAGAGTGCTTGTCACAAGGTTCGCATACTCCAGGGTGGTTACCGAGAGTGCTATCTCTACACCAGGAGGTGGGCACATGTAAGAATTATTCTTTTGAGACATCTTATATCTACGTCTGCCTCATGTCTCAATTGTACAAGTGAGTGCGCTCTGTTGTAAGGTTGGATATCCGTGGGATTAGGGCCTTCATCTGCTCATGCAATTACATTTGGAGCCCCTTGTGTTCAAGGCGAAGGTCGTGCGTATACTACGAGCGTAGAGCCATGCCTTCTCTGGCCACGCCTCGTGTTCAAGGTGAAGGTCGTGCGTATACTGTGAGCATAGAGCCATGCCTTCTCTGGCCACGCCTCGTGTTCAAGGCGAAGGTCGTGCGTATACTGTGAGCGTAGAGCCATGTCTTCTCTGGCCACACCTCGTGTTCAAGGCGAAGGTCGTGCGTATACTGTGAGCGTAGAGCCATGCCTTCTCTGGCCACGCCTCATGTTCAAAAAAAAGGAAGGAAGGAAGCTTCTAGTTTAACATGACCGTAAATCTCGCGATCATAAGCCACGGGACCTCCGTTTTACGTGGAATCCGAACCACAGGACATGGCATTTCACATCGAAAATCTCACATGCAGTGACCGGGAATCGAACCCGGTCCGCCTTGGTGAGAGGCATACAGCTTGACCGCTGCGCCACCACGCCCCTCCTCATGTTCAAGGCGAAGGTCGTGCGTATACTGCGAGCGTAGAGCCATGTCTTCTCTGGCCACGCCTCGTGTTCAAGGCGAAGGTCGTGCTTATACTGCGAGCATAGAGCCATGTCTTCTCTGGCCACGCCTTGTGTTCAAGGCGAAGGTCGTGCGTATACTGCGAGCGTAGAGCCATGTCTTCTATGGCCAGACTCATTGCGGCAACAAAGCTCAGCAGGACGCACACTACTGGAAGAACCCATGTTCAAAGTTGTTCTCTGTTTGGTTCACTAGTGACGTATGGATTCGTATCACAATGGCCTTAGAAGGGTCCGGTGGACCTTTCCAATAGAATTGAACTTAGATTTATTAACATTCGTAACTGACCACCAAATGTTGCGCTCGGAACACATAAGAATCCATCTGCGTGTAACAACACAGGGTTTGAAACCTCATACAGCCGAGAAATATGGCGGCAATTCGAGCCACAATATCAAACAAACGAACATCAACGTCCGCACATCATTTGTGACGTCATTGACCAACCTAAAAGGTTCCCTTAGGCATGTACGTATTGCAGTATATACTTGAACCGAAGAACATGCCATAGGGAGGTATAGGTCTATAATAATATGAGGCCTAATATGTTTTTAAGACAAACTACTTCGGCCAAACACTCTAAATATTCTTCATACTAATAACGCGGCAAATAGGTCTATGGCAGTTGGCAAATTGATTCTTGAATAGGCATCGTTCACAACATAATAATCTCTTACAAGAAAGGCACTAACTTCAGAATTCAGAGGAGCAATATGGAAATAGCATGAATTGGCTCACCTGTTAAGTTCTGGATCACATAAAGTACCAACATGGTTGGTCAACTTGAACACAAGACTTTCCTGAACCTTGGTGTCACTCCCTCTCATAATTTCAATCCCTACTAAAACAGACACACGCCAATTATAGAATTGCCTGGCTTCTCGATGTCATCAATGTGACACACTTTTACCCAATCAATTTGTCATCAGTATTTTCACAATATCATAACACAATCCAAGCACCTAACTTGTGTAAAGAAATACTGGAATCAATTTTACGAAGATTAGTAAAGCTGTAGCAGCACCCACATACACCATGATATTTATATTACCCCAGGTTATGATTTAACTGCTACACATTCACAAAAGAACAAACTCTACGTGTTAAATTAACACACTATGGTCCTTGATCTGCAATGAATAAAACACATTTGCCTAATTCTTGTTTCTGGCTACTTGTATCTTCACCCCACATGTTGAGGTAGTGCACACTAGCTCTCCTTGCGAGTTTAGGTCGTACTATATAAAACATCCTTGGTTCAATAAGATTTGGATCAGGCAATGATACCAAATTCACTTCACTCCGCTGTTTCGACGAAACAATTGGTGGCTACTTGGTTAGACCACTGTCTGAGTGAGACCATTGGTCGCTACTGGGTTAGACCACTGTCTGAGTGAGACTATTGGTCACTACTGGGTTAGACCACTGACTGAGTGAGACTATTAGTTGCTACTGGGTTAGACCACTGACTGAACATAAACATTGTTTGCTACTGGGTTAGACCACTGTCTGGGTGAAACCATTGGTCGCTACTGGGTTAGACCACTGTCTAAGTGAGACCATTGGTCACTACTGGGTTAGACCACTGTCTGAGTGAGACCATTGGTCGCTACTGGGTTAGACCACTGTCTGAACATAACCATTGGTTGCTACTGGGTAACGGCTAACCCATAAGGACTCCTGGACAGTGTCATTCCTAGGGAACGAAAAGTTCTTTTCATTTTCTCTTGATATTTTAAGTCAAAAATTGAACTCTAATATTGCTAAGAAAATTACAAATCATTGTAAAATTCTGTACCTCTCTATCAATAAGGAAGACTGTTGGATGACATGAAGCTCAGCGCTCAGTTCACTGGTCAGGATGGAGTTACGGACTCTCAGCCTTCTGTCCGAAGGTGTGCTAGGGTGAGAGGGGGTGAAACATAAGCGGACTGGTGCGCTTGTAGGCAGTTTGAGAGGGACGAAGTGTGCGGGCAGTTGTTTCAAGCCGGGCAGGGTCCACACAACTCTGTAACACCAGAAAATATTTCATCTCCCTTTGTTCCTCTGGCCATCATGTAACAGGATCTACTACTATTTGCTGTCGCAAAAGGTGTGACTAGCATCAAAAGCCAATTAGAAGTAGATCATTCAGCGTTGTCAGATCGATCATTCATGTCATTCCGCTGTCAGCTGCCACACGGTGAGCCTCATTACGTAAGCACTGTGGCCTGAACACAACCTGCTGTATCACAATAATTGAAGGTTTGACAACACAGTGAACAAAAGTAGCATTAATAAAATGTCTCCGTACAAACCCCTATATGAGCATGCGCCTGCCAATCACCATGGTTGCATATACTGTAATAAAAATACCTTAACAATAACCCATGAGCTAGTATGCCCTTTGTTTGTTTTTGAACACATATAGTATAAAATTATAATGAATTGTAGCATCTGAGACCAGGAATCATGATTCATATTGCAAGGGTGAAATAACACGAACCATTGGCTAGCATCCTGCGGTAAGTGATGGTTGGCACCTGTGAATTATTTAGTCTTAAGGCCGAAGACTTGAGTGAGTGCTGTGGTAATATTCAGCGGTTATAATCTCTGTGTTGGTGATGATTATTCTGTAAATCATTAAGTTTCCAAAGTAGGCCTAATGTTCTTTTAAATTTACCGGTGCGACTGTGGTTTAGATATGCTTGTGATTTCTGTATCGGTGCGTAAGTTGGGTCTATTTACTTGAACATTCTCCTGTCCTCGTAATTTTCTTACCTTTCATAGTTCGTGAATCGCCAACAACGATATAGTCTATCGAAAAACATCGTTGCAGGTGTTTGTTTTATATCGTGACATAACCAGTACGGTATATTTAACGTCATTGAATTTATAACCGTATTCAAACTGAAAAGTAAAGAGTTGTGCAAGAATTCTCAAACTCTGTCCATGTGTAGACTAAGAAATGTTATGCCACATTATTATTATTATTCCAGTGTTTAATTTGTAGTTATATTCACTCTCTGCTAGTGATTGAAGTGAAGTATCAGAATAAGAAGCAATTTAACAATGAAAATGAAACATAATGTGACTCGGTAGGTAAAATTTCCTAACTTTCATCTGTCAGCTCCAACACTGACATGAATTGTTACTCGCTCTTGTATATTTCCTCATTTGAATATTTAAGAAAATGAAACACTTTCCGGTTTGGATTTATTAAAAAAATAATTAAATAGTCTATGCTATTATGTAATCGATGATTAATTCATCCCCGCATTTCTTCTAAAGTAGGCTAGAGTAATTAACATTATTCCTACGAATTATTAGCCAAACATCCTTCGACATGATTCATCATAATGTAGGATTATTGCATGCAACAAACTCAGTGGAGTACAGTTTCGCTCAAGTACTCTTCGGAAGTAAACAATCTGTGACTGCGCGCTGAAGGACTGTCGATGTGGTTATATCCTGTCCATCTCATTTTAAACAAGGCAGAGGAGGTAGGCTTGCGAGGGTAAGGCGACACACTGTCTGCGCTGGCTTGTACGGTATTTGCTGCCCCTGGCTGAAGCAACCTTCCTGGTAGAACGACGGCATGTTTGTTATGGCTATTCTCAGATGGCGATAGGCTATGTTGTTTTTGAGCAAGCAGGGATTTGTCAACTTTTGAGCCCACAAGGATAATCAAATGATAAAGAAAAGAACCACCCGAACTCAAGCTCCCTGGGATTCATGTTTTGCGTTATCGTCTATGCAGAATTTACACATGAGGTTCTCAGTGTCGTTGCCCTATGAAATTCTTGTTGTATTATCAAATGCCAAAAACCACTGATGAGGGCTGCCTTAGGATCCGACACCAAGAAGATTGAGTAATTACGCGATATTTGCATTGCATATAATAGTAACTCAATTTTACTCTTTTATTCCTCTGCCAAGTTATAAGGAGGTGCAGGGAAAAATAATACTGTGATCGCCCTCTCAACCCAAGAGTCTGTCGGCCACCACTGGCTACTGGGTTAGGCCACTCTCGGAGTGAAATCATTAGTCGCTACCAGGGTGTCTACTGTAAGGATGAAGTAAAAATTAGTTACGTTTTAGTTACCTTTTAGTTACCTTTAAGTTAATTTTAGTTACCTTTGAATCCAAGATACGTCTGTGGTCTGCAAGCAAAGGGTCTCATCACGCGGTGAAGAAAAACAACAATGAACTGTGTTTGAAGCGGTAAATAAAATTCACTTAGGGTGTTATAAAATTTTTAAAAATAATAAATAAATAGTAGATATTTATTATTAAATGAGTTGTTTCAGCTAATATGTCGTCTTGTTCACAAGGCGTTTTTTATAATTGCCAAGAGGTTGCTCTGCTCTTGACCGTTTGGCGAGATTTCCTTTGTCCCCGTGGTAGATTACGAAGACATTTTTGGGACGTTACGTGATTGTAACCGAATTCTGTCTTCGCAGTCAAGTACGGAGAAATATCGAGATGTTACACGATCGGCGCTGGTCTCACCCGTTTGTTGAGATTCCCGTAGTTTTCACGATAGATCACTGATAAATATCGCGATTTAGATAATCGGTGTCACTTTTAGTCGTTCGACGAGATTTCCATTGTCCTTGAGGTCGGACACGAGCAAATATAGCATTATTACGCAATCTGCGCCACTTGCTGTCCATTTGACAAGAATCTAGTTGTCCTCGTTATTGAATGCGAAGAAATATCGCGATGTATCACAATCGCTGCCGCTCTCGGCCGTTTTACGAGATTCACGTTGTCCTCGCGATGTTATAGTATGCTATACGCGCCGCACCCGACCCAGGGGGATGACAGTTCATAGGGAGCACGTGGGTCGCGGTAAAGCTTTGCTCTGGATGTTCTGCCAACCAATGAAGAATTAATTTTAGCAGTAAGGTTCCGTAGTTGGCACTCATGAACGCTGACATCAAACTGACAGGCGGAAGCGGGAATAGTCTGTTTTTGATTGATTATCCTCGTGGTGTTGTTGGTTGTTTTGATTTGTTCGGTATTTTGATTATTTATTTGAATTGAATTGAATTGAGAGTCAATCATGCCCCTGCAAGGGAGGAAAAATTGCCAAGCACCGGGATGTAAGAATTATCATCATCATCGGCTTTAACTCGAATCCGAGTATAAATCTTCTTCCTTCAGTCCAGTTTGTGGATGTGTTTACGGTGACTAAAGAGTCCAATCCTGGCATGGAACAAGCGACCACACAAGTCACATAGTATTGCTGGAGGAGGACGTGGTTGGGCTGCTCGAAGTTTCCTAGCTTGACGCTTGGCCTCTTCATGTATGCGTCGATCCCTTTCAAACGTCTTTACAGTATCCGAGATGGTACGGCGCCAAGTTGAGCGGTCTTCAGCCAGCATGTCCCAGGTTTGTGAATCAAGACCTGTCAATTTCAGGGTCTGCTTAAATTGGTCCTTGTAGTGGCTCTTAGGACCACCATGAGGTCTGGTGCCATAGCATAACTCACCATATAGCATTTGACGAGGTAATCTCACATCATCCATCCGATAGACATGACCAATCCATCTAAATTGGTGACCTATTGTGGATGATTCTATGCTGTTGATTTGAGCCCTTTCCAGAACAGCAATATTGGTAATGCGGTCTTCCCATTTAATCCTCAGGATTGATCGAAGTTTTTGTGGGTGGAAACGCTCAAGCTTCCTAAGATCACGTCGGTAAAGGGTCCACGTTTCACAGCCATACAACAATGTAGAAATGACTACTGCTTTGTACACCATAAGCTTTGTACTCATGGACAGATCTTTATTCATGAAGAATTATAATGATAGTAGGAACAATACGGCAATTTTCATCTTCCTGGTGTTGACCCTGTGTAAAACTAGTGGGCAATATGGACTACTCTCAAATAAAAATATATAGAGAATAAATGTGTGCATTTCATCTCTTGTTTGTTTTCTTACCCATTTTCCTTTGCATTGCAATAAAATTTGTGGTTTAGGGCTACGGGGAGGGGTGGGTGGCAGCCGGCATGCTAAGCAAAAAGTGAGGTTATGGCAACATAATGTGCATTTGGACAGTTTTCTTTATATTCATCGAATATCCCAACAATTCTGTAGAGCAGGAGAGCAATGTTTTAGCCTAAAGGTGAATTAAGCTCTAGAACGGCATAACTGTGTCCTTCGTGATAAATAAATCTATTGCCAACATTGATATATATCAAAATGTATTATTTTCTTATCTGGACGTATATTTCAGCGCCTAGCGAAATGCGCAGTTATGTTTGTGTTATTTTCATGAGTAATCAATAACTCATCGCAGAACATACTGTTCAATTACGTGTAATAAAGGCTACTTTCATATGGCTTTTTACTTTTTATGTTGCCAGACTTGCCGGAGCAGTACATAGCCTCAGGCGTTGCTCTCTCTAGGAAATTCTATAACCAAAAGTGACGAATCTCTTGAAGTTTACATGATCCTTGACCCGGCCGTTGAACGATTGTCCATCTTTCCTGACAGAATGGTGGAGGCAAGCTCAAGGTTGGGCATGGTTAAAATTCACGAGTGGTTCTGGACATGTTGTATGGCCGGCACCGCGATATCCGCTGTCCGTATGCTGTGGTTGGGAGTTCATCAGTTTAGGGTCGATCTCGAGGAGAAATTAATATCATTTCTAAGCGGGTTGATGCACTTCTCGCTCCCCATACGCTTTAAAGTATACGGTCATGGGAAAAGTAACGAGTAGGTTTCGGAATATGTCGTGATTGGTGACCAATCACCTTTGACGGGAATCCCACAGTTCTCGTGGTCACATGTTCACGATAGAGGACGGGTTTTATGATTTTACGCAACTGACGTCGATCTCGGTACATTTGACGAGGCAAGGCGTGCGGTCAACCGGCCGTCTTGAGGATGAATGTTCGAAGTAGGTATCAAATATTAAGAATTATTCTGCGAGGATTGCACGAATAATACAAGAGGACACGTTTTCTTTCGAATGCGAATCACGAATTATACAAGTTATACAAGTTTTCTAAATAACCGGTTAGATTATAATATATCCGATGGAACCAAAGTTCGAAGGAAAAGTCGACATATAACGGAATTTCGAATTAACCTTACTGGATGTCGCAAACTTACGAGACAGATTTTTAAAATAACTTATTGCCTACGTATTTCGAAGCTTTTTCATATTATTTTTCGAAACGGTAACATTTCGCAAGATTGCGACATTAAATTATTCCGCGTTATTTCTGACTTCAATTTGACATAGTCCCCAAATTTAGAGGTCAATAACAGAAATGCGAGGTTCCTGATTAGTGTCAGAAGTTTTTGCGAATAAACGTCTTGCGAAAAGTCAGGTTTCCTAATAACACAGAAAAATGTTTCAGACAAAACTAAAAAGTATTCTTGATGCCAAAAATATACGCTGAACAATGTATACCACTCAGGGAGTCCTCAGTATGCATTTCCTCGAGGTCGGGCACGGGGAAATATAGCTTATGCAATCGGCGCCGCTTCCGTGAAATTCGCCCCATCACAATCTCTGAGCCTAGAGGCGCGAGTTTAAATGATTCAATCCGCCTTCAGAAAATTTTCGTTACCCGCATGTAAAATTCGTTACTTTTTCGTCACTTTCGTTACCCGTTTGTAAAATTTGTTACTTTTTCGTTACTTTCGTTACCGGTAGACACCCTGGCTACTAAACTAGACCACTGTCTGAACATAACCATTGGTCGCTACTAAAGTAGACCACTGTCTGAACATAACCATTGGTCGCTACTAAACTAGACCACTATCTGAACATAACCATTGGTCGCTACTAGGTTAGACCACTGTCTGAACATAGCCAGTGGTCGCTACTTGGTCAGACCAATGTCGAAGTGAAATCATTAGTCGCTATTAAACTACACCACTGTCTGAACATAACCATTGGTCGCTACTTGGTTAGACCACTGTCTGAACATAACCATTGGTCACTACTGGGTTAGACCATTGGTCTCTACTAAACTAGACCACAGTCTGAACATAACCATTGGTCGCTACTGGGTTAGACCACTGTCTGAGTGAAATCATTGGTCGCTACTGGGTTTCTGTCTCGAAAGGATTAATTTACGTTATGGTAGAAACCAGTGGGGTACGCAGGATTTCCTTCTGGGGGGGGGTTCAATAATATAGTAGAGTAGTTGTGTAGCACCAAACGAATTAATGTTGCCGACACATTAAAATCCCATATTCATTCTCCTTACCTTGAGTGGGATACCCTATTCCTATAACCGTATATTTTACAGATTTTCGTTGTGGCCGGCTACCTAAAGTGTTGCAAGTAGGTTATAATGAGGTGGAAATAAGTTCATTGATTTACGGGGATTGATTGCAAGTCGGCCCCAAGAACAGTGGCGTAGATTTACACCCAAGTTTCTCTCTAGGCCAATTCGTGAATAACAATGCTCTACGTACCTTAACGCTGTAGTTGGCAGCGAAATAACCGTCGCTCGTAGTTAGAGGCTGCCTCCGTGCTGTGTACAAAGAATATCGGGAGCAAAGATTTAGAAGCTGCGTGAACAAACGTGTTTTCCGTTATTGCCAACGTTTCGAATCATATGTCACTTAGTAATAGATGAAAATCTCCAGAATATACATTTTTATTTTACTTGGAAGAGAACATTTGGGTAAAATTTGAGTTACGTTATTTCAGAATAAAAAGGATGTGCTTTTCATTTATCTCTTGCAATATTTTTTCAGGATTTGGGAAACACCCATCACTATGACGGACGTTCAGCACTTGGCTGCACACATGGTGAATTTGAAACAAGCGTGGCGACACTGAGTGCAACCAACACATGAGGTTATTTTGTTAGCACATTAATTATTGTAAAATGTCCAGTAGTCCTAATTATCATGTTGGAAACCATTTATCAGTGTTGGATTATTAACTCAAATTTACTGTTTTCAGTCGGTCAACATGGTTGTGCTAAATTGTAACGTATCTTTGTTCTTAGGGGGATTCACCGTTATCAGTGTTTGTGCGAGACAAGACGAATCCCATATTCTTTGTGCTGTGCTTGGTTTACCTTGTGTACACGGAAATAGCTACGCTTATTTCGCAGCCAATTTGTGTATTAAGGTACGTGGAACCGGTATATTTTGATGTGTTCTTTAGCATTGTTATTCAGGAATTGACCTAGAGTAAGTTAATTCACATAACTAGAATATAGCCTATGTGAGAGCAACTTGGGCCTACTGTCGACCAAAGTATTATGTGCACTCGAGTTTGAAGGTTGTTTGTGAAGTAACCAATAGACCTACATAAAATCCAATAATATCATCATTTTCGTCGTTCTATTTTACGCTAGGTCATGTAGATTTGGAATTTTTAATTTATATTTTAATATTTTTTTATCGCAGTTGGAACACAAAAAGTGTACGTTTTTAAGCGTGTTTCAACCATGCGCCACATTTACGAATTATCTCAAATACTCGTCATCAGATCGAATCCATATTTTAACAGAATATACATTGGAATGTTGTATAACTGGTTTATTAATTTCAAAATTGTGTGTGTCCAAGAAACAAAGTTCCAATCAAGGAGCATATAATAACAGAGTAGGAACTCTCTGGTAAATCCGCGGTTCGTTAAATTCTGTGCGATTGCGTCATTGTTTGGGCTCCAACTCAAAAGCACATGGTCGCCACGTGGCGAATTCCATCGCCACTGAGATGCAATAACTGGCCGTATATTATGCAAGAAATATAAGTGACCGAAAGATCTAGGTTGCTTTCGCCGAGTATGTTAGCCAACTTACGAAATGAGAGAAAATCGAATCGAGATTGATTAATCTGGATATACATCGTTATTGTTGCTATAAAGCAACTCCGTTTTGTTTTTGAACGACAATATATTACGTAGATTGGATATTAAGAGGCAACGGACACCCCAAAATTAAATTTTGTACATGCGTTCTGTTCTATAACGTTGGTATGAATTTTAGAAAAAAAAATGGACTGTCGTTTATTTATATCCTACTTTTTAGTTGTTTAGCCCTTTTATTACGTGTTAAGTGCAAGCGATTGGCCTTTTTGAAGTTCTAACGTTAAAAAGAAATACATTATGAAGTTTCATGCAAGTTTGCAATATTATGGTACCATAACCTCAAAAAGACCGTACCCATATTCCGACCCAGTACGCCACTATGACTGATGTCAGATATACCTCCTTCCTTAATAAATTGAATATGCCCAAGAAATGTCATTTCATTGCAATTTACTTGCCCTCAACGGTTAAATGATTTTCAACTGCATCTACAGAAAAACTATAGGCAGGGTAGAGGATTGTCGAGGAAATGAGAAAGCTGATTTTCCAGGCAGTTTCAATTGTTTTATTAATGTATGTTCAATCATGGTACACATTGTACATTCTTTCACACGTGAGTCATTACTTCTGATGTGTGAACGTCAATGGCTTAGTCGACTGGAGACAGGATTGAAGAAGACCATGCCGGGCTGCACTCAGATGATCGGCTACGCTGCAGGAAGGTGGAGAACAACTGATCACCCACAGCCAAGTACACTCCAACGCAGTAAAACCTCTTGGCTAGCTCCGATCAATCCTCAGGCTGAAGAAGCTGTAAACTCAAAGAGGATTATTTTTGGTGAACATGAATTTTCAGCCTGTAAAGCAACACAATTCCAGTTAACGCCCCGGCCTAGGGGTGCACCATGCTGAGGGTCGCAAAATTAATCTGCAATTTTTTTTGTCAGAAAATTTCCATAAAATGTTATAGACTACAATACATGGATTCCGTATAATTTGATTACTTAAATTAAACTTTCCAAATTTTGACACTTTTCCAATTTATATTGTGGCCATCATTTCCCAACGAATGTGTTGTAACAGCAGATTGTTCGACTTCAGCTTTAGAACAGGAATCTTTAATGATTTATTAGGGGAAAATTTAAGTCTTGAATATTAATATCAGTTTAATTTGAATAATTAATTAGCCTATGCATAGTTGTAAGTTGTATGATGTAGGCCTAGTGTATATGTATATCCATATCTGTTAGTGTATAATGAGCCTTAAAAGGTTTAAACTTATTTTAATATCTCGTTGGGCCATTTATTTATAGTTGATATATACAAATTAAGAAACAGTTGATTCTCTCATCATTGTAATTTATTTAATTGATTTTACTTCCCGATACATTAGAATAAAATAAAAATTACCTTCACAAAGACCTTTCTGAGGTCCAAATTCTCCCTTCATTATGATGGTATGAAGAGGGGGCGGCAATAACCCACGTGCCTAGGAATGCATGAAATCTAAATCCGGCCCTGGACATTTGGAAGATGTGGTTGAACGTAATGGTGCAACACATTACCAATTACATTCAATACCCCCACCTCAGTTTAATGGCAATTAAAACCTCCTGTTTCGGGCATGATAAAAGGACCCCTGCAGGCCAAATGTACGGAGCCACATCATATTACTGTGAAATACACAGAAAAAAATCTGCATCAGAGGAATATTGTATATTTAATAGTGTATTAAAAGAGAGAAGGGAAAGAGTGTGTCCTACAGACAAGTTGTCAATTTTCTTGAAAATATTCTATGCCCTTTAAATATAAATTTACAATTGGTCTTTAACCTCACCCATTATCTCGCAACATGTGTGTTTTGAAATGTGCACATTAAATGCTAAAATCTATCGTTTTAAAGTTAGGCAAAGATGACATTGTTGCTTTGTTGAAGAAGGACTGGAGAAGTTCAAAACAAGTGCATGTATACCTACCCCGTCATATTTTGGTCGTGTGGCCTCCTAATAGGCCGAGTACAGGTCTTTCTAGTTAACGCCCGTGGGCAACCTGCGCACCGGAATGAGAGATGAATTAATGAAACTGGGCAAGGATATGGCAGGAAACAGCCGTGGCCTGTCAGAAGGTACCGTCCCAGCATTTGCCTTGAGTTGAACATGGGAAACCATGGAAAACCATTTCAAGGATGGCCGACGGTGGGGTTCGAACCCATGTCCACCGAGTCAGCAGAGAGCTTGAGCTTGGGCCCAAGGCCGAACGCTGCGCTTTAGCTGCCGGCATACCTACACCTAATTTTTTTTTTTCAGAGGGATCAGAGATGAGATACAATGTATTGCTATAAAAATTGAAACAAGATTTCAATGAACCGCCATCCAATACAATACCACCATTGAAATATTGCATTAATTTAAGTCGATGCGGTTCCACCTAGCCAATGTGTACAGCCGGATGTCGTAACCAATGGCAACATCACAAGGAGCTGATAAAAGGATGAAATAAATGAATATGACCAAGCAGTTGGAATGAAGCGAGGTACCGGCCGGGCCATTGGGGGATGTTGAAAACTGTAAACATGACCAAAAAAATTCCAAAACCAGTCACCAGAAAGACTGGCCCCATGGCCTAGCACTGCACGTACATGAATGCAGCTACCAAATATGTAAAAACTTTACATTAAACTATTTACAGTACACACACATGTACTGACAAAGTGCAATGTAAAGAAAAATGTATCTCCTTTGGAAATTACTACAACTTAAACATACTGTTACACCAGATTATATGTATTTCCAGAATACTTTCACAGCAAAGGAGCAGATGACCTCATAGTTCTGCCCCTTAAAACAACAATAACTAACTATTTTTCACAGCACGTGTGCCAACCGTCCAACTCTGCCTGTGGGTGTATTCCATCCCTCCCACCCTTGGGAGGGGGGCACAATTCATAAGACAAGTAGGAAGCCTCAAAGAATAGCCAAGGTTGCTCCTTTAAGTCTCCTCGTACGACAGGCAGAGGATACCATGGGTGTAGTCTGAACCCCCACCCACTGGGGGCTGCAGTGTTGAAGCCACACAAAGAAATTATATTGTGTTGTTGATTCATTTCGGGGCTTTGCGACATTGTGGTCATGTGGCCCCGTGTACTTAGGTGTGTGTGGAATTTGTCTGGTAACTGGTGTTATTGTGAAGGCTGTATTAGTGTGTGTAGTTTTAACTCAGATGAGGATTAGGAAGGAGGCAGCTGTGGTCTTAATTAAGCATTCGCCTGGAATAGAAGTGGGGAAACCACAGAAAGCCACTTCCAGGATGGCTGAGGTGGGATTGGAACTAGCCTCTTCTCAGTTTTTGCCCAACCCTCAGACCAGAATTAAACTTCTTGGCAGAGCTGGGAATCAAACCCGGGCCTCCGCAGTGACAGCCACTACACAATGAGGCACAAAAGAAGTTATGTATATGGTCAGTCACTGTGCATAGTTGATGTGCGACAAGTGGCAGTATACCTGATCTGGCAATTGGTACCCAGGTTACAATAGCAATGGCATCCACATTCACAGTTGTTCCAATTAAGGCATTTCATAATATTAGCAAGTCTATGAATTCATCGCTACAAGTCCAGATATTACAACCCACCAAACAGCAAGGCATTTGGGAGGAGGGAGTTAAGTACACCATTATCCGGGCCCTGCTTATAACATCATACTCCAAACAGTCACAAGCCTAATTTTTTGGCTCTATGTTAACCGTGGAAACTTGCAATTACATGTATAATTCTTCCAAGGTGTCAACATAGACATAATGATCATGATTTGTCAAACTGGAAACAAAACTTCCTCATGGAAAACATCTGGGTGAAGCTTACGCTATCTACTGATAGGGGCAGATGACCTCGTAGTTCTGCCCCTTAAAACCTCAATAACTAATTACCTAACTGACTAATAGCCTAACTACAGGAATGAACAGACACAAATCTACATCACAGATAAAGGTGACTAAAATAGAAAATACTGTACCTGGTTTATACAAAAGATTTGTATAAAACTACCGTACTACCATACGATAATCCAAGGGAAATCTACACAGGTGCCTATGCTGGTTAGATATCGCCATCACAATTCAGAGCAGTACACGACCTTGCCAACACGGTAATTCTGCAATAAAGTGACAGACTATTCATCATGAACAACAAGTGAAACAAAGGTTTGAGAAATGATGAGAATGTAGAGAATAAAGAGGATGTTCATCCTCCTAAATATAATGTACAGCATTAATCCCAATAGAAAAAGTCTACTGGTATGTGTTAACACATTTTCAATATAATATAATAATTTCTCATTCATACGCGGGCAGATTTTCTAAACTTCTAGCCGATGACTGGATTACGGGCAACACACACCACATCTATCATTACTTCTCAAATATTGAAGACCTTAAGATCAGTTAACCTATACAGGATCTCATTAAGTCTCTATTATTATAAACTTAGCACGACCAAATACAGAACTTAATTCACACTCAATCAACCAACAATATACTGCCATTTTATTGACTGAAACTACCATTACCTTTCTGTAAATCACCAAATGTCGAGACGTAATAATTACTTTGATTTGCGAACTCCACATCACATGTATCCATCACCGTCCATGATTACGTTGCCATGACAATATATATAATAATTTTCCCAATGACCAACAAAATAAACGGAAAGCCCCTAAAATCTAGTGACAACCAACTTTAGAAACATAAGTTACCGAGTTCGGGCCCAAACAAAAGAATAATTATTTAACGGACGGAGAAAGTAGTATGGACTTTCTTAGGCCTGGTTCCAATGCAGGCTGTTGTACACTTGCAGCTGATGGGAGAGCAAGACCACCAGCATCAGAGAACTCTGTCGGTCATTGCAATGACTACTTGTAGAGATTCTGCTGGCTCTTCGCTTAATGCAATGAAGCGAAGCAGCGCAGCCCTCATGGGAGGCAGCGCTTAGTGAAGCAAACCAGCACGGAGACGAATTGGCTTGGAGACTTCGCGTTCGCTTGGTTAAAAGCGGTAGCGTGAAGTTTAAAATCGGATGAAAATATATTTTGACTTTGTTGCTGTAGTTTTATATGTGTACATGTGATTTTATATTGAACAGAAAAATGAAAAGTTTTTGCCAGGATATTTAGCAGAGTTATGTGTGAAATTTTGATGAGGTTATGGTATTACAAGGGCGGATATTTACACGACATTTTTAACAATCTTCCCGTTGCATATAATATGTAACACGCAAAAGCTACCTTCATTTGCACAACTAGTTTCCTTGTGCTATTGAAGATTGAAATCGAAACCTGGCGCAGTCAGCTGGCATTTGCGGGTGCGCAAATGCGAGGGAGCCGTGTCAGTACATTTACTGGCACGCTAAAGATCCCCTTCGGGGCAAAATTCCGCCACCCCGGCGTCTCTAAAAGCCAGTGTAGTTAAAAGGGACGTAAAACCAATAACATTATTATTATTATGAAG
Source organism: Meconema thalassinum (assembly GCA_946902985.2). NCBI lineage: Eukaryota > Metazoa > Arthropoda > Insecta > Orthoptera > Tettigoniidae > Meconema > Meconema thalassinum. The sequence goes on along the minus strand of OX336389.2, from coordinate 1,432,356,292 downwards.
ATTGAAATACATACTTGACAATTGGCAACTCAAACTAACACTTGGGGCGCTGCGGTCGGTCTGGATAAGTAGGGTTTAAAATACTCAATAACACGCGTTTGATATGGAACACTTTTTATTTTTCGGTTATAATCAGTAAATGTGGTCTCTAAAGTAATGACAGTGTTATTTTTAATTGTATATATGTATAACTATGCGATACACGTGATCTAATTTGTGTGTTCCACTGGATTTTTTGGTGTCAATTGCATATTATCAAGCATCAGATTTTATGGTTGATTTAGACCAGCTGATTCAAATATACACAGGGCTACACTTCCGACATTATTTCGGTACTATTATGCGCAATATAATTTCAATGTCGATCCTGAGTCAACGCCGAGGACATGCAAATAGAGAAATACGGTACATAAACAAATAAATAACACACCGAAGCTATGCTACTTTTATCATTCCGAGACTAGCATCCACGCAAACCAGACGCCACTGCTCCAAGCCCCGACTTATATCGTGAATTGATGTCAAACTGATGATCCGCCAAGCCTACACCTCGCAATCGCCAAGTTCTTGGATATTCGAGCTATTCCACTACGAGTCATATAGGCCTAATTAGCCTCCCCGTGGTAACACTGTAGAATGAGTGATTCGGCTACCATCCAAATATTCAACACCAAACCCACCTCTTAACCATCCAAATCAAGCAATTCCTGTCGCCCGCCCCCCCCCCCCCCCCCCCCGAGTTTTAATACAAGTTAAACTCATCCCTTCTCCCTACCAAGCAGCCAATAATTAATTATTTAATTAATTATTCAAGTAACTTCAATCTTACCAGCGCGCCCATCGTAACAGCTGTTTTTAAACTGGATAACCTTCGCTGGCTTTACGTCGCAGGTCTTCTGTCTGTCTACCTCGACAAGTGTTAGATCCTTCCCGGGGTGGAAAGGTATTATTATTAGGTATTAGAGATCATCACATTTCGGCTATTGCTATTTGCATCTTTTGGAAAGTGAAGAAAACGTATATCCGCAGCCCTCTTATACATCGACTTACAGCCGTAAACTGACCAATACACTTTGCTTTTACTCATTTTTCACTCTATCAACGAGTAAAACTTATTACTTCTGTATAAAGACACGAACAAATTACCACGATCTGTTTACCAATACAAGAAACCATATACAAACAGTCACCACGTGACAAATGTACCCTACTTGGTAAGTTTCTCATTCTTACCGCTAGATGTCATATCAGATAGCTGGAGTTGCCAATACGATTGGGTACGGTGTTTATAAATGGAGGCTTCATAAATTCCAGACCCGGTCGGTCGCCTGGATGCAGGCTGTGGATTTTCATTTCATTTATAAATGTGCTACCTCGAGCGGCCTAGGCTACTGCATGCTCTAAATAATTTAATGTGGCCTAAAATTCCGCAATAGAAAACCTCAAAAACGTAGAACATCACTAGTCTTAACGTCGCACCTTTAATTCAAGAAGGGCCAAAATATAACAAATTTTCACAATCAGACTCATATTATAATTTATAATTATTAATAACTCGTGACAAGACAGTGATTTTATAATTCAAGCAAGTAAACATCGAAGTACGTACACAGAAAAATTGGCTCTATTTATAAGATCTTACTTGAAAACAAACTCGACTCTGCGGCTTTTCTTTACAAAACCATCAATAACTTCATAATAGAAAGAGGACTGTAATCTAATTTTTGCAAGCAATCCTTTTTCAATCGAAAACATAGCTATTGATGATAGCCTCTCCTGAATTTGAATCGATCTGCAACATGTATTAATGCATCTCGGTGTCGAAAAAGAACGTTCTGCAGGGGATGTAACAGCAGGAATTGTTGCTACCAGTTTGATGAGCTTGAAAATCACTGCCATACCCATGTACAATTTGTTAGTATGCATAAACTGCACTACAGTAAGCCTGAAACACTTTTCTCTTTCAAGTCAGGAGATGAGTACGGTAGGCTACATCCCACTTAATACAGTTTTTAAGCGAACAATGTCGAAAAATTACCCATAGGTCTTTTCTAGAGCAGTAACATAACTGCCTGGAAACTTATTTCTGTGCTTCTCAAACAAATCAAAATCCAGCAGCGAGAAGAACACAAATTTATTTATGTATTTGAAATGCTCTCCTATTTGGACAAGTGCATTGTCAATAATTTCATTGAATAGACTTAGTATTTTGATTTTTCTGGTTCATCATTAATCTTCATCTCACATAGACTGAGTATTTAAAAAGAGCTCAACCTTCTTGCCACAGTACTGTATATCCAAACTGTTTGTAAACAAATCCTCCTTTCATCTGATGGTGTGGATATGTCACACCTTACGCCGAAACAGTAGGTCTCTGTGTTGTTATTTCTCGCGATATTCTTTGCCTTCACTTCGAAAATCTCACATGCATTGACCGGGAATCGAACCCAGTCCACCTTGGTGAGAGGCCAACAGCTTGACCGATGCGCCGCCACGCCCCTCATTGCCTATATCAAACAGAAGAACTGTGAACATGTCATCCAGTAGCGTGGGTTCTACTGAGCACTGTTGTTGCATAGAGACTGGCGAGCATGGCTATGCTGTGGGACGAAATGCTCGTAGAATTTGGCTTGTGTAACTATAACCCCCCCATTGGTCGATCTTGGCTACGCTAATGTATTATATACATTGCACCCCCCGCCCAGTCATTGGACAAATTCGTGTTGACCTACTGAAGAGTTACAAATAGCAGTTTGTATAGGCAACACTGGAAAATATGGCTTCAATACTTTACATATACGTCCATATCCTTTGTTAGAATTAAGGAATAAGCAGTAATGTAGTTTGCTCTCAAGATGGCAGGAGTGGTTTTAAAAGGCCATTCATTCAGTTGCCATCCTGATGCTAGGATCGCGCGTGTCTTGCTTCTCTCTCTTCTTTGCGCACCTTACTACTAAAACCTAGTATATGCCTGGCCATGGCCTACACGTGTACTGATGATGGTTCGAATCGGTGACCTATGCATCGTATCCTCCCCTTTTTAGCTATCGCCCATGAGATCCAGATTAGATTCACAGCTCAGTCAAGAAATTTAGTTTTGGTCTGGGTTAGAACACTGTACAATATACCTTTTGAAGTAAAACTGAGAAGAGGTGAGTTTCCTCACTTCAATTACAAAAACACACACACTTTTGAATTCGAAAGCTTCTTTAAAAAGCCATACACTCTGAAATGTATATTATTTGTCATCCTACTGTGTAAAACTGTCTGCTGCCAGTCGACTTCCTAAGGGACATAGTTATGAATTCAATATTTCATCTCGCAGCACTTCTTAAGGCTTCACTACTGTACACTGCATTGATACACCAATACTGCCACTCAATTTTGTATTTCCCCGGCGAACCTAAATATTTCAATCTAATCTTTCTCACTCACTCCAGTTCATGTGCAGATGTTGACTCCTGAGCAGCTGATCGTAGCGTCACAAGGTTACGACAGTCAGCTTCAAAAGTTTTAGCTCTGTAACATAGGATCATCAAAATAATTGAATAAGTTATTATTTTCGTGCATGGATAGAAAGATTTTGTACGACACAGCAAGCTTAGCAAGTTAGTTATCTAGGCAATGTTCTGTTCTATTGGCTGTCTTGAGCGAGCGAATGTAGCTCCTACCTCATTTTCATAGTTTTTTATATACTGTATAGTAAATGTATTCATCATGTATGAGTTACCGACAGTAGTGGCTACGCTGGCTAAAGCGCAGTGTTAGGTCATGGGGTCAAGCTCTCTGCTGACTCGGTAGACACGTGGGTTCGAGCCCCACCGTCGGGCGTCCTTGTAATGGTTTTCCGTGGTTTCCCATTTTCCACACCAGGCAAATGCTGGGACGGTACCTTCTGACAGGCCACGGCCGCTTCCTTCCACATCCTTCTCCAATTTCATTCACCTTAATCAATTCCATCTCTCATCCCGACGCGCAGGTCGCCCACGGGCGTCGAAAAGAAAGACCTGCACTAGGTCTCTGAGGAGACCACACGAAAAAAAAAAAAATGTTCGAGTTAAAATGCCATAACCTTTTCGATTAATGCAGTTGAACATCTCATGATAAACAAATGGTATCACATGTCACTTACTACAGTGCTGCAAGTTTTGTCTAATTTTTTGTGTGTATGTATATATGACTTACAATGATGATAGAGGATGCCCCAATAAAGATGAATTATGCCCCTAATGTTGCCCAAATTCCTTCTGTTCCCTCTAGTCTGGAATTGAATAACCCGCAGATGAAGTTTCATTTCTTGGTTGGAAGATAGAGATAAAATATGTGTGGAATGTTGGCTTTGACGGTCAAGAAATTAAACTCCAGCAATTCTTCTAGGTTTATGCAGTGTCTGGTGCGGAGATTCTTTCAGATGTATAAAACTCTTTCAGCAGACCCTTGGTATAAATGACCAGTCGTATGCATGTGAAAATTTTAGAGACAGTCTACATTATATCATGTAAATACCCTTAACAGTCTTCTGTCACATCTGCCCAGCTCCTCTTTGGTCACTATTCTTGGCACTCGCACATTGCATTGTTGTCGGCACAAACCATACACTGACAGCGTGAGTAGAACACTGAGATCAGACTCAAAGTGCGCTGGGCAAAGGGACATTGCGCACTTCATTTGCACTGATCTTAAATGTATCATAGCTCACTGTGCATGGATATACCATTGCGAACAGCCTAAGAGGAACGGCTCATTTAAACAAGTGCCTGGAACCCATCTGGATAGTGGACCATGCATTATGACCTGTATATTATACAGTTGAACCTGCTTTATACGTAACTCTGTTCTGCGTATTTTGTATTTGTACGGACTTTCTTTTTTAGGTCCCAGAAAAATGTAATCTAAAAGCGTGTTAATTTAACCTTATTTATACGTAAATCGCTGTTATACGTATTAAGTGTCAGTGAAATACATCTGAGTTTTGCGTATTTGTAATTTAATGAGCACGTGTTGTTATAAAAGAAACTACGGTACTGTATTTATGTAATTTTCTGTTTGTCGGTGTAGATGGAAGTAGAGAGGTAGGGTTTCGGTGCTGAAACAGAACACAGAGTTTCTGTCTCATGTGTGACATGCTCTAGATTGTTCACACTAAAAAAAATCTCATATTCAAACAAATTTATTTTCTTTTGTTTCCGCGCTGAAACCTCCAACTTCGCTTGTAACTTAATATTTAGCAGTATTGTGAAGGTCAAAAACAATGCTGCTAGAGGAGGAGCGAAGGGAACTCGCTCGGTTGGCCTTTGTTACGCCGCCAGTAAGTAAGGGTCAACAATGTCACTCTGCAAAACTCTGTGTTTTGATTGAATATGAGAATTTCTTTCATGGGAACAAAGGACAAGTAAAATGTACATGTTGCCGGTATCTGGTGTTTTCTGTTGAACAGTAGTTTTATCATTCAGTTGCTTTTGATTAGCCAAGGAGAACACAAAACAAAAACTGAAATTGCTTCAGACTTAGGAATAGCTTATACCACGCTATTTTGGTTGAGTTTTTAAAACTGCGTTCGAAATCAGCAAAGCGCAGCCGTCAACGAAAAGGGAGGTACTGTATGTAGATTTGGAGAAAGCACTTTTCACATGGATCCAGCAAAAGTGGGCTGCAGCCCTACCATTAGTGGCGACATGCTGAAGGCAAAGGTGATAGATTTAGCTAAATTGATGAGTATCACTGCTGATTTCAAGGCTTCGTCAGGATGGTTGCAAGGATTTAAAGATCGTCATAAAATCACATGGAGAACAATTTGCGGTGACGCAAAAGCTGTGGACGACGTCACGGTGCAACACTGGAAAGAAGAGGTTCTGCAGGGTATCATAAGCGATTAACAGCCTACAAACATCTACAATTGTGATGAGACCGGCTTATTCTACAGTCTCCTTCCTAGTAAAACATTAGCTGAAAAAGGTGACTCCTGCCATGGAGAGAAGAAAAGTAAAATTCGAGTAACAGTACTTCTTCCCACCCATGCAGATGGATCGGACAAACTCCCTCCACTGGTGATAGGAAAATCGAAAAATCCGAGGTGTTTTAGGGTGCAAAAACAAAACCTATAGAACATGAATCCAACAGAAATTCCGGGATGAATATGCTAATGGAACAGTGGTTGAAAACACTGGTCATTAAAATTAAAAAGAAACAGAAGAAGATCCTTCTTCTTATGGATAGATGTGCAGCACATCCACCTCAAATCGTTCTGGAGAATGTCCGAGTGGAACTGTACCAGTGTTCTACAACCGCTTGATTTGGGCATCATTGCAAATTTCAAAGTGCATTATAAAAGAATGCTGGCTCAACATTTAATAACACTGAGTGATGCAGGAAATGAAACTCTCTCCATTAATTTACTACAAGCCATGGACTTTATTTCGGCTGCCTGGAAGCAGGTGTCATCCTCCACAATCAGCAACTGTATCCGCAAAGCTGGTGTCTTACTGGAGAAGGCTGCCTCTAATGATGATTATGGGGACGGAATTATGTCTGGCAATTAGCTAACGCTGAAGCCTCCATGACTTAGGCGGCAGCACGCCGGCCTCTCACCACTGGGTCCGTGGTTCAAATCCCGGTCACTCCATGTGAGATTTGTGCTGGACAAAGCGGAGGCACACAGGTTTTTCTCTGGGTACTCCGGTTTTCCCTGTCAGAAATGTAATTCCAGCAACACTCTCCACTATCATTTCACTTAATCATTGCCCCAGGGGAGTGCGACAGGCTTCGGCAGCCGGCACAGTTCATATCCTTGCCGCTAGATGGGGGCTTCATTCATTCCATTCCCTGACCCGGTCGGTCGACTGGACGCAGGCTGTGGATTTTTATTTTCAATTACCTAACGCTACCGGAGGGTGCAGATTTCGATACTTTTGTGTACTTCGATGATAATCTGGCTGCATGTAGGCTACAATGGGATGAAGAGATTATTGCTGATGTATGCCAACAACTTGGTGGTGACGGACCAGCTACAAGCAATAGTGACAGTGATGGAGATGACGACTTGAATCTTGAAACACCTGAACTAAGTGAAGTTATTCTTAAGTGCAATCGATGTGGGTAGGCGTTACATCAGTGCGAAAAGTTGTAGTGAAAATGCCTTGAATTTATTACTACGTTTGCAAAAGGAGGTTTATACACTTAATGCAAGAAAAGTGAAACAAGCCAAACTATCTGATTTCTTTAAGGCTGGACCAAGTTCAAAATAATACAGTACTGTATTTTCTGTCAATGTATGTATTGTTTGCTAGGATTTACACATGTAGGTCTATTTTTCAGTAAATATGTCATGTGTTGTGTAAGCCTGATTTCTAAGTAATTCTGAGTTACAAGTAGTATTTTCTCTTCCCTTGATATGCATATAAGTCAAGTTCAACTGTAGTACTTCTTTGCTGGTGGAACTAGAGCTCCCTCAGCATTATCTTATCCCTATAAAGGTACCAAAAGATGGAATATTGGCTTTCATAGCCAACAGGAACACAGTATAAACCTTGAAGAATTGCTGGAGTTTAAGAGATGTGTGGTGTACTTCAGTAAGACATTGACATGGATTTACAAGATTTGATCTAATTGAAAACTCTGAGTGGCTTTTATGGGAATGGGACTGGGCAACTTAGAAACAGTGATAGAGATGAAGGTTGGCTTTGTCAGAGATCTATAAATTGGAACTGCTGGGTAGAGCAGAAATTTCTGATGAAATGTACAGATGGACAATCATAAATTGTCGCATGGAAAATATCAAAGTCCTGTTGGGGTATCATCGTGCTTGGAAGTGGCTGCACAGTTGCAACAAAATTGATGCACTTCCATCTTTGTTCAACGACATGTTCGGGACAAAATGCAACTATCAGTACACAGTGTCACTGTGCAGATATCAGAATAACAGAGAAGAATGATGTGCAATTAATGAGAAACAGCCCAAATGCATGAAGTGAGGAACACGTCCCAAGTGACGAAGGATGAGAAGCGTTTAACAGAGTGGCTGGGATAGGGTAGAGGAAGTGTGTGAAGTTAGTAAGCCGAACCACCACGGTTCAATTTTGGTCTCAGCAATTCTTTTTGTTTTGATGGCTTCGGTTATACCATTGTGGAACCGCATGATACTGGACGCCTTTTAAGTTTTACAACGAAATATTGCAATAAACCGTTAGTTAATTACCACTGGGTCTATGATAGCTGTTATAGACGTGCATGAGATGATGGAAATATCATTACAATATTATGAGCATTTTGCATACTGCCAGTTAGCTCAGGGGAAGAGGCGTTGCGTGAAACGACAAAGAACCGGGGTTGGAATCGTACTCGCTGTGTTTATTTTTTAAACATGTCAAATGTTTCATGGACGAAATACATGTGTGTCTCTATACAAAGGGAAATCTGACTTAATGAATTTGCTTATTGTTAGTCCGGAAAAGGACTGTTGTAGACATTTCTTCAATATCTCGTCCAGTATCCACCGTTTTCGACAACTTGCTGTAGCCGGCGTGGCATTGACTGAAATAGATTTCTGAAGTACTGTTCATAATGGGCAATCTCCTCCCATGCTTCAAACATAATCTCCCACAATGCATCCTGCGAACGAGGGGGAGAGTGAGGCCAGTTTTCCCTGATATGGCGTTTCCACTTTGCCCACACATACTCAATGGGGTTCAAGTCTGGAGTTTGAGGGTCCCAGTTGAGCAGTTCAATGGAGTTCTGCTCAGAAAATCAGCCCTGAACACTCCTGCTCATGTGGATTGGAGAGTTGTCTTGAACGAAATGAAGTACTGCATGTGGATAGCGCTCTCACACACTTGGAATCATAATATTCTGCAAGATGTGCAAATATTGGTCCGATGTGAGATATCCACCTATCCGATGAAGCACTCCAGCCCCATCAGACGACATCCACCCGCAGCGTGACACAGATATGTGGCCATTACCTATGCGCCAAGCCACATACTGTTTCTTGTACCGGGATCCACGTGGCCTGTAAACACAAACCGGTCTGACCTCTGCCGAACTGAAACATGTCTCGCCAGAGAAGATGACCTGATCCCAATTACGATTTAATTCCAGCTCAGTAAAGGCACACCGTTCGACTATATGTTGGTCGGAAAGACATTCTTTGATTGCAGGTTTTCTGCTAGCAATTCCTGCTTCTCGTAGGCTAATAGTTTACGGGCCGTGTATGGACATCCAGGAAAATTAGTCGTCTGCATGAGCCCTACCGAGTTTAAGAATGGGTTTTCCTGCAAAGTTGTAACTAAATGGCGGTCTTCTTCTACAGTTGAAACCCGCTGTAAACCAGTGCCCAGTAGACGACCAATCCTCCCTGACACCCTCCACTGCTGTATCCATATTTGGGCAGATCTCGGTGGAACACCACATCGGATTGCTGCCTCACGCACCCTTTAATTGCCGTGTTCGACGAGAGCCAGAACGTGCTCTCTGAATGCATGTGTATAGTGAGCCATTGCAGAATGTAATGACACATTATCATCGTTAGCTCGGCCAAACGCGGTTGTTTTCGTAGCATGACATCATCATGGTGAGTTACTTCACGAAAATAATATTCACGGCGTGACTCGAACTGTGGTTGCTCGGCGATGAACGACTTTACAACCTGACAGCTAACCTACTAGGCTACAGTGCAACACACATAAATATGCGTGTGAGAGCGGGGCGAGGGGCTGGCCGATAGCGAGAGGGAATGAGAGAATTACAAACAATTTATAATGATACAAATATTAATCCAGTACAGTGCTACCCTCTAATATAATAAAATTACAATATCTCCATTTGTTGACACTGCCTGAACAGATTCTTAAATGTTTGGGGTTAACATTGTTCATGATTTGCATTGACGAATGATAGTTTAAAAAATTGAAATATAGTATGTTCCGTCTAGTCAATACTTTTTGTGTTTATTTACACACTAGTACATGTTTCGAGGCTTATTATTTTCATAGAAAATTTGACCCTTCATCAGCTAGTATGATAATGGCCAGTCACTGAACATTAAAAATTAATGAAAAATGGTTGATGTGAATGAAATGTGATGGAAACATATGAGATAGTTGCACTCACGTTAAAAAACCCTTACAAATTCTTACACGCGTTAAAAAAAAACTTACAAATTTTTACAAATAAAACTCTAAATTTTTTTTTGTACTTGCATTAAAAATTGTTCTTAAAATACCACACTAATGAATAAAATACTAGTTTATATTTACATGTCCATTTCAGTTATTCTTGGATGAAAACAAGACGTCGCTGTCTCGGCCCGCCTTCTCATTTGACTATTTATATTGGACTATTGATCGTTTTATTATGGTCCAATGTTATTGTTGTGGGTATTGGCTGTAGAAATTGCTGACGATTGTAATACAGTAATTCAACGACTCTCCCCTCATGCTTTAAGCACACCCTGTGTTGCGCCGATCATCATCATCATCATCTTCCAGCCACTGGCCGGGTCTGTTTGGAACATAAGCCTCCCCATCGTCTTCTGTCTTCCCACCACCTTGGTCCAGTCTTCTCCTTTCTTTCGTACGCAGTCCTCCACACCCTTCAGCCACTTATCTCTTGGTCTTTTTCCCTCTATTTTCATCTCGTGTATCTTCCTGGGTATCCTCCTCCCATCCATTCGCTTAACATGCCCATACCATTTAAGCCTCGATTCCTCTATCCTATCCTGTAATGCTCCCTCCTTGACTAATTCTCTGATCTTCTCATTTCTTAACCTGTCCACCTTTGTCACTCCAATACTGCTTCTCAAGAATTTCATCTCACTAGCCTGTATTCTGCTTCGCTCCCTTCCTCTCATAACCCAGGTCTCTGACACATACGTCAGGAATGGAACGTAGTACGTCCTATATATCACCCTTTTGCTGTTTTGAGGCACATCCTTACTCCATACCAGGCTCCTAACACTTTTCCTGAATAATTCTGCTTGCCTCCGCCGCTCATTTATTTCTCTGTTGTTTCTTCCATTTTCTTGTATCATGCTTCCCAGATACTTGAAACTCTCTACTTTCCTCAATTCTTCCCCACCAATTGTTATTCCCATTGTGACTCTCTCCTTCTTCCTGGTTGTGATCATCCACTCGCCTTTGCTTATGCTAAACTTCATTGCGCCAATAGAGTTCAAAAAGCAGTGTTGTCAAACGTTTGATGCTACACTTGTGTGATGTTTACCTAAATTGATGGAGCTCCAGCATTTCATAAGTTTCTGTCTAAACTTTGTTGATTACTTAGTTTAAATTTGTGGAGTTTGTACTTTGTCACTGTGATGAATCTGCTCATCGTAGCTGCTTCAAGCTGTTCTGCAGAGAGAGGTTTCTTGGTGATGAGGAAGGTTGAGGACTACCTCCAATCTACGATGGGACAAAATGGACAGAAGCATTGCTATCTACTAGCCACCTACTCGGAAATGACATCTCGCTCAAAGATTCATGGCGGTCAGTGTTCAGGTCTTTTGTCAGCCATTGAAAAATGTTTTATGTTTTGTATTTACATTCTGATTGTATTTTAATTAGAAATACAATAAAAATCCTCTTTTTTTCCCTTTTTTCCTCTTCAAGTTATAGCATTAGGCCTACATTACTGTGTTATTTCAAGCATGACACAAAAATAAAATATGCTGTTAGGTTGGCAGTTTATAAATTTGATCCCCCCCACGTTTGCAAGGAGTTTTAGAAATACTTTTGATAAATACGCTGAATGAACAAAAGCACTAATTGCCCCAATTTATAACCAAGGTCAGAAAAGATTGCTATAATTATAGAGGCATTCTTTGATAAGCGTTCCGGGCAAAGTTTACTCAGGCGTTGTAGAAAGAAGAGTTCGATCATTGGCCGAGATTAAGATGGATGAAACGAGGATGTCAGGATGAAATTTTTAGCATGTTCCATGGTATTAAGAAATGCTATGAGAGGAACAGACGTTTGTGTTTTCTAGATCTAGAGAAGGCATATGATAAGAGTACCCAAGGAAAAGATGCTGAGCATACTGAGGGATAATTGTATCGTGGGATGGCTGTTACAGGCAATCAAAATTATTTATGTTGATAATCAGGCTGTAGTAAAAGTTGATGGTAGGATGAATTCTTGGTTCCAGGTTATTACAGGAGTGAGGCAAGGCTGTAACCTCTCACCACTACTGTTTATTTTATATATGGACCATTTACTGGAGGGCATAAACTGACTGGGTGGGATTCTTTAGGTGGAGACCAGGTAAGCAGTCTGCCCTATGGTGATGATCTGGTTGTAATGATGGATACCATCAAAAGCTTGCAAGCCAGCATGTTAGATCTTGAACAGAAATGTAGAGAGTATGGTATAAAGATCAACATTTCAAAGACGAGTGTAATGTCAATACGGAAAAATGCAAGAAAATAGAATGACAGATAGGAGGAATTAAATTGGAGCAGGTGGAACATTGGACTGTATATTCTCTCAGGATGGTCACAGTATGGGGATGGAAACAGAGTCAAGGTGTAAAAAAGCCAATGCAGTGAGTTCTCAGTTGTGATCTACAGTGTTCTGCAAGAAAGAAGTTGATGTAGCGGGGAAACTCTCCCTACATCGCTCAGTATTTAGACCGACCTTGCTGTATGGAAGTGAGAGCTGGGTAGATACATAAGCCAGAGGTAATATGAGGGTAGCACGAGAGATTGCTGGGACAAATAGATGGGAGCAATGGCAGGAGGGTGCTCGTAATGAAGAGATAAAGGGCTAATTAGAAATGAATCGCTTGATGATGCTGTTTGTATGAGCCGTCTCAGAAAGATTAACTAAGATGTTAATGAGTTTGGTTGTAGAGGGTAAGAGAAGCAGGGGTAGATCTAGGAAGCGACGGTTAGTTTCAGTGTTGAACGATTTCAAAGTGAAAGGAGTAAAAGTAGAGGAGGCTGCAGTGCTAACTGCTAATAGGGGATCATTGAGAGCAGGGTGCCATATAGTGGGGTGAGAAGGTTTTTTCTTTTGCCCCAAAACAATTATTTATATTAAAAACCATATAGGGATGATACTATTCTTCTTAAAAGCAGAGGGCACCTCACCTATCTCATAAATCCTACATACCGTACTAAGAAATAACCTGATCAGCAACTGGGTTAGTTAATCAATCTCGAATGAAAATGGTGCTTTCTTCCTCCAATGCTCTATGTAAGCTTTCCATCTCTCAACATAATATTCAAGGTTCTGTCTTAGGACCAATTCTTTTCTTGGCCTATATTAATGATATAGTATTATTAGAATTGAAAGGCAAGCTTAAACTATTTGCAGATGATATTTTTATACTCTATCTGGGAACATCTGAACAGGAAATTATGCTAAATATTAATTATGATCTCAATAAGCTGGTGGATTGGTTGAGAGCACACAAAATGGTTATCAATATCACTAAAACAAAATATTTATTCTTCCATAAACCATCATACAAGATTGAGACCAAAAACTTAGTCAACATAGCCAACAAAGAAATAGAAAGGGTTAAATCGGCAACATACTTAGGTATCACACTAGATAGTACACTAACCTGGGAAAATCATGTAGAAAATGTAAAACATAAAATCAGCCCTATAACTGGTATTATTTTCAAAGCCCCCGTGGCTTAGGCGGCAGCACGCCGGCCTCTCACCGCTGGGTCCGTGGTTCAAATCCCGGTCACTCCAAGTGAGATCTGTGCTGGACAAAACGGGGGCAGACAGGTTTTTCTCCGGGTACTCCGGTTTTTCCCCTGTCAAAATTTCATTCCAGCAACTCTCTCCACTATCAATTCATTTCGTCTGTCATTCATTTAATCATTGCCCCAGAGGAGTGCGTCAGGCCTCGGCAGCCGGCACAGTTCATATCCTCGCCGCTAGATGGGGGCTCCACTCATTCCATTCCTGACCCGGTCGGAGACTGGAAGCAGGCTGTGGATTTTCATTTCAACTGGTATTATTTTCAGATTAAGATATAGCTGTCTTACTAGCCAACAATTGAAAAATATATACTTTGCTCTGATACATTCACATTTCATTTAGCGATTGGACATTGTGTTATCAGACCCCTGCACTTAGGTGTATGTAGAATTTGTCTAATAACCTACAGAATGTGGTGTCTTTAGTAGTGTATATTTGCAATTGATTGGGACGGAAGCATGCATGGCCTTAAATTTAGAACTACCCCTGCATTTTCCTGGAGTAGAAGTGGGGAAACACTGAAAATCACTTCTAGGATGTCTGAGGTGGAAACCGAATCCACCTCTTCTCAGCTTTGGCTCACAAGGCGGAGTGAATCTCATTCCAACTCTTAGAAATTTAAGGTACATTTTATCAGAAATTTCTGCTCCACTCAGCAGTTCCAACTCATAGATCTCTGACAAAGCCAACCTTCATCTCTATCACTGTTTCTAAGTTGCCCAGTCCCATTCCCATAAAGGCCACTCAGAGTTTTCAATTAGATTAAATCTTGTAAATCCATGTCAAGGTCTTACTGAAGTACACCACACATCTCTTAAACTCCAGCAATTTTTCAAGGTTTATACTGCATCCCTGTTGGCTATGAAATCCAATATTCCATCTTTTGGTACCTTTATAGGGATAAGATAATGCTGAGGGTGCTCTAGTTCCACCATCAAAGAAGTACTATAATATACAGGTCATAATGCATGGTCCTCTTAGGCTGTTCACAATGGTATATCCATGCACAGTGAGCTTTGATAAATTTGAGATCAGTGCAAATGATGTGCGCATTGAATGTCTCTTTGCCCAGCGCACTTTGAGTCTGATCTCAGTGTTCTACTCACGCTGTCAGTGTATGGTTTGTGCCGACAACAATGCCATGTGCGAGTGCCAAGAATAGTGACCAAAGAGGAGCTGGGCAGGTGTGACGGAAGACTGTAAAGGGTATTTACATGATATAATGTAGACTGTCTCTAAAATTTTCACATGCATACGACTGGTCATTTATACCAAGGGTATATCTGAAAGAAACTCCGCACCAGACACTGCATAAACCTAGAAGAATTGCTGGAGTTTAATTTCTTGACCGTGAAAGTTATCTATCTTCCAACCATGAAATGAAACTTCATCTGCAGGTTATTCAATTCCAGACTAGAGGGAACAGAAGGAATTTGGGCAACATTAGGGGCATAATTCATCTTTATTGGGGCATCCTCTATCATCATTGTAAGTCATATATACATACACACAAAAAATTAGACAAAACTTACAGCACTGTAGTAAGTGACATGTGATTCCATTTGTTTACCATGAGATGTTCAACTGCATTAATCGAAAAGGTTATGGCATTTTAACTCATACATGATGAATACATTTACTATACATTATAAAAAAAAACTATGAAAATGAGGTAGGAACTACATTTGCTCGCTCATGACAGCCAACAGAACAGAACATTGCTTAGATAAGCTAAGCTAGCTAAGCTCGCTGTGTCGTACGAAATCTTTATTTCTATCTGCACCCGAAAATAATTACTTATTCAATTATTTTGATATTCCTATGTTACAGAGCTAAAACTCTTAAGGCTAACTTTCAAACCTTGTGACGCTACGATCAGCCGCTCGGGAGTTAACATCCTCACGTGAACTGGAGGGATAAATTGAGTGAGAAAGATTATATTGAAATATTTAGGTTCGCCGGGGAAATACAAACTTGAGTGGCAGTATTGGTGTATCAATGCAGTGCACAGTAGCGAAGCTTTAAGAAGTGCTGCGAGCTGAAATATTGAATTCATAACTATGTCCCTTAGGAAGTCGAGTGGCAGCAGACAGTTTTACACAGCAAGACGACAAATAATACAAATTTCAGAGTGTATGGCTTTATACAGAAGCTTTCGAATTCAAATGTGATAACACAAATTTTTCAGACGGCCTGCGTTATTGTGGTTTCCCCAAGTGTGTGTGTTCTCGTACTCGAAGTGAGGTAACTCACCTCTTCTCAGTTTTACCTCAAAAGGCAATATTGTACCATGTTCTAACCCAGACCAAAACTACATTTCTTGACTGAGCCATGAATCGAATCTGGATCTCGTGGGCGACAGCTAACAAGGGGAGGATACGATGCATGGGTCACCGATTCTAACCATCTTCAGTACACTTGTAGGCCATGGCCAGGCATATACCAGGTGGAAGTAGTAAGGTGCGCTTCTCAGCTGTTTCCGAGAAATTAATTATTCGCAATTGCAGTGCGACGTCCATGTGCGTCGTACGCTAGCAAGAAGCCAAAGAGCACATGGGGCAGCGATAAGAGCCCTGCTTCATAAGCGCGGGATCAAATTCCATTGGTGAGCCGTTGCAGTGTAATTAGGCTATGCTAGCCACTACACCACAAGTTGATCCCCGATAAACAAAAACTTATTCCATCTCTGTATTTGTATTTCCTTGTTACTAAGAATGACATGGAGTGTAGATTATGTCACGTTTAATAATGATGTTTCATTTGAGGGGCTTGGCCATCTTGGTCATTTAGCCCCTTTACTTGGATGTGTGTATAGAATTTGCTTGATAATCTGTGGTGTCTATTTTAGAGTGTGTGCAATTATAATTCAGGTGAGGAATGGGAAGGAGGCAGCTGTGCCCTTTATGTTAGGAACCATTCCAATATTTGTCTGGAGTAGACATGGGAAACCATGGGATACTCTTCCAGGATGGCTGAGGTGAGAATTCAACCCACTTCTTTTCAGGTTTGCTTTACAATGCTGACTGTACCTCTTTCCAGCCCTCAGACCAGAATTAAATTGCTTGGCTGGGCCGGAAAACAAACCCGCACCTCTTGGGCGACAGTACTGTGGCAAGAAGGTTGAGCTCTTTTTAAATACGCAGTCTATGTGAGATGAACATTTTGATAGTATTTATGGACATGTTGATACTAAGAATGCTAGTCGCTACACCTGGAGTAGGACTTGTGCATGTATAACTTTTGTGACATCTTATAACAATATCTGCCTCATATTGCAATAGTAAAAATATGTGCACTCCGTTGTAAGCATGGATATTCATTCTCATACATGCACATAAATTTGAAGCGGCTTGTGTTCAAAGGGAAGGCCATGTGTATACGGTGAGCATAGAGCGGAGTCTTCTCTTCGTTTCTCTCGCCAGTCTCTATGCAGCAACGGTGCTCATTAGGACCCACGCTACTGGACGACATGTTCACAGTTGTTCTGTTTGATATAGGCAGGGGGGGGGGGCAGCGCAGCGGTCAAGCTGTTGGCCTCTCACCAAGGTGGACCGGGTTCGATTCCTGATCAATGCCTGTGAGATTTTCGAAGTGAAATGCCATGTCCCGTGGTTCGGATTCCATGTAAAAAGGAGGTTGCGAGGCTCATGATCACATGATTAACGATCAAGTAAAACTAAAAGCTTGCTTCCTTCCTTTTTTACTTTTGGTATAGGCAAACGTTCTGGACGTTAATATAGCCTACGGTATGCGTTCTACCCCTTGCTAACATGTATTGCTCATGCTTTTTGAGTAATGCTATTCCCTCAACCTCCATCCTCTACCTACAGCACATAAGAATTCAGAGGCGATTTCTCCGAGCATGCTATGCTTGCTGCGCAAGTGCAATATTTTTCTAAACCAGGCGAGATTTTAAAAATTACAATATGTACCGTATCTGTAATAGATCTGCGTTAAACGAATCACATGTTGCATATATCTTGGCGAGTACAGCGAGGCTTGCACGTGTCTTAGGAGCTTCAGCGGAGCTGTCGACACAGCTAGAAATGTATGCGCGCGCAGGTTCCTTCTGTCCAAGGCCGACTGTGAGTTGTCACGTTTGTAATGTGTAGTTGAAAGCTCTGGTCTGAGAGCTACAGAAAGCTACTACATTGAAAGCACAAGGATTTTTGTTCTTCTTGCTTAAGTTCAACACTAGATTTCTGCTGGCAATTTTCTCCAAGATCTTTTCATTCTCCGATGCCGTGTTCAATATTTTACAAACAAACAGTTTGGATATACAGTCCTGTGGCAAGAAGGTTGAGCTCTTTTTAAATACTCAGTCTATGTGAGATGAAAATTTTGATAGTATTTATGGACATGTTGATACCAAAATCGATGTTTAAGGAGGACAGCCGTGCTCTAAAAATCGTGCAACAAGTGGTGAACCAGAAAAATCAAAATACTAACGTCTATTCAATGAAATTATCGACAATGCACTTGTCCAAATAGGAGAGTGTTTCAAATGCATTGTTCTTTTGGCTGCTGGATTGTGAAAGCACAGAAATAAGTTTCCAGACAGTTATGTTACTGCCCTAAGAAAGACCTATGGGTAATTTTTCGACATTGTTCGCTTAAAAACTGAATTAAGTGTGACGTACCGTACTCACCTCCTGACTTGAAAGAGAAAAGTGTTTCAGACTTAAATGACTGTAGTGCAGTTCATGCATACAAACAAATTGTACATGGGTATGGCAGTGATTTTCAAGCTCATCAAACTGGTAGCAACAATTCCTGCTGCTACATCCCCTGCAGAACGTTCTTTTTCGACACTGAGACGCATTATTACATATTGCAGATAGACTCAAATTCAGGAGAGGCTATCATCATTAGCTATGTTGTCGATTGAAAAAGGATTGCTTGCAAAAATTAGATTAGGCCTACAGTCCTCTTTCCATGATGAAGTTATTGATAGTTTTATAAAGAAAAGCTGCAGAGTCGAGTTTGTTTTCAAGTAGGTGGATCTATTTTTCTGCGTACGTACTTCGATGTTTACTTGTTTAAATTATAAAATCACTGTCTTGTCACGAGTTATTAATAATTATAATATGAGTTTGATTGTGAAAACGTGTTATATTTTGGCCCTTCTTGAATTAAAGGTGCGACGTTAGACCAGAGATTTTCTACGTTTTTGAGGTTTTCTATTGCGGCATTTTAGGCTACGTTAAAATATTTAGAGCATGCAGTAGGCCGCTCGAGGTAGCACATTTATAAATGAAATGAAAATCCACAGCCTGCTTCCAGTCGACCCACCGGGTCAGGGAATGGAATTTATGAAGCCCCCATTTATAAATACCCAATTGTATTGTCAAGTATGTATTTCAATATGCAATAGCACAAGGAAACTAGTTGTGCAAATGAAGGTAACGTTTGCGTGTTACATATTATATGCAACGTAAGATTGTTAAAAATGTCGTGTAAATATCCGCCCAAGTAATACCATAACCTCATCAAAATTGCACACATAACTCTGCTGAATATCCTGGCAAAAACTTATCATTTTTCTGTTCAATATAAAATCACATGTACACATATAAAACTACAGCAACAAAGTCAAAATATATTTTCATCCGATTTTAAACTTCACGCTACCGCTTTTAACCAAGCGAACGCAAAGTCTCCAAGCCAATTCGTCTCCGTGCTGGTTTGCTTCACTAAGCGCTGCCTCCCATGAGGGCTGCGCTGCTTCGCTTCATTGCATTAAGCGAAGAGCCAGCAGAATCTCTACAAGTAGTCATTGCAATGACCGTCAGAGTTCTCTGATGCTGGTGGTCTTGCTCTCCCATCAGCTGCAAGTCTGTTGTACAAGGAGCATATAATAACAGAGAAGGAACACTCTGCTATTTCTGCGTTCCGTTAAATTCAGCGATTGCGTCATTGTTTGGGCTCCAACTCAAACGCACATGGTGCGCAAAGCTATTAAGAAGCGTTGCATGGTGCGCACCACGTGGTGAATTCCAACGCCACTGAGATGCAATAACTGGCCGTATATTGTGCAAGAAATATAAGTGACCGAAGGATCTAGGTTGCTTTCACCGTGTACGTTACCCAACTTACGAAATGAGAGGAAATCGAATCGAGTTTGATTAATCTGGATACACATCGTTAGTGTTGCTTTAAAGCAACTACGTTTTATTTTTGAACGCCAATATATTACTTATATTGATTATTAAGAGGCAACGGACACCGTGAACTTGAATTTCATACGTCCGTTGTAGTCTATGACGTTGGTACGATGAGAAGAAAAAAAGGACGGTCGTCGTTTAATTTCCTACTTTTTTTCAGTTGCTTCGCCCTTTTAAGACGTTTAAGTACAAGCGAATAGTCTTTTTGAAGTTTCAACAATAAAAATAAATAAATCATGAAGTTTTATGCAAGTTTGCAATATTAAGAAACCATAACCTCAAAATTACCGTACCCCTATTCCGACCCAGTACGCCACTATGGCCGATTTCTTGTCTGCTATACCTCCTTCTCTAAATAAATTGTATATGCCCAATAATGTCATTTCATTACAATTAACTTGGCCTCAATGATTAAATAATTTTCAACTGTATCTACAAAATAAAATATAGGCAGGGTTGAGAATTGTCTTCAAGGAAATGAGAAAGCTGATTTTCCAGACAGTTTCAATTGATTTATTAATTTATGTTCAATCACGATACACATTGTACATTCTTTCACATGTGAGTCATAACTTCTGATGTGTGAACGCCAATGGCTTAGTCGACTGGAGACAGGATTGAAGAAGACCATGCCGGGCTGCACTCAGATGATCAGCTATGCTGCAGGACGGTGGAAAACAACTGATCACCCACAGCCAAGTACACTCCAATGCAGGTAAACCTCTTGGCTAGCTTCGATCAATCCTCAGGCTAAAGAAGCTGTAAACTCAAAGAGGATTATTTTTGGTGAACATGAATTTTCAGCCTGTAAAGCAACACAATTCCAGTTAATGCAGCATTTCTTCAAGTAATACGAGGGAGGGGACATTTGGAAGATGTGGTGGAACGTAATGGTGCAACACATTACCAATTACATTTAATACCCCCCACCTCAGTTTAATGGCAATTAAAACCTCCTGTTTCGGGCATGTTAAAAGGACCCCTGCAGGCCAAATGTATGAAGCCACATCATATTACTGTTAAATACACAGAAAAAAATCTGCATCACAGGATTATTGTGCCCAATGATTTAAAAGAGAGAGGGGAAAGAGTGTTGGTTGGTTCCTCAGTTTAGGGGCTGCGGCAACGCGGTCATGTAGCCCCGTGTACTTTGGGTGTGTGTAGAATCTGTCTGATAACCGGTGTTGATTGTGATGGCTGTATTAGTGTGTGTATCTGTTTTTTAATTTAAGTACAGACTGCAAATTAGAATTTTTCAAATAGTTCTTACTTCTGCCGCCAAACGCCACCGTTAACGACTACTAGGCCTAGTGCAGAACTTAGCTACTAGACGCCACCGCAGTCGGCTCTTGGCAACTAACGTAGAAACCTAAGAGCATTGTTTACATTCTTAACCTATCCAATTTAGCTTCACACAGGTGTAATTAGTGGAAGGTTCTTTAACATGCCATAAATCTATGACATGGGACCGCCGGCTTTACTTCCCCTCCAAAGGAAGCCATACTGAGGGACTTTTAACGCTCTTAAAAAATCCGACGGCTTTGGCCGGGTTTGAACCCACTATCTTGGGCATAAAAGCTCAGTATGCTACCGGAATGAGAGATGATTTAATGAAACTGGGCACGGATGTGGAAGGAAGCGGCCGTGGCCTGTCAGAGGTACCGTCCCACATTTGCCTAGAGTTGAAAATGGGAAACCACAGAAAACCATTTAAAGGATGGCGACGGTGGAGTTCGAACCCACGTCCACCGAGTCAGCAGAAAGCTTGGGCCCATGGCCGAACGCTGCACTTTAGCTGCTGGCATACCTACACCTAATTATTATTCTTTCAGAGGGATCGTAGATGAGATACAATGAATTGCTATAACAATTGAAACAAGTTTTCAGTGAACCGCCATCCATTACAATACCACCATTGAAATATTGCATTAATTTAAGTCGATGCGGTTCCACCTAGCCAATGTGTACAGCCGGATGTCGTAACAGACGGCAACATCACAAGGAGCTGATAAAAGGATGAAATAAATGAATATGACCAAGCAGTTGGAATGAAGCGAGGTACCTTCCAGGCCATTGGGGGATGATGAAAATGGCAAACCTGACCAGAAAAAGTCCAAAACCAGTCGCCAGATAGATAGACCCCATGGCCTAGCACTGCACTTACATGATTGCAGCTACCAAATATGTAAAAACTTTACATTAAACTATATACAGTACACACACATGTACTGACAAAGTGCAATGTTTAGAAATTACTACAACATTAACATAGTGTTACACCAGATTATATATATTTCCAGAATACTTTCACAGCACGTGTGCCAACCGTGCAACTCTGCCTGTGGATCTATTCCATCCCTCCCACCCTTGAGGGGGGCAATTCATAAGACAAGTAGGAAGCCTCAAAGAATAGCCAAGGTTGCTCCTTTTAGTCGCCTTGTACGATAGCCAGAGGATACCATGGGTGTAGTCTAAACCCCCACCCACAGGGGGCTGCAGTGTTGAAGCCACCTAAAGAAATTATATTGTGTTGTTGATTCATTTCGGGGATTTGCGACATTGTGGTCATGTGGCCCCGTGTACTTAGGTGTGTGTGGAATTTGTCTGATAACCGGTGCTATTGTGAAGGCTGTATTAGTGTGTGTAGTTGTAACTCAGATGAGGATTAGAAAGGAGGCGGCTGTGGTCTCAATTAAGCATTCGCCTGGAATAGAAGTGGGGAAACCACAGAAAGCCACTTCCAGGATGGCTGAGGTGTGATTGGAACTTGCCTCTTCTCAGTTTTTGCGCAACCCTCAGGCCAGAATTAAACTTCTTGGCAGGGCTGGGAATCGAACCCAGGCCTCCGCAGTGACAGCCAAGAGTACTTGCCACTACACAATGAGGCACAAAAGAAGTTATGTATATGGTCACTGTGCATAGTTGATGTGCGACAAGTGGCAGTACGGTATACCTGATCAGGCAATTGGTATCCGGTTTACAATAGCAATGGCATCCACATTCACAGTTGTTCCAATTAAGACTTTTCTACCTCTGAAGGGACAAAGCTCCAGAGGCATTTCGTAATAATAGCAAGTCTATGAATTCATCGCTACATGTCCAGATATTACAACCCACCAAACAGCAAGGCATTTCAAAATCAAAAAATCAAAATCACTTTATTTGCAATGAGGTGTCAACCTCGGTGGCAAATGAGGTACATAATTTACAAACACTACACAATATTAAAAGAATACAGTAACAAACACCCAAAAGAATACAGTAACAAACACTACACAATATTAAAAGAATACAGTAACTTAATGTACTATTCACACATTGATTGAACTCCCCTCTCACAACTGCTGTAGGAATAACACAGCACGTATAATGTTTCTAGGAATACAGCACTAAGTTATACCACTTCTTTCTTTTCCCTGGTTTTTTCCACACGTGGTTTGAGGTTAGAGATGTTTACTGGTTTACATAGCCACATCTCTGCGAGAGAAATGAATGTGCTCCCGTACCCAACTTGAATTGTGCTAACAGAAATAACATCGTTGTGATTTGTAGCCGTTTCGAGTACTTTCGAAAGCCATGCTTTCAACAAAACTGTTTCTCTAAATAGGCCTATGCCAAATTACGAGAATGCGACCTTTCCAACCAGACGCTAGAATAAAAGTGATGCCTCGCTCAACACGAAAAACCCACCTCTCATCTTGTAAACACATGTTTTCGTCTTTCTCCACCAGAGTCATGATACCCTCCAACCCATACAAAATACACCAATAATCTCGAACCCATGTATATTTCTTACAACTCATGGCGCGAAACTCTTCTCTGACGTCAGAGCCTTACACAATTTACACAAAGCTTTCTTCAAGACAAGGGAAGTTATTCTCGGCCCCAACTAAATTTGGCCTGGAGTTTCCTGCTATTGCAACATCTTGTAGCTTGCCTAACACAATCCGCTGTCTTGTATGCTGACATCTCACATACAAATTAAATGAAATATTCCTGACTGAGTCCCCGAGATACACAAGATATATACACTAAATAAAATGAAATCCTATAACCTAAATGATGATGATGAGCAAGAAAAGGAATGATATGAACAAATTACCCTAACCTGACTTCTCCTCGAGTCAACCAAATAAGGGTTTGAGAACATTGTGACCGGAACAGTCACAGTATGTACACGACGACCTCTGTGACAGTGACCATTTCCCGATCGTTCTTCCACTTCTGAACCGGAAGCCCGTGGAGTTCCCCTGTCGTAGGGTGCTTAAGCTGGCAAATTGGCCCTCGTTTCAAGAACGAGCTGTGTTCGTTGATCTTTGTTGCCGGAGCGTCGATGATGAGGTACAGCATATCACCGATGTGCTTCTTGCTGCCGCCGAAGAGTCCATTCCATCCTTTTCTGGGACTCCTCATCGCAAACTCGTCCCTTGGTGGACAGAGGATATTGCAGCGGCAATAAGAGACCGTCGTCGAGCTCATAAGCACTACCGTCGGTGTCCAACCATGGCCAATTTGGTGGCGTTTAAGAAATTTCGTGCCAAGGCACGGATTCTTATTCGCCAGAGTAAGAAACAATCCTGGGAACGGTATGTGTCTTCTATTACGGCACATACCCCCTCCTCTCAAGTGTGGACTAAACTACGACACATTTCGGGAATGCAGACATCTTCTACTGTACCAGGAATTTTCATTGCTAATGAACTGGTTCATCATCATCATCTTGTACAGTTTCCAGCCCCAGGCTGGGTCTGTTTGGAACATAAGCCTCGCCACTTAGTTCTTTCTTCCCACCACCTCTCCGCTGTCACTCTGGTCCAGTCCACGCCTCTCTTCTTGACACATTCCTCCACTCCTTTCAGCCATCTATCTCTTGGTCTTCCCCTTGGTCGTTTCTTCTGCATCTGCATCTCATGTATCCTCTTGGGAATCTTCTTCTCATCCATTCTCTTGAAGTGTCCATACCACCTCAGTCTTGATGTCTCAATCCTACCTTGCAAGGGCTCCTCTTTCACCATTTCCCTGACCTTTTCATTCCTCACCCTGTCTCTTCTTGTTACTCCGATCCTACTTCACAGGAACTTCATTTCACCTGCCTGTATTCTGCTTATGTCTCTTTTCTTCATTGTCCACGTTTCTGAAGCATAGGTCAGTATCGGGATATAGTAGCTTCTGTATAACACTTCCTTGCTTTTTTGTGGGACATCTTTATTCCACACTAAGCTCCTAATGCTTCTCAGAAATGCTTCTGCCTGTCTGCCACGTTCCATAATCTCTTTGTCATTTCTCCCATTTTCCTCCACTATACTTCCCAAGTACTTGAGACTTTCCACCTTCTTCAGCTGTCCACCTCCAAGTGTTATCCCACTCATTGGTCTGTCCTTTTTCCTGGTCGTTAACAGGATCTCACATTTACTGATGTTGAACTTCCATCCGTACTCTCCCACTGTTTCTTCCCAAGCCTTCAGTTGCTCCTGAATTTCCTCCTCCTTGTTTCCCCAGACCATGAGATCATCTGCAAACACCATTGCTTTCATCTTATCTTCTCCTATCTTTCCTGCTACCCGTATCATTACCTCGTCCATAACCACAATAAAGAGAAGGGGTGACAGCGCACTACCCTGTTTCAGGCCACTCATTTGTCTGAACCAGTCTGTTCTTTCCCCTCCAACTTTCACACAACTCACACTTCCACAATACATCTCCTTCACTCTGCCTACAGTCTCTTTTTCCACTCCCATGTTTTCCATTGCTTTCCAAACCTTCTCCCTACACACACTATCATAGGCCTTTTCGATGTCCAGGAAGGCCATCAGCAGATCCTCTCCAAATTCGTAGTGGTGTTCCTGGAGCTGTCTCACTGAAAATATGAGATCCACTGTTGATCTCCCAGGTCTGAATCCATACTGCTCCTCTCTCAATTTTCTCTCCACTTTGGCTCGTATTCTACTTTCTAATATATTTTCATATATCTTGGCACAGTGAGGTATGAGTGTAACTCCCCTGTAATTTCTGCACTCCTTCCTGCTTCCTTTCTTAAATATTGGGACAATTAATCCTTTCTTCCAATCTTCTGGGGTCTTTTTCTCCTTCCATATCACCCTCATCACACGGTACAGCCACTGTTTCCCAACCTCCCCTGCTGCCTTCACCATTTCAACACTCACTTCATCCACACCTGGTGCCCTTCCTCCTTTCATCTTGTCTATAGCCATTTCCAGATCTCTCCAAGTCAGGTCCTTTTCCATTCCTGTGTTGTCTTCTCCATCTTCCAATACATTGTCTTCCTCCCTATGACCATTTGGATTCAGCAAATCCTCAAAGTACTCTTTCCACACTGTCTTGAGTGCCTCTTTGTTGTGTACCTCATTTCCGTTTTTGTCCATCATTACCACATCCTCTCGCAGACCTCTTCTCTTACTTTTGACCATCCCATAAAGTACTTTCTTATTTCCTCTGCTGTCTTCCTCCATCATCTCTGTCCACTTTACCATCCACCTCTTCCTCTCCTCTGCGACAATCTTGTTTGCTTCTTTCTTCTTTATCTTATAATCTTCCCTTGTCAGATCAGTTCTTTCCTGGAACCACACTCTGAAAGCCTTGTTCTTCCTTCCCACAGCTTCTTTTACTCTCTCATTCCACCATGGTGTCTCTTTACACCGCTTTCTGTTGCTTGTTCTTCCACATACTGCCACTGCAGCTTCCACCATTGTGTTTTTGAATTGCTTCCATTCCTCTTCCCCTGTTTTAGGATTGTCTGTTGGCATCCTTTCCCTTATTATCTTCTGGAATTCTTCCTTGACTTCCTTTTCCTTGAGTTTCCATACTTTGATTCTCCTTTCCTGGTACTCTGTCCTCTTGCTATCCTTAACAACTCCCAGGTTCATTACAAGTATTCTGTGGTCGCTATCTAAGGCCTCTGATGGTATTACCTTTATATCTCTGACACTTCTCTTCATTTCCCAGTCGTACAGCATGTAATCTACCAAAGATTTCTTTGTTAAATCACTGCTGTACCACGTTACTTTGTGGCTTTCTTTCTTCCGGAACCAGGAGTTGCCTACCACTAAACCGTTTCTCTTGCAAAAATCCAGCAACTTTCTCCCTTCTTCATTCCTGCTACCCCATCCTTCTGCTCCCAATACATTTTCATATCCTTGCCTTTCACTTCCTACATGTGCATTCAAATCTCCCATGACAATGATGCTCTGCCCATTCAACTGCTGTTGTAGCTCCTCCTCAAAGTCTTCCTTCTCTTGAGCTGTACATCCAACTTGAGGGGCATATACCTGGGCTATCTCCAGGCTTCTTCCCTTTACAGTTACTCTGATCTTCATGATCCTGTCACTTATTCCCTTTACCTCTTCCTTCATTCCATCTCTCACAACTACTCCTACTCCGCTGCTCCTTCCTTCACTGTTCCCACTCCAGTAAAACCGGTACCCTTTCCTCAGTTCTCTGCGACCTTCTCCTTTCCATCTTGTTTCTGCCAAGCCCAGTACATCCAGTTTTCTTCTCTCCATCACATCTACAATCTCCTCCACTTTTCCTGTCAGTGTCTGTATGTTTAATGTTCCAACTCGTAGTCCTTTAGCATATCCGGGTCGTCGTCGTTTGCATCCGTCCTTTCCGAGGCCTGTTCCTGGTTTGAAAGCAAATATGATATCCACTACTGGCTTGCTAGGCCTATCGTAGCTTCACCAGAGCCCCGTCAGCCGTCACTTTTCAGGGTTCCTATAGGGCCTTCACAGCTACCGTAGCGGTCCCGGGGCACACGAAGTCCCCACTGTACTTCACCCCTACAGGCAATCCCCTACTTCATGCCGTTGCCCGTCTCCCACCACGTGGAGGAGGGGTTGGACTTGTGAACTGGTTACAGATCCTTATCCCGTTGCAAACCATCTCGCCTCGTATTATGCGGATATATCCGGTTCCGATAACTGACCCTGCCTTCGTGGCTCTGAAGCGCGAAGCGGAACGTTTCCAGCTTAGTTTTGCTTCCCGCGTTTCGGAGGAGTACAACGTGCCCTTTACGGAGTGGGAACTCCGCGGAGCGCTGGCGCTCTGCAGGGAAACGTCTCCCGGCCCGGACAATATTCACAACCAGATGCTTAAACACCTTAACGATGAGAGCATTCGTTATTTGCTCAGGGTGTTTAATCGTATCTGGTTAGAAGGTGTGTTTCCAGCGCAATGGCAGGAAGGTATATTTATACCTATCCTGAAGCCCGATAAGGATCCCAAATTGACAGGGAGTTACAGACCTTTTTGACTCACTAACGGTCTGTGCAAGCTCTTTGAGAGGATGGTCAATCGGCGCCTGGTGTGGGTCCTGGAGAAACGGGGACTCCTGTCTGAATACCAGTGTGGTTTCAGGGCGTCTTGGTGTACCAACGACCATCTGGTACGCCTAGAGACCGCCATACAGGACGCTTTTCTCCGGAGACAGCACCCAGTCGCTGTTTTCTTTGACCTCGAGAAGGCCTATGACACCACTTGGCGTTACGGCATCCTCTCTACCCTGCATCAATGGAAATTCCGAGGTATCTTGCCGGTTTTTATTGCGAATTTTCTGTCCCTTCGCCTGTTCCGTGTCCGAATAGGGGGGACATATTCGCAATATCATATACAGGAAAACGGAGTCCCACAGGGATCGGTGCTTAGCGTAACATTATTTGCGATTGCCATAAACGGTATAGTCCCTGCTGCTGGTCCAGCAGTGGTACCGTCGCTATATGTAGACGACTTCGCTTTACATTATAGTGCGCAAAATATGGCGGTCGCTGAACGACAGCTACAACAAGCTATTCGGAGAGTGGAACGCTGGACACTGGAGCATGGCTTTCGATTCTCAACCGCTAAGTCCTCGGTTGTCCATTTCTGCCAAAAGCGCACCCTCCATCCAGATCCTGAGCTTTATCTGGGCAATGTAGCTTTGCCTGTTATTGCTGCGTACCGGTTCCTTGGGCTCCTTTTCGATCAGAAATTGACGTGGGAACCACACGTGCGGTGGTTGAAAACTGCCTGTGCTAAGAAACTCAACATTTGCGGTTTCTTAGCGGCACATCATGGGGGCGGACCGCACGGGTCTCCTCCGTCTTTATAAGACACTGATTTTATCTAGATTAGATTATGGCAGTGTAGCATATGGTTCGGCCCGTAAATCAGTGCTTGTTAAACTGGACAGTGTCCACCACGGCGGTGTGAGGCTGGCGACGGGTGCCTTTCGGACAAGTCCAGTCGTCAGCTTGCTCGCCGAGGCTGGCGTAGCTCCTTTACACCTGAGGCGCCAACAAGTGCTGCTGACCTATGCTGCAACTATTCGACAGATGCCACTTCATCCAAGCTATCCATGTTTGTTTTCCAATCCGAATCGCCGGCTGTATGATGCGCTCGCCCGAGCCACTCGGTCGGCGGGGATTCGCTTGGATGCCTTATACCGTCAGTTCCGATTTCCTTCTGTCTCCTGTATAGTCCGAGTACCTAGCAAGGCCCCTCCGTGGATGGTCTCTCGCCCTGATATCATCCTGGATCTGCACACCGGCCCCAAGTCGGACACGGACTCCTCCGTCCATCGGAGGCTGTTCCAGTCCGTGGTGAGCCGGTATCCGGGATCAGGGCTTCTATTCACGGACGGTTCGAGGGTAAACGAGAAAGTAGGCTGTGCATTTGTGGTTGAGGATCGTCGGTTTCTCTTTTCACTTCCCGAGGCCTGTGGCGTGTACACTGCGGAGCTCTATGCCCTCTTAGAGGCTCTGCGGTACACGTTATCAGACGATCACCAGCACCTTCTTGTGTGTACTGACTCTCTTAGTGCGCTGCAGGCGATCGATGTGTGTTTCCCAAAGCACCCGTTGGTCCAGCGTGTGCACGACCTGCTCGTCAGTTCGCATAACGCTAGAACCGGGGTGACCTTTGTGTGGCTTCCTAGCCACATGGGTATTGCGGGAAACGAGCTTGCTGATCAGACGGCGAGAGAGGCAGTCGCACTGCCCTCGCTACCGTATAAGGTGCCTGCTAGTGATGTGCGCTCTCAGTTGCGGCATTCGATCCTGTCGCAATGGGAGGAGACATGGCGTGCCACGCCTCCACCCAACACACTGAGGGGCATCAAGGAGACAACGAAGGTGTGGAAATCTTCCTTCCGATCTCTCCGGAAGGAAGCTGTGGTACTCTGTCGACTCCGGATCGGCCATGGGATTGCTACGCACTCCCACTTGTTAAAGAGAGAAGATCCTCCTGTGTGTACTTGCAGCGCCCACCTAACCGTGGCACACCTTCTCTTGGAGTGTGTGGATCTGGCCGATCTGCGAGGGACTCTTTAAACTGCCCAATACCCTCTCCCTTATTCTCCGTGATGACGGGCCGTCAGTTGACCTCGTCATCCGGTTCATGAGGGAGAGTGGTTACTTTTTTAAGTTTTAATGTGTAGTTATGACTTTTAATTCAGGTTAAATCTGTTTTATGTTTTCTATTGTGTTCATCTATTTTATTGTTCACTATGCCTTATTTGTTTTATCCTTTTTTACCATCCGCCTTTTATTCTTTTTATTCAAATAAGGCATAATTTTTGGGGCTCACTGTCTGTTTTATAAACACCATTTTCATTTCATCCATGGCAGTGAGTTGTTTTTATCTACATCCTTTCATTTCACACCATTTCATTTCATTAGGGGCCGATAACCTCGATGTTAGGCCCCTTGAAACAACAATTATCATCATCATCATCAACCTTCTACAAGCTCGGTAAAACACTCGGAACTCCTCTCTCTTCCGGTAACACACGTCTGACCTCTCTAACATTTAGATAATAAAGAGCCTCGATGCTTGGCGTCTCCCCTCCAAGTCTATCGATTCTGGCCGCCTTTTTGCGTTCCCTCTCAAATTCGCGCGGGCTCTAGCAAATCGCTTATTCCTTCCAATAGCGACCAGCTATTGACTTATAAAATATTTCCAATGTTTTATTATCATATTCTTCTCTTTACCATTATATAAATTCACTCTCAAGGGGCTTAAATGTGTTAAATATCCATAAAAATTCAGTTGCTGGAACTCCCGTCTTCTCTAAAACTTCTTCTTATTGGCTGTAAGCTCATATCCAATCGGATAATTTATAACAATGTGTAAACAATTCTTGGGATTATTCGCTGTTGCTAGGTCGATTCTAAGCTTCTGGAAACTTCCATTGCGCAATACAATCACGTGACGGAATTTCCCTCCTTCTCAACGTCGCCTCTAGACTGGTTTCTGCCAACTTCCAACCTCAATATTGCTTGGTTAAATTTTATCATGGGCTTCGAAAAAATATACCCATTTTCATCCCAAATAATTCATTTTACGGGGGCAGTACCTCTCTTTTACATGGAATGCGAACCACAGGACATGGCATTTCAATTCGAAAATCTCACATGTATTGACCGGGAATCAAACCCGGTCTACCTTGGTGAGAGACTTAACAGCTTGACCGCTGCGCCACAAATGTGACAGTAGCATATCTCCAATTCAATCTATACATTCATCATAGTACCAATATGAAAATGGAGTGTAAATTAACATTTTAAGAATGTCCAAGCTGTGTAGTATACGAGTAGGATAACATGTCAGATATTACACATCATATGCGACTACTGTAAGGCCCGTATCCTTTTTTTTTTTTCTTTTCATTTTTCCCATATTCCAGTAATAGGATTTATTTTGTGGTGACCGACTGAAAGCTACAATATTAATCTTGAGGGTAGACCAATGTTTTCTTATCATCATCATCATCTTGCACAGTTTCCAGCCACTGGCCGGGTCGGTTTGGAACACAAGCCTCTCCAACTGTAACATTTATTAACTTTGCTCCACGTTGAGCGTACATGTGTAACATTAATTAATGCCCCATGTTGGTAGCGACAAGTGTAACAGTTTGACCCTCACGTTGAGCGACAAATGTAACAGTTTGACTGCCCCTAACTGTTGGGTGATAAATGTAACTGTTTTCCTTTGCCTAAGCTATGTTGTTTTAATGGGCACCAAGACCTCAACGCAATGTTGAAATCTAAATTTGTATTTAACAACGTCTATCTCTGGTAGAACACCTTCAAGAATCTATTCACTCAGATCGTGGTATGATTTGATCATTAACCCAACAAACAATTGTATCAGGAGAAGGAATTGGTCTATATCTAATGCTACCTACTGAAAGCAAAGATTGCGTTGTAAAAGAAATGAATTTACTATATAAAACAAGTATAGCAAAATTAATAATAATTATAAGTTTAAAATTTAAATTGGAGCGTTGCGATTTTAATATTATCGATAGAAAATTACGTGAAAACGGAGTCTGATAAATTATTGATTTTACTCTTATTCCCAAGCTATGAAGTTACTGAAATATGAAATATAAATCAAAGAGAAATGAGAGATTGCGTATTTCTGCGTCATTCGCGCTTACCACTGGAAATTGCCAAAGCATTTCCCTCGTACTGGATGATGCTGTGAGCTTCCCACAGTCTCCTGGACGTCGTCATCTCCGTCGATATTTGAAGATATACTTGTAGATTTGGTGACTTTATGGTCCTAACCTCGGAGCCATACCCTCGTACAACCACACTGGTTAAGTTTTAAACAGATAGTTCTCCACTCCACGGAACATCGGAGCGACACACACTTGCAACCGAACTAGTCAAGTCTTTCACAGATTGTCCTCGTTCCACGGAACATCGGACGATATATGCCCCTGTCGGCTCCCCACGTCGGTACCGACTTCCAGCTTACGTGGTCTCCACTGATTGGCTGCTCCCCACGTGCTACTTCCCCTTCTCTGGCTCATTACACACGGCGCGCCGATGATGAAGTCGATTTCCGTTCCAACTATCCGCCTTTTCTTGACGCTGCAACCCCGCTTGCGTAATACTTCTTGACAAGAATCAGCCTGTATTTGAATTCCCAGTGAGTCATGTCTCTCAATATACCCTAACTGACGAAACTCCGTTAAATTCCGTAATCATATAATTTTCTATGATATTGTCGTTCGTAATAATTTGCTTGATAGTGTTTTCTAAGACATAGAAAACCTATCTGTATGCTTATAATTTTTATAAAATGCTCCGAAAATATCTTAATAATATTTATAATAAATTAATGTATTGTATGTCTACCCCTTATTATTCCCATTTTTCCAACGGGGTCGGGGATGAGATGCGATGGAAGTCTTAGTGGCGATGGTTTTTACGGCCAGATGCCCGTCCTGATGCCAACCTCATGAGAGGAGTTAATGAGAGATGAAATGAATGATGGTGAATGAAACTGGGCAAGGATGTGGAAGGAAGCGGCCGTGGCCTGTCAGAAGGTACCGTCCCAGCATTTTCCTGGTGTTGAAAATGGGAAACCACGGAAAACCATTTAAAGGACAGCCGACGGTGGGGCTCGAACCCACGCGTCTACCGAGTCAGCAGAGAGCTTGGCCCCTTGACCTAACGCAGCGCTTTAGCCCGCGTAGCCACTACTGTCGGTATTTATAATAAATTAATAATAATAATAAATTAACATGAAAAATTCTCTTGGCTGAACAATTTGCCGCGTAAATAAATATAGAATGGCTTCCTACTGACTTATGCCAGTGGCATAAAAACCCCTCGAAAAACACGTTACACAAAGTCTTCTGTCTTCCCACCATCTCTCAGCCCCCACCCTTGTCCAGTCTTCTCCTCTCTTCTTCATGCTTTCTTCCACCCCCTTCAGCCACCTGTCTCTCGATCTCTTTCCTTCCCCCTTCGTCTCGTGTATCCTCCTGGGTATCCTCTTCTCCTCCATTCGTTTTACATGTCCATACCATCTAAGTCTAGATTTCTCTATACCATCCTGTAATGGTTCCTCCTTCATTAATACTCAGGTCCTCTCATTTCTTATTCTGTCCATCTTTGTAGCTCCAATACTGCTTCTCAAGAACCTCATCTCACTGGCCTGTATTTTGCTCTTCTCCCTTCCTTTCATAACCCAGGTCTCCGAGGCATACGTCAGGATAGGGACATAGTACGTCCGATATATGACCTTCTTGCTGTTCTGAGGGATATCCTTGCTCCATATCATGCTTCTCACACTCCTCCAGAATGCTTCTGCTTGTCTCCCCCACTCATTTATTTCTCGAACGTTTCTTCCATTATCTTGTATCAGGCTTCCTAGATACTTGAAACTCTCCACTTTCTTCAGCTGTTCCCCACCAATTGTTATACCCATTGTGGTTCTTTCCTTCTTCCTTGTTGTAATAACCATCTCACTCTTATTTATGCTAAATTTCATCCCATATCGTTGTATTATTCCTTCCCACACGTCCAACTGTTCCTGTACCTCCTCCTTGTTTCCCCAAATCATCTGCAAACACCATTGCTTTCATGAATGTTTTTTGTAAGTATCTTATTTATCCTGTCTTCTAGATTTCACGACATCATGGAAGAACACCCATCCATCAGATCTGAACCAGCGGAAAAGATAAATAATGTAAGTTGTATTTTAGTTCCCTATATCACTTAACTTTTTAAACTTTGTGATGAAAATGGCAATTCTTTCATTCAATATTAGGAATTTGGCCCAGTAGCTTAAAAGTACAAAATGGGACAGGCCCCAATTTGGCTGCTGTGTTGTTAATAATAAATAAGAGCTCATATTCCGTATGTTTTACATTGATTGTTGTTGTTTGAGTGTTCAGTATTTGACGGGTTTGATGCAGCACTCCATGCCTCCCTCTCTTGAGCTAATCTTTTCATCTCTACATAGCTACCACACCCTACATCCGAAGCAATCTGTTTAACATATTCTAACCTTGGTCTACCCCTACAGTTCTTGTCCCCTACCCTTCCTTCCATAACTAAGCTTGCTATTCCTGGGTGTCTTAGTATGTGTCCTACTAACCTATATCTTCTCTTCATTAGCAGTCTCCAGAAACATCTCTCCTCTCCCACTTGTCTTAATACCTCTTCGTTTGTCACCCTATCTACCCATCTGATCTTCATCATTCTCCTGTAACACCACATTTCAAATGCTTCAATTCTCCTCTTTTCTGCTGCATCAATAGTCCAAGCTTCACTTCCATAGATCGCCACGCTCCAGACAAAGGCTTTCAAAAATGAATTCCTAATACCTAAATCTATATTCAATGAAAACAGATTCCTTTTTTTGTAGAAAGGCTTTCCTTGCCTGAGCCAACCTACTTTTTATATCCTCTTTGCTTCGTCCATCACTGGTTATTTTGCTTCCTAAGTAACAGAAGTCTCCTACTTCCTTCAGCTTTTCACCTGCCAATTTGATGTCCATAGAGGTTTCTGATTTATTTCGGCTGCATTCCAGTATTTTTGTTGTACATTTATTAATTTTCATCATGTATTCATTCTGTAAGACGGAGTCTATACCATTCAAAAACTCATTCAAATCCTCAGGCGTTTCGGCCAAAATGACGATGTCATCAGCAAATCTCAGAGTTGAAATTATTTCTCCTTGAATCTTCACTCCCACTTTAAATTTTTCTCCAATTTCCTTCATTGCTTGTTCAATGTAAAGATTGAAAAGTATGGGTGACAAGTTGCAGCCTTGCCTTACACCTTTCTGAATACCAGCTTCTCTCTCATGTCATTCAGCTCGAATGACTGCTGTCTGGTTTCTGTATAGATTGTAGATCACCCTCCTATCTCTGTACTTTATTCCAATAGATTTCAAAATGTCAAACAATTTAGTCCAATCAACGTTATCAAAAGCCTTTTCTAAGTCTACAAATGCCATGAACGTTCTCTTATTGATGTGTAATATCTTTCCGCTCGGTTGCTGGATAGTTTTGTGGGAGTGATTTTTAAAATTGGGGACGGATGTGGATCGGAACGATCGAGCTGGCAGTAGTGGATCAAATGGAAGTATGCACTGCCCGCTCGACCGATCAAACGGAAGTGTACTAGCTGGCAGTGGCGGACAATGGAAGTATGCACTGCCCACTCTATCGATCAAACGGAAGTGTACTAGCTGGCAGTGGTGGACAAAGGAAGTATGCACAGCCCGATCGATCGAATGGAAGTGTGCCCTAGCTGGCAGTGGTGGATCGAACGGAAGTATAAGACGCACTGCCAACTCGATCAATCGATCCAGCTGGCACTGGTAAGAGAAACAATCAGCGCGCGGTGTCGAAAATTGATACCATGATGCACTCTCGGCCATGTGGAATGTATTCAAAATACTGAACGGAAAACGCTCATGCGAACTCTGGTGTCGAGTGATTTAAACAAATGACATGGTACATGTTCGATGTCTTCGTATCAGTATTTAAATGGTGACATGCCTTAATATCAATCATTGTAAGTAGTCGGCATTGCATTGGCATAAGGCATTTTAAACTCAATGTCACTCAGGAACATTATTGAAACAAGCAAAATATAAATGAAACTTAATTCCATAATGCAGTATTATTGGAATGTGGAAATAAGTCACCATCTTGTGCACAATATTTGCATAGTCGAAATAGCCTTGGGGATATTGAGTATGACTGTGAATCTAGAGATCATGGGTTTGAATCCTGGGCAGGGTAGATATTTTTGCTACCAGATTATCATTTTAAACGATATTTATCATATCGATGATCCATGTGAAATTACGTGTTGGTCTTTGAATGAAGAGGACCTGTTTGTAAGGAATTTAAGGTTATGAGTGGTGTTGCGTCTATTAATCTAGTTGATCCATATCGTATTCTTTATTTAGGCTAGTGCTGGCGGAAGCTACAAATCATCTAATAAAATGAGTTCCGTAATATAAACTACAATATCTGTAAAGCACTCCCTTTTACAATAGATTAATATTTGTGCCAATAATACTATAAAATACCGGTGTATCAACAATTTCATGTGAGGTTTCTTCTATGTCAGATGTTACACATCATATGCGACTACTGTAAGGCTTGTAAATTTTTTTTTCCTTATTCTACATTCCAAAATCAGCCTAAGACTTAGTACAGCTTCCCTTGTTCCTACATTTCTCCTGAAACCAAACTGGTCTTCACCCATTTCCGTTTCTATCTGGCTTTCCATCCTCTTGTAAATTATTCTAGACAGGATTTTTGAAGCATGAGTAATCAAGCTGATAGTACGGTAATCTTCACATCTGTCAGTTCCCACTTTCTTCGGTATAGGGATGATAACATTCTTCTTGAAATCAGGGGGTACCTCACCTGTCTCATAAATCCTACACACCAAGTGAAATAACCTGATCAGACCTTCATCTCCTATGCAGCTTATTACTTCACAGGAGTTGAATGATCAGCTACCCTCTAATTGGCTGGCAGATTTGAAGGTTGAGGAACCTACTGATGAGAGCGTAGATACTACAGCCATAAATGAAAATGTTTGTTATTAAAAAAGATCTTGATGACCAGGTGACTGTAGATACTATTTCCTATCATGGAATATTTTTTAATGGTTCTGATGTGTATCATTTACCAGAAGGTGCGATACTTTGTTGTGCATTGAACAGTTAATAAGTAACATTTATTCACTGTATTATTGTAACACTGAGAACACCTTCATGTAGTAGTAACTCTCTCTGTAGCTTGTGTTTGAGTCTTCAGTCTTTCGACTGGTTTGATGCAGCCCACCATGCTTCCCTGTCCTGCGCTAATCGTTTCATCTCTACATAGCTACCACACCCTACATCCGAGGCAATCTGTTTAACATATTCTAACCTTGGTCTACCCCTACAGTTCTCATCCTCGACCCTTCCTTCTATAACTGAGTTTGCTACTCCTGGGTATCTTAGTATGTGTCCTACCAACCTATCTCTTCTCTTCATTAGCAGTTGCCAGAAACATCTCTCCTCTCCCACTCGTCTTAATACCTCTTCATTCCTAACCCTATCTACCCATCTGATCTTCATCGATCTCCTGTAACACCACATTTCAAATGCTTCAATTCTCTTCTTTTCTGCTTCACCAATAGTCCAAGTTTCACCTCCATAGAGCGCCACGCTCCCGACAAAGGCTTTCAAAAATTTCTTCCTAATACCTAAATCTAAATTCGATGAGTCAACAGTTTCCTTTTCTGTAGAAATGCTCTCCTTGCCTGAAGTAACCTACTTTTTAGATCCTCTTTGCTTCGTCCATCGCTGGTCATTTTGCATCCCAAGTTACAGAAGTCACCTACTTCCTTTAGCTGTTCACCTGCCAAATCGACATCCATAGGGTTTTCTGATTTCTTTCGATTGCATTCCAATATTTTTGTTTTACATTTATTAATTTTCATCATGATTCTTTCCTCAAGACAGAATCCATATCATTTAATAACTCATTCAACTCCTCTTGTGTGTCGGCCATGATGTCATCAGCAAATCTCAGAGTTGAAATTATTTCTTCTTGAATCTTTATTCCTACTTTGAATTTTTCTCCAATTTCTTTCATTGCTTGTTCAATGTATAGATTGTAAAGTATTGGTGATAAGTTGCAGCCTTGCCTTACACTTTTCTGAATACCAGCTTCTGTCTCATGTCCTTCGGCTCGAATAACTGCTGTCTGGTTTCTGTATAGATTGTAGAGCACCCTCCTATCCCTGTACTTTATTCCAATCGTCTTCAAAATATCAAACAGTTTAGTCCAATCAACATGATCAAAAGCCCTTTTCCACGTCTGCAAATGCCATGAATGTTCTCTTATACTTCCTTATTCTAGTTTCCAAAGTCAGCCTAAGACGTAGTATAGATTCCCTTGTTCCTACATTTCTCCTGAAGCCAAACTGGTCTTCACCCAACTCTCTATCTATCTGTCTTTCCATCCTCTTGTAAATTATTCTAGTCAGGACCTTTGAGGCATGAGTGATCAAGCTGTTGGTAGCTTAGGAGACAATAATACCATTCTGGGGCTTGCTTTATCGCATATTTAAGCTAACAAAAAAGAGCTCTGAAGATTGAAGAATATTACCAAGGAGTTTTACATGAGCCAAAATATGCCTCTGCGAACTGAAATGGCTTTCATAATGCAGTTCAGTTGTCTAGGTACCACTAGGTTCTATCGTGGGTCAAGGCTACGTAATGTATGTTTATAATTTATTTTCTAGACTTCGATCATAGCCTAATTGAGGTTACTCATTGTACAATCACATCGCGGCTGTGAAGACAAGTGCCGGCAGGGTTATGTTCCATTTCCATTACTGCTATGGTGAACATGTCGTTAGGTGGGCCTTGATGATAGGATTGATGCCATCTTAATTGGTGGAAGAATGTTTAATAACCTGCAATTTGATACTGTGTCTGTAGCCAACAGGAAGAGTAACTTGATGAATGAATGGTAAAAGTAAGGTATGTTAGTCTATTTTATTGTGCCCGTTTCCCGAATGATATTTGCTAAATCACCACAAAATTCGTTCGAAAAGGAGCACACGATATTAAAAGGAGAATTAGTGCGTGAATCTTAGTCTTGAATGAGAAATTCAACATAAGCTCATGTGGAACGTGGTAAATTACGTAAGGCTCGTTAACGCGAATGGGTCGGTGTGTTACCTCAAACTAAAATCCTTAAAACGCAAATCATTAGGGCCACATCACTCTAAGGAAACATACCGAAATCAGAACCCAAGATATTAAAACCAATCTTGGCCTTTATTTTCCATGAATGTGTCAGTAAATTTTTTTCTACTGTTTATGAAACCAATCTGATCCGATGAAATAACAAAATCGTGAATGAAGAGATATTTTAAAATACCCTGTATTGAAAAACTCACAAACCATCATATTCTGCTATTTAATGAAAAGGACATCGCTCAAGCTAATAAAGAATTCATTTTCTGTATAGTCAGTGTTCGTTACCAATTCGTAATAGGATTTTAAAAAAATATTAAGCACTGCACTCTCACTTCTTTTGTGATTGTATTATTTTCATAAAATAAAAATTTCTACAATAAACATTTATGTTATAATTTATACAAAATCAATCTCCTCTTACAAACCTATTATTATTATTATTATTAAATTCTTAATTTAACATTCCTCACGCATATTTACAATCTACATCCATCCTGTCATTTCTCTCATATTCATCAATCTGTACAAAAGAATTTTCAATAATACCTCCAAACATCCTTATTATATTTGATGATATATTGAGACCGTTTAGTTGATGTCAACAACCACGATGACTCAACTAACGACACATAAATCGAATAAAAAGTACCGTGAGGATCAGGTGACCTTCCATAAAGGCTAAAGCGGCACGAGAGTCCGTAGTCCACAGGGATCGTGGTACATGGTGACGATGGTCATAGACCGCCTAAGGAAAGGTTCACCTTAAAACTAGACTGAGAAAATAAACATCCAGACTCATGTAAAACACCGTGAAAATTTATTAAAATTCACAAGCCCCTAGCCTAGTTCGGAGGGTTATAATCGGCTAGTCCGCAAATTAATAAATACACAAAGATAAAGAACAGGTCCCCTACCTGAGAAGTTACTGAAAACCCTCGCGAAAGATCTAACTCACTCTGATAAAGCAACAACAGCAACGCTAGGAATATGGTACGACGCAAGTCCCTAGTTCAAGTTACAAGATCAAGCTAATATCTGAATTTACATTTAACAGGGTAGCAAAACAAATCTAGGTTAGGATGGTACCATTTCGACATTTAAATTTAACATTAATACAACTAGCTAAGTCCTATCAATTAACAAAATTTACGGCGATGACGTCCGTAAAAGGAAACAATTACATCCAAAAGCTAAGTGTACAGCCATGAAAAACAAACAATTTAATTATGCTTAATAACTATGTGCTAACAGCACACAATAAAGTAACATGTAGGGTTTAATACACTTGACATCATAAATTAAT
Organism: Meconema thalassinum; assembly: GCA_946902985.2. Lineage (NCBI taxonomy): Eukaryota > Metazoa > Arthropoda > Insecta > Orthoptera > Tettigoniidae > Meconema > Meconema thalassinum. The sequence continues at coordinate 1,432,315,602 of OX336389.2, read as the reverse complement.
AACGAAATAGACACAGTAGTTTTTATTATAAATTCCTGCCTACACCTTGGTTTACTCTTTGTAAACCATAGTCATCTAATGTGTATAGTTACGGTGACGAATGCGCAGTTGAGACCACGTCTGACATCGCATGGCCTGAGCTCCACAAGCTACGAACTCTAGGTTCGCACATGCTTCAGGTCGCTACAAAAATGTCAACTGTCCTAGTCATTTCCTCACAAGGAAATTATCTTCAACTGCACGGCTATGTCAACAGTTCCAGAATGCAAAGAACAAAGTTAGATAGAAAGAATCGTTAGTTAGGCTTGTTTTACAACAATTATGCGTCTTATTATTAGAATGTCGGTTTATAGGTTTATCGTAGGTTTATGGCGAATAACATTGACAATAGCCTGGGCACGGAGTGTCTCCAACTGAGATCATTCTCCACCAAAAAGCCTCGACTCAACAGTCGGAATATAATCAACGAGTATAACAACTCGGACACACAATAACACGGGTTACCAGCGGCGCTAAGCTCGCGTTCAATAACTCTGGGATAGGCCTGTACAACAGTTACCTTCCAATAACATCTGGTCAATGGGATCATCCCCGGACAAAGCATACAATAACATCCTGCTATAACAGGGTAGACTTCACCATCCTATAGAAAACCTTACATAACTGTACCTGTCATACGACAATACACGCAACAGAGCGTTAAACTAACAAAAACCGATCCATAAAACAAGTGATCAAATACAAGAGTGGAAACTGATTTCCATAAGCAAAATAGCAATGAAAGGAAAAGCGAATACAAATTGTACTCTGTCCTCGTCTATAGTAGTTTTGTCTCACAATAAAGCAGGCGTGCTCTAGGTCACTGGGTTACATAACCAGTTTATTCAAGGCCGGCGATTTAATCAATACAAAACCTGCACTTGGCCGGTTCATAAAAAACTTTACCATAGGTTACGGATCTCTACAGAGTCCGTGTATCAAACGCACGCTATAAATCTGAGTATAGTAATACACTTCCGTCTTTCTACCAAAGACGTCTAAATGAAAGTAAACTTACAATAACTGAAGCTCTTTGCTTTAAAAATGCAACTCAGTAGTTGCTAGAACATCAAATAAAAACGTGTCTCACAAGACACAAGCAAAAATTATGATAAATGTGGCACAGATTCACACACTAGATCTGCTTAATGATACGTTGGGAACCGCGTTCGATGCTAGGCAACGAAACATTCCTTCTAGTTGTTAGGTTCAAACATGACCAAGAATAGCTTCTGAGCTTATTCAAAATGAAATATAATGCATTTACAAACTGGTAGTTACTGTCGACTACCTAAATGATACGACCGTTCTAACGACAGTCAGGGGTGTAACAAAGGATGGCTGCGAAGAATGCAGTCAATTAATAACCAAGGCATCTGATTGCCATAACTACAGTCAGCAAAGACTTGAAAATTACCCCAAGTAGGGTTGAACAAAATAGCCTCAAAATGACTACGATCAGGTTCAGCAAAAAGGTAGGCATTGACGTTCCACGACGTTCACCAAGCTGCACCAGGGCTGACCAAAATGTCTGACCCCAAGGGTGTCTCACTCTAAACTGAAATAAATGACATCTAACTAATCTAGTTACATCCCTACCTAGAAAAATGGCTGACACTGAGTGTGGTTGATTCACAAACTACATTAAAACTACTATACCACCAGAAACTAGAACAAAGAAGGGGTGTGACAAAAACTCACGAAATGGAGGAGCTCTCACTCAGCTCTCTATTCCACAACAAGGGTTGTACATAAACCTCTCTGGCTCTCTGGATCGGTATCCTCCTCATCAGGATTCCCATCTGGACTCCCCCAAAGACCAGGGTTCGATTTGTCCCTGTCGACATCTTCGTGGATATGCCTGGAAATGGCATTTTGGCTCCTTCCCTCTCGTTCATCGTTCTGGAAGTTCCACCATCATGCGGGTTCCTGTAGAAACGTCACCCCCCCATACCGGGATGGTATTAGCCCATGGTGACTGCTTCAACCATGGTGAAGAAAAGTCCAATCACGTGGGTAGCGAAATAAGTTGCGTGATTATTCATCCTCTCACTTCCAAAATTATAATGTCCGTCGTGACTATTATAGGCTTCAATTATAAAATACGACACAGCCTTAATCTTGCAGATGTGGATTAGCATGTGAGCTAACACTATTTTATAATGCTGCACGTGCTAGTGACGCTACTTTTGTATCACGCAGCATCCGTGAATTATACGACGTTTCAAAGATGAAATTTCCACTTTGGCAATTTAAATATCTCATACAATTATAATCACACTTATTCAGGATAATTGTAACACCATTACCTGTATATTTCCACTAGGCATCTGCCCTCCACATACGCGTGGGTAATATGTGATGTCACAGCAATGTTGTGCAATACACTATACTTGCCAATAATTATTTTCCAAGCTTCTTATTTAATTCACTGGACTTCATCGACAGTGGATATTAGTATTTGCTTGCTCGATGGCACCTTATAATCACTTTTAACGCTAAACAGCGGATATTCTTCTACGTCTCGTAGGACAAATGTAATTCCACGCCTACACAAGGCGGATTCTCAAGACGCAGTGCTCCGGTACTGGGTGTCTCTAGAAAGTAGGTCGTCAAAACGAAAACGTTGAGCGACTACTTACGTTCCTTTTTGCGTATCTGCAAGGGTATTACCTTACCTAAAGTAAAAATAAACATTCTCCAAAATGTTTTAATAATGCAGCATGACGAAATGGAATATTCTGAGTCTCGTAGGAAAGATAAAAATAATTAATAAGACCTCAGATAATAATTAGCAGTTTACACCAAAGTCAAAAGTGCGATTCACCGCTACTTCAAAGTATCGCGTGATCTCTCAGCTTCACGTGGCTTCCTGGGTGTGTTCAAAAGTACAACATCCCATCATAAATGCTCTGTCATAAAAAAATATCACATGAACCATAGCTCAGCGGGTTCATCTGCCTCTCTGTCGTTTCAAATAAAATGTTGGGATAACATTTTTATTTGCTTTGAAATTCATTCAAGAGTGATATTTTTTTAGATTGGCTGCATTAAAGGTTCCAATGCGCTCTCCTGTCCTAATGTCTTCTATCACATAACTTCCATTGTTTAAAGGCTGTCGGATACGACTAGGGCCATAATACAAGGATAGAAATTTCCCATATATGCGGTCTATAGGACTAGAAATTCCGGGTCTCCTTATAAGGATAAGGTCTCCTTCTACTAGTGGTTCTCTAAACCTCTGGCGTCTAGTTCTTCTCAAGCGCTTGGCAGCTTGTCTGTCCATAGTCTCTCTCGCAGCTAAAAGTCTGCTGGCATGTGATGGTTGTAAACACGGTGGATTTACAATCACACGATCCCATATTCTCAGCGGCATCTGGTTCAAATGCAAGACCATAGGTATTTGACCAGTGCTCTCATGTACTGTTGAATTAACACATTTTGCCATAATAACAAGGACTTCAGTCCATCGCCAGTGTTCTTCTTGACAATATAATCGACAGAATTTTGCGATAATAGACATCACGCATTCTGCTGGGTTGCTCTCTGGATGTCGAATAGATGATAAAACATGACCTATTTCAAGCTCTTTCAAGGCATTGGCAAATTCTGCTGAGGTGTACTGTGATCCGTGATCAGTCAACAAGAATTGTGGCTTTCCTGCCTCCGGTATCACTTGACGTCTAATCCTCTGAATAATCTGATGTGCAGTAGCTTTTTGAATTGGATGAAGCATCGTATATTTCGTGAACACATCCACCGTTACAACGATGTATCGATTCCCACGACGAGCCTTAGGTATTGGGCCATACAGGTCCTGTGCATACAACTCTCTAGGTTGAGTTGGTAGTATTGGTCTAGGTTGTTCCTTCAGCAAGTGTGACGTGTACTTGTTCCGCTGGCATGCGTCGCAAGCACGTAAACACTGTCTAACGGTGGCTCCTAACCCTTTCCATGTGAAAGACTCCTTGATAGTCGCAATGGTTTTGTCTGTTCCACCATGTCCAATGGATAAATGTACCATAAGAATAACAGATTCTTGGTATCTCCTAGGAATAACTGCACGCAGTTGAGTGTGGTCCTCGTCTACAAACTTGTATAAGACACGATGATAAATCAAATAATCATCTGCAACAGCAGCAATTCTTGCATAATGATCATCCTGTGGATCCATTCTTCGTTCTAGGAAACGGATAATATGTCTGAGTTCCTCCTCACGTCGCTGTCCTTCAGGTAAATGACGAAGTCGGCGAAGGTGTTCCTCGCATTCTCCCTCGATGTCTATGGCATTAACAGTAGCTTCAGGATTCCGGCTGAGGATGTCGGCCAACACATTCTCTCTGCCTGGTCGATAAACTATTTCCAAATCGAACTGTTGGAGAAACAGCGTCCAACGTGTGATCCTGTCGCTTGCCAGTCTTGTTCTCAAGATGAAGGTCAATGCATGATGATCGGTTCTCACAATAATCCTCTGACCTAACAGAAGTTTCTGCCAGTATTCAAGTGCGTAAACAATCGCAAGTGCTTCTATCTCGGTCGTGAAGTAGTGAGATTCATGTGCTCTTAAACGTCGGCTTAAGAAAGCAATGTAATGACGTTTCTTCTCATCATCTTCCTGCAGTAAAATGGCTCCTATACCAATGGCAGATGCATCAGTTTCTAGAATAAAGTTCCGAGAGTAATCTGGATATTCTAACTGAATTGAGTCCACAAGCATCTGTTTAGCTCTCCTGAAAGCTATCTCGCATTCATCATTCCAGTTCCACCTGCAGTTCTTTTTCAATAATCCTTGCAGTGGTGCAACAGTTTCGGAATACTTCTCACAATGAGCAGCAAAGAATTGGAGAATTCCTAAGAATTGTCTCACGTGTTTCACACGGGTTGGTGTTGGAAATGCAGCAACAGTTCTAATCTTTGCCGGATTCGGTCTATATCCTTCTCCATTGATTATGTGTCCTACGAATTTCACTTCTTCCTGAAAAAATCGACACTTGTCAAACTTGACCTTAAAATTTGCCTGTCGGAGATTCTCAAAAACAAGGCGCAATGTCTTTAAATCCTCTTCTTCTGTTCCCGAAGCTATGATTATGTCATCCACATAACATATCACCTTCTGCTTCACTTCATGAGTCAGCTTGGCATCAAGTGCTCTGATTAATGCGGCTCCGGCATTTTTCAATCCAAATGGTAGTTTTTGGAATACATAAGTAGTCTGATCAAACAAGAATCCAGTATATTTCTGAGTATGCTCAGATAATCTGATATGGTAATAAGACTGAACCAAGTCTAATGATGAAAATATCCTTTTTCCTTTGAACTTCCTGAGAATGTCCCTAATCTTGGGCGGTCTGTCGTGCTCAGGAGCTAGGCGTTCATTCAAGGCTCTGGCATCAAGACAAAGTCTCAAGCTTCCATCTACCTTAACCACAGGTATTATGGGATTCAAGAAAGGAGTCGGTGATTTCTTGATTGTACCTGCTGCTTCCATCTCATGGATCTTCTTAGCAGCTTCTTCGAGATGTTTCTCGGCAATCGGATAGATCCTTTTCTGGAATGGGGAATCGTCCAGTAATACAAGATCATACTCGTAGTCTAATATCTCACCAGGTGTGGTGTCGAATATATCTCTGTATTCGTTCAGTATTGCGTCAAGATCCTCATGTGTGGGTGCTGATAACGATTCTGCCTCTTCGTCGGCATCTAGTGTCGCCTCAATTTCCTTGCCCTTTAATGCTTCGACTACGTCTACTTCGGATAGGAATTCCGGTTCTTCTTCAATTAGGCTCATCTGAATGGGTTCGTTCGGCTTGAACTCTACCGTATTCCGTCCCATGTCAATGATTCCATCATATTTTCTAACGAAGTCTGCGCCTAAAATGGCATCATGATGCAGGCCCTTCATTACGAGAAATTCGTGCAAGTACACGTGGCTCGAAATCTTCACAGTACACAAAATCTGGATTTTGCACGTTACAACGCGGTCAGGTATGACACCTCTGACTCTTATAGCTGAAATGGGCAACTCCGTCACCTCAGAGTTTGCTCTAAGTCTGGCATGGCAATCGGCGGAAATTACACTAATCATCGCTCCAGTATCGATGAGTATGACTACACTGACTTCATTCAAGGTGGCTACAATCTTGGGTAGACGTGTTAATTCATAATTGTGGTTCGTCGTTCGTCGTTCGTCCAACAAGTCTTCTTGGATTGGCTCCCAGAGTAATATAGAGGCAGTTACTCGGTGCTCAACCAAACAAGAATCTATTAATTTTTCGGAGTTTTTTTTTCTGTCATGGCGAGAAGTACTGGGCTGGTTCTGCTCCGTCTCCTGCGCCGAATGTCTATTTTCCCTCGAAGTAGGGTTCCGTTCTCCCTCTTCTTGGATCTGCAATTCTCTCAATTGTTGGAGGTACTCACGGCTCTCCCGTGCTCTTCCTTTCCAATCCCTGTCTGGCTGGTATCTAGGGTCTCGATTTCTGTCGTAACCCCCACTATATCGATAGTCTCTACGGATACGTCCGTGTTGCTGATTTCTTCCTTCATTCCCTCGGCGGTTGTTTTCATGACGTCGGTTGTCGTCCGTCCTTCGGTCGAATCGCCGGTCCCAATGACTTCGCCGGTCATCATGTTGATTTCGAGTATACGGAGTGTTGTTCCATTCTCTCCTGTTATAACTGTAATTGTTATCACGTCGCCCAGAATCCTCTGTGGTTTGTGTTTGTTGTGGCGTCTGGCTCACTTTATCAACAGTCGTCAGATTCATATGTCTATCCTCGCGCCTATCAGCCTTCTGCTGACGGTGTGTAGGAAACTGTTCTGTGTTAGCGTCCAACCTTCGCAGTATCTGGTCACACTGCTGGAAAGTGGATGCCCCTGCAGCGATTAACACACGTTGTACATCCGCAGGGTACTGCCAAACAATTGTGTTCACCAAATCTTGTTCGGACAACGGAGGCTGAAGACAACGGAGCTTCGCGAGCTGTATTGCGAAGTAATTCGCATAACGAGTAGGTGTATTGGAACTGTACCTTCGAGTGTACATCTCAGCTCGGATACTCTGCTGGATGTCGCTCGACCAATATGTTCTTAATAACGCTTCCTTAAAGTCTTGGTAGCCTGTGAATGAGTATCGGAATGCTCTGAACCAGGTACCGGCTTGTCCCTCAAGCAGTCGCTCTATAACTCTTAGTTCCCTCTCTGGAGTTACCATAGTATCACGTAAGTAGCTTTCGACATTTGCTAGGAATTCCACTGGAGTAACACCGCTCCCAGTTCCCGAGAAGCGAGCTGGTTGCTCCTCTCTTGAACGAATTATGGTGACATTTCCCTGCGTATTCGCGGGTCTGAAAGTATTTTGCATGTAACTCTGCGTAGGAGTGTTAGTCTCATGACTAATTCGATTAGATGCTGGTTGAAATGGGTGGGCGTCAAAGTTCAAGGTCTGACCTTGCGCTAAATTAGTGAATTGTGACGGTTGCGATTCCATAGGCGCGCTGGGTTGGAAATGGGTAGGCATCATTCCTCCTGATTGAGATATAGGCGTTTCCTGAGATTCTCCCATCTGTGGGTGTACGTGTCTCTCTCTTGGAGTCGTCTCGAGTCTGTCCAGGCGTCTTTCTATTACTTCAAGACCTGGGATGGTTCTGGCTGCTACTTTGTTGCCTAAGTCGTTCAATTGCAGCTCGATCCTGTCAACCTTTCCCTTGAGGTTTGTGTCTACCTCGCGTATGGCCGTCCTAAGGTTATAACTGAGGTCTAACCTCTCGGTCACCGCGACTTCCTCAAATCTCTTTTGTAAGGAATCGATATCTCCTTCAACTCTGGACATATTTTCTTGGATTTTACCCACATCGTCTCTAACCTCGGCTACCTTAGCCTCGACTGTAGCTTCGTGTTCGTTGAGGTCACCTCTCAATAACATGAGGTCTATTTTGTGTTCCTCATGATGAACTTCAACTGTCTCACGTAGACTGGCTACGGTTTCCGTCAATTCAGAAATGTTTCTCCTGTTGGTGTTAAGTTCCTCTTTAATCTCCATCATGCCATCAACGATAGTCTTCACGTTGTTATTAACGGCATTGGCAGCTCCTCTCATCAAGATTAAACCAACGTTCATGGTTGCCATGTCCTTCTTCACATTTCCGATAAATCCCTCGACGTGATCTAGTCGAGTCCCGAATTCTTCCCTGGTATGTTCCAGATCTGCTCTCATGTCTATCTGGACTTTATTCAAGGTTGTCTGAATTTGAGCTGTGTGCTCCTCCAATCGGTTTTGCACCTCCTCCCTAGCTCTATTCATCTGGTCGGTTAAGCAATCTACGCGCTGGTTAGCCTCCTGATGGTGTCGTATGACATCAACCCTAACAGCTGCTAAACCTGTCGTCAGATCATTTCTCGCTTCGATTCTATATGTGTCCATGTCTGCCCTGACTTGAGTTAAATCAGCCCTAACATTATTTACAGAGTGGGTGTTAATTTCTAAGTCCTGTCTTACATTGTTGACTTCCTGTCTAACCTGGTCCACATGACCACTGACATTGTTGACTTCCTGTCTAACCTGGTCCACATGACCACTTACAGTATTTACAGCCTGAGTATTCTGACCTAAGTCAGCAGTAATCTGTTGAAGATTGGCATTCACACCTGCCATCATCTCTCCAAACACACGACGAATAGTTTCCTCATCCATAGATAAGAAATATATGAGAAAGTGAGGGATCAATTTCTACTGGAACTTACAGCTATGATTAGTTACTTGGTGGTATAAAGCTTCCTTCATTTATATAAATATCACGAGTACAGCTGGAGTATGCAAACTAAGTGCTTCTACATTTACAAAGACAACGGTGAGCAAAGCAAAGTATTACATTTACTTAGGATGAGGCATCATCAAAGAAAATCCTATCCTTCATTTATCCAACACTAAAGCCTCACCCCATGGACTTCTATCAAACATGAATGCCATGCGGTCAATTGATCTGCAGTACGACTTTCTAAGTTCGTCCCAGTCCTGTCAATTTACCAATAATCAACATTAAGATCCTCAAAAAAATAACATGGTACTGAGGGTCACCACGTTAACGTCGGCACATGAGTTGGGCGCCATTTTATGACGTCCAAGTCAAGCCCACAACGTTGGGCGCCATTTTATGAGACCGTTTAGTTGATGTCAACAACCACGATGACTCAACTAACGACACATAAATCGAATAAAAAGTACCGTGAGGATCAGGTGACCTTCCATAAAGGCTAAAGCGGCACGAGAGTCCGTAGTCCACAGGGATCGTGGTACATGGTGACGATGGTCATAGACCGCCTAAGGAAAGGTTCACCTTAAAACTAGACTGAGAAAATAAACATCCAGACTCATGTAAAACACCGTGAAAATTTATTAAAATTCACAAGCCCCTAGCCTAGTTCGGAGGGTTATAATTGGCTAGTCCGCAAATTAATAAATAAACAAAGATAAAGAACAGGTCCCCTACCTGAGAAGTTACTGAAAACCCTCGCGAAAGATCTAACTCACTCTGATAAAGCAACAACAGCAACGCTAGGAATATGGTACGACGCAAGTCCCTAGTTCAAGTTACAAGATCAAGCTAATATCTGAATTTACATTTAACAGGGTAGCAAAACAAATCTAGGTTAGGATGGTACCATTTCGACATTTAAATTTAACATTAATACAACTAGCTAAGTCCTATCAATTAACAAAATTTACGGCGATGACGTCCGTAAAAGAAAACAATTACATCCAAAAGCTAAGTGTACAGCCATGAAAAACAAACAATTTAATTATGCTTAATAACTATGTGCTAACAGCACACAATAAAGTAACATGTAGGGTTTAATACACTTGACATCATAAATTAATAACGAAATAGACACAGTAGTTTTTATTATAAATTCCTGCCTACACCTTGGTTTACTCTTTGTAAACCATAGTCATCTAATGTGTATAGTTACGGTGATGAATGCGCAGTTGAGACCACGTCTGACATCGCATGGCCTGAGCTCCACAAGCTACGAACTCTAGGTTCGCACATGCTTCAGGTCGCTACAAAAATGTCAACTGTCCTAGTCATTTCCTCACAAGGAAATTATCTTCAACTGCACGGCTATGTCAACAGTTCCAGAATGCAAAGAACAAAGTTAGATAGAAAGAATCGTTAGTTAGGCTTGTTTTACAACAATTATGCGTCTTATTATTAGAATGTCGGTTTATAGGTTTATCGTAGGTTTATGGCGAATAACATTGACAATAGCCTGGGCACGGAGTGTCTCCAACTGAGATCATTCTCCACCAAAAAGCCTCGACTCAACAGTCGGAATATAATCAACGAGTATAACAACTCGGACACACAATAACACGGGTTACCAGCGGCGCTAAGCTCGCGTTCAATAACTCTGGGATAGGCCTGTACAACAGTTACCTTCCAATAACATCTGGTCAATGGGATCATCCCCGGACAAAGCATACAATAACATCCTGCTATAACAGGGTAGACTTCACCATCCTATAGAAAACCTTACATAACTGTACCTGTCATACGACAATACACGCAACAGAGCGTTAAACTAACAAAAACCGATCCATAAAACAAGTGATCAAATACAAGAGTGGAAACTGATTTCCATAAGCAAAATAGCAATGAAAGGAAAAGCGAATACAAATTGTACTCTGTCCTCGTCTATAGTAGTTTTGTCTCACAATAAAGCAGGCGTGCTCTAGGTCACTGGGTTACATAACCAGTTTATTCAAGGCCGGCGATTTAATCAATACAAAACCTGCACTTGGCCGGTTCATAAAAAACTTTACCATAGGTTACGGATCTCTACAGAGTCCGTGTATCAAACGCACGCTATAAATCTGAGTATAGTAATACACTTCCGTCTTTCTACCAAAGACGTCTAAATGAAAGTAAACTTACAATAACTGAAGCTCTTTGCTTTAAAAATGCAACTCAGTAGTTGCTAGAACATCAAATAAAAACGTGTCTCACAAGACACAAGCAAAAATTATGATAAATGTGGCACAGATTCACACACTAGATCTGCTTAATGATACGTTGGGAACCGCGTTCGATGCTAGGCAACGAAACATTCCTTCTAGTTGTTAGGTTCAAACATGACCAAGAATAGCTTCTGAGCTTATTCAAAATGAAATATAATGCATTTACAAACTGGTAGTTACTGTCGACTACCTAAATGATACGACCGTTCTAACGACAGTCAGGGGTGTAACAAAGGATGGCTGCGAAGAATGCAGTCAATTCATAACCAAGGCATCTGATTGCCATAACTACAGTCAGCAAAGACTTGAAAATTACCCCAAGTAGGGTTGAACAAAATAGCCTCAAAATGACTACGATCAGGTTCAGCAAAAAGGTAGGCATTGACGTTCCACGACGTTCACCAAGCTGCACCAGGGCTGACCAAAACGTCTGACCCTAAGGGTGTCTCACTCTAAACTGAAATAAATGACATCTAACTAATCTAGTTACATCCCTACCTAGAAAAATGGCTGACACTGAGTGTGGTTGATTCACAAACTACATTAAAACTACTATACCACCAGAAACTAGAACAAAGAAGGGGTGTGACAAAAACTCACGAAATGGAGGAGCTCTCACTCAGCTCTCTATTCCACAACAAGGGTTGTACATAAACCTCTCTGGCTCTCTGGATCGGTATCCTCCTCATCAGGATTCCCATCTGGACTCCCCCAAAGACCAGGGTTCGATTTGTCCCTGTCGACATCTTCGTGGATATGCCTGGAAATGGCATTTTGGCTCCTTCCCTCTCGTTCATCGTTCTGGAAGTTCCACCATCATGCGGGTTCCTGTAGAAACGTCACCCCCCCATACCGGGATGGTATTAGCCCATGGTGACTGCTTCAACCATGGTGAAGAAAAGTCCAATCACGTGGGTAGCGAAATAAGTTGCGTGATTATTCATCCTCTCACTTCCAAAATTATAATGTCCGTCGTGACTATTATAGGCTTCAATTATAAAATACGACACAGCCTTAATCTTGCAGATGTGGATTAGCATGTGAGCTAACACTATTTTATAATGCTGCACGTGCTAGTGACGCTACTTTTGTATCACGCAGCATCCGTGAATTATACGACGTTTCAAAGATGAAATTTCCACTTTGGCAATTTAAATATCTCATACAATTATAATCACACTTATTCAGGATAATTGTAACACCATTACCTGTATATTTCCACTAGGCATCTGCCCTCCACATACGCGTGGGTAATATGTGATGTCACAGCAATGTTGTGCAATACACTATACTTGCCAATAATTATTTTCCAAGCTTCTTATTTAATTCACTGGACTTCATCGACAGTGGATATTAGTATTTGCTTGCTCGATGGCACCTTATAATCACTTTTAACGCTAAACAGCGGATATTCTTCTACGTCTCGTAGGACAAATGTAATTCCACGCCTACACAAGGTGGATTCTCAAGACGCAGTGCTCCGGTACTGGGTGTCTCTAGAAAGTAGGTCGTCAAAACGAAAACGTTGAGCGACTACTTACGTTCCTTTTTGCGTATCTGCAAGGGTATTACCTTACCTAAAGTAAAAATAAACGTTCTCCAAAATGTTTTAATAATGCAGCATGACGAAATGGAATATTCTGAGTCTCGTAGGAAAGATAAAAATAATTAATAAGACCTCAGATAATAATTAGCAGTTTACACCAAAGTCAAAAGTGCGATTCACCGCTACTTCAAAGTATCGCGTGATCTCTCAGCTTCACGTGGCTTCCTGGGTGTGTTCAAAAGTACAACATCCCATCATAAATGCTCTGTCATAAAAAAAATATCACATGAACCATAGCTCAGCGGGTTCATCATGAATCGGAGCAATGGCCATAAGCTGGGCATTTTTGATTGAACGCCCGAAGGCTCCTAACAAGTTCAATTTCAAGTAGTTCCAACGTTTGCTACCAGATGCTACTGTCACTAACACTAGCGGTGAACGTTGGAACTTACAGAGCGTTTCTTACTGGCCAAATATAACCTACAAATTTTGCACACATCACCAATTGCAGAGGTAGGATTTTTTTACATGCCATAAATCTATGACATGGGCCTGCTGGCTTTACTTTCCCTGCGATGGAAGGAATACTGAAGGATTTAAACACTTTTCGAAAATACGACGATTTCGGCCGGGTTTGAACCCGCCATCTTAAGCACAGCAGTTCAGCATGCTACTGACTATCCCTCCGAAGCCGCATTATCTTATTTGCACTGTACTAAAAATGAATTATATTTTGTCGTAAGTTAATAGAGATATCGGACTCCCGTTGATATGTTATTTCGTCGTAGCAATGCGACTATTTTCATGGTAAAGTCTTATTACAGTACAATTATTACAAACCTCAGTAAGAATTTCTATCACCCAGTGGTCATGTTTTATTATTTAATCACCAACACAATATTTAATTATAAATATTCCCTAAATAAGTATTACTCATAGCAAAATTCAACTAACACTCTTTGCATCATGCGTCAGCTGATACATAATTCATAATGGTGAGAATAAAGAGTTAAGACCATTATGTCCATGTCATATATAACAAAACTGCTTCTGCTTTCGAGATCGATCCAAGTCACTTGGTTCGATTCCCGAGTCGTAATTGGATTGGTATTTGTTACAGTGTAGGTATCTACAGTGGAAGAGGTGGACTCTGGAACAGGGTAAATGGCGGAAGAGGCAACCTAGTGCTCAGGTTATCAAGAGCAAAAGGTATATGGTTGCCATACATCAAATATATCCCCTCTATCAAATGCCAACGGCTTCTTCAGAGGACGGATGAGCAGGTAGAGGTTTAGGGCACACTGTCCTTCGGATGAGAAATCATTCCTGAAGGCGGATGAATCATAATTGATCAACGGCGTCAGTGTGTGGAAGGCAACAGGAAACCACCACATTCAATATCTTCGGATATCCCAAGTATAATCATCATGGCTGCGTTCACTGTAAAATATTCCGGAGTTTCAATTCCACCATTCGCATCTCGGGTGGGGGTGGACTGCCTTGAATGCTGCTGGACAGAGGAAAATATTAGTTCCAGAAATGAATCTAGGAACATGGAATGTAAAATCAATTTATCAGGCAGGAAATATTCCCAATGTGATCCAAGAGATGCAGAGATTCAGAATTAATATATCAGGGTTGAGTGAGATCCGATGGCAGGTTCAGGGGAAATTATGATTAATGAAATGAAGATGTACTTTTCATGAAATAGTGACGCAAATCATTGGAATGGTGTAACAATTGTAGATAAGGTCACTCGTCGAGTTGTAACTGGTGTCATTCCAATATCAGACAGTGTTCTTGCTTCACAAATTAAAACAACGAAAGCAAGTGTCAACATAATACAAGTCTATGCACTGACTACTGACAAGGATGAAGATGAATTAGAAGAGTTTTATAGTCAAATGGGACAGGCACTGAAGATGGCAAAATCTCACGACATTGTCATCGTCATGGAGGATTTAAATGCAAAAATTGGTAAGGGTAAAAAATCAGACTTTATTGGAGAATTTGGATTAGGAACGAGAAATGATAGAGGGGAAAGACTGGTACAGTTTTGCCAAGATAATGAACTGGTAGTTACGAATACATACTTCAAGTTACCTGCAAGAAGGTTATATACCTGGGTATCTCCTGCAGATCAAAATGACAGAATTGTGAGGAATCAAATAGATTATATTCTTATCAATAAACAATACCGTAATTTCGTTCTAGAAGTAAAAACTTTCCCTGGAGCACACATAGGATCAGACCATAATCCATTAGTTGCAAAGTTTCATGTCAAGTTCAAGAATGTACTTAAAAACAGCAAATGGGTAGAATGTCGACTTTTAAATAGAAGAATTCAGTTGTAAGAAACCAAATTTATGATCAAATTAATGACAAGTTGAGGACAATACATAATACATCAAACATTCATGTTGAAGAGAAATGGAAAAATGTCAAGACTGTACTATTGATGACAAACAAGGCAAGAAGGGATGGATGACGATTGACATATTACAGTTAATGGACAAGAGAAGGTTTAATAAAAATAAGGATATAAATACATTATAATACCATTAATGCAGAGATAAAAAGGAAAATATGAAATGCAGAAGAAGAATGGTACAATGAGGAGTGTATGGATATTGAAAGATCGGATGATCGCCTTAAAACATGATAATTTCAATCTTCATAAGAAAGTTAAAGAATTATCTGGTATGAATATATAAGGTGCGTTCAAAAAGTAACGAGCCGGAGGCATAATTACAGAAACCAGTACTTGTATGTTAGAAGTTTTGGCCCTGGCTGTTGAGGCACTTGTCCCACTGTCACACGAGGCGGTGAATGGCCGTCTAATAAAATTCCCTCGACTGCGATGTGAACCAGTTCCGCACGTACAGCTGGCCGTCGACATCCGAGGTGAATCGTTGGCCTCACAGAGCCCTTTTCAGGGGACCAAACATGGCGTAATCACAGGGAGAGAGGTCGGGACTGTATGGAGGGTGGCCGAGACCCTCCCATTTGAATTTCTGCAGGAGTGCTGCGACTGTATTGGCCGTATGAGATCGTGCATTGTCATGGAGCAGAATGACCCCACGGGTGAGATTGCCTGGTCGTTTTGATTTGATCGCTTGGCGAAGGGTGGTCAAGGTTTGTGAGTAACGCTGGGCATTCACTGCTGTCCCGTGCGGCATGAAGTGTATCAGAAGGGGGTCATCTTGGTCAAAGAAAAACGTCAGCATTACCTTTCCTGCACTCGTGTGGATGGCCTTGCCTTTTTTGGGTGGTGGTGACCCTGGATGCTTCCACTGGAGGCTTTGTCGTTTGGATTCTGGTTCGAAGTGATGACACCATGACTCATCTCCAGCCACCACTCGTGCCAGGAACCCATTCCCTTTCCTGGCATAGCGCTACAGATGACCAAGACAGTGGGTCATTCGACATGCTTCCCGGTGTGGTTGAAGACTGTGGGGCACCCATTGGGCACACACTTTGCGTAAGTGCAGTCTTTCCTTCATGATGGTGTGCACACTTCCGACGCTCAATCCAACCACAGCGGCTATGGCGTTCACTGTCACTCGGTGGTGCTGGGTGACGAGTGCATCAACCAGCTGGACATTTGCTTCGGTAATGCAGGGGGGCGCCCCAGACCGGACATTATCGGCTAATGACACCCGTCCTTCCCTGAAGCGCTTGTGCCACGCCTTGACCCTTGCAAGGGACATGCAGTGTTCGCCATACACTTGTGACATTCGGCGATGAATGTTCGTTCCCCCTACTCCTTCCGCTGTCAGAAACCGGACAACACGTCTTTGCTCTTTGTTTGTCGCCTCCATGTCACTGTTTGCAATGCGACTGGCAACGTTGGACGATTGATGCATGCTGCTGCTGCTCCCTTTGTATCGTCACGTGACGTAAACGCGTCCCCTCTAGCGACGGGCTGTGACCTTCCACGCTCTGGTCGGAACCACACCTCGTTACACACGCCACGATTAGCCGATGTCGTCACCGGTTTGCGCATTCCAGCCTCCGGCTCGTTAGGAAGACAAGCATATTGCGGGACAAAAATGGTGATATTCTCTGTGATGCGAAAGGAAAAATTAACTGATGGACGGAATACATACAAGATTTGTATGCAGATGAAAGGGAAATTGATCTGGTGTATGAAGAACAACAGAATAACTGTGGCCCAGACATTACAAAGGAAGAAATACTTCACGCAGTTCAAAATACAAAAGACAACAAAGCACCAGATCCAGATTCAATACCATCTTAATTAATAAAACTCATTAATCAAGAAAATTTAGGGTTGTTTGTAGATATATTTAATACGGTTTATAAAACCGGTATTAATCCTCAAAACTGGCTTCAATCTACATTCATAGTTATACCAAAAATAAATAATGCGAAAGAAAGTAATGACTATAGGACAATTAGTTTAATGATTCACATGATGAAAATATTTTTAATAGTTCATCCATCAAAGAATAAATAGTAAACTGGAACAAGATATAGATGAAACTCAGTTTGGTTTCAGGAATGCCCTGGGAACACAAGAAGCATTATTTGCCTTTAATGTACTCACACAAAGATGCCTGGAAATGAATCAGCCAATATATGTTTGTTTTCTGGATTATAATAAAGCCTTTGACAAAGTTCGACATGATCAACTGATTCAGTTGCTGAGAAGAAAAAAAATAGACAGAATTTAGACTATAATCAGACCGCAGTAATAAGAGAAGGCAACATGGTTTCAAATGAAATAAAAATTGAAAGAGGTGTGAGACAAGGATGTGTACTGTCTCCATTATTATTCAACACCTACTCTGAAGACATAATTCAAACTGCCCTTTTGGGTGTTACATCAGGGATTAAGGTGAATGGCAAACTTGTAAATAATTTAAGATTTGCGGACGATACTCTACTAATCGCTGGATGCCTTGAAGGATAGAGTTGACGGATAGAGTGGTAGAAGCCAGCAAGAAAAGTGGTTTAACTCTGAGGGCCATATTCACCAACGCCAGTAATTTGATTATCTTGGTTTATAGCTGCAAAAATAATAGCTATGTCGTTATTCACCAACACAATTATCTCGGATAATAGGGATTATCCTGGTTAATCACTTTACTGGAGAAAGGTTGACCGGTAAAATGCCAAAAACTAAGATAATCAACAGAACAAAATGGCGTGCAGACTAATGGAATACTTAATAAATGCTAGAGAAAACGATAGCGACGAAGAATATCAGCATGAATATGCAGGGAAACGACCTAGGTGGATAAAAGACATTGCCTCATATTTTTAGGATTACGATGATGTTGATTTTATCACACGTTTTAGGTTATCTAAATCTTCTACTTTGTCAGTATTGTCCATCATAGAACCTAACCTTGAATTTGCAACCGACAGGTAAGATGAATACTATCACTCCAATAGGGAGTATATAGAAAGCATTTACTGTAAATTTAACAAATTAATAGTTATATTTGTGATCTTCCAAGATCCATTCTGAGTCGCCAATAAATCAATTGCTGCTTTCATTAGTTTTTATGCTACTGGTAATAGTAGCAGATTATGCAGGGGTGAGTCAACCAACAGCTTGCCGAATCGTACATCGTGTGAGCGCTCCCGTAGCCGCTTTACGACCCTGCTACATCAGTCTTCCGCAAACACCTGAGGCTATAATGCAACACTTTTTTTAACATTGCCAGATTTCCAAAAGCAGTAGGGGCAATGGACTGTACCCATATTAGAATACAGTCTCCTGAGGTGATCATGCCATATTATTCCGAAACAGAAAGGGTTATTTTTCGCTGAATGTGCAAGCAATATGTAATTATAATATGGAATTTACTAACCTTGTGGCTAGATGGCCACATGGTTACGATGGTACGATTTTCAACAACTGTGTACAACAAGCCAGGTTCGAACAAGGTGTCTTCGGGGATTCAGTATTATTAGTAGATGTTGGCTACCCTTGTAGATCGTACCTAATGCCTCCTCTGGATGCGGTTCGCACACCTGAAGGGAATCTTTATAACGAGTCACAAATAAGAACAAGAAATGTGATAGAGCGAGTGTTTGGCATATGGAAGCGAAGATTCCCGGTTCTTCCTTTATGTGTGAATTTAGCGTTAGAGCACACGTTTCCAGTGATAACTGCTACAGCCGTTCTACATAACATTGTGCGACAAGCAGGAGAAGAGCTACCTCAGGATGATCCAAAGCTAGAACTAACAGTATCATGGGCTGAACTTTTAAGGGACGGTCAAATTGATGGACAAGCTGATCGATATAAGGTGGCTTGTCGGGACATCTTTGTGAGCAAACACTAATTGATACGTACTATAGAAGTATTTTATTGGGAATGTAACACTAGTATAATGAGAATGAAAATATTGAATTACATTGATTTTAATTGCTTTGAGATATTAATTGGCCTCTTCTTACATTTCAATTCAACACGACATTATTTACGAATATTTACTGTTCTATATCTCACATCTAACCAATAAAGCTGCAGAACAGGACTTTGTTTTGACAATAAACATATGATTTGTGCGGCGCTAGTCAACTGTTTCCAGTGCATCTATATGAAAATTTCAGCGATGCAGTACACATTGAACCGAAAACCAAGATTTGGAAAACCGGGATAATAAAGGCAATGGTGAATACCGATGTTTATGTTATCCGAGATAATAGTATTAACCGAGTTTTCGAAATCTTAGATAATGGAAGAGTTTACCGGCGATAGTGAATACGGCCCTAAATGTTAAGAAAACCAGTTTCACAGTAATTTCGAAAGAGAATAATCCAGGATATTTGATAATAATCAAAGGTGAAGCAGTTCAAAAAGTTCAGAAATACAGATATTTGGGAACCATAGTCAATGATACCAATGATTGCTCTCAAGAGGACATTCAATAATGATTCACGATGGATACTATCATATGCCATTTTAAAATCAACAAATGTGATGACTAAATTTTTGTTTCTAACTCTTATGATGTTTCATAATCCACTTTAAACTGATTATTTCATCTGGAGAACTTCTTCCTGGCCAAAATCCTCCTTGATATTTTCCAAGTTTGCGGTCAAGCTGTTCCTGAATTCTTGTATATACAATATTAGAGAAAATCTTGTGATATCCAGGAGAAATATGTCCCGATAATTGTTTGAATCTGATCCGTCGCCTTTTTATGTAATGGGTGTATTATTGCTATGTTCCATTCTTCAAGCATTGTATTCCAAATGTCTGAGATGTTTATGAAAATTCCGAATGGTTTGCTCATTTGCATTCTATATTTCCGCAACTAGTTGATTCTCTTTTGTTGCCTTGTAATTCTTAGGCAAATCAATTGCTGTTAGCACTTCATTGTAATCTGGTGGAAGGAACACTTCTCCAATCTCCTAAATCGTCCATCAGCAGCTGCTGAAGACTTCCTTTGTCATGTGTCGCAACAACCTAAACAACTGTGGTTGGCAGTACCTCATACTTATCATGAATTCACTGCAGCTCTCACCCAATTGAAACCCAGAAAGGCACCTGGCCCAGATAACATCCCTCTGGAACTAATTCAAGCCGGAGGTCATTCCCTCAAAACAAGGATTTTCACCATTATCCTCAGAATATGGGAATCAAGAAAGGTACCGGTACCTTGAGACCAAAAGAATGCCACTATCATCACCATCTTTAAGAAGGGTGATCGCAATGTTTGTGGCAACTACCGGGGTATATCACTGCTATCAATTGTGGGGAAGATTCTTGCAAGAATTCTACTTAACCACCTCAAGGTTATCTCTGAGAAGATCCTCCCAGAGTCACAATGCGGATTTAGAGCTTCCAGAAGCACAATTGACTTGATTTTCTGTTTGAGACAGCTACAAGAAAAATGTAGAGAACAACAGAATCCACTCTTCTTAGTCTTTTATGACTTGGAAAAGGCATTTGATTCGGTTCCGAGACCAGCCATGTGGGCGGTGCTGAAGCGGTTTGGTCCCCTCAGCGTTTTGTAGATCTAATCTAGGCTCTCCATGATGGCATGACAGGTCAGGTTCGCCATCAGAATAAGATGTCCGATGAATTTCCAATTACCCAAGGACTGAAACAAGGATGTGTACTGGCTCCAACGCTTTTCGCGCTGTACTTGGCTGCAATGCTTTATGATTCACCCACAAACATCCCAGGTGTGGAGGTCAAGTATCGCTTTGATGGAGGGCTTTTCAACCTAACTCATCTCTGCTCCTTGAGGAAAACTCAGGTTACTAATGTTACTAATATGTTGTTTGCAGATGATGCTGCATCGCCAACTCTCACACCAGAAGACCTGCAAGAGTCAGTTAATTGCTACAAAAGTGCATGTGATTGTTTTGGTTTTACTATAAATGTCAATAAGAGGAAAGTCTTGGCACAACCTTCACCAGGCACACCTCTTCCTCAGTTCAATATCTCCATCTCAAATTTGTCAATAGGACAGGTAGACCACTTCTCGTACCTGGGCAGTACCATTTCTGTGAGCTGTACCTGTGAGCAGGATGTGGATAAGAGAATTGGCACAACCCATATGGCATATGGACGATTAGCGCACCGGGTCTTCATGAATAAAGATCTGTCCATGGGTACAAAGCTTATGGTGTACAAAGCAGCAGTCATTTCTACATTGTGGTGTGGCTGTGCAACGTGGACCCTTTACCGACGTGATCTTAGGAAACTTGAGCCCTTCCACCTACAAAAACTTCGATCAATCCTGAGGATTAAATGGGAAGACCGCATCACCAATATTGCTGTTCTTGAAAAGGCTCAAATCAACAGCATAGAATCATCCATAATAGGTCACCAATTTAGATGGATTGGTCATGTCCGTCGGATGGATGATGTGAGATTATCTCGTCAAATGCTATATGGTGAGTTATGCTATGGCAACAGACCACATGGTGGTCCTAAGAGGCGCTTCAAGGACCAATTCAAGCAGCCCTGAAAATGACAGGTCTTGATTCACAAACCTGGGACATGTTGGCTGCAGACCGCTCAACTTGGCACCGTACCATCTCGGATAATGTAAAATCTTTTGAAAGAGATCGACGCACACATGAAGAGGCCAAGCAGCAAGCTAGGAAACTTCGAGCAGCCCAACCACGTCCTCCTCCAGCATTACTATGTGACTTGTGTAGACGCTTATTCTATGCCAGTATTGGACCCTTTAGTCACCGTAAACACATCCACAAACTGGACTGAAGGAAGAAGATTTATACTCGGATTCGAGTTAAAGCCGATGATGATGGTGGTACAGTATAGCCTTTTCTAAAGGTGTTATATTTTTTGGAATAAGGTCATACTGTAGGTATTGTGTTGGCTCCTCGCTTTCTTTGAAGTACTGTGACCGTTTGACGGAGGTCCCACGTCCACATAAGCGCACATCTTAATAACAGCAGAGCACAAGACTCAAAAACATCTAGGGTAAAATATGAGCAAACAACCAACGTTGTAATTTAATATAAAAGCTTAGCTGATATTCCGATGTACACTACAGCAAGGATAGAAAGGAGTTAAGTTTGAAGAAATCATGAATGACCCCAGTTTTCTATGAGATAAAATGCATCAGGTCAATTTATTCATTCAACCATCCTACTCTAATACAGTCCTTCTTTCCGCAGGGAGATCGCTAAATACACTCCTGAAATAAAATACACCCTATCACTCCCCCTCCCTGTTCTAAAGATGCCCTATTCGATTAACGGCAATAATTATATCGAAAAATCAAACGAAATTTGTCAAATGTTCCACCAACATTTAGTGAAATTTATAGTTTATTGTGACTGTTCCGGTCACAATGTTCCCAAACCCTTATTTGGTTGACTGCAAGAGAAGTCAGGTTAGGGTAATTTGTTCATACCATTTCTTTTCTTGTTCATCATCATCATTTAGGTTGTAGAATTTCATTTTATTTAGTGTATATATATCTTGTGTATCTCGGGGACTCAGTCAGGAATATTTCATTTAATTTGTATGGGAGATGTCAGTATACAAGACAGCGGATTGTGTAGGTAAGCTACAAGATGTTGCAACAGCAGGAAACTCTAGGCCAAATTTAGATTGGGCCGAGAATAACTTCCCTTGTCTTGAAGAAAGCTTTGTGTAAATTGTGTAAGGTTCTGACGTCAGAGAAGAGTTTCGCGCCACGAGTTGTAAGAAATATACATGGGTTCGAGATTATTGGTGTATTTTGTATGGGTTGGAGGGTATCATGACCCTGGCGGAGAAAGACGAAAACATGTGTTTACAAGATGAGAGGTGGGATTTTCGTGTATAGCGGGGCTTCACTTCTATTGTAGCGTCTGATTGGAAAGGTCGCGTTCTCGTAATTTGGCGTAGGCCTATTTGGAGAAACAGTTTTGTTGAAAGCATGGCTTGTGAATGTACTCGAAACGGCTACATATCACAACGATGTTATCTCTGTTAGCACAATTCAAGTTGGGTACGGAAGCACATTCATTTCTCTCGCAGAGATGTGGCTATGTAAACCAGTAAACATCTCTAACCTCAAACCACGTGTGGAAAATCTTAGAAATGCTGGGGAGAACTGATCTATCGAGCATGTCTCGTAGATTATCTGCTAGATCGTCGATGAGTGAGTAACAAACATCTTTATATTCCAACATTCATTTTGGGTCACATGTTTTCGTCATTGCCGAGGAGAGAAGATAGTAAACCATAGTCTGTTCGACGAGAGTCCCCGCCATATGTTTAAAGTTGATATTAATACACATATTTTGAAGGTTATAATTAGTTTTCTTTATAGGGAATTACACCTAATAGTTGAACGCCCAAATGATACCAGTTAGGTTGACCAAATGTGTGTCCAACACTCCACGACCCTGCCATTTCAATTGTGTGGTATATGATGAAGTACTTCCGATCAAAAATAGGAGGATGATTTTGGGAAGTTTTAAATCAGTCGCCCAAGAAGGGCTGGTAAAAAGTTACAACATGGCGCCCAACGTGGGGCAAGAGTAGGGAAACCTAGCAGGTATCATTAGGGCACATATGCACACAGCCGATAGACACCTTAGGAGTATTAGGGTTCACAGTAATTTGTTTTGTTTTAAGGGGTATGTCCACATCATACAATTTAGAATTAAGGTCAAGGGTTGTGTGTAAATCAAACAGTAAAATGTCAGGTAATCAGGAAACTGGGGGAAGTGGCAGTGAGGAAGATGTGGAAAAGACAGTGGGAACATATGTTACCATTGTTACTACTGAGTCGCAGCTGATCGCTGAAGGTAGTAACTTAAATGTAAATGGGGGGGTTATGAACGATAGTTTGATCCAAATGCTACTGAGTGAAATAAAAGAGATTAAGAAGCAAGGAGAATCTATGAGTAAGGAAATTAAGGAGCAGGTAGGCTCTGTAAATGAGAAGGTAGAGTCAGTGACCAAACAGATAGTAGAAGTGAAGGAATTTGTAAGTAAGGAAATTCAGGAGAGCAACAGGGCCACGAACACAAGGATAGAGAGTCTCAGCAAAGAAATACGGGACCATAAGTCTGTCCTTAATAGTAGAATGGAGAGTATGAACCTGGAATTAAGTGGGAAAATTAGCAAACAGGGAGAGGAAATCAGGGCAGAAATGCAGGGGAATCAGGCTGGGATCACAAGTAGGCTAGAAGGAATGGAAGGCCATCAGAACCAGCAAGATGTGGAAATAACGAAAATTAAGTCAGAGATAGCTAGTTCAAGGGCAGAAGTACAGAATGTAACGGGAAAGTGTGATGAGATATGCAACACTGTAAGTGGGAATAAGAGGGAATATTTAGATAGAGTAGGTGCCGTTGAAAATAAGTTGGGAGAGATTGAGGGTCTGAGAGGGAAGCAGGTGGCATTGACCGAGAAAAACGAAAAGCTGCAGGAAGAGCTGATAAAGGTCAGGAGAGAGTTGAAAGAGCGACCGATGAGTCAAAGGGTTGTGATGCCATCTAGTTTGCTACTCAGGGACCCTGGTCTGCCACAATTTAACTCAAGGCAGTTCAACCCTATGGAGTTTTTAAAAACCATTGAGAAGAAATTCAGCAAAGATCTAGAAGACGGGGTTGTCGAATGGGAAACAGTGTTGGAGATCTTGTCTAACTCATTTCAAGGGGATGTGAAAGCATGGTTCCAAATATACAGGCCTAACATGAATAGTTTAAGGGAATTCAGGGATAAATTCAAAGCTAAGTTCTGGGGGGAGGGGGTACAGTCCAGGGAAAGGGAAAAATTAACTTTTGGGAAATATAAGGAGAGAGAAGGGGTATCCCTGACAGAATATTTTTTGGCACATGTACTTATTTGGAAGAATTTGGATGGGCTGACCTCTGACAGTGATGTGGTTAGGGTCATGTTGAAGCACTTCCCACCTAGAATTCAGGAGGCAGCTTGTATGCAGAAGGTAAGGACGGTAGAAGAGTTGGAAGAGCTTCTTACGAGCTTTGACGTTTTAGGCAAGCAGCACATGGAGAGGCCAGAGGTCAAACAGGAATTTAGGGGCAATAGGGGGAATAATCAGGAGTTTAATAGGGGTAGATTTAATCAGGAGCAAAGAGATTATCAGCAGAGGCAGGAAAACTATCAGAGAGGTGGGGGGCGTCAGGATAATTCACAGCGACAGGAAGGTAACTATCAGAGAGGTGGGGGGCGTCAGGAAGGTGGCAACGAAAGAGTACAGGTGAACCAGAGGAGAAAGAAATAGGCATTATGCTGAATCAGGATATCAGTCGACCTTCATCGAGTGTATCATTTTGGCAGGTAAGTTTGAGGGAGATGAATAGGAAGTTGGCAGCTTACAGTTTTTGGAGGGTTAAATTCAGTTTTTTTTTGGATAGGCGATCAGGTGTGTTTCAGAGTTCTTATCTATCTTCAGTTTAGGGGTTGGTTTAGTTTTTTTTTCATCTATTTCAGGGGCCTTTTAAGGTGGTTAAACGTATTGGTGAGTGTGCCTATAGTTTAACGGACCAGGATGGTAAGTCTGTCAGTACACATAATATTAGGAATCTCCGTAGATATCACTCTGTAAAATAATATGGCATGGACTCGTAGAGAATTAGTGAACATAACGTGATGGCATGACAAAACTCAAGAGATGTGACGAAGAATGCTAACCAGCAAAGTGGCATCGAGTGTTAGATGGATAGATGGTATGATAAGGCCTGTGCTGGCAAATACCATGGCTTGTGAAGCGATAGGGTCTCATGATGAGACGAAGAAAATGAAGTGGTAGACCTAAGACACTTGAGAGAAATCAGTGAGGCTAGGAAATGGACACAATAAGACATTCGAGAGAGTGAGAATGTGTGAAAATTTGACAAGTGTGTATGTATATATGTCTTCCAGGGTTTATTTATGTAATAGTGTAATTCTTTGTGTTTTCAGTGCGTTGCTTGTTTGAGTGTTTGTGATCCACACTTGTTTCACCCGTGTGAATCACATGGGGGCGTATTGTGACTGTTCCGGTCACAATGTTCCCAAACCCTTATTTGGTTGACTGCAAGAGAAGTCAGGTTAGGGTAATTTGTTCATACCATTTCTTTTCTTGTTCATCATCATCATTTAGGTTGTAGAATTTCATTTTATTTAGTGTATATATATCTTGTGTATCTCGGGGACTCAGTCAGGAATATTTCATTTAATTTGTATGGGAGATGTCAGTATACAAGACAGCGGATTGTGTAGGTAAGCTACAAGATGTTGCAACAGCAGGAAACTCTAGGCCAAATTTAGATTGGGCCGAGAATAACTTCCCTTGTCTTGAAGAAAGCTTTGTGTAAATTGTGTAAGGTTCTGACGTCAGAGAAGAGTTTCGCGCCACGAGTTGTAAGAAATATACATGGGTTCGAGATTATTGGTGTATTTTGTATGGGTTGGAGGGTATCATGACCCTGGCGGAGAAAGACGAAAACATGTGTTTACAAGATGAGAGGTGGGATTTTCGTGTATAGCGGGGCTTCACTTCTATTGTAGCGTCTGATTGGAAAGGTCGCGTTCTCGTAATTTGGCGTAGGCCTATTTGGAGAAACAGTTTTGTTGAAAGCATGGCTTGTGAATGTACTCGAAACGGCTACATATCACAACGATGTTATCTCTGTTAGCACAATTCAAGTTGGGTACGGAAGCACATTCATTTCTCTCGCAGAGATGTGGCTATGTAAACCAGTAAACATCTCTAACCTCAAACCACGTGTGGAAAATCTTAGAAATGCTGGGGAGAACTGATCTATCGAGCATGTCTCGTAGATTATCTGCTAGATCGTCGATGAGTGAGTAACAAACATCTTTATATTCCAACATTCATTTTGGGTCACATGTTTTCGTCATTGCCGAGGAGAGAAGATAGTAAACCATAGTCTGTTCGACGAGAGTCCCCGCCATATGTTTAAAGTTGATATTAATACACATATTTTGAAGGTTATAATTAGTTTTCTTTATAGGGAATTACACCTAATAGTTGAACGCCCAAATGATACCAGTTAGGTTGACCAAATGTGTGTCCAACACTCCACGACCCTGCCATTTCAATTGTGTGGTATATGATGAAGTACTTCCGATCAAAAATAGGAGGATGATTTTGGGAAGTTTTAAATCAGTCGCCCAAGAAGGGCTGGTAAAAAGAAGGGCTGGTAAAAAGTTACATTATCACTGGAATGTGTGTTATTCGAAACACCATAAACACATTGATGATGTGCAGACAATTAATAGTCCAGTCTGACATCAATTCGAAAATTATATACATGTCACAACAGCATTATATTTCCAAAACATCTTCTAAATTATTCTTAGTTTCAAAAACAATCATGTGAAAAGCCATGAATAAAAATTCTTAAATAGTTATCTCAATTATTTAACAAGCCATCAAAACTATTGGCTATGAACTATCTATTATTCCAGGTTATCTGACGATAAGTCAGTTATTTCATAATCGTAAGTTTCCACACCTGGAATTTATTAATCACTCCAACAACCATGTTGATTTAATATAATCTCTTAAAGAAATACATTTATTGACTTATTAAATTTTGGGTGTCACTCGCTATTATCATGAAATTATTAAATGTTATATGAATTATGGATCAGTTATAACGGCTAACAAATTCATCTGAAATCGAGGTCAGCCTTCTCTGAATGCCCCATATCACTAAGCATTAATAGGCTTCACATTTTATATCTCCACATAGTATTGAAAGTTTCAAAATATATTGATCATACTGCAATATCAAAGTCAGTCCTTAGAATATTTGTAAGGTGAGAGCAAAATAAGTAGAATACGGAATTCTACTGATGACGTTATCTGGTTTAAGGCGTGGGGTTGCTACTCTGGCTAGACCCTTCTTTTTGAGACACGTAACATGAGGATTCATCCTCCAAAATCATTAATATCAAACACACACAACATCATTTAATCATTATTACTACTTCCATTTTTCTAAATTCCATTGAGCCTCATTGCTTCAATTAATGGATTTGAATAAAAAATTGTGGGCTAAGTACATGCATGTCTTCCCCATTTAACTCAACTACCAAGCCAGATAAATCATTTAGTTGTTGGCCCGTGGCTTATGATCGCGAGATTAACGGTCACGTTAAACTCCAAGCTTCCTTTATCATTTAGTTGTTATTAACAATTATTTTGCCTTCCAATAGTCATCTTACAAAACACTCCCTATTTGACAAAACTGCTCTACACCGCAACTTGCTTTTCGAAAATATTATCATCATCTCATTAGATAAATCCAAATTACATTATTAATTACGACCTCATTACCTCTTGTCTATAATCTGATCCAAAATTCGATTATGTGAACACCACAGAATGGTTCACTATCACCCAATAAATTTATTATTATTATTAAATATTAAATATTTCAACAAGTCAAAATAATTAAATTCCAAGTTTATGATCCCAATAGATCTTCAAAAATCCCAATAATCATTCAACATGATTCAATCCAGTATTATCGAGAGTATTACAATCATCAATTATTATTATTAGAAAATCCTAATCGTGTGAAAAATCAAACTCATTAGGTAACGATTAAGTATCTAATCTCCTCGAATATTACTGAAATCAACTCCCAAGAATCATTAAGTAACGTAAAATCATTGCAAGCAACTATCCAAGAAAGATAGCCTTCGATCAAAAAAAAATGCAACAAAGAAAAGCATTATGTACACGACTGTACACCAGAACATCTATGAAAAGTGACTAGCTAACTATAGAAGCATGGATGCATTGATAGAATATCATCACCCCACGACCAAACTGTATCGTGGATATGCTAGTCTTCATGCCGTGCTGAAGTATCGCCTAGAAATCCATAAAGTGGCTCCAGTCATTATGGTCAGGCATAATTCAAAAGTAAATGCTGGCATAGGCCAAACTTTGGCATTCTTGGTGGACCTCGACTCGTATGAAAAGCTAGAAGCCAAACAATTTAAGGTCTTCTGCGGCCTAAGTCAGGTAACCTTTAAACCACTAAAAGGTAAACCCAGACCCAAGGGCGCGAATGAGAGTGGTCCAGATAAATCTTCAGCATAGCAGGGCTGCCTCGGCAGCACTGTGTGTGATGATGAGAGACTGTGACCTGGCTCTCATTCAGGAACCCTGGGCTGTAAAAGGCAAAATAAAGGGACTGGGAGGAGTTGGAGGCGAACTGATTTTCAGTCGGACAAACCAGACTCCCAGAACCTGTATACTTGCCAAAAAAGGAATCAAGATACTGCCGCTGATGGATTTCTGTTCCAGAGACCTCACGACAGTAGCTATCCAGACATCTTCAAAGGAAGGGTCAAGGAAAATCATCCTTGGATCCGCATACCTTCCCTATGACGATGAGCAGTTACCACCTACCAAGGAAGTAATGGACTTGGTAGCAAGGTGTGAAAAAGAAGGTGAACACCTAATCTTAGGATGCGACGCCAACTCACACAACCTGGCCTGGGGTAGCACCAACAACAACCCCAGAGGTGAGTCCTTGTTAGAATTCATTCTGGAACGTAATTTGAACTTAATGAATAAAGGAAATAAACCAACCTTTGTTATTAAAAAACAGAAAGGAGGTTATTGACATAACTTTCTCTACCCCCTATATAGGGAGTAGAGTAAGTGAATGGCATGTATCTGAGGAGGTAAGTTGTTCAGACCACAGATATATAATATTCGACATGGCGGGATTAGAACGACAAACAGAATATTACAAAAATCCCCGGAGAACTGACTGGGGCAGCTTCAAAAGAGAACTAGCTCAGAATCTCGGGGGAATAAATAAAAACTTCAAAAGTACAGAAGAAGTTGAAATTGTTGCAGAACAATTACAGGAAGCAATAATTTCAGCCTACAAAGAAACCTGCCCTCTGGTAGCCAGGCAGTCCAACAGGAATATCCCCTGGTGGAGTAAAGACCTAGCAGACCAGAGAAAACAGGTAAGAAGACTGTTCAACGCAGCAAAAAAATCAGGAAAATGGGAGGAATATAGGAGATCCCTTACTGATTACAACAAAGCCTTAAGATTGGCAAAGAGAGAGTCTTGGAGAAGGTACTGCACGGAGATAGATGAGACTCCGGAATGTGCCAGACTTCAAAGAATTCTCTCTAAAGAAAGCCGAAGCAGCATAAACTCACTCCAAAGAGACAATGGAGAATACAACCGAACTGCGGAAGAGACCATGAAAGAACTATTTCATGTACACTTCCCAGGGTCGGAAATCATAGAAGAACCTCCCGGAGGCTGGGGCAGCCTGGAACTGGAGTTTCCATCTTGGAAAACTGACAGGAGAGACTGGGAAACAGCTAGGAAGGTGGTTAACTATGAAACTCTAAAATGGGCAATCTTCTCATTTAAACCATATAAATCCCCAGGAAGTGATGGAATAATGCCCATCATGCTCCAAGAAGGCTTCCAAATGCTTGCAAGGATTATGATTAAAATACTTAGAGCTAGTTTAGCCCTAGGTTATATACCAATGGGGTGGAGACACTGTAGGGCGGTATTCATACCTAAACCTGGGAAAGTTATAGACCGGGCTAAGTCCTACAGACCTCTCACACTCATGTCTTTTATTCTAAAAACTCTAGAAAAAATGCTTGACCTACACATCAGGGATGATGCATTGGCTGAGAGACCTCTGCACCGGAACCAGTATGCTTATCAAGCCGGTATGTCAACAGAGACAGCTCTTTTCCAAGTAGTGCAAAGACTGGAAAACACTCTGGAACAAAAGGAGGTAGCGTTGGGAGCTTTTCTGGACATAGAAGGAGCCTTCGACAATACCTCCTTTAAATCAATGATCACTGCTGCCCGAGAGCGAGGACTAGATGAAACCTCTTGCAGGTGGATCGAAGCCATGCTTAAAAGCAGAGTGATACACACAACATGTATGGAAAGCAGTCTGTCTGCAAAGGTTACGGGGGGATGTCCTCAGGGAGGGGTCTTATCCCCTCTGCTGTGGAATCTCATTGTGGATGGACTGCTTAAAAAGGTAAGTCAGCTAGACTTTAATATCTTTGGCTATGCTGACGACATCGTCATTATAGTTCAAGGAAAATTTGCTAACACCGTTAAGGAACGAATGCAAATGGCACTTAACGTTGTATATAATTGGACAGAAAATGAGGGACTTAAAATAAGCCCTCACAAAACAGCCATTGTCCCATTCACCAGAAGAAGGAATCCGAAGGAAACTAACTCCCTGCTTCTAAAAGGTGAAGAAATTAAAATGAAGGGAGAGGTTAAATACTTAGGAGTAATTCTTGACTCCAAGTTGACCTGGAACCAGCATTTGAACAAAATATACAATAAATTTGTAACCTCCTTCATGACTGTGAGGAGGATGTATGGAAATACGTGGGGACTAAAACCTAAGATGATACACTGGTTGTATACTAGGGTACTGAGACCCTCGATAACATATGGTGCACTGGTATGGTGAACCAAGGTGCAAAATAAAACAACTCCGGTACAGCTGGGAAGAATTCAAAGACAAGTCTGCCTAGCAATTACCGGAGCATTTAAAACTACTCCCACAGCTGCTATGGAGGCCTTACTAGACCTGGCCCCTCTTGACATTCTGATCAAAGGGGAAGCTAGGATGGCATTACATAGGCTGAAACAGGGTAAAGCTGGAAATATAGACTACACTCCTACACAATACAACTTCAATAAAACATTTGAAGTAATAATTGAAACAGACTCTTGGAAAACAAAACCCGAGCATCCTGAGGAAACTTTGATCTGGTTCACAGACGGGTCAAGAGACGACTCAGGGGCAGGCTCGGGAGTATATGGAATGAGACCAGGAAAAAGCATCAGCTTTCCCCTGGGAAAATATCCCACGGTATTCCAGGCAGAAGTTTATGCAATACTACAATGCATATATGAAAATATGAAAAGATCTTATATAAATAAGAAGATTATTATATACTCAGACAGCCAGGCAGCACTGAAGGTTTTAAAAAGCCCTAAAGTAAACTCAAGACTGGTGGAAGAATGTCTTAATGCCCTAACTAAACTGGGGGAACATAACAGCGTCAAACTGATATGGGTCCCAGGACACAAGGGCATTGAAGGAAACGAAAAAGCCGATGAACTCGCCCGGAAGGGAGCGGCAACAATCTTTTATGGACCAGAGCCGGCTCTAGGAGTACCTAAATGCTCCATAAGAGAAGCTATTAAAGACTGGATCAAAAAAGAACATAGGGATAGATGGAAAACTAACCCTGGTATGAAACATGGGAAAATGTTCATCAATGAACCATGTAAGAAAACAGCTGGAAAATTACTCAAATGTAAAAAAATTCAGGTAAGATACTTAGTGGCCCTTCTCACGGGCCATGCTCCCGTGAAAAAGCACCTAAACAAAATGGGCATAATCAAAGGAAACCTAGACTGCAGACTTTGTGGGAAGGAAACGGAGACAGCCCATCACATAATCTGCTCTTGCGAAGCTCTAGATCGCAGAAGATTCAATCTTTTTGGGAGACCGACAATTGAACCAAAAGAAATCAAAACAGAGTCCATCATGGGACTGTATCATCTTATCAAAGACACAGGGATAATGGACTGGTGCTGAGTACATAGGGCAGTACAATAAGCCTTTAGGCTGCATTACATCCGGAGCTTAGCTGACGGGCCCTTGGTATATTAAAAAAAAAAAAAAAATGCTGGCATCAAACGTTGATCTCAAAAAAAAAAATGGTTGAATGAAATAGTCTACAGTCTGCAAATCACATGTACTAATTACTAGAAGGTAAAGATGTTATTCACTTCCCTTGATAATGGTCTGCGGCGATGAATCCACTGGCAGTAGCACGCCACCTCCGTGACACATGCGGCTGGCTCGAACGCACGTGTGCGGTAACACTCATGTTTCCGCTGGCTGTTCACCACGACTCAAAGTTCCATTACGTCGACCTCCATCACACCACCAAATATGATTTAACAATCCATAATGAAGTTTCGATTCATGGTAGTATTATTCAAAAGTTTTTCACGACTGTTCGCTACCATGAATTCCTGTACGATATCCATTAACACCATGGCTTGTGCCATGTACATCCACGTAATCTAGACTGCTGTATTTGACTATTGTCACCCGGTCATTTACCGTTCCGAAATACGTCGGTATTACAAGTATAAATGTACACGACGACTTTGCTATCATTCAACTGATATTAGCGCAGTACACTGACGAACATTGCTTGCCATATTTTCCAAAATTAGCTATAAAATAAATCCTTTAATTGAGGATATGCTTTTCCCAATATTCGGGTTAGGAATATGTTCCAGCACATGGACTAACTGTATGTGAGACTGAATATTAGTCCATAGCAGTTTTGAACACACAAAAATGGTCTGACTGTATAAAAACTATCAGCGGACAACACTGAAACAGTGTTTCCTCGCAGGCTAATTATCTGGCAATATGTCTGGTACTCGTAATATAGTTACGAACGAACGCTTCGAATACATGCTCGACTTGCATGAAAGGCATCTCATACAATGCACTCTTGCACACTCACTGCTGTCTGTCTTACTAACAGGTGTTCATGGTTCAGTGACCTGACTTGCTATCCCGCGCGCATCCACCTCGCACATCTGACGTAACGCCTCGCGCTACAGGTTCTCCACAAACTTTCATTGGCGCTTTCTTCAAACCATCTTCAAAATATACTCCAGAAAAATGACTCTCATATACAAGCTATGGGCTCCCTCAATTTGGGCACAGTACTTAGCTAAAATTTCAGCTTTATCTTGATTATTATGTGCCAGTATTTTCATGATAAGTGTTGGTGGAGTATATTTTGATTGGTATTGTTTAATCGTTTTGTAATAATCCCTTATCTTATGTTGAGTGAATGGTTCATCTAAAAATTTTAATGATGCATTTTGATGATCTTTTTTAACCTTTCTGATTTCTTTGGCAGGTGGTCTTCTAGCATTAGTTCCTCACGTATTTTTCTGTTTTCTCTTATTGATCATTCAACCATGTCTTGTGCTTGTTTTTGAATCGCGGTGTCACACTCCGCATTCCACCCTGTATAATTCTTTCAATTTTTCATTCTTTCATAAATTTCTTTGTGGTAATTCTTGTCCATGGCTACATGATCAATCTGGAACTCCCCCAATTTAATTTTAGGGTACTTCCAAATCATTAGCCAGTGGGGTCTTCTTTTAAATTCCAAAATTAATCCATGATCTACCGAAACTAGTGACGGAGAGACGGACGACTGGAAAGAGAGGACGAGGAAGACCTAGAGTACGGTGGTTGGATTGGGTGAAGGGCAGTGCGAGAGAACGGAACCTGGAGTGGAGTTCAGTGGTTGAGGAAGGTGGTGGACGGACAGAGTAAAGTGGAGGGGTGTCATATTGCTCCGACCCAGCCCAGTCTGGAAAACGGAAATTGATGATGATGATTCTCAGAAACGCAATTTGTTTTCAGGAATGGATTTGGGACACGGGATGCACTGTACTGCGTACAGGTTCTGGTACATCATTTCCAGGACATAAACAAGGACGTGTATGCATGTTTTATCGACTATGAGAAAGCAATAAATGATAAAAATGGTCCGGTTAGCTCAAACAATGCCAGCGTTTCGCCCCAGTGTGCCGTTGGGCTCGTCAGTTGGTACAGACACACCTACCAATACGCGTGGCTAGCACATACTGAGAAGGCCATGCAACACACAAAATACAAGCAGTATTGACGTCACGAGCATGCCAATGTGCTACGGGAGTAAAACTCCCTTTCATAAAAACAAAAGCCTTACCTTGGCAATCCAAATAAGGTTTTGAATATTCCCGAAGGGAATATGATGTAGTTTCCATTTGAGCGGATGAATTATCAATAAATGATAAAAATGGTCCGGTTAGCTCAAACAATGCCAGCGTTTCGCCCCAGTGTGCCGTTGGGCTCGTCAGTTGGTACAGACACACCTACCAATACGCTAACCGTTTGAGCTAACCGGACCATTTTTATCATTTATTGATAATTCATCCGCTCAAATGGAAACTACATCATATTCCCTTTGGGAATATTCAAAACCTTATTTGGATTGCCAAGGTAAGGCTTTTGTTTTTATGAAAGGGAGTTTTACTCCCGTAGCACATTGGCATGCTCGTGACGTCAATACTGCTTGTATTTTGTGTGTTGCATGGCCTTCTCAGTATGTGCTAGCCACGCGTATTGGTAGGTGTGTCTGTACCAACTGACGAGCCCAACGGCACACTGGGGCGAAACGCTGGCATTGTTTGAGCTAACCGGACCATTTTTATCATTTATTGATAATTCATCCGCTCAAATGGAAACTACATCATATTCCCTTCGGGAATATTCAAAACCTTATGAGAAAGCATTCAATAAAGTACATAGTCGACTGCTGGAAGTGTTAAGGAGGATCGGTCTTGACAGCAGAGACATCCGCATCATCGCAAATCCGTACAGAAAGAACCTCAGGGACTGGTATGAGTTGAACACAACAACCCTTTTCCGTGTGGCAGACTCGAAGAATAGAATAGTCATGATGACCGCCAACCTTCGATAGAAGACGACACGGCAAGAAGAAGAATATTTTCAGTTTCCCAATTCTATACAATACTATACCTATACAAGCATAGCAACGCAATTCAAGCGTAGTTCCGTAAATGGTCGTGTGGAGTACAGTTGTAATCCAAGTTACCGCTTTGGCATGCCACAGATACTCTAGCGGTTGGTAGTGTTGGGATTGTAGTGGGGAGACCTTCTAGGAAAGGTACTGAACAGTATTTATCAAAATCTAGTGTATTATGTGCGCAGATATAAAACAACTGTACCTGAATTACTACGGTAATAGTAATCCATGCGACCAGCAGAGGGTTAAGAGCATTGCCTAAAGTTCATAAGAAGGATTGCCGAAATGTCCACGGTGTGAGTGAAGTGGAGTGGACGTTAGATACAGGAACAGCTAGGAATCAGCTAAGTCTATATAACCACATAAACAAATCAGTTATATTTTAGTGTTTGTTCAAGTGATTAACCTAACTAACCAATCACAAAAGCAGGTTACTTAAATAGTAAATTTGAATCGTAACGGTTACTATCCATGTGGTTTCGAAGCAGTTGCTTCAAAAGCTTGCTAGGGCAGAAGTTGACAATTCTGAAGGTTTTCATATACAAAAATATTGACAACAAGAAACTCAACCCTTAAAGAATTGTGACAGAATAACGGAACAAAACATAATTGGTTATTTATTTATTTATCGTATGGCATTAAGTGCCGGGACGGTCCAAGGACATGTTTGGCTCTCCTGAGTCTGTAGCTGCTTCCAACGGACACCCTTAGGGTGACCTACAAGTTCCGTTCAATTTCAAGTAGTTCCAACTTTCGCTACCAGATATCAATGATACCTAGTGGTGAACGTTAGAACTTTGTTAGAGCATTCTGACAAAATCTAACCTAACAATTTAGCTTCACACAAGTTTAGTCTGTGGAAGGATCTTTTACATGCCATAAATCTATGACATCGGACCGCTGGCTTTACTTCCCCTCCGAAGGAAGGCATACTGAGGGATTTTAACGCTCTTAAAAATCCGACGACTTCGGCCGGGTTTGAACCCACTATCTAGGGAACAGCAGTTCAGCATGCTACCAACTACGCCACCAAAGCCGCTACATAATTGGTTAAAAAAATGGTAAAAAAAAATCTGACTCATTACAATGTTTAACTAAAACTTCCATAACTTAATAATTGTAAATACTTTTGTACAGAAGTCTAAGTGAATAGGATCTGCTGATGTGCACGTGACTAACGATACTAGTTATCCAATTAATTAATCCCCCCCAATTGTGTGAGAAGTGTTTTTTAAGTGTATAAATAATTCATGTATTTGCGAGTATTAGGCTGGGTTCAGGAAAGGGAGATCCTGTATTGAACAGAATTGGAACCTCAAAACCATACCACACATTAGATGATACCGAAACATTACAGTCACATTTGTGGATTTCTAAAAAGCCTATGATTTTGTTGACAGACGAACACTGTTTAATATCTTGGAAGACTTAGGAGTCGATAGGAAGACCAGGGCCATCATCCAGGAAACACTATCTGGTACTACTTCGAAAGTGAAATTCATGGGAGAAATCTCAAACTCATTCTGAATCCACACAGGAGTTAGACAAGGAGGTGGTTTGTCGCCAATCCTGTTCAGTATTGTATTGGACGAAATAATCACAGAATGAGAAACACATGTCAAAGGTATCCAATTTGGAAAACAGAAAGCAAAAAGAGTCACTGTGAAATGCTCGGCCTTTGTGGATGACCTTGCTATATTAACGAACAACAAAGATGAAGCAAAAACAGCACTAGATTAACTACATGAAATCTCCCGTAAAACTGGACTCAAGATTTCCTATGAAAAAACTAAGTATATGGACAACAAATCAACAGGAAAACTCACATTGCAGACACAGCATGGAAAAATCCCACAGGTCACTGAATTTAAGTAATTAGGAGAA
Organism: Meconema thalassinum; assembly: GCA_946902985.2. NCBI lineage: Eukaryota > Metazoa > Arthropoda > Insecta > Orthoptera > Tettigoniidae > Meconema > Meconema thalassinum. Next base: position 1,432,278,002 of record OX336389.2, on the reverse strand, counting down.
GCCATCCAACCCATAGGACTGAACATAATGAATCTCCAATGCAGAAAGAATTTTCAAACTGGAAAAGGCATATAAACTGACATGGAATCACTACAACAAAAGAGTAGTGTCACGTAATGCAAAACTACTACACTAAAACACAGTTGTTTTACCAGAAGCCCTGTATGTGGCAGAAACAACATTAATTGGAGGGATGACAAGAATTCATGACATCGAGAAACAAGAACGGAAAATTCTTAGAAAGATACTCGGCGCTGCTCTCCAAGACGGAACTTGGATTAGACGACCTACAAAGGAGCTCGACGGAAACACAGACACCATTACAGAGAAATTTAGGAAAGACGCCTACAGTTCTATGGTCATCTGTGGAGGATGGATGAAAACAAACTCACTAAGAAAATTTTTAACATCATTAATACAAGGAAATTAAAGACTAGCTGGATGAGAGAAACACAGGAAGATCTGGAATGATTCAAAATCTCTGAATACTATATATATATATATATATATTATACATGGTGGCCACTACTCCGGAAAATCTGGATATCCTGGAAAACTCCTGGATTTTTATTAGGTCTGGGAAACTCCTCGAAAACTCCTGGAAAATGATGAAAAAATTGAAAACTCCTGGAAAACTCCTGCTGCGGTTTTGGGTGAGCACTCTTATCGTTAACGAAAGAAATTTCCGCAGGCTACCTGTTTCTGTGTGGGAGAACACGCGACAGTCTTTTTGTAAAACATATTGAGTATAGACAACTTCACCGCAGTAAAATTGCAGGCGGCATTCTTTTCTCTTTTTTTTTTACGCGGATATTTCAGTCACAAAGGCTTTTTTAAAACAACAATTAAATCATTTGTGTGTAGGCTTACGTATCAATAACGCAATCACCACTAATTTTTGTCAACATCTGTATAAGTGAAAAATGAAAATCCACAGCCTGCTTCCAGTCTCCGACCGGGTCAGGAATGGAATGAATGTAGCCCCCATCTAGGGGTGAGGATATGAACTGTGCCGGCTGCCGAGGTCTGACGCACTCCTCTGGGGCAATGATTAAATGAATGACACATGCAATGATAGTGGAGAGTGTTGCTGGAATGAAATTTTGACAGGGAAAACCGGAGTACCCGGAGAAAAACCTGTCTGCCTCCGTTTTGTCCAGCACAGATCTCACATGGAGTGACCGGGATTTCCACGGACCCAGCGGTGAGAGGCCAGCGTGCTGCCGCCTAAGCCACGGAGGCTCATCTGTATAAGTAAACCAAACAAAACTGCTCCATTTTGGTCTTGAAGTAGGCAACCGATAAGGCCCCCACGGGACTCGCGCTTATTTTTAAGTCTGGAAAAATGAGAAATACTCCTGGAAAATTCCTGGAAAATCATTGACCGATTTGAGTGGCCAGCATGATTATAGACCGCTTAGAATCTTAGACAATAGTACATTATTTTTTCTTTTCTTTTCTTCCCGGAACTTTTCAATTTGGAGGCTAATCGTATGCCGTTGTTCCACTGACATCACCCTCGTAGGCCGTCGTTGGACTTTGAAACATGTATCATCTGCTGAATGGACCTGTCACCGAAATTCCTCCCTGTCCGAGATGATATCATCTGAGATCTTCAGTTGTTGCAGTTCCCATTGTATCTCCTCCAGCCATCCTGTAGTGTTTTTTAATTTAGAGATGTAATCAAAAAATTTCTTCGAGAGCCAATTACTGTACAACCTGTAAAGATGTCCATAAAATTTTAGTCTTCTCTTTTTAATTGAAACTGTAATTTCTTCTATATGATGGTAAAGGGCTTCATTCCTCCTCTCCAACCACCAATTTTCTTTATTCTTTTGGGAACCCAATATTTTTCAAAGTATTTTTCTTTCTTTTTTCTCTAGTTCAACTTGGTTTCCTTTTTTATTCAAAGTTAAGCAGTCAGAATCATATAATACCTCTGGATTAATGACAGTTGCATAATGTTTAATTTTTGCTTGGAGCGATATCGATCGTTTGTTGTAGTGGGTATAAGTAAGCTTATAGGCAAATTCCATCTTCTTCAATCTCTCTTTGCACACTGTGTTATCAAGTCCATTTGACTGGATCCATTCACCCAAATACTTAAATTTATCAACTCTTTGAATCTGACCATATTGTGTTGGTAAATACTTTTCCTTATTATGTCTGTATTCAATATATTTAGTTTTTTCATATGAAATGGTAAGACCAGGTTTGATTGCTATTGCATGTAGTGTTTCAATCATTATTTGTGCTTCAAGTTTGTTCTCTGAAATCATCGCTATAGCATTAGCAAAATCAAGACATTTCACTTCAAATCTCCCTCGGCCTTGTCCCAAATGGATCCCTTCAATTTTCTTCTCACGTAATAAGGTCTCCCATTCACCCATAACTTTGTTTAATACCAAATTAAAGAGCATTGGCGAAAGCAATTCACGTTGTCGCACACCAGTTTTGATGCTGAAAGGGTCTGAAATCTCATTCAAAAACTTAACTCTTGAGGATGTATCAGTGAGTGTTCAATCAGCTTTCGAGTAATTTCATCAATCCCTAGTTCCAATAGTGTTAAGAAAAGTGTGTGATGGTCAATCGAATCATAAGCTTTCTGGAAACCAGTAAGGGTAACCACTGTGTTGGGATTATATATCGTTCTGTTTCGAAGGATTGTTTTAAAATTAAAAATTTGCTCTGGACAAGATCTACCCTTCCTAAATCCGGCTTGATACTCGCCAATAGTGTGCTCTGCGTGTTCAATTAAAATGCTTAACAATGACTTGGAAAAGATTTTGTAAGCTATTGGCTGAAGGAAAATATCCCTATAATTGTTAGGATTTGTCCTATCCCCTTTCTTATGTATGGAGTGGATTATAGCTTTTTCTGAAGACTATATTAAGGACAAATATCAATTCGGAAATAAAATCAGAAACAAGAAATTTGAAGTAATCTCTAAAGAAACAATCAGAAACAAGAAATTTGAAGAAGTCTCTAAAGAAACAATAGGTAAAAATGGACAGAGGAAAGGAAGAAAAAACACGGTGAATTAATGAAGAGGTTTTGGGAAGAAAAGAGAGGAGGGAAAGGAAGTGAAGCTGTGATTGGCTCAAGATCAGATGCTCTCCCAAAGGAAATAATCGATAATGACAATAATAAATAATAATTCATGTATTTGTTTCAGGCATTAGGTGATTAAATTATTTTTTTACTCCTCACCCACTTTAATTGGGTACACTTGTGTTGACTAACTGAAAAGCAATTCTACTAAAGGACTAGTATTTAAGATTAAAATGGGTATTTTGCCCGTCACAGATGCACTATATAGCTGCTTAAAGTTTATGTCAATTGTTCTCAAGATATTACATCAAGGAAATGATTCCCTGAACATAATGCTTTTTGGTGCCCTCACCCCCTATAAAATTGGAGAAATATAAAAATTACCATGTTATTTTTATTAAATTCAATTTGAAATTGCCTTAGATATATTTCACATGAGTAAATAAGATAAAAATGTGTGTTTAGCCCCCCTGATCCAAAATATAGCCTAATTTTTGCCCTGAGTTATGTAAAGTTGTTTGCAAAGTTTAAAGGAAATGTTTCCAGCCATTTTCAAGTTTTTCAACAACGGTAAATAATATCTCAAACTAGAGATGCAATGAACCCCTTCAGCTTAAAGTAGGAAAATTATAAATTTAAAGATTACTGTTAATAACAACTCAAGCGAGATCTTTGATATGACATTCTGCATCATCATTATTTTGCCCTTCTAGTGTGCCAGGTAGGGTGGTTGTATATGAGCATTTTCCAACGTCAGTCCAAAAAGATATAATTCTGCATGAATATGAATAAATGAAAAGAAAATTAATATTCATCTGTCAGCCTGCTTGTCCCTGCCCTCAGTTATGTTCATCTGATATAAATAGTCTAAATTGTGCTCTGAGTGGATATAAAACTATTCACTAAGTTGAAGAAAGGAGTATGCCTCTCTGCCTGCAGGCTATGATTCACGCTGGGCTAGCTGCCGGCACACTAGACAGTGTTCAGCGCTAGCCCAGGAGAATGATTATTGTATGGACCCATTACTTCCACGAGTTGACCTTGGAAGGACGAGATTAATAAGCTGCTGTGCAGAGAACTGCTAGCTCCAGTTCGCCCATGTGGAAACGGGCTCGACTTCTATTAGTAAAAACTTACCCAAGGGACACTCTGCGCTAGTCTAACATCAACCACTACCGTGGAAACAATGCAACAGATATCCGTACGTGATGTTGGCATGTGGCGTTCACAATGAGAGAATACACGAATTTACACTGTTCTTGATGAAAGTGACAGGATTACAAATTGAGCAAATAGTAATAAGAAAGTAAGTTCACAAGTGTGGAGCAAATAATGATACAGAGGTTTCTGTCCTTCACTGGAGGTCAATTTTGGCCTGAAGATTATCTTGCCGTATATTCCTGAAGACCTTGAAATTATGGACAGTTGCACAATTCTTTATTTGCATTGCCATGGCATACAAATATTAAGTAATTTATTACTGTATACTCGCCTAACTCCTCTTTATACATGAAACAAATTTGATATGTGCAGAACTTGGTTTGGGTATTTATGGAGTTTCGCTCTTCCTAAAATGACCAATTCGTACACCACGTAATTTGGAAATGAAACCTGAACTGCCTTTAAACATTAATTATTGTAAATTAAATACAATATCCAACCTCGTGACTTAATCTTCAGTCCTTTCTGCTTTAATATCTTGCTCGAAATCCTGTGTCTCACCGTTGTATTAGGGCAGCATGTGTGTTTATATCCATCCCTATGTACTCATTTGTGTTACTTGTTTCAGGTTCCTCCATATGATAATAGAACTTTTCCTCTCGATGACGACACCTATGAAAAGATGTTGAAATCAATGCCTGAGGGACACCTATTTCCACCCTTAGTTATGGAGCCAAAGAAATCTAGCAAAGATGACAAGCTGGTGAGTGAAATAAAATTCAGTCAAAGAGGAGTTGGCTTTATGAAATTGTGTGAGCAGAATTAATCTCTATAAGAAAATGCATGAAGGTGAACACACGGTACAATCGATGGACAGGAAAACACCAATACAGAATGAACACAATGTCAGACAGGGAAAGGTAGAGCGAGAGATACAGTAAAAAAAAACCAGTTTTATTCGAAATTCGTCTAATTTGGAGAAATGTTTGGTCACCGAAACTCAAGGTATGTCATTTCATTTATTTAATCTGTTTTATTCGAAGGGTGATGCTGATCCCGCGTATGAAATTCGTACTTTTATTTTGAAATATTTGAAAAATTCTTCAAAAACAATACGATTCTTCTTACAAAATTCATCAACTCACTCTTTCAGATTTGCGTCCTCAAATGCGCAACTCGTGAGCGATAAAAATATCAATATGCTAATGAATATTTGAAAATTATCGAAGGAATGTATTGTCCGCTGAATGATAGATTACATGTGTTGTGTTTGAAAAATCACTGTATCTTGCTCTTGCATCCACGATTATGGCTGATAAAACAAGGTTTTTGGGGAAATTATTTTGTAGTTTCATTTGGTTGCACTGATAAAAAGGAATATATTTTGTTTATTGAAGTTTCTTTGTATAAACAATATTCATGAAACGATGAAATTTCATCACTTCACCTGTGTAGTCAACTGGAGGACATTGACATAGTGAAGTTCTCCTCCTCAAAATTAAATTGTTCCAATGCGTGAATCGTACTGCACAGCCTCAGCTCGGCTTAAATAATGAAGCTGAGATTCCTTGACTTTCCACCATCTCACAAGCTTTGAACTGTAGCATTTCATGTGTCATGGCATGACCATTGTTTCTTCCACTGTAACACTTTTTCATAAACTTCTTTGCACTTGACTTTCCCCATGCCATGAAAAGATTCGAGTCCATTAACGTTAGTTCATCCTTCTGATTATGCCAATAATGAATCATTTTTAGGCTGCACATTGAATTCATGAGATGCAAACTCGACAGCACTTAATTTAAACGAGGCTGTAATACTCATTTTGCAATTGTCAGTACTCGTTTTCCAAATCTTCACAGTACATATCTCAGATAAAGATAGGACTTGAGAGGAAAGGTACGGTACGAACCAAGCATCTGAAAAAGTGATAGGGCATGGGGAAGGGGATTTTGAAGCAAGCCTGGCCCCAAGGCCAGGTTCCACTTGAGTAACCATTTGGAGCCCGGAGCTGTTAAACTTTTACACATGTGATTTTAATTTGGCATTAATGCCTTTTCAAAAGACATTACTCATTTGTCAGATTTAACACAAATTGTATGTTTTTCTTCTAAAATGCTACAAAATGCTAAAATTCACCACCCCTACAGATATTGCACTGTATGGGTTGACTTCACTGCAGATGACAAGCTGAGGGACCAATAATCAAGGGTGGAAGCAGCCAAACCTTGTCATTGTTTCTACACTTAGCAGTATACATTGGTTTAGAGGTAGGAAAGCCCTTCAGCTTCCCCAAGACTTCAACCCACACAGTGTCAATCACTAATATCTCTTCTACTGTTAGTGGATTTGTGACATGAATGTCCACCATTAAAGACAGCGGTGCATGCTTGTCAAGCGGACTCACTATCACCTCGACCAATGGAGGTACCAGCTTGAGATATTCACTGTCAGTTATGCCACCATGCATTGGCATTCTGGGCAGTGGCGGCTCGTAGGGTGTAAGTTCGGTGCAGCCTAACACACGCTGGTGTGCAGTAAACATATACATTTTGTTGGGTCATCTAGCTAGGATGAAATCTGGTATGTCAAAAGTAGATTGCTTGATAAAATTTATTTTTTATCCTCCTCCTTCCATTTAGAAAATGAAGTTTCTTCTAAAATACAAACTAAATCTACGGACGGTTCTGTGTTAAATTACGCCTTGGAGGGGACACTATTATTTCACACTATAAGAAAAGATTTAAATACTATATACCTAAAGTGCGATCTCTCACTCTACATACTTATACTTATTACGTAACTGAATTTCAAATGCACTTCCTCTCCAAACATACACCTATAATTATATTATTTAAGAGGAAAACAAAAGACTTCCTATTAAGGAATGAATAGCCAATGTACAATAGCCTTAAGCAATGCAATGTATCATACCGTATTATCTCTGTAAAGTTAGTCACTAGCAATCTAAGTTACTATTAAACTAAACAATGAAAATGAAAATCCACAGCCTGCTTCCAGTCTCCGACCGGGTCAGGAATGGAATGAATGAAGCCCCCATCTAGCGGCGAGGATATGAACTGTGCCGGCTGCCGAGGCCTGACGCACTCCTCTGGGGCAATGATTAAATGAATGACAGATGAAATGAAATGATAGTGGAGAGTGTTGCTGGAATGAAATTATGACAGGGAAAACCGGAGTACCCGGAGAAAAACCTGTCTGCCTCCGTTTTGTCCAGCACAGATCTCACATGGAGTGACCGGGATTTGAACCACGGAACCAGCGGTGAGAGGCCGGCGTGCTGCCGCCTAAGCCACGGAGGCTTTAAACTAAACAATAATGTTACAAAAATTATATATATGCCATGCTGTAACTATGTTACTTGATTGTCCCTAACACGAGCTCAGGCTCATTGGGACCTATGTAAATAAATAAATAAATAAATAAATAAATGATTAAACACAGTATATATAAAAACGCCAAGATCTCACTCTTTTAGCTGTGCCACTGTATGCTCTTCAAAAGCGCTTAGACTATTCTATTTACACTTCATTCACAATTAATTACTATGAAAGAATACTTCGTACACCACACGTTCAAATATATAACAAGCTTCTTGTTACAGCTGTTGGAACAGTAGCCACAACTCTTGCGACAAAATATACTAGTAAAAATGTCTTTGTGTGATCGTGTTTTAGCGTGATTGAGATACTAACATTTGTTTATTAATTTTAAGGTTTTTAGGCTAGAGAGCAATTGACTTCCTTACAATGGACTCTGTATTTGCTCGGGCTACATGCCCGTACCAACGCAACCGAGTCTCCCTCAGTTTGGCTGGAATATGGGCAATTACAAGAGTAATATGGACATCTTCGTTCTTAATATGATCCAGCTGTGTAATTCCCAAGACCATCGTAGCATCCGCATCTCCATTGAGTGCAAGGCTTGTTCATGTTTCTTTGTATTAGGCCAGAAGGGGATCTTAAGCGTGCCAATAAATCTACTGACACGGAGCCCTCACATTTGCACATCTCCAAATGCCAACTGGCTAGGCCAGAATTCGATCCTGCAGCCTTGGTCACAGCAGGCGAGAATGTTTCCGCTGAGCCATGCAGCCAGCTCAAGAAATAATAAAATGAAGTGTTTGAATTGTAATTTCATAACATCTAGGTCATTTGCATTTAATAATAATAATAATAATAGGCTAATAAAATAGGAAACTATTACTAAACCAACATGGTGAAATTTTAAAACTGATATAGGAAATTCAGATTTCTACCTTTGATATCCTCCTAGTCTCAACCTTATTTGCTGGCTTAAGCCGTGCATCTAGAGAATCAGCTGTTGCTGTACTGTTCAGGTCCCAGCTCCGTGAATTTGAGAGGAATGTGGATCGCATGGATGACGATATAGCTAGAGCCTGGCGCGGATGTGCTATGTTTAAAATGAATATTATACAGCCAGAATTGCAATCCTTTACAGTTCTTTTGATTGTGCTTAATGACATAATTTGAATGGGATTAGCGTAAATCATCATCTTAAATTTGTCATAAAAACATAACGTAAAAAAATGTAATAAACATCCGGGCCCTAGTAAGGGACAGTGGGGGAATTGTGCACACTTAAGCAAAAATCGGTCTTGTGATGGTCACATAATAGATAACACAACTGCAGTTATGAATACGGGAGCCTTAGTAATCCTATATTCGATGTGCAGAAACAAATTTAATTCAAATATAAATATGGTGGACTATAATTCAAAATTCCGCAAATATGCATTTTCGCACGATTACCCACCCTGCAGGGTAATCATGTGCATGGGTTGGGAAATTGTGCGCATGGGATGAATGTAGGAAAGCCATAATAATACAATGTGAATTGGCTGAAACTTGCATTGTGCATTAATACTAGAATATTCCAATGCATTTTACAATAGCATAACAATGCAATGATAGTAATGTTCTGCAGTTTTGGATATTAGAATAAAATATCTTCGCTTCGTCAGCATTAAAGGAGGCAATCCTATTTAGGTTTGTTCCTTCAGGTTGTCTCAATGTTAATGCAGGATATCTCTTCAAGAACTCATACAACCAATATTTGCCTGTTGAACCTTTAACTTTATGGACATTATGGAGAATCTTATTCTCCTCTGCAAACTTGAACGCAAACCGTCTGACAAGCTTGGAGGGCGGTAAGCCGTAAAATAATTTTGCCTATGTCTAAACGTATTCGGATAATTGTGACTCCATTTCGTTGGTAAAAACATCTTTACGACTTAGACGAGGTGGAGCAAGTCTATTTTGCAGGAACTGCTTTCGTAGGATTGACTCGGGAATGTTGAAACTTCTCCCCACTTCCCTTATTTGCCTCCCACCATCCCTAATTGCATTTCATGCTTTCTGCATATTTTCAGCTGGGTAGGAGCTTTTCTCCGTTTTCCGCATATAATTTCTTGGCATCTGGAGAACAAACACGAAATATTTTGCCATTAATTTCGCGTTGTATTAACTTGTTCATATTATGTTCTGCGCACCATTACCCCACTCTGCTTTTAAAACGTATCTCACTGAATCCCGGTAAACTAATCTATTATAATGAAAAATAAATACATGCAGAAACACTGTAAAAACTGGCATTTAAAACTACATTTAATTTTAAATACAGTAATGGAATCACAACTGTAGGCTTACCATCTTTTTTGCTGGCTACAGAAAATAACATGCAACGTGTAAAGTTTCTTCATCCAAGCCTCACGGCTATCACATATCAACTGGCATCATGCTGACTGTCCCTATCAGATAGGTACGATGACAGCTTTAGGGTAGCAGTGAACTGAGTTGCTAGTTGTACTACCAACTCGAAAAACATAGCTGCGCACAATTACCCAACTTTCCCCATGATATTCAACAAGTTCGGATTGTAGTCTATTCTAAAAACTATCCGCAAATTTTCTCCAAACATTATCCGCAGCTTATCCGCTATCCGCAAAGCAATGCAAAGTATATCCGCATGGCGAAAAATGTTGCGGATATCCGCGAGTTTATCCACGGATATCCGCGCAGGGCTTTAGATATAGCGTATGAATACAGACGTGCGAGGTTCCTGGGCCTTCCGTTGTAACAGACCAAATCCATTGGGGCCTGCACAAATGTTCACCGAAGTTCATTTGTTGAAACGACTCGCATGTGATTTATTGTAAAATGGATTTTCTAATTCGGAAAACTTCTACTTGTGCCTTACCTATTGTAAATACCTTTCCTGGAGTGTGGACAACAATTCACTAAAATTTAATCACATTTGGATGAATGTTATATGAACGCATGAGGGACTTGAAACGATTCATGCGCCGTCACTCATTCGTTGAATCTACTCGTGCACTGCCTATTGTAAAATGGATTTACAAAGCCAGAAATATTGTCAATTCAAATTACAGTACAGTAAGTATGTAGTTAGTTTTAAGTATGTAGTTAGTTTGTTTATTAGATATATGTCATTGTTCTATTTGACTGTGGTGTGTGAGTGTGTCTGGTGGCAGTTGCATTGTTTATTAGTTATAGTTCATTGTTTCTTTATACTGTGATGTGTGAGGGTGCATGTGAGTGTGCCTGGTGACAGACTGTTTTAGTGGTAGTATTTGTTGTTGGTGGAACTTAAGTTTCTTTTTTTTTTTTTTTTTTTTTTTTTTTACGTTAGTAGAAATTTGGTATTTAATTGTTAGAAGAAGGTTAGAATTTTTGTTAGTATAATTGCTCTTTACTTATTCTGAAAGGGAGTAGCAGCCTTTCAGAATAAATCAATTCTTTACTAGTCTAATAGACTGTTAAGATATTGATAATATAAGCCAACTAATGGCTACACTGCTTTCTGCTGCACGGCTGAAAGCAACGGGAAACTACAGCTGTAATGCTATTCCCGAGGATATGCACCTCTCTATGCATAATTACATGTGATGATGGCCTCCTCCCTTGTAAAATTTCAATCCGGAGGTGAACTAGTCCCCCGTTCTGACCTCCGGATGGGGACTACTCGAGAGGGAGTTAACATCACAGAAGTGACAAAGAGGAAATCTGACATTCTACGGATCGGAGCATGGACTGTTAGAAGTCTGCTAGGAAGTGGAAGGTTAGAAAACTTAGAAAGGGAAATGGATAGGTTGAGGTTGGATTTGGTTGGGATTAGTGAAATGCGCTGGCAGGAAGAACAGGACTTTTGGTCAGGAGACTATAGAGTCATTAGCACTAAATCAAACAATGGTCAAGCAGGGGTTGGTCTCATATTGAGTAGGAAACTTGGACAGCGGGTGGAATATTATGAGCAATATAGTGAACGGATTATTGTAGCAAAGATCATTACTAAAACTACGTGCACCACAGTGATACAAGTCTATATGCCTACCAGTCAAGCTGATGATGAGGATGTTGAAAAGGTCGACGAAGAAATAGATGAAATTCTGAGGTATATCAAAGGCGATGAAAATGTTATAGTAATGAGAAATTGGAATGCTGTGGTAGGAAAAGGGAGAGAAGGGAATATAGTAGGAGATTTCGGATTAGGTGAAAGGAATGATCAAGGAAGCAGGCTGATGGAAATCTGCACCGAGCATGAGTTGGTCATAGCTAACACCTTATTCAATAACCACGATAGAAGAATATACACATGGATGAGACCAGGAGATACAGTGCGTTACCAAATCAACTTCATTATGGTCAAGCAGAGGTTTCGAAACCAGATTTTGGATTGTAAAGCATATCCTGTTGCTGACATAAACTCTGACCACAATCTGGTTGTAATGAAATGCAGATTAAAGTTGAAGAAACTGAAGAAAAGTCAAAAGCCAAAAAGGTGGGCAATAGACAGACTGAAAGTAAAGGATGTAAACGAAAGATTTAAGAAGAATATAAAGGAAGGACTAATGAAACCCCTAAACAAACTTCAATTGCAGACGAATGGGCACTTTTGAAGAATGAAATAACAAAATCCGCAGAAGAAAACATTGGTAGGAAAGAAAGAATAGGTAGAAAGCCACAGATCACTCAGGATATACTAGAATTGATGGATGAAAGGCAGAAACACAAGAATCTAAGAGACGAAAAGGGGAAAGCAGAATACAGACGTCTGAGAAATGAGGTTAACAAGAAGTGCAAGGAAGCGAAAGAAGAATGGATGAAAGAGAAATGTGCAAGTATAGAATATAGTCTGAAATTAGGAAAAGTAGACACAGCTTATCGAAGGATTAAGAATACTTTTGGGGAAAAGAAGACTAAGTGCTGTAATATCAAGGACACAAATGGAAAGTCTCTAACAGATAGGGAAGAAAAGGTTGAGAGATGGAAAGCTTACATGCTTACATAAGGGAAAGGAGATTGAGAATCGTGTAATGGAAAGGGAGAAGGAAATTGATGAGGATTCAAAAGGAGATTTAATATTGAGATCAGAATTTGACAGAGCATTAGAGGACATACGCAGGAACAAAGCACCAGGCATAGATGATATACCGATTGAGTTGCTACGCTGCATAGGAAATGAAGGTCTGATCAGGTTATTTCACTTGGTGTGCAGGATTTATGAGACAGGTGAGGTACCCTCTGATTTCAAGAAGAATGTAATCATCCCTATACCAAAGAAAGTGGGAGCTGCTAGATGTGAAGATTACCGTACAATAAGCTTGATTACTCATGCTTCAAAGATCCTGTCTAGAATAATTTACAAGAGGATTTACAGCCAGATAGAAACGGAGTTGGGTGAAGGCCAGTTTGGTTTCAGGAGAAATGTAGGAACAAGGGAAGTTGTATTATGTCTTAAGCTGATTTTGGAAGGTAGAATAAGAAAAGATAAGAGAACGTTCATGGCATTTGTAGACTTAGAAAAGTCTTTTTGATAACGTTGATTGGACTAAATTGTTTGACATTTTGAAATCTATTGGAATAAAGTACAGGGATAGGAGTGAGCTATATAATCTATACAGAAACCAGACAGCAGTCATTCGAGCTGAAGGACATGAGAGAGAAGCTGGTATTCTGAATGGTGTAAGGCAAGGCTGCAACTTATCACCCATACTTTTCAATCTTTACATTGAACAAGCAATGAAGGAAATTGGAGAAACATTTAAAGGGGGAGTGAAGATTCAAGGAGAAATAATTTCAACTCTGAGATTTGCTGATGACATCGTCATCTTGGCCGAAACGCCTGAGGATTTGAATGAGTTTTTGAATGGTATAGACTCCATCTTACGGAAGGAATTCTTGATGATAATTAATAAATGTAAAACAAAAATATTGGAATGCAGGCGAAATTAATCAGAAACCTCTATGGAGATCAAATTTGCAGGTGAAAAGCTGAAGGAAGTAGGAGACTTCTGTTACTTAGGAAGCAGAATAACCAGTGATGGACTAAGCAAAGAGGATATAGAAAGTAGGTTGGCTCAGGCAAGGATAGCATTTCTACAAAAAAGGAATCTGTTGACATCGAATATAGATTTAGGTATTAGGAAGTCATTTTTGAAAGCCTTTGTCTGGAGCATGGTGTGCTATGGAAGTGAAACTTGAGACTATTGGTGCAGCAGAAAAGAGGAGAATTGAAGCATTTGAAATGTGGTGTTACAGGAGAATGATGAAAATCAGATGGGTAGATAGGGTTACAAACGAAGAGGTATTAAGACGAGTGCGAGAGGAGAGATGTTTCTTTCGACTGCTAATGAAGAGAAGAGATAGGTTAGTAGGACACATACTAAGACACCCAGGAATAGCCAGCTTAGTTATGGAAGGAAGGGACGAGGACAAGAATTGCAGGGGTAGACCAAGGTTAGAATATGTTAAACATATTGCCTCAGATGTAGGGTGTGGTAGCTATGTAGAGATGAAATGATTAGCTCAGGACTGGGAGGCATGGAAAGCTGCATCAAACCAGTCAAAAGACTGAGGACTCAAACAACAACGATGCAAATACATGGGTTATTTTTTAACAGTGGCAACTATGCGGTGACAATGCCGTGAAACGTAGCCAGGCACCTGAGGTAGGTTAGATGCCCACCTTCCCTCAGCGTGAATGAACTCTGCAAAAATAAGAAGATCGCAGTGACTGTGCGCTCGTGGAATACAGCTGCAATGATTTTGAAGCAAGAGCAAAGAAGCTGGTTGAAAGTTGAATGCGCTAGAGGTCGCACAGCAAAGCAGTGTTACGAAGGATTGCAAGAGGCTTGCTGTGAAAGTGGATTACCTTACATGGTGGATCAAGGCCTTCAAAGACGGCCGACAAAATGTGACAGACATGGCGCGGCCTTTTCACACTGCAATGAGTGACGACAATGTGCAGAACGTTAACGCTTAAGTGCTGGCGGATCGAAACACCACAATTCGTGAATTGGCCAAGGCCAACAATACGTTTTCGACTGTGCTGCAAATCCTGAAGCAAGGGCTGGAATGCAGAAAATTGCCTCCAAGTGGGTTTCACATGATTTGACCGAACATGAACAATGGCATTAAGTATAACAAACTTAAAGTTTCCGCCTAATCAACACACATTTATTATTTCGTTAGCTTATGGGTACATGTTTCGGAATTAGTACAATTCCTTCTTCAGCCCTTCTTAATTCATATTCGGAAACATCATAGACTAAAAAGACTAAAAAGACCACGTCCATGTGAGAAACATAACACACTGATAATTAAAATACTATAAAAATTAATTGAACACTTTAAAACATGACAACCTTATGGACATTACATACAATAAAACAATAAAAACATTCCTGCTGTTAACAATCAAATTGATTAATAATCACTACTGTGCACATTCTTGAACGGTATGCGACGGTCAAATTGAGCAGTCGTTAATTTCTTTTGTAAATAAAAACAAAGGGCACATTCCATTAGTGTTCAGGACACAAATAACTTGCTGTACTGATGAACGTTGACATAGGTGGAAACTTTGTTCGGCACTTTATTGAAAGTGCGCTAACATGTGCTTAGTGGATGCAAAACGGAGAAACCTTCCGATTATTAAACTTGTATTTTGCACATTAACTGGGAGTGTTTGTCTTGAGCCGAAAGCTCCACGGACGTGGTCAAGGTCAATGACTATGGTACTGGTTGGTGGGCTCCCACATCGGCGTGACTGCTAATGCGAAGCGATGTAGGTAAGGTCAAGTGCCTGGCTGTTTGCGGTCCGGTGTGCATACAGGTTAATCCACTAGTGCTGTGAGTGGAGTCAAGCTGGACTCTTCTTCGAATGAACAATGGCTGCGATATGATGCAGCTCTTATGCACCTGGAGCGCTATGAATGGGAAGGTGAGGCCCTCTAACGGCGGAAAATCACCATTAACGAGACCTGGGCCGGAGGTTA
Organism: Meconema thalassinum; assembly: GCA_946902985.2. Lineage (NCBI taxonomy): Eukaryota > Metazoa > Arthropoda > Insecta > Orthoptera > Tettigoniidae > Meconema > Meconema thalassinum. Next base: position 1,432,262,449 of record OX336389.2, on the reverse strand, counting down.
GGAACCACAGCTGAAACGCCAATCAAAGAGTGGCAAAAAGTAACGGTTCGGCAGACCAAAACCAATGTGACGGCCATGCAGATCGTTGCCTACGACTGGAATAGTGTTGTCATAAAGCATACCGTTCCCCGAGGACGTACCGTTAATGCGGAGTATTACTGTGCATTTTCGCACACAAACCTGGTAACAGCCCTAAGAAGAAAACGAGGACACCTCTTGAATAACCCACCCATCATTCTGCATGACAATGCAAGACCGCATGCAGCAGGAGTTGTGACTGAGTTGTTAAATCGCTGGGGCTGGGCAGTGCTTTACCACCCCCCTTAGTCTCCAGATCTTAGCCCCTGCGACAACGATCTCAACCATTAAATGAAAGCACCACTTCGAGGGATCTGCTTTCGCACAGTAGATGATGTTCTCCAGGCCACCGACCTCTCCATCCACGACCCTCTGATATCAGGCACTCTCAATTGCATCCAACGGCTTCCACATCTCTGGGAACGTGTGCTACACAACGGTGGTGATTACTTCGAGGGCCTGTAGAACGTAGAGCAATGTAAATATGCTATGTATCTGAAGAAAAAATATTTGCCACTATTAGAAAAACAACCCATGTAGGTCGAGCTACTTTCAAGTTATTAAAACTAGGAATAATTTCTAATTTCAAGTCTTAGATACCTTTGAATTGATATTTGACATGAGTAAATTAGATTAAAATGTATAGTAAGCCTCACACCTTGGCCCTCTCAATTATATATATCTGAAACAGCCTTTTCTGCAATAAGTAGGTAAGTGAATATACCTATTCTACACAAAAATTATGGAAAGTAAAGAGGGGATACATGTATCTCCGTATTTTGTAATTAAGTTCTTTCAAATGATGGGCTGCTTTGTGTGGAAAGCTTTGGAACCTTACACTGACCCATTGACTTGTTTTCAAACTGAGAATTGGAAGTTTACTTTCTGATTACTTATATCACAGAAAGTCTACATACACCTACTTATTACAAAAAAGGCATAAATTGTGATCAGGGTTCATATTCACAATGCTTCCCAGAAGTCTGTTGAGCATTTCTGAGATGATAAGTATACTCATTATCCAACCTCGTGACTTAATCTTCAGTCCTTTCTGCTTTAATATCTTGCTCGTAATCCTATATCTCACCGTTGTATTAGGGCAGCATGTGTGTTTATATCCATTCCTATGTACTCATTTGTGTTACTTGTTTCAGGTTCCTCCTTATGATAATAGAACTTTTCCTCTCGATGACGACACCTATGAAAAGATGTTGAAATCAATGCCTGAGGGACACGTATTTCCACCCTTAGTTATGGAGCCAAAGAAATCTACCAAAGATGACAAGCTGGTGAGTGTAATAAAATTCAGTCAAAGAGGAGTTGGCTTTATGAAATTGTGTGAGCAGAATTAATCTCTATAAGAAAATGCATTAAGGTGAACATACGGTACAATCGATGGACAGGAAAACACCAATACAGAATGAACACAATGTCAGACAGGGAAAGGTAGAGGGAGAGATACAGTAAAAAAAAACAGTTTTATTTGAAATTCGTCTAATTTGGAGAAATGTTTGGTCACCGAAACTCAATAATATGTCATTTCATTTATCTAATCTGTTTTATTTGAAGGGTGATGTTGATCCCACGTATGAAATTCGAACTTTTAATTTGAAATATTTGAAAAATTCTTCAAAAACAATACGATTCTTCTTACAAAATTCATCAACTCACTCTTTCAGATTTGCGTCCTCAAATGCGCAACTCGTGAGCGATAAAAATATCAATATGCTAATGAATATTTGAAAATTATCGAAGGAATGCAATGATAGTAACGTTCTGCAGTTTTGGATATTAGAATAAAATATCTTCGCTTCGTCAGCATTAAAGGAGGCAATCCTATTTAGGTTTGTTCCTTCAGGTTGTCTCAATGTTAATGCAGGATATCTCTTCAAGAACTCATACAACCAATATTTGCCTGTTGAACCTTTAACTTTATGGACATTATGGAGAATCTTATTCTCCTCTGCAAACTTGAACGCAAACCGTCTGACAAGCTTGGAGGGCGGTAAGCCGTAAAATAATTTTGCCAATGTCTAAACGTATTCGGATAATTGTGACTCCATTTCGTTGGTAAAAACAGCTTTACGACTTAGACGAGGTGGAGCAAGTCTATTTTGCAGGAACTGCTTTCGTAGGATTGACTCGGGAATGTTGAAACTTCTCCCCACTTCCCTTATTTGCCTCCCACCATCCCTAATTGCATGTCCTGCTTTCTGCATATTTTCAGCTGGGTAGGAGCTTTGCTCCGTTTTCCGCATATAATTTCTTGGCATCTGGAGAACAAACACGAAATATTTTGCCATTAATTTCGCGTTGTATTAACTTGTTCATATTATGTTCTGCGCACCATTACCCCACTCTGCTTTTAAAACGTATCTCACTGAATCCCGGTAAACTAATCTATTATAATGAAAAATAAATACATGCAGAAACACTGTAAAAACTGGCATTTAAAACTACATTTAATTTTAAATACAGTAATGGAATCACAACTGTAGGCTTACCATCTTTTTTGCTGGCTACAGAAAATAACATGCAACGTGTAAAGTTTCTTCATCCAAGCCTCACGGCTATCACATATCAACTGGCATCATGCTGACTGTCCCTATCAGATAGGTACGATGACAGCTTTAGGGTAGCAGTGAACTGAGTTGCTAGTTGTACTACCAACTCGAAAAACATAGCTGCGCACAATTACCCAACTTTCCCCATGATATTCAACAAGTGCGGATTGTAGTCTATTCTAAAAACTATCCGCAAATTTTCTCCAAACATTATCCGCAGCTTATCCGCTATCCGCAAAGCAATGCAAAGTATATCCGCATGGCGAAAAATGTTGCGGATATCCGCGAGTTTATCCGCGGATATCCGCGCAGGGCTTTAGATATAGCGTATGAATACAGAGGTGCGAGGTTCCTGGGCCTTCCGTTGTAACAGACCAAATCCATTGGGGCCTGCACAAATGTTCACCGAAGTTCATTTGTTGAAACGACTCGCATGTGATTTATTGTAAAATGGATTTTCTAATTCGGAAAACTTCTACTTTTGCCTTACCTATTGTAAATACCTTTCCTGGAGTGTGCACAACAATTCACTAAAATTTAATCACATTTGGATGAATGTTATATGAACGCATGAGGGACTTGAAACGATTCATGCGCCGTCACTCATTCGTTGAATCTACTCGTGCACTGCCTATTGTAAAATGGATTTACAAAGCCAGAAATATTGTCAATTCAAATTACAGTACAGTAAGTATGTAGTTAGTTTTAAGTATGTAGTTAGTTTGTTTATTAGATATATGTCATTGTTCTATTTGACTGTGGTGTGTGAGTGTGTCTGGTGGCAGTTGCATTGTTTATTAGTTATAGTTCATTGTTTCTTTATACTGTGATGTGTGAGGGTGCATGTGAGTGTGCCTGGTGACAGACTGTTTTAGTGGTAGTATTTGTTGTTGGTGGAACCTAAGTTGTTTTTTTTTTTTTTTTTTTTTTAACGTTAGTAGAAATTTGGTATTTAATTGTTAGAAGAAGGTTAGAATTTTTGTTAGTATAATTGCTCTTTACTTATTCTGAAAGGGAGTAGCAGCCTTTCAGAATAAATCAATTCTTTACTTGTCTAATAGACTGTTAAGATATTGATAATATAAGCCAACTAATGGCTACACTGCTTTCTGCTGCACGGCTGAAAGCAACGGGAAACTACAGCTGTAATGCTATTCCCGAGGATATGCACCTCTCTATGCATAATTACATGTGATGATGGCCTCCTCCCTTGTAAAATTTCAATCCGGAGGTGAACTAGTCCCCCGTTCTGACCTCCGGATGGGGACTACTCGAGAGGGAGTTAACATCACAGAAGTGACAAAGAGGAAATCAGACATTCTACGGATCGGAGCATGGACTGTTAGAAGTCTGCTAGGAAGTGGAAGGTTAGAAAACTTAGAAAGGGAAATGGATAGGTTGAGGTTGGATTTGGTTGGGATTAGTGAAATGCGCTGGCAGGAAGAACAGGACTTTTGGTCAGGAGACTATAGAGTCATTAGCACTAAATCAAACAATGGTCAAGCAGGGGTTGGTCTCATATTGAGTAGGAAACTTGGACAGCGGGTGGAATATTATGAGCAATATAGTGAACGGATTATTGTAGCAAAGATCATTACTAAAACTACGTGCACCACAGTGATACAAGTCTATATGCCTACCAGTCAAGCTGATGATGAGGATGTTGAAAAGGTCGACGAAGAAATAGATGAAATTCTGAGGTATATCAAAGGCGATGAAAATGTTATAGTAATGAGAAATTGGAATGCTGTGGTAGGAAAAGGGAGAGAAGGGAATATAGTAGGAGATTTCGGATTAGGTGAAAGGAATGATCAAGGAAGCAGGCTGATGGAAATCTGCACCGAGCATGAGTTGGTCATAGCTAACACCTTATTCAATAACCACGATAGAAGAATATACACATGGATGAGACCAGGAGATACAGTGCGTTACCAAATCAACTTCATTATGTTCAAGCAGACGTTTCGAAACCAGATTTTGGATTGTAAAGCATATCCTGTTGCTGACATAAACTCTGACCACAATCTGGTTGTAATGAAATGCAGATTAAAGTTGAAGAAACTGAAGAAAAGTCAAAAGCCAAAAAGGTGGGCAATAGACAGACTGAAAGTAAAGGATGTAAACGAAAGATTTAAGAAGAATATAAAGGAAGGACTAATGAAACCCCTAAACAAACTTAAATTGCAGACGAATGGGCACTTTTGAAGAATGAAATAACAAAATCCACAGAAGAAAACATTGGTAGGAAAGAAAGAATAGGTAGAAAGCCACAGATCACTCAGGATATACTAGAATTGATGGATGAAAGGCAGAAACACAAGAATCTAAGAGACGAAAAGGGGAAAGCAGAATACAGACGTCTGAGAAATGAGGTTAACAAGAAGTGCAAGGAAGCGAAAGAAGAATGGATGAAAGAGAAATGTGCAAGTATAGAATATAGTCTGAAATTAGGAAAAGTAGACACAGCTTATCGAAGGATTAAGAATACTTTTGGGGAAAAGAAGACTAAGTGCTGTAATATTAAGGACACAAATGGAAAGTCTCTAACAGATAGGGAAGAAAAGGTTGAGAGATGGAAAGCTTACATGCTTACATAAGGGAAAGGAGATTGAGAATCGTGTAATGGAAAGGGAGAAGGAAATTGATGAGGATTCAAAAGGAGATTTAATATTGAGATCAGAATTTGACAGAGCATTAGAGGACATACGCAGGAACAAAGCACCAGGCATAGATGATATACCGATTGAGTTGCTACGCTGCATAGGAAATGAAGGTCTGATCAGGTTATTTCACTTGGTGTGCAGGATTTATGAGACAGGTGAGGTACCCTCTGATTTCAAGAAGAATGTAATCATCCCTATACCAAAGAAAGTGGGAGCTGCTAGATGTGAAGATTACCGTACAATAAGCTTGATTACTCATGCTTCAAAGATCCTGTCTAGAATAATTTACAAGAGGATTTACAGCCAGATAGAAACGGAGTTGGGTGAAGGCCAGTTTGGTTTCAGGAGAAATGTAGGAACAAGGGAAGTTGTACTATGTCTTAAGCTGATTTTGGAAGGTAGAATAAGAAAAGATAAGAGAACGTTCATGGCATTTGTAGACTTAGAAAAGTCTTTTTGATAACGTTGATTGGACTAAATTGTTTGACATTTTGAAATCTATTGGAATAAAGTACAGGGATAGGAGTGAGCTATATAATCTATACAGAAACCAGACAGCAGTCATTCGAGCTGAAGGACATGAGAGAGAAGCTGGTATTCTGAATGGTGTAAGGCAAGGCTGCAACTTATCACCCATACTTTTCAATCTTTACATTGAACAAGCAATGAAGGAAATTGGAGAAACATTTAAAGGGGGAGTGAAGATTCAAGGAGAAATAATTTCAACTCTGAGATTTGCTGATGACATCGTCATCTTGGCCGAAACGCCTGAGGATTTGAATGAGTTTTTGAATGGTATAGACTCCATCTTACGGAAGGAATTCTTGATGATAATTAATAAATGTAAAACAAAAATATTGGAATGCAGGCGAAATTAATCAGAAACCTCTATGGAGATCAAATTTGCAGGTGAAAAGCTGAAGGAAGTAGGAGACTTCTGTTACTTAGGAAGCAGAATAACCAGTGATGGACTAATCAAAGAGGATATAGAAAGTAGGTTGGCTCAGGCAAGGAAAGCATTTCTACAAAAAAGGAATCTGTTGACATCGAATATAGATTTAGGTATTAGGAAGTCATTTTTGAAAGCCTTTGTCTGGAGCATGGTGTGCTATGGAAGTGAAACTTGAGACTATTGGTGCAGCAGAAAAGAGGAGAATTGAAGCATTTGAAATGTGGTGTTACAGGAGAATGATGAAAATCAGATGGGTAGATAGGGTTACAAACGAAGAGGTATTAAGACGAGTGCGAGAGGAGAGATGTTTCTTTCGACTGCTAATGAAGAGAAGAGATAGGTTAGTAGGACACATACTAAGACACCCAGGAATAGCCAGCTTAGTTATGGAAGGAAGGGACGAGGACAAGAATTGCAGGGGTAGACCAAGGTTAGAATATGTTAAACAGATTGCCTCAGATGTAGGGTGTGGTAGCTATGTAGAGATGAAACGATTAGCTCAGGACTGGGAGGCATGGAAAGCTGCATCAAACCAGTCAAAAGACTGAGGACTCAAACAACAACGATGCAAATACATGGGTTATTTTATAACAGTGGCAACTATGCGGTGACAATGCCGTGAAACGTAGCCAGGCACCTGAGGTAGGTTAGATGCCCACCTTCCCTCAGCGTGAATGAACTCTGCAAAAATAAGAAGATCGCAGTGACTGTGCGCTCGTGGAATACAGCTGCAATGATTTTGAAGCAAGAGCAAAGAAGCTGGTTGAAAGTTGAATGCGCTAGAGGTCGCACAGCAAAGCAGTGTTACGAAGGATTGCAAGAGGCTTGCTGTGAAAGTGGATTACCTTACATGGTGGATCAAGGCCTTCAAAGACGGCCGACAAAATGTGACAGACATGGCGCGGCCTTTTCACACTGCAATGAGTGACGACAATGTGCAGAACGTTAACGCTTAAGTGCTGGCGGATCGAAACACCACAATTCGTGAATTGGCCAAGGCCAACAATACGTTTTCGACTGTGCTGCAAATCCTGAAGCAAGGGCTGGAATGCGGAAAATCGCCTCCAAGTGAGTTTCACATGATTTGACCGAACATGAACAATGGCATTAAGTATAACAAACTTAAAGTTTCCGCCTAATCAACACACATTTATTATTTCGTTAGCTTATGGGTACATGTTTCGGAATTAGTACAATTCCTTCTTCAGCCCTTCATAATTCATCTTCGGAAACATCATAGACTAAAAAGACCATGTCCATGTGAGAAACATAACACACTGATAATTAAAATACTATAAAAATTAATTGAACACTTTAAAACATGACAACCTTATGGACATTACATACAATAAAACAATAAAAACATTCCTGCTGTTAACAATCAAATTGATTAATAATCACTACTGTGCACATTCTTGAACGGTATGCGACGGTCAAATTGAGCAGTCGTTAATTTCTTTTTGTAAATAAAAACAAAGGGCACATTCCATTAGTGTTCAGGACACAAATAACTTGCTGTACTGATGAACGTTGACATAGGTGGAAACTTTGTTCGGCACTTTATTGAAAGTATGCTAACATGTGCTTAGTGGATGCAAAACGGAGAAACCTTCCGATTATTAAACTTGTATTTTGCACATTAACTGGGAGTGTTTGTCTTGAGCCGAAAGCTCCAAGGACATGCAACGTTTAAGAGCAAACGCGCCAAGGTCAATGACTATGGTACTGGTTGGTGGGCTCCCACATCGGCGTGACTGCTAATGCGAAGCGATGTAGGTAAGGTCAAGTGCCTGGCTGTTTGCGGTCCGGTGTGCATACAGGTTAATCCACTAGTGCTGTGAGTGGAGTCAAGCTGGACTCTTTTTCGAATGAACAATGGCTGCGATATGATGCAGCTCTTATGCACCTGGAGCGCTATGAATAGGAAGGTGAGGCCCTCTAACGGCGGAAAATCACCATTAACGAGACCTGGGCCGGAGGTTATGAACCACAGCTGAAACGCCAATCAAAGAGTGGCAAAAAGTAACGGTTCGGCCGACCAGAACCAATGTGACGGCCATGCAGATCGTTGCCTACGACTGGAATAGTGTTGTCATAAAGCATACCGTTCCCCGAGGACGTACCGTTAATGCGGAGTATTACTGTGCATTTTTGCACACAAACCTGGTAACAGCCCTAAGAAGAAAACGAGGACACCTCTTGAATAACCCACCCATCATTCTGCATGACAATGCAAGACCGCATGCAGCAGGAGTTGTGACTGAGTTGTTAAATCGCTGGGGCTGGGCAGTGCTTTACCACCCCCCTTAGTCTACAGATCTTAGCCCCTGCGCCTACGATCTCAACCATTAAATGAAAGCACCACTTCGAGGGATCTGCTTTCGCACAGTAGATGATGTTCTCCAGGCCACCGACCTCTCCATCCACGACCCTCTGATATCAGGCACTCTCAATTGCATCCAACGGCTTCCACATCGCTGGGAATGTGTGCTACACAACGGTGGTGATTACTTCGAGGGCCTGTAGAACGTAGAGCAATGTAAATATGCTATGTATCTGAAGAAAAAATATTTGCCACTATTAGAAAAACAACCCATGTAGGTCGAGCTACTTTCAAGTTATTAAAACTAGGAATAATTTCTAATTTCAAGTCTTAGATACCTTTGAATTGATATTTGACATGAGTAAATTAGATTAAAATGTATAGTAAGCCTCACACCTTGGCCCTCTCAATTATATATATCTGAAACAGCCTTTTCTGCAATAAGTAGGTAAGTGAATATACCTATTCTACACAAAAATTATGGAAAGTAAAGAGGGGATACATGTATCTCCGTATTTTGTAATTAAGTTCTTTCAAATGATGGGCTGCTTTGTGTGGAAAGCTTTGGAACCTTACACTGACCCATTGACTTGTTTTCAAACTGAGAATTGGAAGTTTACTTTCTGATTACTTATATCACAGAAAGTCTACATACACCTACTTATTACAAAAAAGGCATAAATTGTGATCAGGGTTCATATTCACAATGCTTCCCAGAAGTCTGTTGAGCATTTCTGAGATGATAAGTATACTCATTATCCAACCTCGTGACTTAATCTTCAGTCCTTTCTGCTTTAATATCTTGCTCGTAATCCTATATCTCACCGTTGTATTAGGGCAGCATGTGTGTTTATATCCATTCCTATGTACTCATTTGTGTTACTTGTTTCAGGTTCCTCCTTATGATAATAGAACTTTTCCTCTCGATGACGACACCTATGAAAAGATGTTGAAATCAATGCCTGAGGGACACGTATTTCCACCCTTAGTTATGGAGCCAAAGAAATCTACCAAAGATGACAAGCTGGTGAGTGTAATAAAATTCAGTCAAAGAGGAGTTGGCTTTATGAAATTGTGTGAGCAGAATTAATCTCTATAAGAAAATGCATTAAGGTGAACATACGGTACAATCGATGGACAGGAAAACACCAATACAGAATGAACACAATGTCAGACAGGGAAAGGTAGAGGGAGAGATACAGTAAAAAAAACAGTTTTATTTGAAATTCGTCTAATTTGGAGAAATGTTTGGTCACCGAAACTCAATAATATGTCATTTCATTTATCTAATCTGTTTTATTTGAAGGGTGATGTTGATCCCACGTATGAAATTCGAACTTTTAATTTGAAATATTTGAAAAATTCTTCAAAAACAATACGATTCTTCTTACAAAATTCATCAACTCACTCTTTCAGATTTGCGTCCTCAAATGCGCAACTCGTGAGCGATAAAAATATCAATATGCTAATGAATATTTGAAAATTATCGAAGGAATGCAATGATAGTAACGTTCTGCAGTTTTGGATATTAGAATAAAATATCTTCGCTTCGTCAGCATTAAAGGAGGCAATCCTATTTAGGTTTGTTCCTTCAGGTTGTCTCAATGTTAATGCAGGATATCTCTTCAAGAACTCATACAACCAATATTTGCCTGTTGAACCTTTAACTTTATGGACATTATGGAGAATCTTATTCTCCTCTGCAAACTTGAACGCAAACCGTCTGACAAGCTTGGAGGGCGGTAAGCCGTAAAATAATTTTGCCAATGTCTAAACGTATTCGGATAATTGTGACTCCATTTCGTTGGTAAAAACAGCTTTACGACTTAGACGAGGTGGAGCAAGTCTATTTTGCAGGAACTGCTTTCGTAGGATTGACTCGGGAATGTTGAAACTTCTCCCCACTTCCCTTATTTGCCTCCCACCATCCCTAATTGCATGTCGTGCTTTCTGCATATTTTCAGCTGGGTAGGAGCTTTTCTCCGTTTTCCGCATATAATTTCTTGGCATCTGGAGAACAAACACGAAATATTTTGCCATTAGTTTCGCGTTGTATTCACTTGTTCATATTATGTTCTGCGCACCATTACCCCACTCTGCTTTTAAAACGTATCTCACTGAATCCCGGTAAACTAATCTATTATAATGAAAAATAAATACATGCAGAAACACTGTAAAAACTGGCATTTAAAACTACATTTAATTTTAAATACAGTAATGGAATCACAACTGTAGGCTTACCATCTTTTTTGCTGGCTACAGAAAATAACATGCAACGTGTAGAGTTTCTTCATCCAAGCCTCACGGCTATCACATATCAACTGGCATCATGCTGACTGTCCCTATCAGATAGGTATGATGACAGCTTTAGGGTAGCAGTGAACTGAGTTGCTAGTTGTACTACCAACTCGAAAAACAGTTATAGTTCATTGTTTCATTATACTGTGATGTGTGAGGGTGCATGTGAGTGTGCCTGGTGACAGACTGTTTTAGTGGTAGTATTTGTTGTTGGTGGAACTTAAGTTTTTTTTTTTTTTTTTTTTTTTTTAGTAGAAATTTGGTATTTAATTGTTAGAAGAAGGTTAGAATTTTTGTTAGTATAATTGCTCTTTACTTATTCTGAAAGGGAGTAGCAGCCTTTCAGAATAAATCAATTCTTTACTAGTCTAATAGACTGTTAAGATATTGATAATATAAGCCAACTAATGGCTACACTGCTTTCTGCTGCACTGCGGAAAGCAACGGGAAACTACAGCTGTAATGCTATTCCCGAGGATATGCACCTCTCTATGCATAATTACATGTGATGATGGCCTCCTCCCTTGTAAAATTTCAATCCGGAGGTGAACTAGTCCCCCGTTCTGACCTCCGGATGGGGACTACTCGAGAGGGAGTTAACATCACAGAAGTGACAAAGAGGAAATCTGACATTCTACGGATCGGAGCATGGACTGTTAGAAGTCTGCTAGGAAGTGGAAGGTTAGAAAACTTAGAAAGGGAAATGGATAGGTTGAGGTTGGATTTGGTTGGGATTAGTGAAATGCGCTGGCAGGAAGAACAGGACTTTTGGTCAGGAGACTATAGAGTCATTAGCACTAAATCAAACAATGGTCAAGCAGGGGTTGGTCTCATATTGAGTAGGAAACTTGGACAGCGGGTGGAATATTATGAGCAATATAGTGAACGGATTATTGTAGCAAAAATCAATACTAAAACTACGTGCACCACAGTGATACAAGTCTATATGCCTACCAGTCAAGCTGATGATGAGGATGTTGAAAAGGTCGACGAAGAAATAGATGAAATTCTGAGGTATATCAAAGGCGATGAAAATGTTATAGTAATGAGAAATTGGAATGCTGTGGTAGGAAAAGGGAGAGAAGGGAATATAGTAGGAGATTTCGGATTAGGTGAAAGGAATGATCAAGGAAGCAGGCTGATGGAAATCTGCACCGAGCATGAGTTGGTCATAGCTAACACCTTATTCAATAACCACGATAGAAGAATATACACATGGATGATACCAGGAGATACAGTGCGTTACCAAATCAACTTCATTATGGTCAAGCAGAGGTTTCGAAACCAGATTTTGGATTGTAAAGCATATCCTGTTGCTGACATAAACTCTGACCACAATCTGGTTGTAATGAAATGCAGATTAAAGTTGAAGAAACTGAAGAAAAGTCAAAAGCCAAAAAGGTGGGCAATAGACAGACTGAAAGTAAAGGATGTAAACGAAAGATTTAAGAAGAATATAAAGGAAGGACTAATGAAACCCCTAAACAAACTTCAATTGCAGACGAATGGGCACTTTTGAAGAATGAAATAACAAAATCCGCAGAAGAAAACATTGGTAGGAAAGAAAGAATAGGTAGAAAGCCACAGATCACTCAGGATATACTAGAATTGATGGATGAAAGGCAGAAACACAAGAATCTAAGAGACGAAAAGGGGAAAGCAGAATACAGACGTCTGAGAAATGAGGTTAACAAGAAGTGCAAGGAAGCGAAAGAAGAATGGATGAAAGAGAAATGTGCAAGTATAGAATATAGTCTGAAATTAGGAAAAGTAGACACAGCTTATCGAAGGATTAAGAATACTTTTGGGGAAAAGAAGACTAAGTGCTGTAATATTAAGGACACAAATGGAAAGTCTCTAACAGATAGGGAAGAAAAGGTTGAGAGATGGAAAGCTTACATGCTTACATAAGGGAAAGGAGATTGAGAATCGTGTAATGGAAAGGGAGAAGGAAATTGATGAGGATTCAAAAGGAGATTTAATATTGAGATCAGAATTTGACAGAGAATTAGAGGACATACGCAGGAACAAAGCACCAGGCATAGATGATATACCGATTGAGTTGCTACGCTGCATAGGAAATGAAGGTCTGATCAGGTTATTTCACTTGGTGTGCAGGATTTATGAGACAGGTGAGGTACCCTCTGATTTCAAGAAGAATGTAATCATCCCTATACCAAAGAAAGTGGGAGCTGCTAGATGTGAAGATTACCGTACAATAAGCTTGATTACTCATGCTTCAAAGATCCTGTCTAGAATAATTTACAAGAGGATTTAAAGCCAGATAGAAACGGAGTTGGGTGAAGGCCAGTTTGGTTTCAGGAGAAATGTAGGAACAAGGGAAGTTGTACTATGTCTTAAGCTGATTTTGGAAGGTAGAATAAGAAAAGATAAGAGAACGTTCATGGCATTTGTAGACGTAGAAAAGTCTTTTTGATAACGTTGATTGGACTAAATTGTTTGACATTTTGAAATCTATTGGAATAAAGTCCAGGGATAGGAGTGAGCTATATAATCTATACAGAAACCAGAGAGCAGACATTCGAGCTGAAGGACATGAGAGAGAAGCTGGTATTCTGAATGGTGTAAGGCAAGGCTGCAACTTATCACCCATACTTTTCAATCTTTACATTGAACAAGCAATGAAGGAAATTGGAGAAAAATTTAAAGGGGGGAGTGAAGATTCAAGGAGAAATAATTTCAACTCTGAGATTTGCTGATGACATCGTCATCTTGGCCGAAACGCCTGAGGATTTGAATGAGTTTTTGAATGGTATAGACTCCGTCTTACGGAAGGAATTCATGATGATAATTAATAAATGTAAAACAAAAATATTGGAATGCAGGCGAAATTAATCAGAAACCTCTATGGAGATCAAATTTGCAGGTGAAAAGCTGAAGGAAGTAGGAGACTTCTGTTACTTAGGAAGCAGAATAACCAGTGATGGACTAAGCAAAGAGGATATAGAAAGTAGGTTGGCTCAGGCAAGGAAAGCATTTCTACAAAAAAGGAATCTGTTGACATCAAATATAGATTTAGGTATTAGGAAGTCATTTTTGAAAGCCTTTGTCTGGAGCATGGTGTGCTATGGAAGTGAAACTTGAGACTATTGGTGCAGCAGAAAAGAGGAGAATTGAAGCATTTGAAATGTGGTGTTACAGGAGAATGTTGAAAATCAGATGGGTAGATAGGGTTACAAACGAAGAGGTATTAAGACGAGTGCGAGAGGAGAGATGTTTCTTTCGACTGCTAATGAAGAGAAGAAATAGGTTAGTAGGACACATACTAAGACACCCAGGAATAGCCAGCTTAGTTATGGAAGGAAGGGACGAGGACAAGAATTGCAGGGGTAGACCAAGGTTAGAATATGTTAAACAGATTGCCTCAGATGTAGGGTGTGGTAGCTACGTAGAGATGAAACGATTAGCTCAGGACTGGGAGGCATGGAAAGCTGCATCAAACCAGTCTAAAGACTGAGGACTCAAACAACAACGATGCAAATACATGGGTTATTTTTTTAACAGTGGCAACTATGCGGTGACAATGCCGTGAAACGTAGCCAGGCACCTGAGGTAGGTTAGATGCCCACCTTCCCTCAGCGTGAATGAACTCTGCAAAAATAAGAAGATCGCAGTGACTGTGCGCTCGTGGAATACAGCTGCAATGATTTTGAAGCAAGAGCAAAGAAGCTTGTTGAAAGTTGAATGCGCTAGAGGTCGCAAAGCAAAGCAGTGTTACGAAGGATTGCAAGAGGCTTGCTGTGAAAGTGGATTACCTTACATGGTGGATCAAGGCCTTCAAAGACGGCCGACAAAATGTGACAGACATGGCGCGGCCTTTTCACACTGCAATAGGTAACGACAATGTGCAGAACGTTAACGCTTAAGTGCTGGCGGATCGAAACACCACAATTCGTGAATTGGCCAAGGCCAACAATACGTTTTCGACTGTGCTGCAAATCCTGAAGCAAGGGCTGGAATGCGGAAAATCGCCTCCAAGTGGGTTTCACATGATTTGACCGAACATGAACAATGGCTGCGATATGATGCAGCTCTTATGCACCTGGAGCGCTATGAATGGGAAGGTGAGGCCCTCTAACGGCGGAAAATCACCATTAACGAGACCTGGGCCGGAGGTTATGAACCACAGCTGAAACGCCAATCAAAGAGTGGCAAAAAGTAACGGTTCGGCCGACCAGAACCAATGTGACGGCCATGCAGATCGTTGCCTACGACTGGAATAGTGTTGTCATAAAGCATACCGTTCCCCGAGGACGTACCGTTAATGCGGAGTATTACTGTGCATTTTTGCAAACATACCTGGTAACAGCCCTAAGAAGAAAACGAGGACACCTCTTGAATAACCCACCCATCATTCTGCATGACAATGCAAGACCTCATGCAGCAGGAGTTGTGACTGAGTTGTTAAATCGCTGGGGCTGGGCAGTGCTTTACCACCCCCCTTAGTCTCCAGATCTTAGCCCCTGCGACTACGATCTCAACCATTAAATGAAAGCACCACTTCGAGGGATCTGCTTTCGCACAGTAGATGATGTTCTCCAGGCCACCGACCTCTCCATCCACGACCCTCTGATATCAGGCACTCTCAATTGCATCCAACGGCTTCCACATCTCTGGGAACGTGTGCTACACAACGGTGGTGATTACTTCGAGGGCCTGTAGAACGTAGAGCAATGTAAATATGCTATGTATCTGAAGAAAAAATATTTGCCACTATTAGAAAAACAACCCATGTAGGTCGAGCTACTTTCAAGTTATTAAAACTAGGAATAATTTCTAATTTCAAGTCTTAGATACCTTTGATATGATATTTGACATGAGTAAATTAGATTAAAATGTATAGTAAGCCTCACACCTTGGCCCTCTCAATTATATATATCTGAAACAGCCTTTTCTGCAATAAGTAGGTAAGTGAATATACCTATTCTACACATAAATTATCGAAAGTAAAGAGGGGATACATGTATCTACGTATTTTGTAATTAAGTTCTTTCAAATGATGGGCTGCTTTGTGTGGAAAGCTTTGGAACCTTACCCTGACCCATTGACTTGTTTTCAAACTGAGAATTGGAAGTTTACTTTCTGATTACTTATATCACAGAAAGTCTACATACACCTACTTATTACAAAAAAGGCATAAATTGTGATCAGGGTTCATATTCACAATGCTTCACAGAAGTCTGTTGAGCATTTCTGAGATTATAAGTATACTCATTATCCAACCTCGTGACTTAATCTTCAGTCCTTTCTGCTTTAATATCTTGCTCGTAATCCTATATCTCACCGTTGTATTAGGGCAGCATGTGTGTTTATATCCATCCCTATGTACTCATTTGTGTTACTTGTTTCAGGTTCCTCCATATGATAATAGAACTTTTCCTCTCGATGACGACACCTATGAAAAGATGTTGAAATCAATGCCTCAGGGACACGTATTTCCACCCTTAGTTATGGAGCCAAAGAAATCTACCAACGATGACAAGCTGGTGAGTGTAATAAAATTCAGTCAAAGAGGAGTTGGCTTTATGAAATTGTGTGAGCAGAATTAATCTCTATAAGAAAATGCATTAAGGTGAACATACGGTACAATCGATGGACAGGAAAACACCAATACAGAATGAACACAATGTCAGACAGGGAAAGGTAGAGGGAGGGATACAGTAAAAAAAACAGTTTTATTTGAAATTCGTCTAATTTGGAGAAATGTTTGGTCACCGAAACTCAATAATGTCATTTCATTTATTTAATCTGTTTTATTTGAAGGGTGATGTTGATCCCACGTATGAAATTCGAACTTTTAATTTGAAATATTTGAAAAATTCTTCGAAAACAATACGATTCTTCTTACAAAATTCATCAACTCACTCTTTCAGATTTGCGTCCTCAAATGCGCAACTCGTGAGCGATAAAAATATCAATATGCTAATGAATATTTGAAAATTATCGAAGGAATGTATTGTCCGCTGAATGATAGATTACATGTGTTGTGTTTGAAAAATCGCTGTATATTGCTCTTGCATCCACGATTATGGCTGATAAAACAAGGTTTTTGGGGAAATTATTTTGTAGTTTCATTTGGTTGCACTGATAAAAAGGAATATATACTGCTCAAAAAAATTAAAGCACCACTTTTTTCAAAGGCCACCAAATTTTGAAAAGTTGAACTACAAGCTCGAAATCTCAGTATGACGTTTGTCCTGACGCCTATCAAGCATATGCTTCAGCACAACTCCCCAACGTGAGTAGTTTCGGGGTAGCACCCCGAAAACCAGCCCATTTTCGAAAACCGCAAATTGAAGTTTGCGAAAAACGCTGCAGGACTTGTCGCAGGTTGCCAAAGCGGTCGAAAATGAATGAGTCTTGCTCTTAAAGGTTCCACAAACACGTTGAAATCGTTACATTTGACGTTTGGGCATTTACAACCCCCTTCATCATCCCCTAAACATGGACTACCATTGGGGGCGTCTGAAAAGGTACCGGGTGTGTTTAACCACCTGAAAACCTGTACACCGTCCTCAGTTGCTGATTGCAGTAAGTTCTTAAGGCCTCCGGCAATGTCCACACCCCCTAACACCCTCAACTGGCATGGGACCAAACCACCCCTTCTCGATTCACCCCTAAGGAAGGTTTTAATCGAGATGTTTATCAGTGCTGCTAATGGGGGGTCTTCCCCTAACGTTTCAAAGAAGGAACTGTGCCTTTGTCACCACCCCTTCCCCTGCAACCCCCGTTTGTATGATTTTTCGAATCAGGCCCTTTTTAAGGGCTGAAACGACATCTTAATCGCTGAAAGGGCTATAAAGGTCCTTAGAAGTAGTGTTGACACGAAATCAACCCCTTCCGATCGATGATTGACATTCCGTCCCCCAAATTCGAAATTTTTGCACCCCCAACCCTCCCTGTCTGGACGCGTAATGCGTCATGGCAGAGTTTTCAGAGTTGGATGAAAATGAAGCTTATGGCCTGCAATGGAGCCCAAAACAGCAGGCTGGATAGAAATTCATCTGTAGGTTGGGAAACGGGACCAACATTTTTCAAAAAAGTGTACAGCTTACAGTAAGTACGCCCATGCATAGGCAACCCACATCACGTCCGTGCGTGTGGGTTGCCTATGATCGGCAATAGGTTACAAAGTTTGGCAATGGGAGGAAAATGACGTGATGTGGGTTGCCTATGCATTGGTGTACTTACTAGAGGCTGTTAACTTTTTTGAAAATTTTTGGTCCCGTTTCCCACCCTACCGATGAATTTCCATCCAACCTGCTGATTTGGGCTCCATTTCAGGCCATAAGCTTAATTTTGATCCAACTCTGAAAACTCTGCCATGACGCGTTACGCGTCCAGACAGGGAGGGTTGAGGGTGCAAAAATGTCAACTTTGGGGGATGGAATGTCAATCAAACATCGGAAGGGGTTGATTTCGTGTCACCACTACTTCTAAGGACCTTTACAGCCCTTTGAGCGATTAAGACCTCATTTCAGCCCTTAAAAAGGGCCTGATTCGAAAAATCATACAAAAGGGGGTAGCAAGGGAAGGGGTGGCGACACAGGCGCAGGGCCTCTTTTGAAACGTTAGGGGAAGACCCCCCCATTAGCAGCACTGATAAAAATCTCGATTTAAACCTTCCTTAGGGGTGAATCAAGACGGGGTGGTTTGGTCCCTTGCCAGTTGAGGGTGTTAGGAGGGGTGAACATTGCCGGAGGCCTTAAGAACTTACTGCAATCAGCAACTGAGGACGGTGTGCAGGTTTTCAGGTGGTTAAACCCATCCGGTACCTTCTCAGGCGCCCCCAATGTTAGTCCATGTTTAGGGGATGATGAAGGGGGTTGAAAATGCCCAAACGTCAAATGTAACGATTTCAGCGTGTTCGTGGAAACTTAAGAGCAAGACTCATTCATTTTCGACTGCTTTGGCAACCTGCGACAAGTCCTACAGCGTTTTTCGCAAACTTCAATTTACGGTTTTCAAATATGGGCTGGTTTTGGGGGCGCTATCCCGATACTACACAAGTTGGGGAGTTGTGCTGAAGCATGTGCTTGGTAGGCGTCGGGGCAAACGTCATACTGAGATTTCGACCTTGTGCAGTCAACTTTCCAAATTTGGTGGCCTTTGAAAAAAGTGGTGCTTTAATTTTTTTGAGCAGTATATTTTGTTTATTGAAGTTTCTTTGTATAAACAATATTCACGAAACGATGAAATTTCATCACTTCACCTGTGTAGTCAGCTGGAGGACATTGACATAGTGAAGTTCTCCTCCTCAAAATTAAATTGTTCCAATGCGTAAATCGTACTGCACAGCCTCAGCTCGGCTTAAATAATGAAGCTGAGATTCCTTGACTTTCCACCATCTCACAAGCTTTGAACTTTAGCATTTCATGTGTCATGGCATGACAATTGTTTCTTCCACTGTAACACTTTGTCATAAACTTCTTTGCACTTGACTTTCCGCGTGCCATGAAAAGATTCGAGTCCATTAACGTTAGTTCATCCTTCTGATTATGCCAATAATGAATCATTTTTAGGCTGCACATTGAATTCATGAGATGCAAACTCGACAGCACTTAATTTAAACGAGGCTGTAATACTCATTTTGCAATTGTCAGTACTCGTTTTCCAAATCTTCACAGTACATATCTCAGATAAAGATAGGACTTGAGAGGAAAGGTACGGTACGAACCAAGCATCTGAAAAAGTGATAGGGCATGGGGAAGGGGATTTTGAAGCAAGCCTGGCCCCAAGGCCAGGTTCCAGTTGAGTAACCATTTGGAGCCCGGAGCTGTTAAACTTTTACACATGTGATTTTAATTTTGCATTAATGCCTTTTCAAAAGACATTACTCATTTGTCAGATTTAACACGAATTGTATGTTTTTCTTCTAAAATGCTACAAAATGCTAAAATTCACCACCCCTACAGATATTGCACTGTATGGGTTGACTTCACTGCAGATGACAAGCTGAGGGACCAATAATCAAGGGTGGAAGCAGCCAAACCTTGTCATTGTTTCTACACTTAGCAGTATACATTGGTTTAGAGGTAGGAAAGCTCTTCAGCTTCCCCAAGACTTCAACCCACACAGTGTCAATCACTAATATCTCTTCTACTGTTAGTGGATTTGTGACACGAATGCCCACCATTAAAGACAGCGGTGCATGCTTGTCAAGCGGACTCACTATCACCTCGACCAATGGAGGTACCAGCTTGAGATATTCACTGTCAGTTATGCCACCATGCATTGGCATTCTGGGCAGCGGCGGCTCGTGGGGTGTAAGTTCGGTGCAGCCTAACACACGCTGGTGTGCAGTAAACATATACATTTTGTTGGGTCATCTAGCTAGGATGAAATCTGGTATGTCAAAAGTAGATTGCTTGATAAAATTTATTTTTTATCCTCCTCCTTCCATTTAGAAAACGAAGTTTCTTCTAAAATACAAACTAAATCTACGGACGGTTCCGTGTTAAAACACGCCTTGGAGGGAACACTATTATTTCACACTATAAGAAAAGATTTAAATACTATATACCTAAAGTGCGATCTCTCACTCTACATACTCATACTTATACTTATAACGTAACTGAAATTCAAATGCACTTCCTCTCCAAACATACACCTATATTATTATATTATGATTAAACACAGTAAATATAAAAACGCCAAGATCTCACTCTTTTAGCTGTGCTACTGTATGCTCTTCAAATGCGCTTAGACTATTCTATTTACACTTCATTCACAATTAATTACTATGAAAGAATACTTCGTACACCACACGTTCAAATATATAACAAGCTTCTTGTTACAGCAGTTGGAACAGTAGCCACAACTTTCGCGACAAATTATACTAGTAAAAATGTCTTTGCGTGATCGTGTTTTAGCGTGATTGAGATACTAACATTTGTTTATTAATTTTAAGGTTTTTAGGCTAGAGAGCAAGTGACTTCCTTACAATGGACTCTGTATTTGCTCGGGCTACATGCCCGTACCAACGCAACCGAGTCTCCCTCATTTTTGCTGGGATAGGGGCAATTACAAGAGTGATATGGACATCTTTGTTCTTAATATGATCCAGCTGTGTAATTCCCAAGACCATCGTAGCATCCGCATCTCTATTGAGTGCAAGGCTTGTTCATGTTTCTTTGTATTAGGCCACAAGGGGATCTTTAGCATGCCAGTAAATCTACTGACACGGCCCCCTCACATTTGCACATCTCCAAATGCCAACTGGCTAGGCCAGAATTCGATCCTGCAGCCTTGGTCACAGCAGGCGAGAATGTTTCCGCTGAGCCATGCAGCCAGCTCAAGAAATAATAAAATGAAGTGTTTGAATTGTAATTTCATAACATCTAGGTCATTTGCATTTAATAAAAATAATAATAATAATAATAGGCTAATGAAATAGGAAACTATTACTAAACCAACATGGTGAAATTTTAAAACTGATATAGGTAATTCAGATTTCTACCTTTGATATCTTCCTAGTCTCAACCTTATTTGCTGGCTTAAGCCGTGCATCTAGAGAATCAGCTGTTGCTGTACTGTTCAGGTCCCAGCTCCGTGAATTTGAGAGGAATGTGGATCGCACGGATGACGATATAGCTAGAGCCTGGCGCGGATGTGCTATGTTTAAAATGAATATTATACAGCCAGAATTGCAATCCTTTACAGTTTTTTTGATTGTGCTTAATGACATAATTTGAATGGGATTAGCGTAAATCATCATCTTAAATTTGTCATAAAAACATAACGTAAAAAAAGGTAATAAACATCCGGGCACTAGTAAGGGACAGTGGGTGAATTGTGCACACTTAAGCAAAAATCGGTCTTGTGATGGTCGCATAATAGATAACACAACTGCAGTTATGAATACGAGAGCCTTAGTAATCCTATATTCGATGTGCAGAAACAAATTTAATTCAAATATAAATATGGTGGACTATAATTCCAAATTTCGCAAATATGCATTTTCGCACGATTACCCACCCTGCAGGGTAATCATGGGCTGGGAAATTGTGGGCATGGGATGAATGTAGGAAAGCCATAATAATACAATGTGAATTGGCTGAAACTTGCATTGTGCATTAATACTAGAATATTCCAATGCATCTTACAAGCGCATAACAATGCAATGATAGTAACGTTCTGCAGTTTTGGATATTAGAATAAAATATCTTTGCTTCGTCAGCATTAAAGGAGGCAATCCTATTTAGGTTTGTTCCTTCAGGTTGTCTCAATGTTAATGCAGGATAACTCTTCAAGAACTCATACAACCAATATTTGCCTGTTAAACCTTTATCTTTATGGACATTATGGAGAATCTTATTCTCCTCTACAAACTTGAACGCAAACCGTCTGACAAGCTTGGAGGGCGGTAAGCCGTAAAATAATTTTGCCAATGTCTAAACATATTCGGATAATTGTGACTCCATTTCGTTGGTAAAAACAGCTTTACGACTTAGACGAGGTGGAGCAAGTCTATTTTGCAGGAACTGCTTTCGTAGGATTGACTCGGGAATGTTGAAACTTCTCCCCACTTCCCTTATTTGCCTCCCACCATCCCTAATTGCATGTAGTGCTTTCTGCATATTTTCAGCTGGGTAGGAGCTTTTCTCCGTTTTCCGCATATAATTTCTTGGCATCTGGAGAAAAAACACGAAATATTTTGCCATTAATTTCGCGTCGTATTTAGTTGTTCATATTATGTTCTGCGGACCATTACCCCACTCTGCTTTTAAAACGCATCTTACTAAATCCCAGTAAACTAATCTATTATATTGAAAAATAAATACATGCAGAAACACTGTAAAAACTGGCATTTAAAACTACATTTAATTTTAAATACAGCAATGGAATCACAACTGTAGGCTTACCATCTTTTTTGCTGGCTACAGAAAATAACATGCAACGTGTAAAGTTTCTTCATCCAAGCCTCACGGCTATCACATATCAACTGGCATCATGCTGACTGTCCCTATCAGATAGGTACGATGACAGCTTTAGGGTAGCAGTGAACTGAGCTGCTAGTTGTACTACTAACTCGAAAAACATAGCTGCGCACAATTACCCAACTTTCCCCATGATATTCAACAAGTTCGGATTGTAGTCTATTCTAAAAACTATCCGCAAATTTACTCCAAACATTAACCGCAGCTTATCCGCTATCCGCAAAGCAATGCAAAGTATATCCGCATGGCGAAAAATGTTGCGGATATCCGCGAGTTTATCCGCGGATATCCGCGCAGGCCTTTAGGTATAGTGTATGAATACAGATGTGCGAGGTTCCTGGGCCTTTCGTAGTAACAGACCAAATCCATTGGGGCCTGCACAAATGTTCACCGAAGTTCATTTGTTGAAACGACTCGCATGTGATTTATTGTAAAATGGATTTTCTAATTCGGAAAACTTCTACTTGTGCCTTACCTATTGTAAATACCTTTCCTGCAGTGTGCACAACAATTCACTAAAATTTTACCACATTTGGATGAATGTTATATGAAAGCATGAGAGACTTGAAACGATTCATGCGCTGTCACTCATTCGTTGAATCTACTCGTGCACTGCCTATTGTAAAATTGATTTACAAAGCCAGAAATATTGTCAATTCAAATTACAGTACAGTAAGTATGTAGTTAGTTTTAAATATGTAGTTAGTTTGTTTATTAGATATATGTCATTGTTCTATTTGACTGTGGTGTGTGAGTGTGTCTGGTGGCAGTTGCATTGTTTATTAGTTATAGTTCATTGTTTCATTATACTGTGATGTGTGAGGGTGCATGTGAGTGTGCCTGGTGACAGACTGTTTTAGTGGTAGGATTTGTTGTTGGTGGAACTTAAGTTTTTTTTTTTTTTTTTTTTTTTTTTTTTTTTTGTTAGTAGAATTTTGGTATTTAATTGTTAGAAGAAGGTTAGTATTTTTGTTAGTATAATTGCTCTTTACTTATTCTGAAAGGGAGTAGCAGCCTTTCAGAATAAATCAATTCTTTACTAGTCTAATAGACGGTTAAGATATTTGATAATATAAGCCAACTAATGGCTACACCTCGTTCTGCTGCACGGCTGAAAGCAACGGGAAACTACAGCTGTAATGCTATTCCTGAGGATATGCACCTCTCTATGCATAATTACATGTGATGATGGCCTCCTCCCTTGTAAAATTTCAATCCGGAGGTAAACTAGTCCCCCGTTCTGATCTCCGGATGAGGACTACTCGAGAGGGGGTTAACATCACAGAAGTGACAAGGAGGAAATCTGACATTCTATGGATCGGAGCGTGGACTGTTAGAAGTCTGTAGGAAGTGGAAGGTTAGAAAACTTAGAAAGGGAAATGGACAGGTTGAGGTTGGATTTGGTTGGGATTAGTGAAATGCGCTGGCAGGAAGAACAGGACTTTTGGTCAGGAGACTATAGGGTCATTAGCACTAAATCAAACAATGGCCAAGCAGGGGTTGGTCTCATATTGAGTAGGAAACTTGGACAGCGGGTGGAATATTATGAGCAATATAGTGTACGGATTATTGTAGCAAAAATCAATACTAAAACTACGTGCACCACAGTGATACAAGACTATATGCCTACCAGTCAAGCTGATGATGAAGATGTTGAAAAGGTCGACAAAGAAATAGATGAAATTCTGAGGTATATCAAAGGCGATGAAAATGTTATAGTAATGAGAAATTGGAATGCTGTGGTAGGAAAAGGGAGAGAAGGGAATATAGTAGGAGATTTCGGATTAGGTGAAAGGAATGATCAAGGAAGCAGGCTGATGGAAATCTGCACCGAGCATGAGTTGGTCATAGCCAACACCTTATTCAATAACCACGATAGAAGAATATACACATGGATGAGACCAGGAGATACAGTGCGTTACCAAATCAACTTCATTTTGGTCAAGCAGAGGTTTCGAAACCAGATTTTGGATTGTAAAGCATATCCTGTTGCTGACATAAACTCTGACCACAATCTGGTTGTAATGAAATGCAGATTAAAGTTGAAGAAACTGAAGAAAAGTCAAAAGCCAAAAAGGTGGGCAATAGACAGACTGAAAGTAAAGGATGTAAACGAAAGATTTAAGAAGAATATAAAGGAAGGACTAATGAAACCCCTAAACAAACTTAAATTGCAGACGAATGGGCACTTTTGAAGAATGAAATAACAAAATCCGCAGAAGAAAACATTGGTAGGAAAGAAAGAATAGGTAGAAAGCTACAGATCACTCAGGATATACTAGAATTGATAGATGAAAGGCAGAAACACAAGAATCTAAGAGACGAAAAGGGGAAAGCAGAATACAGACGTCTGAGAAATGAGGTTAACAAGAAGTGCAAGGAAGCGAAAGAAGAATGGATGAAAGAGAAATGTGCAAGTATGTAACAGTAATTAGTGCCCCATGTTGGTAGCGACAAATGAAACGTTTTGCTTGCCCCTAACTGTTGGGTGACAAATGTAACTGTTTACCTTTGCCTAAGCTATGTTGCTTTAATGGGTGCCAAGACCTCAACCCAATGTTGAAATCTAAATTTGTATTTAACAACGTCTAGCTCTGGCAGAACACCTTCAAGACTCTATTCACTCAGATCGTGGTATGATTTGATCATTAACCCAACAAACAATTTTATCAGGAGAAGGAATTGGTCTATATCTAATGCTACCTACTGAAAGCAAAGATTGCATTGTAAAAGAAATGAATTTATTATATAAAACAAGTATAGCAAAATTAATAATAATAATAACTATAAAATTTAAATTGGAGCATTGTGATTTGAATATTACCGATAGAAAATTACGTGAAAACGGAGTCTGATAAATTGATTTTACTCTTATTTCCAAGCTATGAAGTTACTGAAATATGAAATGTAAAACAAAGAAAAATGAGAGATTGCGTATTTCTGCGTCATTTGCGCTTACCACTGGAAATTGCCAAGGCATTTCCCTCGTACTTGCTGATGCTGTGTGCTTCCCACAGTCTCCTGGACGTCGTCATCTCCGTCGAAATTTGATGATATTCTGGTAGATTAGATAATTCTATGGTCCGTACATCGGACCCAAACACTCGTACCACTCCACGGAACATCGGAGCGACTCCCGCGTCCAACCGTACTGCTCAAGTATTTCACAGATAGTCCTCCTTCCACGGCGCGTCGAACGATATATTCACCTGTCGGTTCCCCCACTCCAGTCTCAACTTCCAGCTTACGTGGTCTCCACTGATAGGCTGAGCACGCCGCTATCTTCCCCTCCTCTGGTTCATTACACTCGGCGGGAGGGTTCCGTTTCAACAATTCGCCTTTTCTTGACGATGCGACCCAAGATTGCGTCATGCTTCTCGACAGGAATCAGCTTGTATTTGAATTCCCAGTGAGTCATCTCTCTCAAATACCCTAACTGACAAAACTCCGTAAAATTCCGTAATCATATAATTTTCTATGATATTGTCGTTCGTAATAATTTGCTTGATAGCGTTTTCTAAGACATAGAAAACCTATCTGTAGGCTTATAATTTTTATAAAATGCTCCGAAATATCTTAATAATAATTATAATGAATTAATAATAATAATAAATTAACATGAAAAATTCTCTTGGCTGAACAATTTGCCGCATAAATAAATATAGAATGGCTTCCTACTGACTTATGCCAGTTGCATAAAAACCCCTCGAAAAACACGTTACATATTCGTCTCGGATCATCGGATGATTTACCGTGACGACGGTCCATTATCCGATTATCCCAGACACGTTAATAAACCCCATCCAAAATACATATTACATAAATGAAATCACCCTAAATTACAGATATATACACTCATAATTTTTCTTCACGCACTTTGCGTCAAAGTTTGTTGTCACTATGGATTGCACTTTGCAACCAGTCCAATGTTTTACATATAGAGTAGTGTTCCACGGATATTTCCGCCTCTCAAATTTCTCTATGTTGGAGAAATAGACATAATTAATGTGTGAGCACTATGTATTTATGATGTCATATCACACGCATTGAAGGTGTTCTGATATATTTATATCTCCATAGAACTTCCTAATTTCACTGGAGGTTCCTTCCTTATTGTGAAATTAATCCCACTTATCACTGAGCACACGATCACACTATTGTGGCAGCGCCTCGTGACCATAATACTTCATCTCTCTTTAAAGCAGATTAAATTAATGTTGACTTCTGAAAAAAAAAACAGTAAGTGCGCATTACATATAACACCAAATATTTCTGTGCCGTAATCTTATTTCCAACACAGACCCGTTCTCCTCACACAAATAATACCATTATACAAATTGCCTTAAATTACACACTTACAAATCTTACATGGCGAGGCCGTAAACAGAAATCACGTGTGCTGATATGTATGAGTTTCATGAAGGACTGTCTCGCATTCTGATGGCCCATCTTTTGCCTCGTGGACGCCTTAAGCAAAAATACCCTGTTCAAGCGCTCACCCATCTCTTGGAGGCAAATGGGAATTCACCAGCGCTACCAAATTCTGGCCTTGGTGTATCGAGACATTTTAGTGCTCAAGAGCATCCGACAATCCCGTCATATTGCCCTGTACCTTAAAAACTCTCATTTACTTACATACTACCCCCCTGTGTGACTTCTGATACGCCTGCCTGGAAGACCAACTCCTCCCACGCACCAAATACCACACTTACTCATTTGATAGGCTGGCTCGCCAGCTAAACACACTCACTTTATGACACATATTTTCGTAGACTATGTATATTATACGTCCCGTATAATCTGCTTCCCTCATTATTCTCCAGCACATATGCTGTTTTCCCAATACGTTTGGAAACTATAAATGTTTCTGCATCACCTGCTTCCAACCTTGCAAGTGGCTCTCTTAACTTAACGTCATCACGTTGCTCCACTAGCATATTTCTCAGTGTCTGTAACGATGCCCTGTTGCTACTGTCCACACATGCACTTATTAAAATACCGTCCTCTGCTTTAACCACAAGGTTATCCCTACATAAATTAGTGTCCCTCGATAGCATGTCTGCAAGAATGTTATCTTTACCTTTAATATATTTTACTGTGAATTCGTATTCCTGCAGAGCAAGAATCCACCTACTAACTCTGTTAGAACTGAGTTTACAAGTTCTCATATACAGTAATGCAGGGTGATCTGTGTGGATCTCAAATTTCCCCCCTACTAAATACATTCTAAATTTCCCTAAACTGAAAACAATACCTAAAAGCTCTAACTCAGTTATCGTGTATCTTTTCTCTGCTGCTGTCAGTCCTCGCGAGGCTAAAGATACAATGCACAGATTACCCTCATCATCTTTCTGACATAATACTCCAGCAATGTCTATATGTGAAGCATCTGTCATAACCACATATTCCTTATCTTTTAACGGATATTTCAGCACTACAGCTTTCTCAAAACCTTCCTTCAGCGCTCTAAAAGCCTGATCATGCTTGGACTCCCATCTCCACCGAGTCCCACTTTTAAGCAATTCCCTGAATGGTTCTACCAACCCTGAGTATTTAAGAACGAACCTCCTGAAAAAGTTGCAAATTCCCAGGTAAGTTTTTAACTGTTTAACATTCTGTGGCACCTCTGCGTTAAGTATCTTATTAACCCTACTTTCTTCTGGTGTTACACCTCTACTCGACACTCTATGACCTAAAAATGTCACTTCTGACTGACAGAATGACGACTTAGACAGCTTCAAAGTGAACCCTGCCTGATCTAACTTCTGAAAAACTATATCTAAATGACCTAGATGCTCCTCAAAACTGCGTGAACTAATTACCATATCATCTATGTAAATGGTTACAAACTCTCCTGTGTCATCCCCTAATGCGATGTTTAAAGCCCTAATTAAAGCTGCTGAACTACTCTTTAACCCATAAGGTGTTCTACAAAATTGATAAAGGTTATATTTATGACTAAAAGCTGTAAATGGTCTATCTTCGTACATAAGTGGCACTTGCCAAAAACTGGAACTCAAATCTACACAAGTGAAATACTTCTTCCCCTCAAATGTTTGCATTAATTCTTCTATTGACATAGATTTCAGCTGATCTGAACTAATTCTACTGTTAACCAAACGAGCGTCTAAACAAATACGAACAGTGCCGTCGGTTTTGGGTACCGTGATCAAAGAATTAACATATGGACTGTTCGAGTGCTCAATAATACCATCTTCAAGCATCTGGTTAATTTGTGCCTCAACTGCACTCTGATAAGCGAAAGGTACAGGATATCTATGTCCTGTGAATACTGACCTATCAATAACGTTCAATGAATGTGTATAGCAATTGGCCATACCAATGCGATCCTCAAAAACTCTCCTATTACACCATAACACATTATAGAGCCGAACACACTGTTCATCCTCTATATTTCCCTGAAATGCAGCCTCACGTAACGAGTCCTCTAGACTTCCGTTCGTAATCACACTGCCCACAAAACATGGAGAACCCCGCTTTACGGCTGGCGATATCTCATTTAAAGTACAAATCACACCTACAATACTACTCCTCTGAATATGGTCATTGAACGCTACTTCTACTTCAGAATCTCCCCATTTAAATTTCAAACTCCCTACATCATAACATAACTTCCCAGACACTCTACTTAGCCACTCTGAACCCAAGATAACACTGAATACTAAATTTGGAATTACAAGGCAAATCTGCTTCTCTACATGATTATTAATTTTAATGTCTACTAAAACTTGCTTAGAAATTACTTTAGACCTCTTCCCAACAGCTGTGATAACAAAAGTGCTTTTAATTGGCATCTCCTCAAAATTTACTCCAGTTCCTTTCATTTTATCATAAAATGCACTACTTATGCAACTCTTCATACAACCACTATCAATTAAAACATCTGTGTACGCCTCGGACACGTTAAATTTAACTATGGGGCTCTTATTAACCACTTCCTGAATAATACCTTCATCATTTAGTTCATGTAATAATTCATTTCTTACATTTAGGTCATAGGGTTCCTGTATAATTGTATGGACAGGGCATGCTACAGACTGAGATTCTGACCTTACTTCGCAGCCTGGTTCGCGTTTAAAGAACCGCTACAGCTGGCCGTAGTACTACTAACTACTAAACTGGTCTGGTTGTTCTGGGCTGTGTTGTCATTGTTTGGCTGTATATTACTACCACTAGGCTGTCCTCTTCCTTGACCCCTATTCTGGTTGTAATTATTGTCATTATAATTTCTCCCTTGATTTCCCCTGAAATCATTGTTTCTCCCTTGATTTCCCCTGTAATCATTGTTCCTCCCTTGATTTCCCCTGAAATCATTGTTCCTCCCTTGATACTGATTACCATAGCCATTTCCTCTGTTCTGATTTAGCTGATTATTATTATTTCTATTTTGAGCGTTGGCTCCTTCGCCACCGTTCCCTTGAACTTCTTGATGCCTGGCTTCATTAGGTCTATTATTATTATTACCCTGGTTCCGATTGAAATTGTCCTCATAACCCCCTCTCCCTAGTGCATCAAATGTGCTTAATAAATTTTCTACTTGTGATATAGTCTTTACATTCTGGATACAAGCAGCCTCCTTGATCCTATAGGGAAAGTGCCTAAGTAGCAACCTTACCACATCACTTTCCTCCTTCAAGCCATCCAGATATTTACACACTAATACCTGCCCTAAAAAGTATTCGGTCATGGTGGAGCTTCCTTTAGGGTTATATTTACCACACACTACTCCCTCACGATGCTGCGACTGAATAACCTCATTCCAGAACTTTTCACAGAATTTCATTTTAAAATCATTAATATCAGTAAACTTGTCTCTGTAGACAGCAAACCAATTCCTCGTTTCCCCCACAAACACTTGTTCTAAAATTTCAACTACCTGGCACCACTCAATACTACCATTTTCCAACCTCTCCCCGAATTTATTTTCTATAGTGTTCATGAACTCCATTGGGCACCCCTGTCGATTGCTGAACTTACCCAGTTCTACCTCCCTGTGTGTGCTATTCACAAAAACTGGCCTATTCTGACTATTTTCTTGCCTGATCCTAGCTTTTAATTTTAATTCTAATTCTGCGATTTTCTCCCCAGCCTTCCTCTCAATACTGTTTACTGTTAATTTAATGTTTCCTTCAGATTCTTCTACTTTATCATATAGCTTTGCTTGTTTCTCCTCAATCTTGCTAACGCTCTTTCTATTACTCTCTCTTAAATCATTTACTTCTGCAACTATTTGCGAGTGGACTTTCTCAATTCTACCCCCCAGCTGTTCCTTAACCTCTTTAGTTGCTACCTGAATTTTGTCAATTTCTCCCCCCAATTGCTTTTTGACCTGCTGTGTTTCCAGTTGCACTAGTTCTTTTAAATTTTCAGCCTGTGTACTGATTCTAATTTCTAACTCCTCCTGTACTTTTCCTAATTTCTTGTCTACATCTGCAATGATCTCTTTAACCTTCTCTTCCATTACTCCTCTGATTTCTCCTCTAATCTGCTCCATTTTCACACTAATTTCCTTGTTGTTCTTATCTAATTTTGCATTATTCTGTTCTAATTTTTTATTTAAAGCTTCTGTACTTTCTTTATTTTCCCTACTGTTTTGTTCTAATTTTGCATTATTCTGTTCTAATTTTGCATTTAAAGCTTCTGTACTTTCTTTATTTTCCCTACTGTTTTGTTCTAATTTTGCATTATTCTGTTCTAATTTTGCATTTAAGGCTTCTGTACTTTCTTTATTTTCCCTACTGTTTTGTTCTAATTTTGCATTATTCTGTTCTAATTTTGCATTTAAGGCATCACTACTAACTTTGTTCTGATACATGAACTCGAGAAGTAAAGTTTTTAATTCTGGTTGGCCGCCTACACTCCCTGTTTCAGTATCGGGATTTACCTCCGCTACCCCGGTACTACCATCACTCGACATACTGCTTGTATCATCACTCTCCAGTTGATGACCACTACGTAACCTCATCTGTCTTTCTTTCTCATCCCCCATAATGATATACACTGATAAAGACAAATAACCCCCAAAATACAGGCACAGAAATATATACCCTTCTCCTTCCACAAATGTTATTAGGTTTTCAGCCCCAAGTTGTCGGCGCCAAATGTAACAGTAATTAGTGCCCCATGTTGGTAGCGACAAATGAAACGTTTTGCTTGCCCCTAACTGTTGGGTGACAAATGTAACTGTTTACCTTTGCCTAAGCTATGTTGCTTTAATGGGCGCCAAGACCTCAACCCAATGTTGAAATCTAAATTTGTATTTAACAACGTCTAGCTCTGGCAGAACACCTTCAAGACTCTATTCACTCAGATCGTGGTATGATTTGATCATTAACCCAACAAACAATTGTATCAGGAGAAGGAATTGGTCTATATCTAATGCTACCTACTGAAAGCAAAGATTGCATTGTAAAAGAAATGAATTTATTATATAAAACAAGTATAGCAAAATTAATAATAATAATAACTATAAAATTTAAATTGGAGCGTTGTGATTTGAATATTACCGATAGAAAATTACGTGAAAACGGAGTCTGATAAATTGATTTTACTCTTATTTCCAAGCTATGAAGTTACTGAAATATGAAATGTAAAACAAAGAAAAATGAGAGATTGCGTATTTCTGCGTCATTTGCGCTTACCACTGGAAATTGCCAAGGCATTTCCCTCGTACTTGCTGATGCTGTGTGCTTCCCACAGTCTCCTGGACGTCGTCATCTCCGTCGAAATTTGATGATATTCTGGTAGATTAGATAATTCTATGATCCGTACATCGGACCCAAACACTCGTACACCTCCACGGAACATCGGAGCGACTCCCGCGTCCAACCGTACTGCTCAAGTATTTCACAGATAGTCCTCCTTCCACGGCGCGTCGAACGATATATTCACCTGTCTGTTCCCCCACTCCAGTCTCAACTTCCAGCTTACGTGGTCTCCACTGATAGGCTGAGCACGCCGCTATCTTCCCCTCCTCTGGTTCATTACACTCGGCGGGAGGGTTCCGTTTCAACAATTCGCCTTTTCTTGACGATGCGACCCAAGATTGCGTCATGCTTCTCGACAGAAATCAGCTTGTATTTGAATTCCCAGTGAGTCATCTCTCTCAAATACCCTAACTGACAAAACTCCGTAAAATTCCGTAATCATATAATTTTCTATGATATTGTCGTTCGTAATAATTTGCTTGATAGCGTTTTCTAAGACATAGAAAACCTATCTGTAGGCTTATAATTTTTATAAAATGCTCCGAAATATCTTAATAATAATTATAATGAATTAATAATAATAATAAATTAACATGAAAAATTCTCTTGGCTGAACAATTTGCTGCGTAAATAAATATAGAATGGCATCCTACTGACTTATGCCAGTTGCATAAAAACCCCTCGAAAAACACGTTACAAGTATAGAATATAGTCTGAAATTAGGAAAAGTAGACACAGCTTATCGAAGGATTAAGAATACTTTTGGGGAGAAGAAGACTAACTGCTGTAATATTAAGGACACAAATGGAAAGTCTCTAACAGATAGGGAAGAAAAGGTTGAGAGATGGAAAGCTTACATGCTTACATAAGGGAAAGGAGATTGAGAATCGTGTAATGGAAAGGGTGAAGGAAATTGATGAGGATTCAAAAGGAGATTTAATATTGAGATCAGAATTTGACAGAGCATTAGAGGACATACGCAGGAACAAAGCACCAGGCATAGATGATATACCGATTGAGTTGCTACGCTGCATAGGAAATGCAGGTCTGATCAGGTTATTTCACTTGGTGTGCAGGATTTATGAGACAGGTGAGGTACCCTCTGATTTCAAGAAGAATGTAATCATCCCTATACCAAAGAAAGTGGGAGCTGCTAGATGTGAAGATTACCGTACAATAAGCTTGATTACTCATGCTTCAAAAGTCCTGTCTAGAATAATTTACAAGAGGATTGAAAGCCAGATAGAAATGGAGTTGGGTGAAGGCCAGTTTGGTTTCAGGAGAAATGTAGGAACAAGGGAAGCTGTACTATGTCTTAGGCTGATTTTGGAAGGTAGAATAAGAAAAGATAAGAGAACGTTCATGGCATTTGTAGACTTAGAAAAGTCTTTTTGATAACGTTGATTGGACTAATTTGTTTGACATTTTGAAATCTATTGGAATGAAGTACAGGGATAGGAGTGAGCTATATAATCTATACAGAAACCAGACAGCAGTCATTCGAGCTGAAGGACATGAGAGAGAAGCTGGTATTCTGAATGGTGTAAGGCAAGGCTGAAAATTATCACCCATATTTTTCAATCTTTACATTGAACAAGCAATGAAGGAAATTGGAGAAAAATTTAAAGGGGGAGTGAAGATTCAAGGAGAAATAATTTCAACTCTGAGATTTGCTGATGACATCGTCATCTTGGCCGACAAGCCTAAGGATTTGAATGAGTTTTTGAATGGTATGGACTCCGTCTTACGGAAGGAATTCATGATGATAATTAATAAATGTAAAACAAAAATATTGGAATGCAGGCGAAATTAATCAGAAACCTCTATGGAGATCAAATTTGCAGGTGAAAAGCCGAAGGAAGTAGGAGACTTCTGTTACTTAGGAAGCAGAATAACCAGTGATGGACTAAGCAAAGAGGATATAAAAAGTATGTTGGCTCAGGCAAGGAAAGCAGTTCTACAAAAAAGGAATCTGTTGACATCGAATATAGATTTAGGTATTAGGAAGTCATTTTTGAAAGCCTTTGTCTGGAGCATGGCACGCTATGGAAGTGAAACTTGGGACTATTGGTGCAGCATAAAAGAGGAGAATTGAAGCATTTGAAATGTGGTGTTACAGGAGAATGATGAAAATCAGATGGGTAGATAGGGTTACAAACGAAGAGGTATTAAGACGAGTGCGAGAGGAGAGATGTTTCTTTCGACTGCTAATGAAGAGAAGAGAGAGGTTAGTAGGACACATACTAAGACACCCAGGAATAGCCAGCTTAGTTATGGAAGGAAGGGACGAGGACAAGAATTGCAGGGGTAGACCAAGGTTAGAATATGTTAAACAGATTGCCTCGGATGTAGGGTGTGGTAGCTATGTAGAGATGAAATGATTAGCTCAGGACTGGGAGGCATGGAAAGCTGCATCAAACCAGTCAAAAGACTGAGGACTCAAACAACAACGATGCAAATACATGGGTTATTTTTTTAACAGTGGCAACTATGCCGTGAAACGTAGCCAGGCACCTGAGGTAGGTTAGATGCCCACCTTCCCTCAGCGTGAATGAACTCTGCAAAAATAATAAGATCGCAGTGACTGCGCGCTCGTGGAATACAGCTGCAATGATTTTGAAGCAAGAGCAAAGAAGCTGGTTGAAAGTTGAATGCGCTAGAGGTCGCAAAGCAAAGCAGTGTTACGAAGGATTGCAAGAGGCTTGCTGTGAAAGTGGATTACCTTACATGGTGGATCAAGGCCTTCAAAGACGGACGGCAAAATGTGACAGACATGGCGCGGCCTTTACACACTGCAATAAGTCGAAATAGTGAGTAAAAAATTTCCGCCCAATCAATACCTTAGTTAAAGGTATTGATTGGGCGGAAATTTTTTCTCACTATTTCGATTTGTAAGCGTCAATATGGACTTAAAAATGGATAACCCTCCACTTAATCTACTGCAATAAGTGACGACAATGTGCAGAACGTTAACGCTTAAGTGCTGGCGGATCGAAACACCACAATTCGTGAATTGGCCAAGGCCAACAATACGTTTTCGACTGTGCTGCAAATCCTGAAGCAACGGCTGGAATGCGGAAAATCGCCTCCGAGTGGGTTTCACATGATTTGACCGAACATGAACAATGGCTGTGATATGATGCAGATCTTATGCACCTGGAGCACTATGAATGGGAAGGTGAGGCCTTCTAACAGCGGAAAATCACCATTGACGAGACCAGGGCCAGAGGTTATGAACCGCAGCTGAAACGCCAATCAAAGAGTGGCAAAAAGTAACGGTTCGGCCGACCAGAACCAATGTGACGGCCATGCAGATCGTTGCCTACGACTGGAATAGTGTTGGCATAAAGCATACCGTTCCCCGAGGACGTACCGTTAATGCGGAGTTTTACTGTGCATTTTTGCAAACAAACCTGGTAGCAGCCCTAAGAAGAAAACGAGGACACTTCTTGAATAACCCACCCATCATTCTGCATGACAATGCAAGACCGCATGCAGCAGGAGTTTTGACTGAGTTGTTAAATCGCTGGGGCTGGGCAGTGCTTTACCTCCCCCCTTAGTCTCCAGATCTTAGCCCCTGCGACTACGATCTCAACCCTTAAATGAAAGCACC
Source organism: Meconema thalassinum (assembly GCA_946902985.2). NCBI lineage: Eukaryota > Metazoa > Arthropoda > Insecta > Orthoptera > Tettigoniidae > Meconema > Meconema thalassinum. The sequence continues at coordinate 1,432,226,270 of OX336389.2, read as the reverse complement.
ACTTCGAGGGATCCGCTTTTGCACAGTAGATGATGTTCTCCAGGCCACCGACCTCTCCATCCACGACCCTCAGATATCAGGCACTCTCAATTGCATCCAACGGCTTTCACATAGCTGGGAACGTGTGCTACACAACGTTGGTGATTACTTCAAAGGCCTGTAGAACGTAGAGCATTGTAAGTATGCTATGTATCTGAAGAAAAAATATTTGCCACTATTAGAAAAACAACCCATGTAGGTCGAGGTACTTTCAAGTTATTAAAACGAGGAATAATTTCTAATTTCAAGTCTTAGATAACTTTGATATGATATTTGACATGAGTAAATTAGATTAAAATGTATAGTAAGCCTCACACCTTGGCCCTCTCATATATATATCTGAAACAGCCTTTTCTGCAATAAGTAGGTAAGTGAATATACCTACTCTACACAAAAATTATCGAAAGTAAAGAGGAGATACATATATCTACGTATTTTGCACAATAGTTTTTTCAGATGATGGGCTGCTTTCTGTGGAAAGCTTTGGAACCTTACCTGACCCATTGACTTGTTTTCAAACTGAGAATTCGAATTTCACTTTCTGATGACTTATATCACAGCAAGTCTACATACACCTACTTATTACAAAAAAAAAGGCATAAATTGTGGTCAGGGTTCATATTCACAACGCTTCAGAGAAGTCTGTTGAGCATTTCTGAGATTATAAGTAAACTGACAGAGTGATAGAAATACAATTTCACAGATATACATTTAGAAGTGGTCCCTACTTTAGTAAATTATAATTTAGGATGTTTTCTTTTCCTTTCTCCCAGATGCAATCGCTTACAATAATTGACCTTACAGAGAGCGATCGATATAGATAGCGAAATGATACAGATTGATAAACCTGACTTCAGAGTTGAACAACCATCTTCTCCCATCATTGATGTGCTGGGGACTGAGGAATTGAATGTGAATCTGATGAACTCAATGCTACCTAGCAATATTGATAATTTAAATGATGATCTACCCGAAGTTAACGTAAGTGATGTTCGAGAACTATTTGCCGCTGACCAAAACTTGTATCTTCTCTCAGGTGAAGATGACACATCACCAGATAAAAAAATGTTGCATTTAATACAGGAAGACGTATTCCAACTGAATGACAATATTGTTTCTGACCCAACTACCGGTATTTACATGGATGATAACTATTATGATGAAAATCTTGTCAATCATAGTTCATCATTCCTGGAAAGTGTTTCAAATGCCCATAACTCCAATGGAGTAAGTGCTGATGGTAAAATTCTTCATTTCTCCTCTCCAACCACCAATTTTCTTTATTCTTTTGGGAACCCAATATTTTTCAAAGTATTTTTCTTTCTTTATTCTCTAGTTCTATTTGGTTTCCTGTTTTATTCAAAGTTAAGCAGTCAGAATCATATAATACCTCTGGGTTAATGACAGTTGCATAATGTTTAATTTTTGCTTTGAGCGATATCAATCGTTTGTTGTAGTGGGTATAAGTAAGCTTATAGGCACATTCCTTCTTCTTCAATCTCTCCTTGCACGCTGTGTTATCAAGTCCATTTGACTGGATCCATTCACCCAAATACTTAAATTTATGAACTCTTTGTATCTGACCATATTGTGTTGGTAAATACTTTTCTTTATTATGTCTGTATTCAATATATTTAGTTTTTTCATATTAAATGGTAAGACCAGTTTTGATTGTTATTGCATGTAGTGTTTCAATCATTATTTGTGCTTCAAGTTTGTTCTCTGAAATCATCGCTATAGCATTAGCAAAGGCAAGACATTTCACTTCAAATCTCCCTCGGCCTTGTCCCGAATGGATCCCTTCAATTTTCTTTTCTAGTAATAAGGTCTCCCATTCATCCATAACTTTGTTTAATACCAAATTAAAGAGCATTGGCGAAAGCACATCGCGTTGTCCCACACCATTTTTAATGCTGAATGGGTCTGAAATCTCATTCAAAAACTTAACTCTCGAGGTTGTGTAATGGTTTCCGCTTAGGCTGGGATGACAAGTGAAACGGTATTTACTTTGCTCCACGTTGAGCGTACAAATGTAATGGTTTCGCTAGCCCTCACTGTTGGGTGAGAAATGTAACTGTTTACCTTTGCCTAAGCTATGTTGTTTTAATGGGCGCCAAGACCTCAATGCAATGCTGAAATCTAAATTTGTATTTAACAACGTCTAGCTCTGGCAGAACACATTCAAGACTCTATTCACTCAGATCGTGGTATGATTTGATCATTAACCCAACAAACAATTGTATCAGGAGAAGGAATTGGTCTATATCTAATGCTACCTACTGAAAGCAAAGATTGCATTGTAAAAGAAATGAATTTATTATATAAAACAAGTATAGCAAAATTAATAATAATAATAACTATAAAATTTAAATTGGAGCGTTGTGATTTTAATATTACCGATAGAAAATTACGTGAAAACGGAGTCTGACAAATTGATTTTACTCTTATTTCCAAGCTATGAAGTTACTGAATTATGAAATATAAAACAAAGAAAAATGAGAGATTGCGTATTTCTGCGTCATTAGCGCTTACCCCTGGAAATTGCCAAAGCATTTCCCTCGTTCTTGATGATGCTGTGTGCTTCCCACAGTCTCCTGGACGTCGTCATCTCCGTCGAAATTTGATGATATTCTGGTAGATTAGATAATTGTATGGTCCGTACATCGGACCCAAACTCTCGTAAAACCGCACTGGTTACGTTTTACAAAAGTTCGTCGCTAACTCCACTGAACATCGGAGCGTCACGCACTTGCGACCGTACACTGCAAGTTCTACACAGATTGTCCTCGTCTCACGGCGCATCGAACGATATATTCACCTGTCGGCTCCCCCACTCCGGAGCAGTCTCCTAGCTTACGCTGTCTCCGCTGATTGGCTGAGCACGCCGCCACTTCCCCTCCTCCGGTTCATTACACTCCGGTGGCGAGAGGGAGAAGTCGTTTTCCGTTTCAACAATTCGCCTCTTCTAGACCTTGCGACCCAAGATTGCGTCATGCTTCTCGACAAGATTAAGCGTGTACTTGAAATCCCAGTGAGTCACGTCTCTCGATATACCCTAACTGACGAAAACTCCGTAAAATTCCGTAATCAGATAATTTTCTATGATATCGTCGTTCGTAATAATTTGCTTGATAGCGTTTTCTAAGACATAGAAAACCTATCTGAATGCTAATAATTTTTATAAAATGCTCCGAAAATACCTAAATAATAATTATAATAAATTAATAATAATAATAATAAATTAACATGAAAAATTCTCTTGGCTGAACAATTTGCCGCGTAAATAAATATAGAATGGCTTCCTACTGACTTATGCCAGTTGCATAAAAAACCCTCGAAAAACACGTTACAGTTGTATCCGTGAGTGTTCAATCAGCTTTCGAGTAATTTCATCAATCCCTAGTTCCAATAGTGTTAAGAAAGGGTCTGACGGTCAATCGAATCATAAGCTTTTTGGAAATCCATAAAGGTAACCACTGTGTTGAGAATACATATCGTTCTGTTTCGAAGGATTGTTTTAAGATAAAAAATTTGCTGTGGACAAGATCTACCCTTCCTAAATCCGGCTTGATACTCGCCAATAGTGTGCTCTGCTTGTTCAATTAAAATGCTTAACAATGACTTGGAAAAGATTTTGTAAGCTATTGGCTGAAGGGAAATACCCCTACAATTATTAGGAATTGTCCTATCCCCTTTCTTATGTAAAGGGTGGATTAGAGCTTTTTCTGAAGACTATATTAAGGACAAATATCAATACAGAAATAAAATCAGAAACAAGAAATTTGAAGAAGTCTCTAAAGAAACATAGGGGATAAAATGGACAGAGGAAAGGAAGAAAAAAACACGGTGAACTAATGAGGTTTTGCGAAGAAAAGAGAGGAGGGAAAGGAAGTGAAGCTGTGAATGGCTCAAGATCACATGCTCTCCCAAAGGGGAATAATCGATAATGACAATTATAAATAATAATTCATGGATTTGTTTCAGGCATTAGGTGATAAAATTATTTTTTACTCCTCACCCACTTTAATTGGGTACACTTGTGTTGACTAACTGAAAAGCAATTCTACTAAAGGACTAGTATTTAAGATTAAAATGGGTATTTTGCCCATCACAGATGCACTATATAGCTGCTTAAAGTTTATGTCAATTGCTCTCAAGATATTACATCAAGGAAATGATTCCCTGGACAGAATGCTTTTTGGTGCCCTCACCCCCTATAAAATTGGAGAAATATAAAAATGACCGTGATATTTTTACTAAATTCAATTTGAAATTGCCTTATACATATTTCACATGCGTAAAGAAGATAAAAATGTGTGTTTAGCCCCCCTGATCCAAAATATAGCCTAATTTTTGCCCTGAATTATGTAAAGTTGTTTGCAAAGTTTAAAGGAAATATTTCCAGCCATTTTCAAGTTGTTTCAACAACAGTAAATAATATCTCAAACTAGAGATGCAATGTACCCCTTCAGCTTAATGTAGGAAAATTTTAAATTTAAAGATTACTGTTAATTACAACTCAAAGAGATCTTTGATATGACATTCTGCATCATCATTATTTTGCCCTTCTAGTGTGCCGGGTAGCATGGTTGTATATGAGCATTTTCCAACGTCAGTCCAAAAGGATATACTTCTGCATGAATATGAATAAATGAAAAGAAAATGGATATTCATCTGTCAGCCTGCTTGTCCCTGCCCTCAGTTATGTACATCTGAAATAAATAGTCTAAATTGTTCTCTGAGTGGATATAAAACTATTCACTAAGTTGATGCAAGTACATGGGTTATTTTTTTAACAGTGTCAACTATACTGTAACAATGCCGTGAAACGTAGCCAGGCACCTGAGGTAGCTTAGATACCCACCTTCCCTCAGCGTGAATGAACTCTGCAACAATAGCAAGATCGCAGTTTTTAGCGTGTATTCGTGGAATACAGCTGCATTGATTTCGAAGCAAGATCAAAGAAGCTGGTTGAAACTTGAATGCGCTAGAGGTCGCAATGCAAAGTTGTGTTACAAAGGATTGCAAGAGGCTTGCTGTGAAAGTGCATTACCTTATATGGTGGATCAAGGCCTTCAACGACGGACGACAAAATGTGACAGAGTTGGCGGGCCTTTTCACACTGCAATAAGTGACGACAATGTGCAGAACATTAACGCTTAAGTGCTGGCGGATCAAAACACCACAATTCATGAATTGGCCAACGATACGTTTTCGACTGTGCTGCAAATCCTGAAGCTGCGGCTGGAATGCGGAAAATCGCCTCCAAGTGGGTTCCACATGGTTTGATCGAACATCAACAATTGCTGCGATATGATTCAGCTCGTATGTACCTGGAGCGCTATGAATGGGATGGTGAGACATTCTAACGGCGGATAATCACCATTGACGAGACCTGGGCCAGAGGTTATGAACCGCAGCTGAAACGCCAATGAAAGATTGGCAAAATGCAACGGTTCGGCCGACCAGAACCAATGTGAAGGCCATGCAGATCATTGCCTACGACTGGAATAGTTTTGTCATAAAGCATACTGTTCCCCGAGGACTTATCGTTTATGCGGAGTATTACTGTGCATTTTTGCAAACAAACCAGGTAGCAGCCCTGAGAAGTAAACGAGGACACTTCTTGAACAACCCACCCATCATTCTGCATGACAATGCAAGACCGCATGCAGCAGGAGTTGTTGAATCGCTGGGGCTGGGCAGTGCTTTACTACACCCCTTATCCTCCAGATCTCAGCCCCTGCAACTACGATCTCAACCCTTAAGTGAAAGTACCACGTTGAGGGATCCGCTTTCGCACAGTAGATGATGTCCTCCAGGCCACCGACCGCTCCATCCACGACCCTCAGATATCAGGCGCTCTCAATTGCATCCAACGGCTTCCACATCGCTGGGAACGTGTGCTACAAAGCGGTGGTGATTACTTCGAAGGCCTGTAGAATGTGGAACGTTGTAAGTATGCTATGTATCTGAAGAGAAAATAGTTGCCAGTGTTAAAAAGCAACCCATGTAGGTCGAGCTACTTTCAAGTTATTCAAACGAGGAATAATTTCCTGCATGATCCCATTCTACACACCCTTCCTCTCTCTAATAAAGAAGAAATCTAAAAATAAATATATTTTCTAATTTCAAGTCCAAGATACCTTTGATATGATATTTCACATGAGTAAATTAGATTAAAATGTATATTAAGCCTCACACCTTGGCCCTCTCATATATATATCTGAAACAGCCTTTTCTGCAATAAGTAGGTAAGTGAATATACCTACTCTACACAAAAATTATCGAAAGTAAAGAGGAGATACATATATCTACGTATTTTGTACAATAGTTCTTTCAAATGATGAGCTGCTTTCTGTGGAAAGCTTTGGAACCTTACCCTGACCCATTGACTAGTTTTCCAACTGAGAGAATTGAAAGTTTACTTTCGTATTACTTATATCACAGAAAGTCTATATACACCTACTTATTACAAAAAAAGGCTTAAATTGTGGTCAGGGTTCATATTCACAATGCTTCAGAGAAGTCTGTTGAGCATTTCTGAGATTGTAAGTAAACTGACAGAGTGATAGAAATACAATTTCACAGATATACATTCAGAAGTGGTCCCTACTTTAGTAAATTTTAATTTAGGATGTTTTCTTTTCTTTTTTCACAGATGCAACCACTTACAATAATTGACCTTACAGAGACCGATACAGAGAGCGAAATGATACGGATTGATAAACCTGACTTCAGAGTTGAACAGGCATCGTCTCCCATCATTGATGTGCTGGGGACTGAGGAATTGAATGTGAATCTGATGAACTCAATGCTACCTAGCAATATTGATGATTTAAATGATGATCTACCCGAAGATAACGTAAGTGATGTTAGAGAACTATTTGCCGATGACCAAAATTTGTATATTCTCTCATGTGAAGATGACACATCACCAGATAAAAAAATGTTGCATTTAAAACAGGAAGACATATTCCAACTGAATGACAATAGTGTTTCTGACCCAACTATTTACATGGATGATAACTATTATGATGAAAATCTTATCAATCATAGTTCATCATTTTTGGAAAGTATTTCAAATGCCAATAACTCTAATGGGGTAAGTGCTGATGGTAAAAGTCTTCATTCCTCCTCTCCAACCACCAATTTTCTTTAATCTTTTGGGAACCCAATATTTTTCAAACTATTTTTCTTTCCTTTTTCTCTAGTTCTGGTTGGTTTCCTGTTTTATTCAAAGTTAAGCAGTCAGAATCATATAATACCTCTGAGTTAATGACAGTTGCATAATGTTTAATTTTTGCTTGGAGCGATATCGATCGTTTGTTGTAGTGGGTATAAGTAAGCTTATAGGCAAATTCCATCTTCTTCAATCTCTCCTTGCACGCTGTGTTATCAAGTCCATATGACTGGATCCATTCACTCAAATACTTAAATTTATCAATTCTTTGAATCTGACCATATTGTGTTGGTAAATACTTTTCCTTGTTATGTCTGTATTCAATATATTTAGTTTTTTCATATGAAAAGGTAACACCAGTTTTGATTGCTATTGCATGTAGTGTTTCAATCATTATTTGTGCTTCAAGTTTGTTCTCTGAAATCATCGCTATAGCATTAGCAAAGGCAAGACATTTCTCATCAAATCTTCCTCGGCCTTGCCCCTAATGGATCCCTTCAAATTTCTTCTCACGTAATAAGGTCTCCCATTCACCCATAACTTTGTTTAATACCAAATTAAAGAGCATTGGCGAAAGCAAATCACGTTGTCGCACCCCATTTTTTAAGCTGAAACGGTCTGAAATCTCATTCAAAAACTTAACTCTTGAGGATGTATCAGTGAGTGTTCAATCAGCTTTCGAGTAATTTCATCAATCCCTAGTTCCAATAGTGTTATGATAAGTGTCTGACGGTCAATCGAATCATAAGCTTTTTGGTAATCAATAAAAGTAACCACTGTGTTGAGATTACATATCGTTCTGTTTTGAAGGATTGATTTAAGATTAAAAATTTGCTCTGGACAAGATCTACCCTTCCTAAATCCGGCTTGATACTCGCCAATAGTGTGCTCTGCTTGTTCAATTAAAATGCTTAACAATGACTTGGAAAAGATTTTGTAAGCTATTGGCTGAAGGGAAATACCCCTATAATTGTTAGGATTTGTCCTATCCCCCTTTCTTAAGTAAAGAGTGGATTATAGCTTTTTCTGAAGACTACCGCATATTAAGGACAAATATCAATTCAGAAAAAAATCAGAAACAAGAAATTTGAACAAGTCTCTAAAGAAACAATAGGGAAAAAATGGACAGAGGAAAGGTAGAAATAAACACATTGAATTAATAAAGAGGTTTTGCGAAGAAAAGAGAGGAGGGAAAGGAAGTGAAGCTGTGATTGGCTCAAGATCAGATGCTCTCCCTAAGGAAATAATCGATAATGACAATAATAAATAATAATTTATATATTTGTTTCAGGCATTAGGTGATTAAATTATTTTTTACTCCTCACCCACTTTAATTGGGTACACTTGAGTTGACTAACTGAAAAGCAATTCTACTAAAGGACTAGTATTTAAGATTAAAATGGGTATTTTGCCCGTCACAGATGCATTATATAGCTGCTTACAGTTTATGTCAATTGTTCTCAAGATATTACATCAAGTAAATGACTCCCCGAACATAATGCTTTTTGGTGCCGTCACCCCCTATAAAATCGGAGAAATATAAAAATTACCGTGATATTTTTACAAAATTCAATTTGAAATTGCCTTACATATATTTCACATGAGCAAATAAGATAAAAATGTGTGTTTAGCCCCCCTGATCCAAAATATAGCCTAATTTTTGCCCAGAGTTATGTAAAGTTGTTTGAAAAGATCAAAGGAAATGGTTCCAGCCATTTTCAAGTTGTTTCAACAACAGTAAATAATTTCTCAAACTAGAGATGCAATGTATCCCTTCAGCTTAATGTAGGAAAATTTTAAATTTGAAGATTACTGTTAATTACAACTCAAAAGAGATCTTTGATATGACATTCTGCATCATCATTATTTTGCCCTTCTAATGTGCCTGGTAGCGTGGTTGTATATGAGCATTTTCCAATGTCAGTCCAAAAGGATATACTTCTGCATGAATATGAATAAATGAAAAGAAAATGAATATTCATCTGTCAGCCTGCTTGTCCATGCCCTCAGTTATGTACATCTGAAATAAATAGTCTAAATTGTGCTCTGTGTGGATATAAAACTATTCACTAAGTTGATGCAAGTACATGGGTTATTTTTTTAACAGTGGCAACTCTACTGTAACAATGCCGTGAAACGTAGCCAGGCACCTGAGGTAGCTTAGATATCCACCTTCCCTCAGCGTGAATGAGCTCTGCTATAATAACAAGATCGCAGTTTTGAGCGTGCGCTCGTGGAATACAGCTGCAATGATTTCGAAGCAAGATCAAAGGAGCTGGTTGAAAGTTGAATGCGCTAGAGGTCGCAATGCAAAGCAGTGTAACAGAGGATTACAAGAGGCTTGCTGTGAAAGTGCATTACCTTATATGGTGGATCAAGGCCTTCAAAGACAGACGACAAAATGTGACAGACATGGCGCGGCCTTTTCACCCTGCAATAAGTGACGACAATGTGCAGAACGTTAACGCTTAAGTGCTGGTGGATCGAAACACCACAATTCGTGAATTGGCCAACGGTACGTTTTTGACTGTGCTGCAAATCCTGAAGCAGCAGCTGGAATGCGGAAAATCGCCTCCAAGTGGGTTCCACATGATTTGATCGAACATCAACAATGGCTGCGATATGATTCAGCTCGTATGCACCTGGTGGGCTATGAATGGGGAGGTGAGGCCTTCTAACGGCGGATAATCACCATTGACGAGACCTGGGTCAGAGGTTATGAACCGCAGCTGAAACGCCAATCAAAGTGTGGCAAAAAGTAACGGTTCGGCCGACCAGAACCAATGTGAAGGCCATGCAGATCGTTGCCTACAACGGGAATAGTGTTGTCATAAAGCATACTGTTCCCCGGGGACTTACCGTTAATGCAGAGTATTACTCTGCATTTTTGCAAACAAACCTGGTAGGAGCCCTAAGAAGAAAACGAGGACACTTCTTGAATAACCCACCCATCATTCTGCATGACAATGCAAGACCGCATGCAGCAGGAGTTGTTGAATCACTGGGGCTGGGCCTCAACCCTTAAATGAAAGCACCACCTTGAGGGATCTGCTTTCGCACAGTAGATGATGTTCTCCAGGCCACCGACCGCTCCATCCACGACCCTCAGATATCAGGCGCACTCAATTGCATCCAACGGCTTCCACATCGCTGGGAACGTGTGCTACACAATGGTGGTGATTACTTCGAAGGCCTGTAGAACGTGGAACGTTGTAAGTATGCCATGTATCTGAAGAAAAAATAGTTGCCACTATTAAATAAACAACCCATGTAGGTCGAGCTACTTTCAAGTTATTAAAATGAGGAATAATTTCCTGCATGATCCCCTTCTACACACCCCTCCTCTGTCTAATAAAGAAGAAATCTAAAAATAAATATATTTTCTAATTTCAAGTCCAAGATACCTTTGATATGATATTTCACATGAGTAAATTAGAGTAAGATGAATATTAAGCCTCACACCTTGGCCCTCTCAATTATATGTATCTGCAACAGCCTTTTCTGCAATAAGTAGGTAAGTGAATATACCTATACTACACAAAAATTATCGAAAGCAAAGAGGAGATACATGTATCTACGTATTTTGTACAATAGTTTTTTCTAATGATGAGCTGCTTTCTGTGGAAAGCTTTGGAACCTTACCCTGACCCATTGATTTGTTTTCAAACTGAGAGAATTGAAAGTTTACTTTCTGATTACTTATATCACAGAAAGTCTACATACACCTACTTATTACCAAAAAAAAGCATAAATTGTGGTCAGGGTTCATATTAACAACACTTCAGAGAAGTCTGCTGAGCATTGCTGAGATTATAAGTAAACTGACAAAATGATAGAAATACAATTTCACAGATATACATTCAGAAGTGGTCCCTACTTTAGTAAATTTTAATTTAGGATGTTTTCTTTTCTTTCTTCACAGATGCAACCACTTAAAACAATTGACCTTACAGAGACCGATACAGAGAGTGAAATGATACAGATTGATAAACCTGACTACAGGATTGAACAGGCATCGTCTCCCATCATTGATGTGCTGGGGACTGAGGAATTGAATGTGAATCTGATGAACTCAATGCTACCTAGCAATATTGATGATTTAAATGATGATCTACCCGAAGTTAACGTAAGTGATGTTAGAGAACTATTTGATCACCAGATAAAAAAAATGTTGCATTTAAAACAGGAAGACGTATTCCAACTGAATGACAATAGTGTTTCTGACCCAACTATTTACATGGATGATAACTATTATGATGAAAATCTTATCAATCATAGTTCATCATTCCTGGAAAGTGTTTCAAATGCCCATAACTCCAATGGAGCAAGTGCTGATGATAAAGGTCTTCATTTCTCCTCTCCAACCACCAATTTTCTTTATTCTTTTGGGAACCCAATCTTTCTTTTTTCTCTAGTTCAATTTGGTTTCCTTCTTTATTCAAAGTTAAGCAGTCAGAATCGTATAATACCTCTGGGTTAATGACAGTTGCATAATGTTTAATTTTTGCTTTGAGCGATATCAATCGTTAGTTGTAGAGGGTATGAGTAAGCTTATAGGCAAATTCCATCTTCCTCAATCTCTCCTTGCACGCTGTGTTATCAAGTCCATTTGACTGGATCCATTCACCCTAATACTTAAATTTATGAACTCTTTGAATCTGACCATATTGTGTTGGTAAATACTTTTCCTTATTATGTCTGTATTTAATATATTTAGTTTTTTCATATGAAATGGTAAGACCAGTTTTGATTGTTATTGCATGTAGTGTTTCAATCATTATTTATGCTTCAAGTTTGTTCTCTGAAATCATCGCTATAGCATTAGCAAAGGTAAGACATTTCACTTCAAATCTCCCTCGGCCTTGTCCCAAATGGATCCCTCAAATTTTCTTATCTCGTAATAAGGTCTCCCATTCACCCATAACTTTGTTTAATACCAAATTAAAGAGCATTGGCGAAAGCATATCGCATTGTCCCACACCAATTTTTAATGCTGAAAGGGTCTGAAATCTCATTCAAAAACTTAACTCTTGAGGATGTATCGGTGAGTGATCAATCAGCTTTCGAGTAATTTTATCAATCCCTAGTTCCAATAGTGTTAAGAAAAGCGTCTGACGGTCAATCGAATCATATTTATTATTATTGATTTAAGCCCACTACGGAGCGCTTATGACTAGTTCTTCGATGCTCTTTTCCGTTCCCAATATCTCTTGAGCCCTGCTGATAATTTCTCCTTTCTCTCCTGCGAAAGGGGCTTCCGACATTTAGAGACTCTAGGTGGTGGGATCCAAGATTCTACCATAGCACAAAATTTGGAACGATCTTCTACATCAAGGTCAGCAATTCCAGCCGAATCCAAGTCCTTTAGTACTTCATTAAGCCACAGACTTCCAGTCTTGTAGCTTTTAACCAAGGAGAAGATCTTCTTGGTAAGCCTGTTGCTGTTCATTCGTTGTAGGTGCCCATAGAACTTGAGCCTCCTACGTCGCATACTGGTATTGGCTGATTCTAACTGTCGATACAGGTCAGAATTGGATTTCAAACGGTAGGTTCCATCTGGGAGCAATCTCGGGCCATGGATTTTCCTGAGGATACGTCTTTCGGCTTTCTCCAGGTCATCCATGGTGCCTTTTCTGTTCATCAAGAGGGTCTCTGCGGCATACAGAAACTGTGGTCTGACAGCAGTTCTGTAGTGACAGATCTTAGCATTCCTCGAAATGCATTTCTTGTTGTACAAATTGTGGGATAGTTGGTATGCTGCGTTGAGTTTGGTACGCCTTGCTAAGATGGAGGTGCCATCTCTACCATTGGGGTGGACCCATTCACCAAGATAACGAAAGCGATTGACTCTTCCAATCGTTCCATGTATGGTCGTCAAAGGGGTGTTTCCGTAGTGCCGATTTTCAAAGTACTTGGTCTTATCGTAAGATATCTGTAATCAAGATTTCACCGCTATCTCGTGCAGGGCTTGGACAGCTATGCCAGCATCCTTTAGAGTTGTTGGCCAAGATTGCAATGTCATCTGCGAAGGCAAGGCACCTGATCTCGATTCTTCGGGTTCCAGCTCCAATGGCAACTGGTTTGATTCCTAAATTCCTCAATGTGCATTCCCAGGTCTTGATGACTTTATCAAGCACCAGATTAAACAGAATGGGCGAGAGACCATCACCCTGTCGTACTCCGGTTTTGATCTTGAAACTCCGAGATAGTTCTCCTCTGAACTTCACCTTAGAGGTTGTATCCGTGAGAGTCTGTTTGATGAGGGTGCGTGTGTTATAATCCACACCTCGTTCTTGGAGTATTGAGAACAGTGTCTGGCGGTCGATGGAATCATAAGCTTTTGAGAAGTCGACGAAAACCACAGTAATGTTCGTACTCCTTAATTGTTTTAGCTGGAGAATGGTTTTCAGATTGAAGATCTGCTCGGTACAGGACCTTCCACGCCGAAATCCTCCTTGATATTCACCAATTGTTTGGTCACATTGACTTTCTACATTATCCAGTAAAATCCTGGAGAGCACTTTGTATGCTGTTGACAGCAGAGATATCCCCCGGTAGTTGTTTACATTACTGTGATCGCCTTTCTTATGTAAAGGGTGTATGACAGCTGATTTCCAGTCATCAGTGATCCTGCCAGTCTCCCAACATTCGATTAAGATCTGGTGTAGGGCCTCTGCGATCGTATTTCCACCTGCTTTCAGGGCTTCTGCAATGATTCCATCTTCCCCGGGTGCCTTGTAGTTCTTAAGATGGTTGATGGCATTAGCAACTTGCTGCAAAGTTGGTGGGTTAGATGCCAGGTGTATCTCTGGAGGATCTTCAACAGGCAATCTGTCCGTGGCCTCTTCGCAATTAAGCAATTGTTCAAAGTAGTTTGCCAAAAGTTCCACGTTCTCGCGGTTGCTGGTGACCAGCTCCCCGGCTGTATCCTTGAAGTGAAGGCATTGTGGTCTATACCCAGAGAGTTCCTCTTTGAAGACCTGATAAAAGTTTCTGGTGTTATACATTTTAAATTCTTCATCCAACTTTTCCAGTCTTGACCTATCGTAAGATCTCTTCACACGCCTTATGGTTTTGCTCGATAGTTTCCGCACCACTGTGAAATTCTCCCAATCTTCTTGTCGTTTTGTCGAGTTCCACTTCATCCAAGCAGCAGCACGCTCATCAACTGCAAGGTCACATTCAGAATTCCACCATCTATGGCGTCGCTTCCTTCGAGGTTGTCCGAGATTGTTGGTCGATTCGCATATAGTGGACCTCAGGTGGTTCCAGTCTTTCATTTCATTTTGCATGATGTCAGATTTAAAGCGTTCTCTATTCTCCATAAGGAATTGAGGATCAATCCGTGGTGGAATTATGGTAGGAGGTATCTTTCGTTTAGGTAATAATCTGGTCTTAATTTGTGTGAAGAAATGGTCAGAGTCAACATTCCAACCTTTTCGAACTCTGACATTCATGATCTCTTTCCTACTCTTTACACTGATTGCAACGTGATCGATTTGAAATGATCCCATAGCAGTGTTCGGTGACTGCCAGGTGGTCTGGTATCTTGCCTTTCTAGGAAAAACTGTGGACATGATCTTTAATTGGTACAACCTACACAGTTCAATTAAGCGTTTGCCGTTGGTATTGGTTCGTCTATGTGCTGTATATGGCCCCAGTATGTCTTGGTACTGTCGTTCTTTGCCCAGTTGAGCATTGAAGTCACCTACCAGGAACTTGACGTGGTGATCGGGGATCTTACTGATCTCGTCTTCTAGCAACTGCCAGAAACGTTGGACCTTTTCAGGGTTCTCCTTGTTATCATCATTAACTGGAGCGTGTGCATTTACAATAGAGTATCCCTTGTTGCCGCATCTGAGAGATAATACGGAGATACGTTCGCTAGCTGATGTGAATCCGATAACAGAATCCATCAC
Source organism: Meconema thalassinum (assembly GCA_946902985.2). NCBI lineage: Eukaryota > Metazoa > Arthropoda > Insecta > Orthoptera > Tettigoniidae > Meconema > Meconema thalassinum. Next base: position 1,432,211,129 of record OX336389.2, on the reverse strand, counting down.
ATCACGTCTTATTAAAAAGGCTGTTCCAAAAACGCTAGAGCCTTGTTTATTCTTAGACGCCGGCTTCCCCTTAATTACTCTATAACCTTCTGGCTCAAAAGCCACATCATCAGTAAATCTGGTTTCTTGGACTGCTGTTATTGAAATTTTGCGTTTATTCAGGATATCGGTCAATTGCTTGAGTTTTCCGGTCTTACAAAGAGTTTGAATATTGATAGTTCCAATGTGGGTGATAGTTTTGGGTCTCAATCGGTTGACAGTATTGGGGAACTCCGACTTTCCCCGCACGATGAGGTCAGGCTCCCCAGAGTCCGAAGGCCTGAATGCGCCACCATTGGTGACGGGAGATTGGATACTCCCTGGGGTAGTGACATATGCGTCGTTGTTTATCATCGTATGTGAACTAGTAAAGAGATTTACTAGGGGTGAAGACTGAACGCCTTCAAGGTTGGCCACTCCGAATCTTATTCAGGAGCGTTAATTACAATGGGGTCGCCACTCCCAAAGGCATTTTAGAGCTACTGCCAGCAAGTATTCAGGCCGCCCTTTACATGGAGAACAGACGCCTTTGCAGCCGCCCCTAACATGGGAAACAGACGCTGCTGATGCTTAGTGCACTCACATTATTCCCTGAGTACTGGGCTGCCTCGTCCGCAATCTCCACCGTTCCGAAGTCCATCTTCTCCGCTGTAGATTCCGTTGAGGTCGAATCATAAGCTTTTTGGAAATCCATAAAGGTAACCACTGTGTTGAGATTACATATTGTTCTGTTTCGAAGGATTGTTTTAAGATAAAAAATTTGCTCTGGACAAGATCTACCCTTCCTAAATCCGGCTTGATACTCGCCAATAGTGTGCTCTGCTTGTTCAATTAAAATGCTTAACAATGACTTGGAAAAGATTTTGTAAGCTATTGGCTGAAGGGAAATACCCCTATAATTGTTAGGATTTGTCCTATCCCCTTTCTTAAGTAAAGAGTGGATTATAGCTTTTTCTGAAGACTACCGCATATTAAGGACAAATATCAATTCAGAAATAAATCAGAAACAAGAAATTTGAACAAGTCTCTAAGGAAACAATAGGGAAAAAATGGACGGAGGAAAGGTAGAAAAAACACGGTGAATTAATAAAGAGGTGTTAGGAAGAAAAGAGAGGAGGGAAAGGAAGTGAAGCTGTGATTGGCTCAAGATCAGATGCTCTCCCAAAGGAAATAATCGATAATGACAATAATAAATAATAATTTATATATTTGTTTCAGGCATTAGGTGATTAAATTATTTTTTACTCCTCACCCACTTTAATTGGGTACACTTGAGTTGACTAACTGAAAAGCAATTCTACTAAAGGACTAGTATTTAAGATTAAAATGGGTATTTTGCCCGTCACAGATGCATTATATAGCTGCTTACAGTTTATGTCAATTGTTCTCAAGATATTACATCAAGTAAATGATTCCCCGAACATAATGCTTTTTGGTGCCGTCACCCCCTATAAAATCGGAGAAATATAAAAATTACCGTGATATTTTTACAAAATTCAATTTGAAATTGCCTTAGATATATTTCACATGAGCAAATAAGATAAAAATGTGTGTTTAGCTCCCCTGATCCAAAATATAGCCTAATTTTTGCCTGAGTTATGTAAAGTTGTTTGCAAAGATTAAAGGAAATGGTTCCAGCCATTTTCAAGTTGTTTCAACAACAGTAAATAATTTCTCAAACTAGAGATGCAATGTATCCCTTCAGCTTAATGTAGGAAAATTTCAAATTTAAAGATTACTGTTAATTACAACTCAAAAGAGATCTTTGATATGACATTCTGCATCATCATTATTTTGCCCTTCTAATGTGCCGGGTAGCATGGTTGTATATGAGCATTTTCCAACGTCAGTCCAAAAGGATATAATTCTGCATGAATATGAATAAATGAAAAGAAAATGAATATTCATCTGTCAGCCTGCTTGTCCCTGCCCTCAGTTATGTACATCTGAAATAAATAGTCTAAATTGTGCTCTGAGTGGATATAAAACTATTCACTAAGTTGACGCAAGTACATTACTTATTTTTTTAACAGTGGCAACTATACTGTAACAATGCCGTGAAACGTAGCCAGGCACCTGAGGTAGCTTAGATACCCACCTTCCCTCAGCGTGAATGAGCTCTGCTATAATAACAAGATCGCAGTTTTGAGCGTGCGCTCGTGGAATACAGCTGCAATGATTTCGAAGCAAGATCAAAGGAGCTGGTTGAAAGTTGAATGCACTAGAGGTCGCAATGCAAAGCAGTATAACGAAGGATTGCAAGAGGCTTGCTGTGAAAGTGCATTACCTTATATGGTGGATCAAGGCCTTCAAAGACGGACGACAAAATGTGACAGACATGGCGCGGCCTTTTCACACTGCTATAAGTGACGACAATGTGCAGAACGTTAACGCTTAAGTGCTGGCGGATCGAAACACCACAATTCGTGAATTGGCCAACGGTACGTTTTCGAATGTGCTGCAAATCCTGGAGCAGCGTTGGAATGCGGAAAATCGCCTCCAAGTGGGTTCCACATGATTTGATCGAACATCAACAATGGCTGCGATATGATTCAGCTCGTATGCACCTGGAGGGCTATGAATGGGGAGGTGAGGCCTTCTAACGGCGGATAATCACCATTGACGAGACCTGGGTCAGAGCTTATGAACCACAGCTGAAATGCCAATCAAAGTGTGGCAAAAAGTAACGGTTCGGCCGACCAGTACCAATGTGAAGGCCATGCAGATCGTTGCCTACAACGGGAATAGTGTTGTCATAAAGCATACTGTTCCCCGGGGACTTACCGTTAATGCGAAGTATTACTGTGCAGTTTTGCAAACAAACCTGGTAGCAGCCCTAAGAAGAAAACGAGGACACTTCTTGAATAACCCACCCATCATTCTGCATGACAATGCAAGACCGCATGCAGCAGGAGTTGTTGAATCGCTGGGGCTGGGCAGTGCTTTACCACCCCCCTTATTCTCCAGATCTCAGCCCCTGCAACTACGATCTCAACCCTTAAATGAAAGCCCCACCTTGAGGGATCTGCTTTCGCACAGTAGATGATGTTCTCCTGGCCACCGACCGCTCCATCCACGACCCTCAGATATCAGGCGCTCTCAATTGCATCCAACGGCTTCCACATCGCTGGGAACGTGTGCTAAACAATGGTGGTGATTAATTTGAAGGCCTGTAGAACGTGGAACGTTGTAAGTATGCCATGTATCTGAAGAAAAAATAGTTGCCACTATTAAATAAACAACCCATGTAGGTCGAGCTACTTTCAAGTTATTAAAACGAGGAATAATTTCCTGCATGATCCCCTTCTACACACCCTTCCTCTGTCTAATAAAGAAGAAATCTAAAAATAAATATATTTTCTAATTTCAAGTCCAAGATACCTTTGATATGATATTTCACATGAGTAAATTAGAGTAAGATGAATATTAAGCCTCACACCTTGGCCCTCCCAATTATATGTATCTGCAACAGCCTTTTCTGCAATAAGTAGGTAAGTGAATATACCTATACTACACAAAAATTATCGAAAGCAAAGAGGAGATACATGTATCTACGTATTTTGTACAATAGTTTTTTCTAATGATGAGCTGCTTTCTGTGGAAAGCTTTGGAACCTTACCCTGACCCATTGATTTGTTTTCAAACTGAGAGAATTGAAAGTTTACTTTCTGATTACTTATATCACAGAAAGTCTACGTACACCTACTTATTACAAAAAAAAGCATAAATTGTGGTCAGGGTTCATATTAACAACACTTCAGAGAAATCTGTTGAGCTTTGCTGAGATTATAAGTAAACTGACAGAATGATAGAAATACAATTTCACAGATATACATTCAGAAGTGGTCCCTACTTTAGTAAATTTTAATTTAGGATGTTTTCTTTTCTTTCTTCACAGATGCAACCACTTAAAACAATTGACCTTACAGAGACCGATACAGAGAGTGAAATGATACAGATTGATAAACCTGACTACAGGATTGAACAGGCATCGTCTCCCATCATTGATGTGCTGGGGACTGAGGAATTGAATGTGAATCTGATGAACTCAATGCTACCTAGCAATATTGATGATTTAAATGATGATCTACCCGAAGTTAACGTAAGTGATGTTAGAGAACTATTTGATCACCAGATAAAAAAAATGTTGCATTTAAAACAGGAAGACGTATTCCAACTGAATGACAATAGTGTTTCTGACCCAACTATTTACATGGATGATAACTATAATGATGAAAATCTTATCAATCATAGTTCATCATTCCCGGAAAGTGTTTCAAATGCCCATAACTCCAATGGGGTAAGTGCTGATGTTAAAGGTCTTCATTTCTCCTCCCCAACAACCAATTTTCTTTAATCTTTTGGGAACCCAATATTTTTCAAAGTATTTTTCTTTCTTTTTTCTCTAGTTCAATTTGGTTTCCTTCTTTATTCAAAGTTAAGCAGTCAGAATCATATAATACCTCTGGGTTAATGACAGTTGCATAATGTTTAATTTTTGCTTTGAGCGATATCAATCGTTAGTTGTAGTGGGTATGAGTAAGCTTATAGGCAAATTCCATCTTCCTCAATCTCTCCTTGCACGCTGTGTTATCAAGTCCATTTGACTGGATCCATTCACCCTAATACTTAAATTTATGAACTCTTTGAATCTGACCATATTGTGTTGGTAAATACTTTTCCTTATTATGTCTGTATTTAATATATTTAGTTTTTTCATGTGAATTGGTAAGACCAGTTTTGGTTGTTATTGCATGTAGTGTTTCAATCATTATTTGTGCTTCAAGTTTGTTCTCTGAAATCATCGCTATAGCATTAGCAAAGGCAAGACGTTTCACTTCAAATCTCCCTCGGCCTTGCCCCAAATGAATCCCTCCAATTTTCTTATCTCGTAATAAGGTCTCCCATTCGCCCATAACTTTGTTTAATACCAAATTAAAGAGCATTGGCGAAAGCACATCGCGTTGTCCCACACCATTTTTAATGCTGCAAGGGTCTGAAATCTCATTCAAAAACTTAACTCTTGAGGATGTATCGGTGAGTGTTCAATCAGCTTTCGAGTAATTTCATCAATCCCTAGTTCCAATAGTGTTAAGAAAAGCGTCTGACAGTCAATCGAATCATAAGCTTTTTGGAAATCCATAAAGGTAACCACTGTGTTGAGATTACATATCATTCTGTTTCGAAGGATTGTTTTAAGATAAAAAATTTGCTCTGGACAAGATCTACCCTTCCTAAATCCGGCTTGATACTCGCCAATAGTGTGCTCTGCTTGTTCAATTAAAATGCTTAACAATGACTTGGAAAAGATTTTGTAAGCTATTGGCTGATGTGAAATATCCCTATAATTGTTAGGATTTGTCCTATCCCCTTTCTTATGTAAAGGGTGGATTATAGCTTTTTCTGAAGACTATAGTAAGGACAAATTTCAATTCAGAAATAAAATTAGAAACAAGAAATTTGAACAAGTCTCTAAAGAAACAATCAGAAACAAGAAATTTGAACAAGTCTCTAAAGAAACAATAGGGAATAATCGATAATGACAATAATAAATAATAATTCATGTATTTGTTTCAGGTCTAGTTGATTAAATTATTTTTTACTCCTCACCCACTTTAATTGGGTACACTTGTGTTGACTAACTGAAAAACAATTCTACTAAAGGACTAGTATTTAACCCTCCGTCGGGTGCACCTCCGCGACTCCCGAGTTCGGGCGCAGTGCGCCTGACAGGCCCTTGTTGTATAGACGTCATTAAGAAACAATTAACGCAATTATTTTTTAAGTGATAAGTGGCATTCATTAGGATATATATAGAGAGTGTTTTCAACATCAGGTTTTTAAAAACATGCAATAATTTATTGCTCACAATCAAACTTTAAAATAATAGCTCACATTTATAACCCACCACCAAATTGTGTTCGGTTTTCATGTGATAAATTCAAATAAATATTAAAATTACGAACAAAACTTAAATAATGTTCTTATTGCAAAATAAGATACAGCACAATAGAGTCAGTCTTAACAAAAAATTGGTGTTGACCGACTGAAAAGCACCAAATTTCTGTTTACTAAGCAACACTGGAATCTGGCTTCAAACACCATAAAGTGCCAGTCTTACTTGGAATCACTGTTGGAATGCTCAGCAGTAAAGGTACATTGCCTCCAGTAAAGTGCAAGGTTGGTAAGTCTTACTGTATCTGTATGGGGCAGACAGATTGCTTTGTGACATTCATATTATTCATAATTCGACATCCTTTGACCCGTTTAATTCACGAAATAACCACAATCTATATATTTCTTATTCATATAATGAGGAAAAAAAGCAATTATGCGATTGAACAATAAGGAAATACGAACCTTCCAAAGTCGAAAAGTTCGGGCGCAATGCGCCTCACATGCCTGGAGGGTAGTTACTGCTCTTTATGGAGGAGGCGGGAAAACTAACAGGGAACATTCGGAAAGGGACCTAGACATAGGAAAATACTAAAAGGGGCAAGTGCATAGGTGCCCTCGGGGAAGATGGGGGAGCAAGAATAGATTTTCGGGGCCTGTCAGGCCAGCTGCGCCCGACGGAGGATTAAGATTAAAATGGGTATTTTGCCCATCACAGTTGCATTATATAGCTGCTTACAGTTTATGACAATTGTTCTCAAGATATTACATCAAGGAAATGATTCCCTGAACATAATGCTTTTTGGTGCCCTCACCCCCTATAAAATTGGAGAAATATAAAAATTACCATGATATTTTTACTAAATTCAATTTGAAATTGTCTTAGATATATTTCACATGAGTAAATAAGATAAAAATGTGTGTTTAGCCCCCCTGATCCAAAATATACCGTATTTCCTCGCAAAATCGTCGCACTTTTTGAGCCTAAAATTCGTGAAAAAAAGCCGGGTGCGACGATTATGCGAAGAATATTTAAGTTCAAAGAATATACTGTATCATTATTTGCTGCACGGGCCAGTCATTCGCGTAGCGTGAGTCATAGCCTGCAGTCAGAGACAGGCTTCTTTCTTCTAACAAGGTCACGACAGGTTAAAGCTCGCGGAATGTGCTGACGAAGCTGGCCGTTCGCGTCGCGGTTCATAGCCCGCAGGCATAAAGACGAGATTTACTTTCTCCTAACAAGATCACGCCATATTAGGCCTATAAGATCGCGGAATGTACGCTGGCCGCTCGCGTCACAGTTCATAGCCCGCAGGAATAAAGACGAAATTAGGCCTACTTTCTGCTGACAAGATCA